>CM040918.1:17889960-19089960 GCA_023029165.1 Gobiocypris rarus
ATAATGCTGTTTATTCATGTTATAATGCTTCTCTAATAGCTGGTGGGTCTGTTTGGCTTGTTTGTGCATGTCCTGTAAGCTCATCGCTCGTTTACAGTTAGAAAGCAGCTAGCGCGATGCTAACGGCGCTAGCTCAGTAGCTCGATCTGTTTACAGAGAATCAGCGAGGCTCGCCATTTAAACTCGTTTAAGATCGCGCTATAGTTGTTACTGCTACCATTTCTGATCAGATACAACAGTCATTATCATAATAATGCGTTATCATGGCTCCATAACGCCAGTACAGTATATCCTGACATGCTACTGGTAAATATTACTACAGTTCTGCTTGCTTTAAAGACATTAAGAAACAAAGATGTGCTCTTATTACTCCTGGCTATAATAAAATACACTCTGAATACCAATACAACTGTCAGCCTTAATCAGCATTTTAATACTGTCACTATTGTCTATAATTCATCAATTGTGAATTAAATGTGTGAATGAATAGTTATCCTTAACATATTCCTAATATCAATAAATCTGTTAATAAAGCTGTGTCTGGTACATTGTTATTTACGTGATGATTTTTTCTTATTGTATTATTATTAAAGGTAATATTAAAGGTTAAATGTTACCCAGATTATTAGAGCTGCACAATAAAACTGATATTGCAATATATATATATATATATATATATATATATATATATATATATATATATATATATATATATATATTACAGCAATCATTCTAGAATGATTCATTCTAATTACAGCAATCATTCTAGAATGATTCATTCTTTAAATATATAGCTATTTAAGTCATCTGGTTAAATTGTTATAGTGCATTATATATTGAGAAAAGAAAAGAAGATAAAACAAATAATATATATATATATATATTATTTGTTTTATCTTCTTTCTTTTCTCAATATATAATGCACTATGAAAACAATTTAACCAGATGACTTAAATAGCTATATTTGGAAGAATGAATCATTCTAGAATGATTGCTGTAATTTTGTTTATTAATAATAATAATAATAATAATAATAATAATACATTGCGAGCATAGATATAAAAATTAACAAAAATATTAAATAAACACTGCCTCATGTTTTCCAAGTAAGTTTAACAGCATTTAGGACCAGAAATTGAGTAATCAACTGTAAAATAACACTGCATAGTCTTTACTGTATACATCAAATATAATTAATCCTGTTTAAAGCTACAAAACTTTAATGCTTCACATCACATTGCATGTGTGTTGTATGTCAGCCAGGCTGTGTGTAGCTTTACACCGGCTCTATGAGGACATCATAAGCACATGTTCCTGATGTTGGACTGATGAATCTCAGTGTGTTGTGTTAGTTTGGCAGAAGTCTGGTCTATGAGAACACTGGTTTTACAGAGACACTGTGGTGCTCATATATGGAATATTAGGATCTAAACTGATAACCCATAATTCACAGCTCATTTCGCTAATACCAAAGTCTAAAAAAATTTATGCTTGTTAGTATAAATATAATCATTGAATAAGTTGGTCAAAAAAAATGTCAGTCTTGGTTGAAATTGGCTTTTAATAAGTAATACTAAAATGAGTATTTATTTGTCTTTATTTTGTTTTGATTTTTATTCGCTCTTCTTCTTTTCAGATTTTAACTGAGAATAATCAGATTAAACCAACAAGAAACAGCAACTCTAAAGGTATCCAAGAAGTTCATGTAATAATTGAGTTCTTCCTTAAAGTATAGATTTAAGTGTTCCTCAGAAACAGATCGCCACAGTTATCAGTAGGGTGTAACAATACACTCGTGTCACGATTCGATATCTCAATATTTTAAGCCAAAATAAAGTTGTTGTGTTTTTGCTATATATATATATATATTATTTTGTATTATGATTAAAATAATAATTTTATTATTTGTGCATTATTATCAGATCCAGCAAATATTCTCCCTATGCATTTTTATATTATATTCAACATTATGTATAGTCGTTGTATGATTCTATGTAATAAGATTATTAATGTAATAATGTCACTGAAACTCCGTGAACTTAATTTTTTTCCCTCACGCATTACTCGCGCTTTCAATAGAGATCGCTAAGACATGTGACCAACTGGGAACGTCATCAGAACGTAAAGAGAAGTCACACTCATACATACAATACTGGAACTCAGGGAGCCATCCTAATGGATCTAGTTACCAGTGTCCCGGTAAAACCAGTGTCCTCATAGATCAGACTTCTGTCAAATTAACACAACACACTTAGTCAAAGTCAAACATCAGGAGCATGTGGTTATGATGTCCTTATAAACCGGTGTCCTCATAGACCAGACTTCTGTCAAACTAATACAACACACTGAGATTCTTCAGTCCAGTTAAACATCATGAACGTGTTCTTATGATGTCCTCATAAACCAGTGTCCTCATAAAACCGGTGTAAAACACACAACATGACATACTATAATGAACACGCATGTAATGTGATGCATACAATCCATTAACATTACCTTGAAATTATTATGAAACTATTTTGTAATCTTGTATATTATCTCAAATCAATATTTAATGTGCAAATATTTATTGATGGGTAGTTTTGCATGATTATCCTGTCCATGTTTATTCTGTATTACTGGCTGACTGTACACTATCCCTCTTATATATTCCATACATTATGTTTTTAGATGAAGTGTTTCTGTATGTAATGCTTTATTTTATATGTTCAGAGAAGCCAGACCCAGCTGGCATCAGGCAGGGATGATTGAGCGGCTCTTACTGTAAGTTAGGTAAGTGAGAGTTGTGCTGTAAGAGAAGGAACACACGCAGCAAACACGTGTGAGACCTAGGCTGTTCACATGTTTAGACCAGTGTTTCATGTCTGATTTGATGTTTTGTAGACTCTCCGTGAGGTCAATCCTTCCACTCGTGAAATGAACACTGTCCCAGTCAGAAGTCAGAGATGGACAGAAGGTATTGTTTTGTTTTTTTCTTTTTGGAAATCAAATTATGGATGCACCAATATGAAAATGTGGGCAGAGTTTGATAACTGATTGTTCTTTATATTTGAAAGACAATAACTGATATACTGGCTGATATATATAAATCCAAATATTGATATACTTTGAGCTTGTTTACAAAAACAAAAGGCTCATCATTAAAAGCCATGACTCAAACACTTGAGCATAAATCAAACATATACTGTACAGTATACATTCATTCCAATGGCTGCCTTATGACTGTGACATTTGAATTAGCTTTCTTTATAATAAATGGCAACACTTTACAATAAGGTTTGATGTTGTTAGTGTTAGTTAACATGATGAACAATACTTCTATAGGAGATATTCATCTTAGTTTAGGTTAATCTCAGCATGTTTAGGATCCAGTGCTGTATCTGTTGATTTAGTGCACTGTGAACGAACATGAACTCATATTTTATTACTCACATTAACACAAGTTTGGCTCTCTGTTAGTTCATGTTAGTTAATGCAATAACAAATGAATTGTAAGGTTTTACCCAAAACATCTACTGCCTTACAAATGTATAATTATAAATCAAATAAAAATGCAAACAAGTCATGGGCAACATTACTGAGGCTACATATAAAGAATCATAATGCATGTAGCATGGGTAAATCAAATGAAATGGACAATAAGAGAATTATATTACTCAAACCATATTGTTGATGAAAATAATACAAGAACAATAAAAGTACTAGTTCTGATAAATAATGCATCAATGTTTTTGAAAACATATCAACATTTTTATATGATAGTAATATTAAGCATCTTTAATATGAGGGTTTCAGATAACATGGTGTTTGAGCTGCGCACGCTAAAGAGCTGAATGAACACACATAAACCCAAGCGCTTTGTTAAAGAGCTTTAGCTCAATGGAACTCAACCTATATATGATAAATTACATATTTATAGAAAATAAACACAAAATTTCAACTAATACTTGCACAAAATCATGCATAGATGAACTTGAACTAAGTTCCAAAGAGAAACTGTTGTGGATGCAATGAAGTGCTTTGCTTGAATGTTATTTAACGAAACGAAATGCAGCCTATTTGAGAGAAATCTAATGTTTATACTATTTAACTTTACTATCACGTCGTATATCAGCACAAACTGATGCAAATGCACTAGTGAACTTGACTGTGTTTGTCGAAATGTGGAACTCCTGTTGTGCACGTGCTCTTCCCACAACAGTGCGCTGAAACACGGCAACCAAAGAATTCACAACGCCATATTACAATAGTTTCCTCATTATAATGTTATGTACATTATAGTCATATGAGCGTGTGCGGAAGAGATGATCACCGGTTGGCCTACAGTGAAGAACTTTACTGCAGCGCTTCAGAAACTCATACTATCTCAGATAAATCAGATATACACACGCAATTCAAAAATATTACAACTTACAATTCCACAAAATGCTGCGACTACCCAAGCAAACTCTCCCTGTAACACCGCACTGATTTCACAGATGAACATCGCACATCTGAAGCTGAAGGAAATAATCCATTATTATTATACCGGTCTCATGTTCATTATCAGATGGGCAACGGTAAAATTAAAAATGAGCTTTTATTTTTCAATTCCGATATGGTGTCCGATATTATGCATACCTGATTGGTTATGACCATACATTTATTACTATATACGGGACTTATGTCACCCTGTTTTAAATCTTAAATAACTATTAATCTCATTAATTTGATCAAAATGAATACTGAGTGGTTTGAAATGTACCACCATACCTGAATGTGTCTTGGCATCATCAGTCTTCTTTTGCTCAAGTATTTGATGTTCAGTTGAGAGTTGACAGTGGTTAATCTGTGTTAATGGAGTCTAGTATCTGTGCTGCTTCATTTGGATCATCTCTGAATCCTTTGTCTGTATGTTTATCTCTTCTTTCTTTACCTTTTTTCCAGGTGAGCCCTGAGGAGGACCAATCATCATTGGATGATCAAGACTGTGTTGAGATGGTAATACAAAGAGCATTGCATCATTTTAGAAAATGCTAGTCTAGGAAGAACTCATCATCTTTAGGCCTGTTTACACCTGGTCATTGTCTTCTGATTTATCAGAACGATTCCATTTACACTTGGCCACATAAATGAGTCTTTGCAAAATGGATATAAAGCCGATCTTTAATTGCACGCTATACGCTGATTTAACAGTGTTCACATCATCCAAAGCTACTGCTATGAGCAGCATTTGATTTATCATCAGCTAATTTCAGATCAACAGGAGAGAGAGTAGCATCAGCACTGGTAAAATCATTTATTTTCACTACATTTAAAGATGACTGTGTTGACCGCTGTCATATCTGACTTTAACATGACATATTAGCCTAAAACACGCTCTCACTTATTTCTTATTTGACATTTTTGTGAGGAATAAAGTTTACATATGTGGTTTCATCAACCGTATGCATTTACACATGTCCAGTTTGATCTGAAGTCCCCTTAGACCACCTCCTGAAGTGGTTTGAGTGACTTGAGTCAAATCCGTCTCCAGCTGCGTTGTGTAATAACATAAATTGTCTTTGTATTTTGTGCCATACGCTTCTCTGAAACAAACTAAATTCAAAAGCACGATATGGCTTAGTGCCCTTATCAAATCACAAAAGACGATAATGAAGTACTGTAATTCCTCAAATAAAAGCCTGTATTCAATTAAACACGGGCCTCTGATAGTGGCTGGAGGCGTGGTCAGCACGAACAAATAAAGGCCGGTCTCAAATTGAGGCCAGGGAAAAATGTGTGGATAATCTCCTAAATGCCTTTAATTTAATGTGCATTGAAGTATATGGTAACGCATAGTAGGGCTGTGCCGTGACGGCTGACCGACATCATGATAGAGCGCAACCATCCTGATGCCACGCGCCTGCCAGGAGTCTAGCGAGTGCGACACACTCCTGGTCTCTTCTATAGTTAACATAAAGACTTTGCAGGGATTGCTCTGTAAGTTAAATTGATAATATAACTGATGCATATATGCCATTTTAAATAGGCTACTGTAGTCCATGAGAGATGTGATGTCTGTGAAAATACTGTGTCAGGCAGGCTACACAGATATTGATCTTCACAATATTAGCCTCTCGTCTCTTTTATGTCTTACTCTGCATTTAACTTAAAATATTTTATTTTGTACAAGAAAACAGCATAGGCTTCAAAATAAATGTTGTTGAAATATTGTAACTTGGTCATTATGAACTACACCTAATATCTCCTTATTGAGAGAAGTGTGCAACCTAGAAGCACAGATGCCTAATTAGTTGGGTCAGAAAATAACAAAATTATAGTTTTTAAGTATAAAAAAAATATGTCAAGAGACATAGGCTATTAAAATAAAAAGTGCTTAAAAGTACACAATTCTTCTCAAGTGGAAGGAAGCTTTTTCCCTCACGTTACCGATATAGAAAGCGCTGGATCATTAGTTGGCTTAGTAAATTAACGAAATTATATATTTTTAAAGTAGAAAATAATATTTATGTAAAGAGATATATTAAAATAAAAAGTGCTTAAAAGTACACAACTCTACTTAAGTGGAAGGAAGCTTATTAGAAGAGTTATAAGCTGGGTTAGCAAGCTAAAATAACCTCACATGCAACCTATATAGAAATTAAGCGAAATAAACATTTAATATTTTTCAAATGGACAATGGTGGCTACCGTAATTCTGACCCAAATTGCTTCACGCCATTCTGGCTGTTGTTGTAAATGGGGATATATTTGCAAATGTAAAAAAATACGATGTATCTGTTGACTGAACGCTGTCGCTTAATTTAAAACAGTTTATTTAAAGCAATTATTTTTCAAACAGATGGAATTAGAAATACAGGCCTGCGCCTAATAAAGCCTTCTTCAAATAAAAGCCTGGTCCCTTCTGCAGTTCAGGTAAATAAAGGCAAATTTATTTGAAGAAGGCTTTATTTGAAGAAGTACGGAAGTCTACAGTCTGTTGTGCTGCTGTTTCAAACTGAACCGCACACTTTTCTCACTCGATCGGCTCATGATCTGGCATCTTCCACAGGGAATGAATGCATGGACTCCATCTCTGCATGTGCCTTGAGTTTAACACACAACCAGCACCAGTTACACTCTATTTTCACATTTGCATTATAAATAAATTTAGCAACAATTCTTATAATATTGATATAAAAGTATTACACCCATAATGGCAACACTTTACAATAAGGTTGTATTAGTTCACATTAGTTAACATAAACTAACCATGAACAACACCTCTGATCAGCATTAATCTTAACTCACATTTATTAATGCATCATTTCAGTGCAATAAGTTAATATTGTTAATGCATTAGTTAACATGAACATATCTTTACTGTTTTTGTGAGGTTATCTTACTGTACATATTAGTTTGTGTAGCAGTTGACACACACACACTAAACATTTCTAACTCACCATCTCACTAAAAATGCTGCTGTGTACCTTATCAACATTATTACACAAAGTATGTTTTAATGGTTTTTGAGAACCTTATCACATGTACACTATTTCAACATTAACTGATATGTTAACATTTGTAGGTTCATTACAAAGCAGTAAATAATAATAAATGCTTCGTTAATGGTAAGTCATGTTGATAAAGAGTTCAAATAACACATCAGGTAAAGTTGAAATAGTGTACACTTAACAATAATAGTCATACAATCCATGAATAAATGCTCTGTTGAATGTCAGTAATGATAGTAAAGTGCATATAAACATGAACAGTCTATCCGCTGATGTTCAGATGCTTTCCACTGTAGAATTATGTTTACCAACAGCTCAAATCAAGGACTTATTAAATAATGTTGATAAGGTACACAACAGCACTTTTACCTTTAGAGTATGTTCATCCTTAGTTTGTGTCACCTGCTGCGTAAACTAATGTAAATATGTACAGTAAGATAACCTTATTAAAAACAGTAAAGCAACAGGCACTGTTGACTAATGCATTAACTATATTAACTCACTGTTAACGTGGATAAATGCATTAATATATGTGAATTCAACAGAGGTGCTGTTCATGGTTTGTTCATGTTAACTAATGTTAACTAATACAAGCTTATTGTAAAGTGTTAGCGTTATTATTATACAGCGTAATTTGCCATGTTTGATAAGTGCCATCTGAATACAGGTTCTTGTTTTAAATGTGTCTCTTTCTTTAAGATGAGATCAGTCTGACGGATCTGAAGGGGATGTTCCTGCTGGAGCTGCAGTAATGATGTGTTTATGGACATGTTTATCATTATTTTAGCCCATTATTATATTAAATAATTTATACTATATTAGATAATTTCCATAAAATATTGTAGTGCAATTTTACTTTAGTATTTTCACCAAAGAAAAATGGGTTTAAGCCTTTTATATATAATGCTGTAGTGTGTAATTATGTATATAATGTGTATCAGTTTACATTTCTAAACATTCATTTTGCCATTAATTGTAATAATCAGTTATCAATAATCAGATTTTTGCACTTATAGTGAAGCTTTTCTAGAAGAGCATTAATGGAATCAGTGTTGCACCAACATTGCATTTCTGGCAGATAGCAATAAGCTGATCATGTTCAGTTGGTCAAACACTTAAAAAGGAGGTGTTTAATATAACATTTCATCTCCAGAATAATATTTTGAATGTCATTTGAAATGTATTTTTTAGATATCAGGCACATAACCAGTTGTATGTTGTAGATAGAGGTTTGAGTTATGTCTGATCTCTGATTTCTTCCAGGTGTTCAGAAGATGCCCACTGAAGTTTCTCAAGGTACCTGAGGTTTAAATCAGAGCACCACCATCACTGTGGGCACGTGAGCGGTCATATAGTTAGAGCTTACTAAAGCATGTGTTCTTCTGTATAGACAATGCCAGCGAGGCAGAGATTGAAATCCTTACGGAAAGGACAAAAGTGTGCTTGTCAAATGCTGTAAAACTTCTGTAGGGCAGCAGCACATAAGACCTCACTCTACATCTAGTTGTTTAACTGTTCTTTAAAGAACTAGTTTGTCTTAATTTGTCTTAACTTAATATTCAAAGTTATTATTGATCTGACTGCATTGACACTGTTATATGAGAAGTGAACTGAGCTGGCGATGCCATGAGCGTTGCCCCAGAGCTGCTGTAGAGATGATCTGATGATCTTTACACCGTAACTGAACCAACACTATACTCTTATCTGCTCTACAGCCCAAACTCACTTCATAATAAAATATCATTTTAATAAATATAATAAGCAATTTCCTGTTATCACTGTAAAGCTGCTTTGAAACTTGACTTTGTATTTTTGGTTAAAGTGTCCCTTATATGTCGGTATCTCTACATGTATTGCATATTGAGGAGTTCATTTTATACATCTCAAAGCCTGTTTAATGCCTTATTTAAACTGGGCCTGTTTCCAAACGGGCTGTTTTGTCAATTTCTTGAAGCTGTGAATGTTTCATCCGCTTGACAAACAGTAATGATGCTTTCTGAAACATATTTTTAAGTTTGTGGATGTCACTTTCCTCTTAAAATGGCATGACATGAGGCTTCTTATGTTCATATTTTAAGTCATAATTAAAGCACTGCTAAAACACTTTGGTCCCATGTAATCTTCTAAGTTTTTTTGTGTGTAATGTACTGAGATCCGGTACTCTTTAATCACCTTAGTCTTGGTAGTTAACCATATCGTCAGGTGTGTGTGTGTGTGTGTATGGGCATGTACCATTAAACACACTGGTCCCTGTAATGTTGGATTGTGCAGTTGTGTGTTGTGTTTAAGATCCAGTCCTCTTAAATCACCTTAGTCTTGGTAATACACCCTGTTGTCATGTTTGTGTGTTGTGTGTGTGTGTGTGTGGTTATGTGCCTGTAAGACACACTGGTCCCTGTAATGTTGGATTGTGCAGTTGTGTGTTGTGTTTAAGATCCAGTCCTCTTAAATCACCATAGTCTTGGTAATACACCCTGTTGTCATGTTTGTGTGTGTGTGTGTGTGGTTATGTGCCTGTAAGACACACTGGTCCCTGTAATGTTGGATTGTGCAGTTGTGTGTTGTGTTTAAGATCCAGTCCTCTTAAATCACCTTAGTCTTGGTAATACACCCTGTTGTCATGTTTGTGTGTATGTGTGTGTGTGTGTGTGTGTGGTTATGTGCCTGTAAGACACACTGGTCCCTGTAATGTTTGATTGTGCAGTTGTGTGTTGTGTTTAAGAGCCAGTCCTCTTAAATCACCTTAGTCTTGGTAATACACCCTGTTGTCATGTTTGTGTGTGTGTGTGTGTGGTTATGTGCCTGTAAGACACACTGGTCCCTGTAATGTTTGATTGTGCAGTTGTGTGTTGTGTTTAAGAGCCAGTCCTCTTAAATCACCTTAGTCTTGGTAATACACCCTGTTGTCACGTTTGTGTGTTGTGTGTGTTATGTGCCTGTAAGACACAATGGTCCCTGTAATCCACTAAAATGACATATATTGTGTATTGTAAAATCAGAGTCCTCATAATCCGGTCGGGCCCCAAAAATCACAATTATGTCATAGGCGGGAACATTTCAGGATGGGCGGGAATGTCCTTGTGTACCACCAAAATATCATATTGTCATATTTTCTGTTATGTTGAGTGTATAGACTATTTGAAGTCAGATGTGTGATCTGCAGAGTAAAAAAAAAATTTTGATAGTTTTATCATCACTGTAGGACATTGGGAAAGGGGTGTCCCCTTATACCACCACCCTACTGGTTTGGCCATCAAAGTCCTTCTATACCACAAAAACAAGTATAGGTGTGTGTGTGTGTGTGTGTGTGTGTGTGTGTGTGTGTGTGTGATTTACTAATTTTACAGCAGTGGTTTCTGTTTATCTTCATTCAGCTCATTATAATGAGATTACACTACAGCTGACCTGCACTAATGTAACATCCAGTCTGGAAGAAGTCAGATACAAACAGATCAGTAACATCAGAACAACACAAACATGAAGAAAAGAGGACACAATAACCTCTATACTTCTGAAACAAAAATAGTACAGTATTAAAGAAAGATCGTAGTTCTACGTTGATGTCTAACAATATTGTGTAACTTAGGATGTACTCACACTAGGCACTCTGAACCGTGCACGAGCGCGTTTGACCCCCAAAGCCCAGTTTGTTTGACAAGTGAGAGCGCTCCGTTCCGTGCCCAGCCACGGTTCGTTTGGCGGCCCTGGCCAGCTTGGAAGAGGTGGGCCAGAGCGCAGTTTGGTTGGGCTCGAGTGTGGTTTGCATGTAGTGTGAGCGCAAACCGTTCCTGTGCACAGAACGCCTGTGCACAACTGTCATCGTTACGACAGGTTAATTACAGCCCTAGTTTGTAGTTTGCGTGTAAAGCTGTAAATTCCTCCATCAAAGTCAGCTGCCTCCGTAATAATCTTCTGATACCTGCAGTGCAGTCAAGTAAAAATCACTGCGTGGCATAAATGATAAATCTATTAGGCAGTCTATTAGCAAAAGCATTTTTCTTCCGGTCTTCTTCCAAACAAAAAGTTGTATCGTGAATGACGTAAGCGTGCTCCGGCCCGGTATGTTAAGTGCAAGTGTGAGGCCAGCGGGGGAGTGGGGAGGGGGGACAATCGCGCTCGGCCACGGTACAAGGCATAGTGTGAGTACACCCTTAACTTTTTCAGGATTGGTTAGATGTTTGTCTCAAGCTTCACAAACACAAACTCACATGCACTGCACCAGGCATCTCACATCCCTCTGACAGCACAGATGTGTTAAGAGCCGTGTGACAGACGCACTTCAACGGAAAACAGAGCTGCTGAGACAGCTAGGAAAAGTGACATGCAATAAATATAGCAAAGGACTTTGGTTGTCTGTGCATGTGAGCATACTTTAAGGACCAATTTGTTAGAAAATGTCCTCAGAAGTCTGTCAAAAAGTAATTTTTTTGAGACATTCTCTAAAGGACAAATGACGCATAAAGATATTAAATTATGTAAAATAATGTCCAATGGTCAACTAGTATTTTATAATATTTAACTATATTATATATTATTATCATATAATAAAATAAAATACAAATATATTAGTTTATTTAGTATATATTAGTCTCCATAAATATTTCTAGGCAAATGTGTGAACAAATTAGATGTCCTCAGAAGTTAGGAATGTCAACATTTCATTTTGAGACTCGTAAAAAGATAAAATCATGTCTAAAAAAAAATCCAAAAGCTGTATGTTATGGTCAGGGCAAGTTTCTTTTTTATAATTTATTGTATGTTCTAAAGTTATCTATGGAATTAGTCTAATTTAAGAGCAAGAGAAGTCCTCAGATGTAAGGTAAATCTGTCAAAAACTCATTTAATGGATGTTCTCAGATGGAAAAATGGATCATAAAGAGTCTAATTAATGTTAAAATGTCCTCAGAAGTTAGCGGAGTCTATCAAAAAGTATTTTTAGAGATATTATCTAATGGAGTAATTACTCTTAAAGAGATTAAAATGTGTCCAAAAGTTGTATTTTATGGTCATCTAGTATGTTTATAAACTATTTAATATATTATAATGAACTAATTTTATTTACTGTATTTATTCTATAGAATTAACCTAATTAAAGTGCAAGGAATGAGCTACTGTAAATGTCAAAAAACACACAAGACATTTCCACACAAGAAAAAAATAGCTCATAAAGAGACTATAAAGATAAAAAATGTTAAGAGGCTAGTTTATAATATAAACAGTAGAACCTATAGTTGTATAATTACAATGTAGCAAGACAAATGCACATTGTTATGAGTTTGCATGAGTTTCTTCTCGTACTTTAAGGACGATTCTTAAAATATGTCCTCAGGAGTTTGCTAAATCTGTCAGGAAATAGGTAAGCGTGTGTCTGTGTGTGCGAGTGTGGTCTGTAGGAGTGCTCAGCGGTGATAGCGAGTTTTAAAGACTCAGTGGATGTTTAGCTCAGGCTCAGAGGAGATGTTAGAGTGGATCGATTCCCAGAAAGAGACTCTGAGAGAGGACGTATCATCCTGAAGAGAGAGGCATTACTGGAGAGATGAGGGAAAATCTACGAGGGCGATGATAGAAGAGACAGAGAGAGTGTGAAATAGTGCCAAAATGATGAAGAGAGCAGGAGGAGGTGAAAAAGGAAGAGACGACCACCTGATGTGAAAAAGAAAGGTGAATTCATATGCCAGGTTTTGCTCTCTTTGTGGGGACCAAATGTCTTCATGAAGACAATAAACGCTGAAGAACTTACAGAACCTACATCATGGTCTCTTGAGCACATGTTGCATTAATCATGTAAAAAAGTGGCAGATGTTAAGGGTTAAAGTACAGTTATAATAATGATGACTAAAGGCCTAAATTAAAAATGTATGTTTTTGGATGTCATATAAAATGATTATCTTTTTGGATTGCGCGGTTTTAACAATATAATAAACTTAACGTAATGCAGGTGTCAGTCAATCATGAATGTCTAAAAAAAAAAGAATAGTTTATCATTAATTATTTACATTATATAACAAAATTTGGTCTTATTTGAATAATATTTTCTACAGCAATTACATTTGTCCTGTTAAAAATTATGAATATGTTTAAAATATGGCTAGCTGTTTAGCATCATGCATAAATTATATATATAATAAATAAAAAAAACCTGGTTATTGTGCATTTAAAACAAATTCATTTATTTATTATTAATATTACAGAAATGTTATGTATCTTACTAATTTCATTCATGTATGACTGTCAAATATGCATCACATTAATTTATTAGTTTGTTAAAACTGCAGGAATGGAAATTTTATATGCAATTCAAATACAAAATATACTGCTACGATGCAGTGGTTGCCAGGGTGTTGCTATGTGGTTGCTAAGAAGTGCTTAAGAGTGGTTGTAAGCATGTTATGTGATTGCTAAGATGTTTTTGCAACAAATGTCTTGTCTGCATAACCATTAATTTGAATGATTCATCGCTTTAACGTATGCTGGTGTATTACTGTGGTTTAGTCTTTATTCATTATACAGTAGTCTCTTAGTTGTGTTCTTATGAAGTTTCACCACTAGAGGTCACATGTTGCTCTGTTGTCCAGCACACCGACATTCAGTCCATTGGAATAAAAGGCCACATCCGGTCGAATTCATTCATACGGCTGTTTCCCCAGACTGCTCCAGCTCCGATGACTTTTGATTTATTGTCCTGCATTAGTGTAAATAGCGTATTATTTTTCAGTTCTGAAAGTTTGTGTCCTTTAAATGGATCAAAAGTGCAGATGAGCGTATCAGAGATAGAGAGCAAAAGACAGAAAGAAAGAGGGAAAAACGTCTGTGTGATGTGGAAGCTCAATCATTGTTCTGTTAATTCACTCTGCAGTCGAAATTACATATTGATTTTCGCACAGAGCCGTAGCATTAAACACATGCAGCGCTCCACTCTGTCTCCTGTATGACAGGCTGTGTTCCAAATAGCATAATATCATACTACTAACATTTGCAGTATGTACTATATAGAATGCATGGAACCAGATGATGTATCCCACAATGCAAAAGACTTGAATTGTCCTCCCATGCCGTTTGTATACTGTATGTTGAGACGACATCTCACCAAATTGGATTAAAAATACAAAATATTTCTTATTTCCAAGATAGCATGTGACAAGCTTAGCAAGGTCATATATGATAACAATAATGATATTGTTTGACACATTTATCATGGAATAATACAGTCAAACCAAAAATTATTCAGACACTTTGACCTGACCATGTTTTGCTCAAGTGTTTTTTCTTTAATTGCTAATGCGACCTTTGACCCCACAGACTGAACAAAAT
Organism: Gobiocypris rarus; assembly: GCA_023029165.1. Taxonomy (NCBI): domain Eukaryota; kingdom Metazoa; phylum Chordata; class Actinopteri; order Cypriniformes; family Gobionidae; genus Gobiocypris; species Gobiocypris rarus. The sequence goes on from CM040918.1 coordinate 17,904,746, forward strand.
GAAGCATTGGTTGACCTAAATTGGTATTATATAATTGTGTACTTAAATTTAACTGCTGATTGGTTGATTGTAATCCATTACATACCTTTCTATCAAAGTTATCTGACATACAGTTTAAAGCTTTGTATATAGAAATTTGTTCATTTTCTCATAGTGGCAAGAACAAGAACAAAGTTCGCTCTGGCCGGTACATTCCATACTTCACGAGAAAACCAGGTCCCGAACATCTCCGTTTCTCCGCATTAACCCCGCCCACTTTACATTTCTGACCAATCACACAACAGTTCTCGGACACCCACAAGAAAAAAGTTCTGCTCAGACGATTTGTCGAGAACAAGCTGCGAGAACTCCCAAACCAGGAATGCAGCCCTGGGAGCGAGAACTTTTTTCTCTGTTCTTGCGGAGTATGTAACGGCCTTAACTCTTGAGTTCTTATCATATTTTATCACTATTTTCTAAACTATAGCGAATAAACTGTGATAATATGAGAAAATGTTGATGGTGTCTGAATACATTTTGCTTTGACTATATATACTTTTTCATGTAGAAGTAGTAGTAGTAATCTTGTATTTCAGTATGAGCATTCCCTGTGGGAGATACCATATCCCACAATTAAGTCGGCATGAAATGAATGTTGCGATGGTCTATTCTTCCCTATTTTGACGACATATAGTCGAGTGAAACAGCTTTTTTTAAATAGGAAAGGGCGGGACTTGATTTTGTCCATGGGGGATTGATTGGATGGTTGGATTGATGTGGTTTGCTATTGGTCAATCTCATGTGAGTGAAAGAATGCCCCACCCTCACGCCAGTTAACACATCATCAGAGAAGAGACGTCGCTGCAATGTCTCACCATAGGCTGCCTTTATTTGACCAAAAATACAGTAAAACAGTAATATTGTGAAATATTATTCTCAAATATTCTATTTAAACATTTGCACAAACCATTTATTCCTGTGATGGCAAAGCTGAATTTTCAGCATCATTACTCCAATCTTCATGTCACATGATCCTTCAGAAATCATTTTAAAATGTTCAGTTGGTGGCCAAGAAACATTTTCTTTTTATTATTATTAATTATTATGATCAGTGTTAAAAACAGTTGTGCTCCTCAATATTTTGAGGGGAACAATTATAAATTGTTTTATGATTTTTTGATGCATGGAAAGTTCAGCATTTATAGATCAAAATCCTCACTGAATAATTTTTTTTTTTTTAAAAAAGCTAATTAAAAACTACTGTCTCCAAACATTTGAATGGTAGTGTATATATGTTGGTTATGTAACCAGTTATCTGTCTGTCTTTACTGAAAATGCTTTAAGTTGTGTGTGTTTTTTGAGATAGACACAGGAAATGCACTACATGTGTAATTAAATACCATCACACAGATTCCACTGAAGGTGTGTTAGTGGGCCAAAAGACTCTGATGTTTACTCACCATTGTTAGGAAACTAGGACACTAGTCCCAGCTGAGTCATGTCTGTGTGATACAGCTCCTAAATGTGTGTGTGGACTTTCAAAACTGTCTAGAGAGAGAGAGAGAGAGAGAGAGAGAGAGAGAGAGAGAGAGATGATAGCCAGATGCTATGCTGACCTTCTAAACACTCTGCCTCAGATGCCCATAGAGAAACACTGCCATTAGAGCAGCTCTGTGCTCGCGTCTCTCTCTCTCTTTCCTTTGTGTGTGTGTGTGTGTGTGTGTGTGTGTGTGTGTGTGTGTGTGTGTGTGTGTGTGTGTGTGTGTGTGTGTGTGTGTGTGTGTGTTTCACTCTGATACATATGAGCTGGTGAGCTAATTGGTCCCGGTGGAACATCAGTTTTGTCATTTCTGTTGTTGTGAAAGCGACACGCGCACACAAACACACTCATTCCGTTCCAAAACTTTCTAGGGCAAATTTTCATGGACATGCCATGTCTGCGTTTTACTACCGACGAATTATCATGACGCTTGTAATCTATCTGTTTGTCTCTCTCCAGGATAGCTGCGCGAGGGTGCTGCTGTTCAGAGGAGCGAATAAGGAGATTAAGAACTACAACAGCCAAACTGCCTTCCAGGTGAGAGCGCAAGACCTCTGGGTTCCTGGAGATCAAACACCGTGAAAGAGTCAATGGAGCTGGATCTTATTTAAACTGATGCGGTCGTTCACAGCCCACACAGCCAAACTGTATTTAACTTAAGGGCAAGAGCAGTTCACACTGGGCTTCTGATGCCATGAAGACATTAGCTCCGTACCTAGAGTACATTTGATGTCAAAGAAACAATAACAATTAAAGAAACAATATCTTGTTTGGCCAAAGTTAGCATTGAATATATACAAGATAACGGACAGAGTCAAGAGAAATGTTGATTATAAACATAATTTAATCAGAAGTAAAGTGATGGTACATGAACATATATATTCGATATATATAAAGCGGTACTACAGTTTATGATGATTGCAGTGGTGGGCGGTGGTGTTTTAAAATGAGAAAGCAAAGTCCGCACATTTTAATATATCAAATGCAAATTTATGTTTTACACTTAATTTTCCTGATTAAAGGCACAATATGTAAGATTTTTGGATTAAAATATCCAAAATCCACTAGAACAATGTTATATATTTTGTTGACTTGTGTACTTACATTATCCCTAATGTTTTAAAAAATGTTTAAATCCAGAGAAATAAGCTATTTTTACCAGGACACGGATTGTGTCCATGTGTCGCCTATCAATGACATCATACCCTCGATTTCCGTTTTATTTTTTAGAAACCAAGGAAACACCAAAGCAACTGAGCAAAAACACAGAGTAGCATTATAACATAACTTTCAACACACTCAACTGTATCTAATATGATAAATCAGCACTGAGTTACTTACGCATGACCAGAAGAAGGGGAAGTGGTCATCTGCGGCATTATAAAAGCTCAGTGAAATCAAAGTGTCATCAATAAGTTTTCAATAAGCGACCTCCAGGGCTGGACTGGGGCTAAAATTCGGCCCTGGCAAACCCAGCCCATCCGGCCCCCGTGAATGTTTTTGCTGGGGTTAGGGCCTTGAATTGGAGTACATAATAACACTAGAGGGACAAATAATGATAGATATTATTAAATGTACTGCTAATGCAGATAACAAACTTAATATCGCACTTTTGTCACATAGAAATGCACTTAACAGTAAATAACGTCTCGGTTACGTATGTAACCCTCGTTCCCTGAAGGAGGAGCGGAGGCGTCGTCGGGCGTTACCGGCGAATTGGGATCACTTTAGGAGCCCCTATCAGCTTCGAGATAAAGAGAACTGGCCAATGGCCATTGGCGTGCGTGTTTGCATATCGCACCCGCCCGCGCTATATCGGATGCAATCGCACGCACCATTGTTTTTCACTGAGGAGCCGAACTAGTGACTCGGCCCTGTAGTGATGGTACAGCAACTGTGGCGACGGGACGTACGTCTCCGTTCCCTCCTTCAGGGAACGAGGTTACATACGTAACCGAGGCGTTCCCTTTCAGTCGGTCACGTTCGACGTCGTCGGACGTTACCGGCACAATTGGGATCTTTGGAAAACGCCACAGTTTACTACCACTTCCAGCGCCCCGAAAAGCCCCTCAGACCCCGTCTGCACCGGGCGGGAACTCACGCGAAGTCACACTGCTGTTCCGCAAGACCCATTCAGCAGACTATTGGATAACGCTGGGAAAGCGTGCCGGAGGCGCTGCGGAAGCCACATCAAGCCCAGAGGGAATTCCATGTGGAGAATACACGTATGGACTGGCCGTGGGCAGTACAACATCGAAGTCCCAGGGGTGGCCCGGCCCAGTAGGCGGGGAACAACACCAGACTGAGGCGGCAGAGCGGGCTCTGCCGAGGAAAGACACGGGCTCGCCGTAGGAGCACTACCGTGGAAGAATACACATATGGGACCGCCGAGGGGTCACAACATATGGAACCCAGCCTAACACAAGCTCCACCAATGCTTACGAGTGTTAGACCTGGCGTCTGGACGCTCCGCCCGTCCGACTGCCGAGGTTGCGGAGGACTCGACAGGGTTCGCCATCCTGGGAAACTTCGACTGGAGCATATATAGCGCACATATCCGTTCCAAGGAAGGGAGTGGCGCAGCAAGCCGACACTAGAAGCGGGCACTTGGTGTTACTGGCTATGGGAAGCGAGCACACGGGAAGCTACCGGCTCTACACGTAGGCTATAGAATCTAGCGAACGTGTTGGGTGTCGCCCAGCCCGCAGCACTACAAATATCTGTCAGCGAGGCGCCACGAGCCAGCGCCCAGGAAGAGGCCACACCCCTGGTGGAGTGGGCTCTAACCCCAGCGGGCAGGGCACGTCTTGGGAATCATACGCCAAGACGATAGCATCCACTATCCAGTGGGCCATCCTCTGCTTGGAGACAGCCTTTCCCTTCTGCTGTCCTCCGTAACAGGCGAAGAGCTGCTCTGAGGTCCTAAAGCTTTGCGTTCTGTCCACGTACATCCGTAGGGCACGGACGGGACAGAGAAAAGCCAGGGCTGGGTCTGCCTCCTCCGAAGGCAGCGCTTGCAGGTTCACCACCTGCTCCCGAAAGGAGTGGTGGGAACCTTGGGCACATATCCGGGCCGGGTCTCAGGATTACATGAGAGTTACCGGGCCGAATTCCAGGCACGATTCGTCGACCGAAAATGCCTGCAGGTCCCCTACCCTCTTGATGGAGGCCAATGCAGCCAGGAGAACTGTTTTCAAAGACAGGACTTTCAACTCAGCTGACTGCAAGGGCTCAAAGGGCGCTCTCTGCAGAGCTGTAAGCACCAGAGTTAAGTCCCAAGAGGGTATAGAGGGGGGGCGAGGCGGATTTAGTCTCCTTGCCCCCCTCAGGAACCTGACGATCAGATCGTGCTTTCCCAAGGACTTACCTTCTACCAAGTCATGATTTGCGGCGATAGCGGCAACATACACCTTGAGGGTGGAGGAGACAGCCTTCGCTCCAACCCTTCTTGTAGGAAGGAAAGCACTGACCCGACCGAACACCTTCGGGGGTCCTCTCGGTGAGAGGAGCACCAGTCGACGAACAGGTTCCACTTCAACGCATAGAGTGCGTCTCGTGACGGGCTCTAGCGGAAGTGATGGTGTCTACCACAGTCTGTGGTAACCCACCTAGAACCTCCGCGTCCCGTCCAGGGACCAAACATGGAGTGACCAGAGGTCCGGACGCGGGTGCCAAAGGGTGCCCCGTCTCTGAGTCAGGAGGTCCTTCCTCAGAGGAATGGGCCAAGGAGGTGCTGTCGCAAGGAGCACTAGTTCCGGGAACCAAGTCCTGCTGGGCCAATACGGAGCTACCAACAGGACCTGCTCCTCGTCCTCCCTGACTTTGCACAGTGTCTGTGCGAGAAGGCTCACTGGGGAAAGCATACTTGCGTAGGCCCCGGGCCAGCTGTGTGCCAGGGCATCCGAGCCGAGGGTTCTCGGTCAGGAGTAAAACAACTGGCAATGGGCCGAGTCCGGGGCGGCAAACAGGTCTACCTGCGCGGTCCCGAAGTGGCTCCATATCAGCTGGACCACCTGGGGATGGAGTCTCCACTCTCCCGGGAGCACCTGCTGAGGCGTGAGAGCTCGTCGGCTGCGATTGAGCAGGCCCGGAGTGTGAGTGGCGCGGCGACCTCAGATGCTTCTGACTCCACAGAAGGAGATGGCGGGCGAAGTTGTGACATGCGGCGGGAGCGTAGACCACCCTGTTTGTTGATGCGCAGCGGCGCGGTGCTGTCCGTACGGACCAGAACGTGCTTGCCTCTGAGCGGCCCCTTGAGGCGGCTGAGTGCAAGATGAACTGCTAACAACTCCAGGCAATTGATATGCCATTGCAGTTGGGGTCCCGTCAAAGACCGAAACTGCAAGCCCGTTATGCGTGGCACCCCAGCCGGTGGATGAGGCATCCGTGGAGACAACAGCATGCCTGGACACTTGTTCTAGAGGCACTCCTGCCCGTAGAAATAAAGGGTCCGACCACGGGCTGAAGGTTTGGCGGCAACTCGGCGTCACTTGGACACGGAGGGAACGCTGTGCCACGCCCATCTCGGGACTCGATCGTGTAGCCAGCGTTGAAGCGGTCTCATATGAAGCAATCCGGCGGCGTTACGCGGCTGCAGATGCCATATGCCCCAGGAGCCTCTGAAACTGTTTCAGTGGTACCGCTGTTCTGCGTTTGAGCAATTCAAGCAGTTCAACACCGACTGGGCGCTCCTCGGTGAGCGCGCTGTCTGGGCGACGAGTCCAGCTCCATCCCGAGAAAAGAGATCCTCTGCGTGGGGCAGAGTTTGCTCTTCTCCCAGTTGACCCGAAGCCCCAACTGGCTGAGGTGTCTGAGCACCCTGTCCCTGTGTTCGCACAACTGCCTCGCGACAGCGCCAGAATCAGCCAGTCGTCGAGGTAGTTGAGGATGCGAACGCCCTGCTCCCTCATGGGAGCAATGGCCGCCTCCGCCACCTTCGTGAAGACGCGGGGCGACAGGGCTAGCCCGAAGGGTAAGACCTTGTACTGATATGCTCGTCCGTCGAACGCATGGCGAAGAAATGGCCTGTGTCGAGGAGAATCGAGACATGAAAATGCAGCGTCCTTCAGGTCGATCGCTGCAAACCAATCTTGGGGACGGACGCACCTGAAGATGCGTTTCTGCGTGAGCATTTTGAACGGCAGCCTGTGAAGGGACCGGTTCAAGCGCGCAGATCCAAGATTGGCCGTAACCCGCCGCCTTTCTTGGGTACAATGAAGTACGGGCTGTAGAAGCCAGTCTTCATATCGGCTAGAGGGACCGGCTCTATCGCGTCCTTCGCCAGTAGGACCGCGATCTCCCCCTGGAGCACAGGAGCATCCTCCTTCGACACGGAGGTGAAGTGGATGCCCCTGAACTTGGGGGGACGCCGGGCGAACTGAATCGCATAGCCGAGTCTGATGGTACGGATGAGCCAGCGAGGCGGCCTGGGAAGCGCTAGCCAGGCTCCCAGGGACCGTGCAAGCGGGACCATCGGCACCACTGACGTACCCGCAGCGGGGCAGCGAGGCGGCATGCAGGGATCCGACTGGAGCGGCCTGGTGGCGGCTCGCAGTGGGACCTGTGTGTGCTGTGCAACACTCACCTGCTTCCGCTGAGGGGATGTGCGAGTGCAGGAAGGCCTCTTGAGTGCGTCGGCAGCCGGCATCCCCTGCTGGCGAACAGAGGCGTCCGAGGGTGACAAGGCATGGGAGCGTCGCCCACCGACAGGCGCTCTCTTGGCACCCAGAGATATTGGAAACTGCTCTTTTCTGGACAATTTGGGTACCGCTGGCGCTGGGACCAGCGGCGGAACAGAAAATACAGAACAAAAAATTCTCCCCCGGCCCTCCTCCGAGGAAAGGAGTGGTGCTGCAGCCATCTCCTGAAGAGCAGTTTCCTCCATCTCTGGGCGGCCCGTCTCAGGGTCTCTTACGACGGCGCTTGCCACCTGGCTTGGCAGCGGCCTGAGCGGGCTGGACGTCCTTCCCGCGGCCGGCTCCACGCCCACGGCGCGATGTAGACTGCTGCTGGGCCGAGGCGGGAGCGGAGGCGGCGGCAGGTGGACGTCCTCGGCGACGGGCAGGCGGAGGTGCTGCGGCCGGCAGTGGAGCGGGAGCAGCCGCTGGTCGCCGGGGCAGGATGTGCCTGATAGCCTCCGTCTGCTTCTGGGCGGCCGAGAACTGTTGGGCGAAGCTCTCGACCGCGTCGCCGAACAACCCGGCCGGTGAAATGGGGGAGTCCAGGAACCGATACTTGTCGGTCTCCCTCATGTCGGCCAGGTTGAGCCAGAGATGCCGTTCCTGGACCACTAAGGTGGACATCGCCTGACCAATGGAACGGGCGGTGACTTTCGTCGCCCTGAGGGCAAGGTCCGTCGCCGTCCGGAGCTCCCGGAGGAGCTCTTGGTCAGGCCTACCCTCGTGCACATCCATGAGCGCCTGGGCCTGGTGCACCTGGAGCAAACTCATGGCGTGCAGGGCGGGCGCGCCTGTCCACAGGACCTGTAAGCCTTCGCAACCAGGTTGGAAGAGAACTTACAGGCCTTGGGCGGGAGACGCGTCACCACGCCAGTTGGGCCTTGATCGCCGGACACAGTTGCATCGCGACGGCCCGCTCAACCGGCGGGATCCCCACGTAACCCTTGGCCTGTCCGCCGTCGAGGGTAGTGAGGAGGGAGGAGCTGCTAGGTCTGTTTCTGGCGCTAAAAGGCGCCGCCCACGACCTAGTCAGCTCGTCATGCACCTCCGGGAAGAAAGGCACCGGGGCGGGACGCTGAGAACCAGCGCGAGCCGCCCCGAGAAACCAATCATCCAACCTCGAAGGTTCGCGGGACGTGGTGGAGGGTTCCACTCAAGCCCGACCTTCTCGGCCCCCCGGGAAAGCATAGCCGTCAACTCGGGGTCCGACTCAACCGTTGCCACTCTCCCAGAGGGAGGCAGTACAGCTGAGTCTTCATCCTCCGAGGACTGAAACTCCCCCTCCGATGCAGCGATCGACATCTGCTCATCCGCGGGTGCCCGAAGTCACCACTGGGACGCCCAAGGGAGGCCAGCAGTTTCTCTCGGAAGCACCACCGGCTGCGGAGCTTGTGAGGATCAGGGGCCGCGGAGGCTCACTCGGCGGGTTTGCCCTGAACGTAATCCTCAGATCACCCGGGCATCCGTCGGTAGGTCTATCCTGCTGTTGGGCAGGAATAGCACTAGATCGAGGTATGCGGAGGGGACCCCACCTTCCGAAGGTAGGCGAGTCTCGATCTAAGCTCCGCGATAGTCATGTTCCCGGTGAGAACATGAACTATCCACCCTCAGTGTGCTGAACGCCCAAACACGTGAGACAGCGATTGTGACCGTCAGCGGGCGAGAGGAACGACCGCATCCAGAAACGCACGGGTGGAATGACATCTTGAAAAGACGCAGTGTCACACCCGTGTTGCTCTTTTGTGAGGAAACGCTCTCTTAATGTGCTGAAGCACCCAGGGAAAACCGCGGCAGCACACAGGAAATAGTGCAGCCTGTGTGCTGCACTCACTGAAAAGTGCTGTGAGAACAGCAGTTGTTTGCTGCAGCTGTGAGCCCGCGGTCGCTGTTGTGTGCTGTAACGCCAACACGAGCGTCTTCTCTCTCTCTCTCTCTCTCTCTCTTGAATTGGCAGTCTTAGTCTTCGACCTGAACGCTGTTCGGCTCGAAGTGAATGACAATGGTGCGTGGCGATTGCATCCGCTTTATACCGCGCGCGGCGGGGTGCGATATGCAAAACACGCCGCCAATGGCCATTGGCCAGTTCTCTTTATCTCGAAGCTGATAGGGGCTCCCTAAAGTGATCCCAATTCGTCGGTAACGTCCGACGTACGTCGAACGTGACCGACTGAAAGGGAACTGATTTTGAGCTAGGATGCAGTAAAGTAAATTGAATGATTTTCATCATTTACTCACTCTCATGTCGTTCCAAACCTGTATGAGAACCAAACCAAAAATATATATTTTGAAGAATGTTGGCAACCAAACCATTTTGGTTAGGCTACCGTTGAATATCGTTTGGACAAAAAAACAGACTCAAATGATTTTCTTTTATTTTACACAGAAAGCAATTCATTCAGGTTTGGAATGACATTAGGGTGAGTAAACGATCACATTTTTGGGTTGAACTACCCCTTTTAAAACTTTTTAAAAATCATATTTTTCAAGAGTTAACACCTAATTTATGTAAGACACTGGTATCTATATTTCATGAGGTTCTCATTGAAATAACATTTAATTAAATTTCATTAGATCGATTAAAAAGTTCATAAAACATTTAAAGAGAAAAAAGCTTTGTCCTTAATTAATGGGATCCAGGACTTAAAGCTGTTTTGTGGAATTATCCTTTAATTACCCTAATGACATTTTAACTGAGTTTAACTGTAGGCTAGTTTCATTTAACTGTAAGATCATGGTAGTCCAATTGGTATATGGTTTTTAAAATAAATAAATAATAATAAACTACTGAATTTGTAATAAAAATATATAGTATACGCATTTAGAAAATACAAAAACAGCCTCTATAAAAGTGATTTATAATCTGCAATATTTAATGTAAGTAATAATAGCAAAAAAATATATAAATAGATGTCTGCCAAAACACCATGTATCTCCACTGTTAGTAGCTGCAAGGTAAATTGTGGTTGTGCTAGTGTGACAAGTTTGTGCATTGCCATTTTCCAATTTACCTCGTCATGTATTTACATGCTCGCGGCTGTTTTCAGCTGATTATGTTGCCATATCACATGATTGTATAAAACAAAATTTGGGATCAAAGTGTCGTTCATCACTGCATAGAGCAGCAGAAACACAGCATAGGATCATTGGATATTTGCCTTTTGCAGTTTCCCATGTGCTCAAATAAAAAAATATAATTAAAAAACAGCACCTAATATGGACATAGTCTATGAATATGGTGGAGGGGAGGTCTCTCTCGCGTTGGCTTGTCAATTCAGAAGACAAACCAATAGGCCACTGTCCCTGCATGATGGGCCAGTCTGTAGCAAAAAATAAATAAATTACCCTGTATCCCCAGTGCGTCGGCCCACCGGGAAAATGCTCGGTATGCCCGATAAATTTCATCAAGTTAGTGTTTTAAGCATTTTTACATTTATTCCAAAATAATAACTAAAGGCAGTAACAATTTAAACAATATTTACAATGGTGGACAAAATTATTAGAATACCTGACAAATCTGAAAATATTGACAATTTTTTAAATCCGAAACATGATTTCATTTCATAATGTTCATGAAACATGCAGATAGTTGCTCTGACCATTAAATATCAGATGAAGTCAGCTGTACTGTTTTTTTAATCAATTTTTAACTTTAATATTTGGTATGTCCACCTTTTGCAGCAATTACAGCAGCACATCTGACTGGCATAGTGTCAATATATTTCCTCTGAGAACTTAACACAATAATGTTCTGCAACTGAAGCCAAAGGCTTTCTTTTGAATGTTCAAGATCTGTTCAGTTTATTTTCCAACTCGCCTCAAATGTACTCGATGGGGTTGAGGTCCGGACTTTGAGGGGACCAGTCCATCATTTTCAATGTTCCTGCAGATTCCTTACGTCACAGGAAGATCCGGCAATATTTTGAAGAATGTTTTGAGTCATTGTCCTCTTGGAAAATAAATCCAGGCCCAATAAGACAACTCACAGATGCTAAGTATTCTAATAATTTTGGCCACCACTGTATTAGTTGTGAACTAATGTTCCGTTTTTATTTTTAATAGTTAACTTATTTTCGGCAGTCGTCAAGCTTGTACACACTGTTCACAAACACAAAGACCCCCCACAGTCATCATGGTTCAGGCTATTTCAAGTTTGATATTGACATGACATAAAGCGGTGATATATAAGTGGCTGAGTTGTTTACTTACTTTACAGTTAGTATTCCTATTAACGCCATATCAACGTCTTCATTCAGGCCAATTTGAGAACATGCACGAAAACAAGAGGCGGGAATTATCGCGTGAACCAATCATATCCAATTATAACCGATCATGGTGCAATGGAGACATTGCATCCTCTCATGTGACTTTCCCCCATTCATTCTCAATTCCCCCCACTAAACACACTGCACGCTTTAGGGGGTCTATTTTAAGGCAATGGGATCAGAGGAGGCACAAGAGATGCTGACTCCTGCTGTACCTTCACCTGCGGGTGTCGCTGTTGGACAGTGGTACTAAAAACAAGTGACTTTTACACTTTTTAATGTCACATTTTGTTATATTTGCGTTGTTTTATTTTTGTAATATTGATTATTTTCTCACCCAGGGTTTTTTGAGGAGACTACCTCCATTGCCTCCTCAGAGGAATCTCCCCAGTATGATTGTATATAATATATGCAGGGCTTGACATTAACACTCACCAACCCGCCAAATGCGGGTGGATTTCAGCAGTGGCGTGCAACACAGTCACTTTGGCGGGTTGAATTTTATATATAATATTTACATTTTTCAATTGTTAACTTTTAGAAAGGCATCTGGAATAATGTAGTGTTGTCAAAAATATAGATTTTTTGATACTGAAGTATCTGAAACACTTCCAATACTCATTTCCCACAGAATAGATACCTGATACCAGCTGCTCTTTCTCGCTCTCTCATTTGTGTGACATACAGATCCGCTTTCCTCACCTTGTTTCATTTGCTCAGAATGATTATCATTGGTGTTACAAGGCTTGAATTTCAGCTTGAGAAATTACCCTCTTAGTACCAAATGTTGCTGCTTATATTGCTAAACAATCGAAAACACACAAAATAATGTCAAAATGCCAGTCTTGGCGAGTATTCACTTAAACAGTCAGTTATGTGAACGTAAACTGTTGAGAAAGAAAATGCATGTGCAACTGTATAATGTATCTGTCCTTCAGGTCTTAAAGGGACAGCAGCCTAATATACCCGCTGCCAAATTATGAGATAACATCAAGTGTCAGCTGATCATGTATAGGAATAAGACGTCCATCACCGCATACAGTATATATAGCTCCTCAGTACTATCAACAGCTATTGCTTTTCTCCGGAGCTCATTTACCCTCCTCCACCCCCAGCTCCTCCTCTTGTCAATCAGGATTTGGTATTCTAATTCCCTTGAATCAGACTAAATTCTTGAATTATTTTGTACATTAAATATCAACATTAATGATATCTGCAATACTTTATGTTGGTTCTGTTCTGTTTACCCTAGGGGGGTTATTGCTGCTCCGCCTGCTCTTATTCATGCTAGGCTGCATGGATGCGCAGAGAGTTCTTGCCCAGAACAGAACCATACCGGCAATCCAAACTATATGCTCATAGTCAATAAATGATCTTTGACGATAGTGGTCCTGACAGAAATAAAAAATATGGGGATTGATTCCAAAATTGTGGCCAGTGAAAATACTGAGTGACCAGTAATTTTGGAAAACCTCTAGCCACAGTGTCTGGTGAGCACAAACGTTAATGTCAAAGCCTGAATGCATATGGTATTCCAAGATATTTAAAAAATGGCTGTCAAAGGATCAATAATATTTTATAAGAAACCATAGTACTTTTTTGTTGGTTTACCATGGTATTACCATCATGCTATTGTCTGAAATCTGTATACCATTCAAAAGTTTGTGATCGGTAAGATCTTTAAATGTTTTTGAAAGAATTTATACATGATTTGCTTGACCAGTCTATTAACCCTATTGGCATTTGTTGGGTCAATGTGAAGCAGCATGTTAACATTACATATAAATCGCTTTATATGTGCCCTTTTGAGCCAACAAGGACAATATTTTGCTTCATTTGAACATGTTATTAGTGTTTGCCTCGCATCTTCCATGATGCTCGCTGCTTGAACTCACAGTACAACTGATGTTGACACAGATTTTCTGCTCAGATCAAAGTTAATTTGTTAGTAAATTGGGAGGGGGAACCCGACTTGGTGCGGCTGCATAAACCAACACAGAAACCATTAGACAGCTGCTTTGATTCAGCTTTTAGTGTGGAAAAGTTAATTAGCCCTCATGTTAATAAAACAGAGAGAGAGAGAGAGAGAGAGAGAGAGAGACTTGTAGATCGTTCATGTATCATATTAGACAGAATCAGTTTTTTGTCTTTTTCTCCTTTGTGCCATGAGACCTGCTTGCTTATAGTACACTTAGCCTACAGGAAAGTACAGTACCATGGTGCAATGGTGTAGTAAATATGATGGAAATATACTTGGGCACTTTGTAGGGCTGTATTTTGCCATTGTGTGTCAGTAAGAAATATCTGTTAACATTTCCAAACATTAATTTTGCCATTAATTGTAATAATGTAATAATGCAATTAATTGTAATAAGATTTTTGTATACACAAGCAAACCAACAACAGCCGGTTCAAGCGACTTGGACATTGCCACAGTTCTTCTGTATTTAGTCTGTCTGAGTTTTTTCTGTTTCTTCATGTAATCACAGACAGACTCGATAATGGTGAGATCAGATCTCTGTGTGGATCATACCGGCTGTTGTCAGACTCCTAGTGCATACAAAAATCTCACTGGATTATTACAATTAATGGCTAAATTAATGTTTGGAAAGTTATATTTCCTACTGACACACCAACAAAATATATGAAACATAGCTGCAAGCAGCAATACCGGGGCCAAGCGCAACAGAGGCAAACAAGGAAGCTAGCAGTAGACCAACTGCAAAAATGAGTAAAGAAATTTGGAGACCAAGTTTTAAGCAAAAATGTTGAAACCCCACATGAATACATTGAGTTGTATATAGCCAATTTCATGTTTTGTTTAATTATAGCGCCACCAAGAGGCACAATCCTACCAATTTTGTGTGTCATCGGAGTGAGCTCATAGATGTGTGTGTGAATTTTGGTGAAAAATATTCATGTTTATTTTGTGCTTTAAAAATAGATGATATATTTACAGTGATTAAAGATACAGATGTTATTAAAGAGCTTCAAAACTGTATTTGTTTGAATTTCACATTTTTTATAGTTTGAAAGTTTCATATGAGATGTAACAAAGCACAAAGCCATCATTCTCAGACGGGAGGTGCGATACAAATAATGTTTAGCACGGAAAACAGCATAGACTAAAAGATTGATATCAGGGTTTAAGATTTGTTATCAGTATATCAAAATGAAGATCCATCTATATCAATTGATATTGTCAGCCCAGCCCTAGTACTGGGTACATTTTGCATAGCTTTTCATCACTTCACATTGCAAATCATTACAGCTTTATAACCAATATTTTAAGTCCATTTATTTATTTTGAATGTAGACAAGTACAGCTTGTCAGAATTGTTTTGTGATACTGAAAACTGGCTGTACTTTATCACTTATGAATTGCTGGCTTAGATTTTTGGGTAACATAATAGGCGAGCAGTGTTTTAAAACAGTAACTGGTGCTTTTTGACTGCTCTGGGATTTGCAGCAGGGAAATAACCAATTTTTCTTTCTTTCTATAGGTGGCTATTATAGCTGGGAACTTTGACCTGGCAGAAATTATAAAGACTCACAAAGCATCAGATGTTGGTAAGTGTCTCGTATACCTCCACCATCATTAGCTACTGTCGAATCTGAGCAGGCGCGATCCCTCGTGTTAATGAATCCCTACAAACACAACAAAGCGCCACAGCCAAACGGCAAACATGGAAATGAGAGTGGTCCCTTGTGTTTCTGTGTGCGTTTGTGAGTCCGCAGCGTTTGTGTGAATGAGAGTCATCACTCTAATCGCCAGCATCGACGGCAAGGCTAGCTCATTCCACGCGCTAGTTCTGGCGGGGAATAGCAGGCAGCCAGTTGTCGGGCCGCTGTAATGGATCGTACCCATTAGTGTGGAGTACCATT
Organism: Gobiocypris rarus; assembly: GCA_023029165.1. NCBI lineage: Eukaryota > Metazoa > Chordata > Actinopteri > Cypriniformes > Gobionidae > Gobiocypris > Gobiocypris rarus. The sequence continues at coordinate 17,920,090 of CM040918.1, forward strand.
GTCATGGCGACGGACCGGGTTAATCCCTGAGGCTCAGCAGGTGTTGTGAGTTTGATTTGAGCCAATGGGAGTGTAGCCGCAGGCTCCAATATCTCATCGGAACGGTGTGTGAACGCGATGAAGGATGGGACGTACGCTCTCACATACACACAGAAACAGCCTTAAAGCACACCGTTTATGGGACAGGAGCTGGTATTTCGTCATTAATGCTGAAGCCTCTCAGATTGTGTCGGTTTTTTCTTTCTCTTATTTCCTTCTCATTCAGTTACCGAGAGAGAGAAGATAGAGTGAGCCTGTGTCCTGAGTGGGTTGGACAGTTGGCCTTTTCACTCTAAATGGATGGGCAGAAGAGTAGAAGATTTAAACAAGCGGACAGCTTGGCTACAGAGCGCAGTATTTACCCTACTCAAATAAGCAGCCCAACTAAAGTGGCCCGTCTTAAAATTTCTCAGGGTGAAGGAGTAGTGATCTGAATATACAAATACTAATATATATGATAATTATTAGTACTGTCAGTTTGGCATTAATTTAGTCAAATTTGTTATTATTAAATGCAATAAAAAAATAACAGATTTGATCTTAATTTGATCTCCACTTAATTAGTATTATTGTGTTTTTTTACCAGTTTTTTATTTAAACATCCTTCAAAACAAGATGCATTTACTCAAAAAGGTTAGTTCACCAAAAAAAGGAGGATTCTGTCATTTATGGCCCACCTTCATGTCGTTCCAAACCAAGACTTTTATTCATCTTCGGAACACAAATAAAGATATTTTTGATGAAATCTGAAATATTTCTGTCCCTCCATAGACAGCTACGCAACTACCACTTTGGCACTTCAAAAAGTTAATAAAGAGATCATAAAATGAATCCATATGAATTAGGGATTTACACAAATTCCCAGGATTGATCGTCATTTAAATTAACAATACAATAATCATTAGCCTTAACACTGCAATATGCGTCTACAGCAGTGGCTTATAACCAACAGCATGACAGGGTGTGCAAATGCTGCTCAAAACACCATGTTCCTCACCAAATGAACGAGAAGGGTTTTTACTCTAAATAAAGGACTAGTATAATTGTAAAATGAGTCGATGTGATTGATCATTTATTCAATTTCTTATTTTATAATCAAATATAACGTCGCTAAAAAATGATTACGCTTTATACCACATTAGTTCTTAGCCAAATACATCCTATACGACATAAATCAGTTGTATATAGGCCTACACAAAATAAACACAATATTAAAACGTACATTTGCATGAAACAAAAGGCTCGGAATGCACACAAATTTATATAGTCATGAATCCTTTTAAAATGGTCCCAAACATAACTCCGGGCCGGTACTCTCGGCTCCCTCATGTCTGCATTATGTGTTTGGTGGTTGAGCAGCATGCACACGCATGACCCTGCCTAATCGACAATCGATACGTTTTATTGGTTAAATTATTATCTACAATTAATTGATTGTCGAATAATCGTTAGCATCCTAATTGAGTTCAGTCCAGAGACTCGATTACTTCACATGATGAACAGGTTTAATTTAGGCTTTTATTCACACATGCTTGAGCTTCCATTTACCACAGCTAATGTGTGAGTTGAAGAATGTTTATGTGTGAATAAAAGACTAAATTAAATCTGTTTATCATATAAAGTGATCACGTCTCTTCAGAAAATTTGGACTGAACCGCTTAATTCATATGGATGTTTTGTGATCTCTTCATGATCTTTTTTTTAAGCGTTAAAGTGGTAGTTGCGTAGCTGTCTATGGAGGGAAAACTCTCAGATTTCCTCAGAAAGATCTTCATTTGTGTTCCGAGAATGAACGAAGGTCTTACGGGTTTGGAACGACATGAGGGGGGAGTAATTAATGACAGAATTTTCTTTTGTGGGTGAACTATCCCTTTAAGATGCAAAAATATTTAGATTAGAAAAACCTATAACTGTAAATATATATTAATACAGAATCCATCCATCTATCCATCAATCCATCATGAAATACATCACCACACATGTCCACTGTTATAGGATGTATTGAGTTGTGTGTTCTTGCTTCACGCCCTGCTCTGATTGGCAGAGAGCTGTTCATATCTGATCAGGTGACAGGTGAATGTGCCGTACAGCGGTTTGATCAATACTTAATTTACATTAGAGATTAGAGAGAATCAGCTTTGAGACTGACAGCAAACCATATGTCAGGATGACAGCGCAGTGCACTCTTTTATCCTGCTTGTCTCTTTCGCTCTCTCTCATTCTATCATTAAACTTGGCTGTCATTGAGCCATATGAACTCTTTTGACCCTTTTATACACGGTACCGTGCATTTTAAACTGTATATTAGCTTTGAAACAGCAACAGTACAGAGTTTTACCTGCATCTAGAAGAGGTGAGAGATTGCCATCTAGTGTTGTAGTGATGCTCTTAATAAATTGCTTCCCTCACTTGGAAAAAAACAGCCTCATGTCTTGGTTATTGAAAAACAAGACAGTTGTGTAATATTCAGTTCTTTACTCAAAAAACATCCTAAGCAAACGACCCCTGTACTAGCGGTCAGGAGAAAGTGTGTTATGGTTATAAATTAAAGATGAGGTGCTTTGTAATTTGAGTACAGCTTTTGTTTACCTCTTTGAATGCCTGATGAGGTTTCTGTACCCTTCATTTACAAATTATGCTAATTGTACCTGACACTTTGTCAGGTACGGCCCCTTCTTGTTCAATGTGCCCTTTTGATGACACCTGCTTTTCCTGTTTTCCAGTGCCTTTCAGGGAAACGCCTTCCTACACAAATCGCCGGCGCGTGACTGGAGGCGACACTCTGACATCATCACGCTCGCTGCCTCGCTCCGCCTCTGACAACAATCTGAACAACGTGGCTGACACCGGCCCCGCCCACTCCCCCGTGCCGTCTTTGAGGAGCCTGCCCCCTTTGGCACACCCTGGGATCGACGCGGCACCCGATGGAAGCCTGCAGAGCACAGGCAGCTCACTCTCCTCACACTCCCGCTCACCCTCCCTCCAGCGCGTCAGCGAGGAGACCGGCACGCACGCAGTACGCCGACACACGCCCCTCACGCACTCCCACAGCCGCGGACGCCTCAGGTAAGCATTGCACATCCACAGGTCCTGATTTGCACCTATGGATCTCCGTCCAAAGCTCTGCAGAGTTCTCATTTGTAAAAATTGCACATGAATTGCGTGTTCGTTAATTAAATATTTTGGTTAATTTTACTATACAATCCAGTATCAATAGTATCAGTAAAAATTGCTGGGTTAATATCAACCCAATTTGATAACCCCCAAAAAGGCGAATGTTAAAGTGTGCCGCACACGTCCTGAAAAGTGAAGCCAAAGTCTCTTGATCGCCCCCAGGTGGTTGGTCCCAGTGTAGCTCATAAACCCCACCCCCTCCATGTAATCTAATGTGACACGAGACCAAGCGGCAACCTCCCCCAGTTTCTCTTGAAAATAATATGGAAGTGACTTAAACTACAATTCCTCGACTGGCCGCTAGAGACACGCTCCAAAAGGGAGCAGAATCTCATTGAGCCCCATGTTAAAATGCCCAACTTCACGGCAGAAAAAAACAAAAACATGTTTACAGCCTGGTACAAATTGGGGTTTTGGTCTATATAGATAATTTTGCCCTTCATGACAACTGTGAGGGGGTGAATTTTTTTATATCTCATTAGTTTAAATTATATAAAGCCTTAAATTTCTGCATAATTAGGCAGTGACAGGTGGATTGTCGTTTGTCTGCTGTCACCTCAGCTCCGCCCATGTCCCGCCCATTTTCTGTTATCCAGGAGTGACGTGCAGTGACGCGCTGCCAAGATGGCAACGGCCAGCTCGACTCTACTTTACGTTTCAAAACTGCTCTTCAGAATCCTATGGGTGACGTCAAGGACACTACTTCTATATTTTTTTTACAGTCTATGCGCGAGACAAACTAAACAATCAGATTACACCTTAAATACATTTCTGTAAATTTCCGATGGTTTCTGTCATTTTAGGTCGTTTTTATCACACAGATGCAAGTTCAGTGAAGTTGTCACTGAGGAGCCAACTGACTTTTTGGGGTATTTTCGTGAGGAAAACAGCTTTAGCTGTTTATTTCGCACAACATAATGAGTTGTTCTGAAGTAAACTGCACTGCGGTAGTGTGGGCGGGGTTTTGATATCTACTTCCTGTCAGCGCCTTATTTGGAGAGTGACATTGACATGGTCTATGGTTTAAATGTGTAGTAACCCAACATGCTGGGCTGTTTGTTTGTTTTTAACTCAACTATTGTTTAAAAAAACATTTTGTACCTTACCCTGATTCACTATGGTTAGCCTATTATAAGTGTTTGTATTTTAGACCTGTCGGGATTATTTTTGCAGGAAATTGCATACATTCATCACTCGCTTGTGCTTGTCTCGTCATATCCATAAATAGAGAAAAGTTGCTCAGGCTACTTTGACGCCTGTATGGTGTGGGAGGTGCATAGTTGTCACAACGAGTGAGATAGTTTGACATTGAGCAGCTAAATCTCAAACCTCCAGGTAATCACCCATTTAAAACTGAGGAGAGTCTGCTTGCAAAAAGAGAACACGACAGAGCTCATAATAAATCCAGAATCATTATTGGCTTGGCTTTTCGGAGATGGCAAAGACTGAAGGGTTTGGTATGTTGTGAAAGCAACGAGGAGTGTTTTTATTATTTAATAGGTGAGTAAGGCATTTTATTGAACAGATACATTTCCATGTAGCTGTATAACAGAGTTAAAATTGTAAAGCATTATCTATTGTGAATTAATAGTACAGTGTGTCTATTAATGGGTCTTCAGCTAGTCAGCTTGAGATCCTTTCCATATACCTGGTTATATCTCTTAAGCCTTGTAGTGAATATGTAATGATCAGTAGGATAAGCATATTAATCCACAGTCACGCAGAGCCGAAGCACAACCTAAATAATGTTGTTCTGCAAATGCATGCAGTTTTGTTTTTTATCTGCTAGAGGGCCAAAAGTAAATATAGTGTATACCTTTAAAATCCCTTTTACAATTGTCAACCTAAATTTCATCTACCTAAATTTGGGTTTCATCAGCTTCCGTATCCAGCTGTCACAACCCAGCGTTTGGTCTGGAAAAATATCCCAGCATATATCCATTCCCCCAAAAAAGCACAGAAAACTCTGCAGATTCTTTCTGGGCTTGCGATTATTAATTCCTCCATGAACAGCAGTGCCAAATGATCAATGATTTAATTATAACTCTCAACATATCGGTCACACGTCGGCCCCCATAAGAGGGGTCAAACAATGAGATAGTGTGCATTGATAATTCTGTTTCTGATATCTTCACTTACAAAGGTACTGTGACAATCACATGGTTCAGTAATGCACTTACCGTGGTATTTTGGACATGTTAAAAAAGCTCCATGGTATTTTGTAGGAATACCTCTTCAAGGAATACCATGGTATTACCCCAATCAGTTGTTTTATATATATGTATATAGATGTTTATGGTGTTTGTTTTTTGAAAGAGGTTTTGTATGTAGTTTTGGTGCTGTTATTGTTAAAATTCATGCCAAGTGTTTTGAGTTATATTCACTTTAATTTCTGACCTCTGAGACCTGTATTGAATGAAGTCACTCAGATTTCTCTGCTCGTTCGCCTCCATCTAAAATACTAACACTGTTGTAATCTATCACATCCATGCTTGGTCGACATTTGCTGCTTTTAAATCGTGCTATTCGAATGTTTAATATATATTCAGATTAGACTCTTCTCTCCTAAAGAGCTGCAGGACATTGCTGGAATCTGCTGTGTTTTGGGACTCCAGCAGGCCTTATTGAATTTCCCAGAAATATTGCTTTAAATCTCATATTGTGTATTTATTGCAGGGAGATGATTGACAGGTTTTTAGAAACCGTGAGACATAGCACTTTATAATTGCGTCGCTTCCGAATTGATGTAGAAAGCGTTAAACTTACATGGATTAATTTGAAATTCATACTCCTAGTGTTCCGTCTAATGTAAATAAGAAATACTTTGAATTATTCTAAGGGTTGGGGGGTTGTGGGTGTTTGGTGGATGTTGTAGTGCTAATCAGCACAAATCTGACACTGGAGAGACAACAAAGTCTGTTTATCACTGCACTGCCTTTTAGAGAAGGTATAATGTTTCTACTGTCTGAAACAATCTTCTGAAGTGTGCTAAAAACACCTATTGTTTATGCCACACAAAACAGTGTAACGCGCACAAGAGACCAGACTCACAATTGATTACGATTGACTTTGACGTTAGCATTTTGCTAAGCTAGCAAGGGTCTAATGCTATTTCATGCATTCTGACTTATTTACACTGTTAAAGAGTTGGATTCTCATTGCTAAAAATGGCCAAAATAAAATTTTAAAAAAATTAGTTGGACATATGACAGAGTATTTCTGTGCCAAATACACTCCTTCAGGATTTGAAGTTTCGGAACGCTTCGTTTGGGTTATGGAAGCCATCGGCAGTGCTGTAATTTTGTTTTTAGACCACAAAATCACTAAAGAAGTGTGTTTTTCGTTGTGAGGGAAAGATAACCTTGTTCAGCTTCCCAAATAATGCAGCTTTAAACAGTGGATGCAGTTTGTTTTTCCAGAGCAGCAACGGAGTTCTGCAAGTGTGTTTGTTTGTTCCTGGTCATTAGTCGAAATCGCAGGTGGTGAGTGAAACTGCATCATATGTCTGTTTTGTTGGCGATCGGCGAGTAAGTGCATATAATGTAAACAACACAGAAGTATTTCTGTCAGGACCACTATCGTCAAAGATCATTTATTGACTATGAGCATATAGTTTGGATTGCCGGTATGGTTCTGTTCTGGGCAAGAACTCTCTGCGCATCCATGCAGCCTAGCATGAATAAGAGCAGGCGGAGCAGCAATAACCCCCCTAGGGTAAACAGAACAGAACCAACATAAAGTATTGCAGATATCATTAATGTTGATATTTAATGTACAAAATAATTCAAGAATTTAGTCTGATTCAAGGGAATTAGAATACCAAATCCTGATTGACAAGAGGAGGAGCTGGGGGTGGAGGAGGGTAAATGAGCTCCGGAGAAACGCAATAGCTGTTGATAGTACTGAGGAGCTATATATACTGTATGCGGTGATAGACGTCTTATTCCTATAGATAGATGTGATCAGCTGACAGACAGCTGAAGCGAGTTTGACTAACGTGATCTGCCAGAATTGACGCTAACCCTTGATAGTGAATCAAAAGTTATCCAGGGATAAAGCCATGATGGTGTGTGTGTGTGTGTGTGTGTGTGTGTGTGGGGAGGAGGAGACTTTTGGAAAGAATTTGTACAGCGCATCTGTCTTTTATAAGTATAATCAAGCTAAAGACTCTTTGGAGATGTGAAGGATGCAATACTACTCTATAGGTCCTCAAGATTAACATGAGATTGGCAGATACTGTGTTATGTACCCTTTAAAATGGAAATGATACTGAAATAAACCAAATATTATATTGAGTTATAAAGCCACTTTTTGTCTATCCAAGTTTTTTTAATTATATGGAGACATTTCTCAGGAAATAATATAATAATATATTATTATTAATACCATGCAGTACCATGTAAATGCTATTCATCATGAATTTCAGTACTATGGTATACTTCAAAGTACCATGATGAACTGTTTTTCTATCAATACTTGTTAGTATTGAATAAAATATAAATACACTACAATTTTTTTTTAGAGAAAGAGAGAAGTCTCTTATGTTTATGAAAACTGAATTGACAAAGGCTGTGATGGCAAAGCTGAATTATCCTTTAGAAATAATTCTAATATACTCATTTGTTACATTTTCTTGTTATTATCAGTATTGAAATCAGTTTTGCTGCACACTTTTGTGGATACATTTTTCGGGGATTCTTTTAAGAAAATAAAAGTGCAAAAAAGAACAAAACATTATGATTGTCTTTACACTTTGAATTAATTGATATGTCCTTTTCTCTCAACCCTTGTAGGTTAGAAAGGGGATGGCTACTTTCTGAAGTTATTTTGTGTTGTACAACTTCCTTCAGCATACGGTTTGGTTTTGTGTGCTAATTTTGACCTCAGGACTGTAATTTTACCAGCAGGTGTGGCGTACTTCTGCTGCTGAACAACACTTTAGGGCTCACTCGCTTTCTTTGTGTGGTCCTGAGGGGCGTTTGCTGTGTTCTGTCCTAGTTGTCCATCTGTCAGTATTTCCTGACATCCTGGCCTGCTAATATTCAGAACCACCGGCAACAGTGTGTGTGTGTGCTTTGTGTGTTTGTTTAATACACACAATGTGATGATGAATTAAGCCAAAGCTTTTGTCCTTGGTGTCTGGTCTTCTATAAAAGGCCCCATTCTTTCTTTCTGGTCATTGCCCTTTGTCTAGCTGTGTCCACCTGTCACTCCCTGAGGTGACCGTGGTGACCAGGAGAGTGTGTAATTAGTGCTGTAGCAGTGTGGTCAGTACCGGCCGCCCACTTCCTGTTCAGGGTCAGATTCGAAGCCATGACACGTTGTTCTAAACATTGTCAAAGTGGATTTAGAAATCACAGGTCTCTAGGTGCACAGAAGGCAACAACACAGAGGAAACAAAGGTCAGAGGTCAAGTGTGAATGTTATTTGTTTACAATGTATGGTGCCGAGTTAAATTTGGCTCTTGCCATGAATCCATAAGTTATAAAAAGAGAAAGAGCCGATGAAGCTTCAGCTAGAAGTGTGACTGGATAAATCCCAAACTATGTCCATCAAGTTGTTGTCATTTTTAATGAGATTAGATAATATAATAATGAATTGGATATAATCATATATTTATATTAAATATGTGCAATGAGAAATTACAAGAAATGTAGTGTGGCAGTGGCTCAGGTCCTTTACCTCTTTCCCCGCCAGCTTTAAAGAAAAAAAGCTGTCATTTTCGCAACATTTTCATGTCTTTTAAACAAACAAACCAAAAGTTTTATTTTTGTCAAAGATTGCACCCAGATTGGATTCAGAACAATGATCAAAACATAGAGGGAGTAAATTGAGTTCATCAACACCCCTAATGCTGGCACGGTCCTATACCTCGCCGTGGGTCGACATTTCATTCAGTAACATTAGGCAGTTCTGATTTATTTGCTGTTTAATGTTTAAAGATCACGTTATTTTACATATGCATCTGCGTACATATGCTATCGCTTGTTTCTGCCTCTTCTTCACATGTCTTTTGCTTTAGTTCTCTTTCAGAAGATGTATCATAGCGCCACCTACCATATAACAGTGAAAACATGGAAAGTGGTGGGAAATGGTGGGGAAAGAGTTAAAGCTGCAGTCCTAACTTTTTTAGGTTAAAAATGATCCAAAATCAATTTTTGAGCAAGTACACAACAAGCCAGCATTCAAAACTATCTCCTTACCTTAGCCCCATTCATAACGGTAAGCTTGTAATAATTTTATAATTAGAGTGGTATGGTGGATTTCCGCGGGAAATCCGGGTTGCATATCAATTTAGATCTTGATTCAGTATCAATTCATATGTATATAGCCTAATGTATAAGGAAAAATAAGTTTGCCTTTTTAAGCACTATTTTAAACTTTTCTTGGGTTAAATTATATTTGCTCACATTCATTAATATTCACTTGTGTGCGCTTATATAAGTATCATTAAAAATAATAGGATGCAAGTTAACGTTTTAAAATGTCACATTTAAAGAAATCTAGTGTTTGATCATGTCTAAATATTTATTCAAATGCAAAACCTAAAAATAAGTAAGCTGTAATGATCTGCAATACTTTTTTGAGCGACTAGACTAGAAAGGCCTACATGTATATTTATTAAAAAGCCATAAAGGCACCTAGTGAGTAATAGCATTACAAATGAAAATGATTACTTTTCCAGCAACAAAATAATTTGCCTATTTGTATTAGAATTCTCTATTTTAACCTTAATTACTACACTTATTGTAATATAAATAGTAAAAATATTAGAAGAAATGTTATTTTAAGTGGCCATTAATGGAGCATAATTATTGTACAAATATTATTTAGTACCAAAAGATCTCCTCAAAACATTCAAAAAAATATTATTGTACAAAAATTTAGAACATTTATTTAATTGAAAAATAGCTACGGTGTATGGTCACATTTGACCACCAATGAGTATGAGTGTGACCAATTCGTAAGGAATACCTGAGCGGTAAATACAAGAAAAACATTAACATTAATGTTAACAATGTTGCATCTCCATTACTCTCCATAATAAAATAATACTGTAAATGTGGTTGACGTAATAATCAATGCACTCTATGCTGTGCTGTTTACCAAAATTCGCTGCAAATACCTGTATAGTGAAGGAGTTGTTGTCTATCCGCTTAAGCCATTCAAATGTATTGTCAGCGCTGGTGCTCCATGTTCCACGTGAACGCGCGCGCTGCCACGAGATGAAAGCATGTCGCAACAAGTTTTTCAACGGCTCTGGTTTTAACTGTTTTGCCACATTAAGTGCGCCAAAACGGTATTTACTGTTTAAATTTCGTTTTAAAACTTACAGAATTTGAAAGCTTAGACTTAGTTTCATAGTAAAAGCAGGGTTGCCAATTTGGAGTGAGATTTACTTGGGCGGAGTGAGAGCGTGAGACAGAGCCTGAAAGCGTGAGAAAGATATCATCGCCACACGCGCGAGTCCTGTGGGATATAAAGCAAATGAGGACATTTCATTCTACCGAACTACCTGCAGGTGGAGGTGGAGGAAACGCAATGCTGTTTCACTTGGTCTACACTATCTAAACTGCATTTGAGTGCTTTGAACGTTATAATATTATTAGTTTGTTGGCTGTATGAGACTAGCAGTTAGCTACATCAACATTAGAACATCATACTGATGATATTCATATATCATCGTGTTGAGCTACATAACATTGATTCGTTTTATATACATTTGCTCACCTGTCTAATAAAGCACATGCAAGAACAGCATCTCTGTCATGTCAAAGTTTGAAACTCCACATCGATACTGGTCCTTTCATTTTGTTCCAAAGTCTGCTTGGTTTCTACTGCAGTAAAAGCAGAAACCGAGGGTAACGTGGATATGACCCCATTGACAGGCGACTCCCGCACACGTTCTGGTTCCTTGGTTAAAATTGCAATTTTCTCACAATTTAGAAATAGTTGGAAACATTTGCGATATTCTAATTACTCAGCTGCTGAACAAAATATATAACACTGGCCTAGTGGTTTTTGGATATTTTCCTGCAAAAATCCTACATATTGCACTTTTAAGCATAAACTAACTTTTTGATAAATTATTCAGACAGATTTACCAACAGTTTGCACCAGAGCAAACTCTTTTGGCGTTAAAAAACTAAAGGCATGGACAGCGTTATTTAAAAAGGCATGGACAGCGTTATTTTTGCGGCTGACCTTATTACATTTGCATTTGTAGGAGATTCTCTTTCAGACACAATATTAATGGGAGGAGAGTATTTACATTTATCTAAATATTGAATATAAATAATAATCAGGTAATATTTGCGCCATTATTTACTGCTCCAAAAAAGCAGGTCTTAAACCAGACGCTAATTTGCGCTGCTCTTGGTAGATTGCGTTGTTTATTATGGAAATGATCCGGCAGTGTCTGTGTTCTTTCATTTGTGTCGTCAGCAGCAGTTATGTCATTTAATTACAGAATAAATGTAACTGTAATTCAATTATAAAAAATTACTTATAAAAATGTTAATGATTACAAAGGGGTTACATCTGAATATTTTCTGTAAAAAGGACATGTTAGGATATGATATGGATATGTTGAATAATATTAATTTGTTGCTTTGTCTGTTTTTGATGTGCACGATACCGCCTGCTATTTAAAGGCCATTTAGCAATGCTTTTAATTGGGTCTCTTGTATGAATTAGCGGCGCATCACGTCTGCCAATTACATCAATCCACACTGGGTAATTTGTAATTTGTAAAGCCATTACATTCCCAAAGTAACCTTCCTGGTCATCAGTAGATCATGCACAGAACTTTCCACTCCTATCAATGGCTTTTTTTCCTATTATGCCCTGTTTAGTAAATCTGGACCTTTGTATTTTAGATCATTTTGCTTCTAAAGTAAAAGTTTCTTAATTTAAGAATGTTTAAATATTTGTACTGGAAAAAAAGGCAAAAATGCTGAGTAGCCTATGATTTTATTTTAATTTAAAAAAAAATTGCTGTGAATACAATCCAGCTTTTACAGTAATGGCCAATTTTGCCAGCGAGTACTTTTTTTTAGATATATTATTGTTCATGCAGCTTTGCAGCCAAGCAAGCTGAAACCAAGCACTATGTCAGTGGTCGTTTTTAAAATCGCCAGCCATTGAGACAGAATGCTAATTATGGGATTTATTCCCACATTTAAATGCTGTTGTCAATTCCAAAACTTTTCTCTTTAAGCAAGTTAGCACCTTGATGAAGGCTGTCATAGACAGAGTGTTCAGAAGTAATGAACAGTCTAGGAGATTGTTCTTTGTGATGTTTTATAAGTCATGCACATAACTCATTTTTGCTTAGCTCTGAATTAGCTGTTTAGATTTGTTATATTGGGACCTGACAACAGCCATGTTGTTCTTGGTTGCTGGTTTAGCTTTATTCATCCATGTGACAAAAAGATAACTCATTAAAATGCTGAATATCTGTTGCAGTGCTCCTAATGAATAATGCATAGTGATAACTAAGTGTAAGTTTACTTTCCAGTGAAAATATGATTATACAATCATTCAGGTGGGCTGGTTTGACTGAAAGTTGCTGAAAGCTCATCACTCATCATTAACATGTCTCTTTTACCACCAGCTAAGAGGCTAAAATGTAGACCTTACCTCATTTCTGCGGTTTCATTACTTTCCCGATTTATGAGCTCCGTTTAGAGAGGAAAAAGAGAGAGGGAAGGAGAATTGAGTGATTTATTGATGGCAAAAGGGAATCCATTTTGTTTGTGCAAGGCAGGTAAATGAGGTGTCACTCTGAAAGAGCACTCTCTCCGTCTCGAGCTTTCCGTGATGGATTCCACCCTCAGGACATCCAGACCTGCCACTCCCTCGACACTCACCCTTAGACAGAAGAGCTGCGATTGGAGGAGTGTGTCTGCTGATTTCCTATTGGCTGCTGGGAGATTTAAGAGGTGGCGCTAAGTTCAATATCATCTTGCGCGTTCCTGTTTGCTCATTTTTGCAAGGCTTCGTCCTTATTCACACTTACGGTCAGTTTAAGCCTGGCTTTAATAGCCAGTTCACGTTTAAAACCAAACCAAATAAGAATCCATAGAAGTGACATTTATTTATGGGTGAATCCCACAAAAACATGTCCAAGTCACATTTTACCCCAGACAAAAAAAAAAACGAATATTTGATCAATATTATTTCTAAAATATACAAAAATACAATAATAATATATTATTTTTGTATTAATATATTATTTTTAAAGCTGCTATTATACAGTAAAATGTATGTTTTAATTTAGTCTACATTATAATAAATACAACAAATACTATGGTAATGTTTTTTGTGATGAATGTAATATTTTCACATTCAGTAATGACGAGATGGTAGTATTATAATTATATTTTTTTGTTTGAAATAGTCATTTTTTGACAGGTTTTGTGTGATTCACCCAGGTCTTCTGATATAACAATTGTCTTTCTAATTGCAAAATATTCTAAAGGAATAAAAAGGAAAAATAAATGGAAGGAATGGAAAGGGAGGAGAAATAGGTAATTTGTTGTTGATAACGGCGTCTCCAAAATTGCTGGGAGGAAAGGATGACCCAATAAACACAAACACACACACACATTTATGCTCTGCTAGAGGAGAGGCTTCACAGCGACTCCATTACACTCAATTAACCCCTAAAAGGGGCAAGACAGACTGAGAGAGATTCCAGCAGAAGAACGGAAGAGATGATGAGAGAGAATGAGACATAACTCATTTCATTCTTTCATCTTAGTCCGTCCACAGAGACCATTTTACGATTGTGCACTTATGCAAATAACCGTTTGCAAGATAATGACTGATTTTGATGCCTTATTCTGTTATTACAATGCGGATGAATCTCTCCATTGAGGCTGGACTGGTCTCAGCATCATTTTATTCAAAGGGTCATTTCTTCCAGATAATGTCTTTTTGGCTTTATTCCTATTGTCAATCGAAGATGGAAGCTTTTTAACTGACATTTTTTAAGAAAAGTGTAGTTTGATAACGTTGCGGTAAAACAAAGCTGAGCTGAAAATGAAGTCACATTAAATCTATTTTTGTGATGTAAAAGGGACAAAGCCCTTTCACAGTAATCCCAGTAAATTCCTGTAAATTGACCAGAATGACTTTACCAGTAAATACACAAATATGTTGTTCACACAAGCAACAGCGTTCTGGCTTTTTACAATGTAAAGGCCATTCACACATGAGCACCAAAATGCCAGTAAATTCTGTCACCAGAAATTATCTTTAAATGCTGGAAATATGAGCTCTTGAGTAATTTACCAGTAAAGACTGTATGTGTGAAAGGTGTTAATGGTATATAAATATAGATAAAATAGATCATTCTATATTTTAAATAGTATGTAAATAACACTAAAATATACACCGATCAAGCATAACATTATGACCTAATATTGTGTTGGTCCCCCACGCCAAAACAGCCCTGATCCGTCGAGGCATGGACTACACTAGACCCCTGAAAGTGTGCTGTGGTATCTGGCACCAAGATGTAAGCAGCAGATTCTTTCAGTCCTGTAAGTTGTGAGGTGGGGCCTCCATGGATCAGACATCCCATAGATTGGATTGAGATCTGGGGAATTTGGAGGCCAAGTCAACACCTCAAAATCATTGTTGTGCTCCTCAAACCATTCCTGAACCATTTTGGCAGGGCGCATTATCCTGCTGAAAGAGGCCACAGCCACCAGGGAATACCGTTTACATGAAAGTGTGTTCATGGTCTGCAACAATGCTTAGGTAGGTGGAACATGTCACATTAACATCCACACGGATGGCAGGACCCAAGGTTTCTCAGCAGGACATTGCCCAAAGCATCGCACTGCCTCCACTGGCTTGCCTTCTTCCCATAGTGCATCCTGGTGCCATGTGTTCCCCAGGTAAGCGAAGCACACATACATCTGGCCATCCATGTGATGTAAAATAAAATGTGACTCATCAGACCAGCCCACCTTCTTCTATTGCACTGTTGTCCATTTCTGATGCTCACATGCCCACCGTTGGTGCTTTCAGTGGTGGATAGGGGTCAGCATGGACACCCTGACTGGTCTGTAGCTATGCAGCCCCATACACCACAACCTGCGATGCACTGTGTATTCTGACACCTTTCTATCAGAACCAGCATTAACTTCTTGAGCAATTTGTGCAACAGTAGCTCGTCTGTTTGTTCGGACCACACGGGCCAGCCTTCGCTCCCTTCATTCATCAATGAGCTTTGGCGGCCCATGGCCCTGTCGCCGGTTCACAACTGGACCACTTTTGATAGATACTGACCACTGCAGACCGGGAACACCCCACAAGAGCTGCAGTTTTAGAGATGCTCTGACTCAGTGATCTAGACAAATTTTATGAAATAAATTCAACAAAGGCATCAGTAAACTTTTATATAAAGTTTATTAATACACATTTAGGTGATTCTAAAAACATAAAGTTGATGAAAAGTTGTACAAAAGTATTCAACACCCAAAAGTCACATTTTGTTGAGAATCTTTTATTCTTTATAACCTCCAATAAACACAGCCTGTAAGTGTTAGAAGCTTTTATCACCTCTCTGCTGCAATCTCAGCTCATTCCTCGCTTGAAAAAGCTTCCAGATCACTGATAATCTTTGGTTTCACGATAACACTGCTCAAATTCCACCAAATATTTTCAATGAGATTTAAATCTGAAGACGTACAGGACACTCAAGAACATTCTATGACTGATCCCTGAACCAAGCTTAAGTATATTTGGATGTATTTTTGGGATGCCTGTCCTGCAGGAATGTCCATTGTTTGATCATGGTGTTCTTCTGCTCATAAGCTTTGCCTTTTTTGCACCATACATACTGCTGATCCATGGGTCCAAAAGGGTCCAGTTTGGTCACATCACTCCACAGGTCTATCCAAATGATTTTTAGCATATTTAAGTCAGCCTTTATGTTCTTCTTGATCATGAGTGGCATTCTGCAAGATATCCCAACATGAAGGCCATGCTTGTCTAGCGTTCTTCTTCTACTCTGCACTGAAATGTTTTTCCTCCTTTCATCAGGTCATCTTACAAGTCTTTTCCAGGAAATTATGGGTTTTCTCAAATGTTCTAATCAAACATTTGTATCCCCTTAATGATATTGTGCTTTTTCTTCAAGACCCTCAAAGGTTTTCTGGTACAAAAACATTTAAAATTATGAATAAGGCTGCCAGCTGTGTATCTAGGAACTTTAAGTGTTTTGCAAATCTTCTTTTAGCCAGTGTTTTTCCTCTATAGCTTTTTTGAGAGCTCTTTTTTGACTTGGCCATATTTGCTACTCAACTTAAGCACATGCATGGGCTTATACTATAGCATACAAATAAGTGACTTTAAAACAGCAGCGTTGAATAGGGGTTGAATAATTATGATATAGCTGTTTTACACAAAAACATACAACTCAAAAGCATTATGTATTGACATTATCACTTTTAATTTGCCACTAAACTGTTATAGATGGAATTATTTTTATTTTTTTTAACTAGTATCTTTAGAAAAGCTTACATTTGTCTCCGGGGGGTGGTCAGTTTGATTGCAACTGTGTATGCTATATATATAAAGCAATGTTATTTTATTATTATTCATTTTTATGTTGTTATATATTTAGTTAAATTAGCATACATTTATTTATTTATAATGTTTAAGGTTTAGCCATGCTTATTTCAGTTTAACATTTTTTTTTTACATATTTAACTAACAATGACAACAATGTGAACCAGTATTGGAATATATTTTACTTCTGACCACAGGGTATGTCTCATTATATACATCCTTTGGGGAAAGATGATATCACACATATGGCGTGAGTTTGTGGATTAGATGTTCACAGCATGGGAACTTAGTCTGTGACTTCAGATCAAGCATCCGTCCTTTCTCTTGGGCTGTTAGAACCTAAAGAGAAAGAAAGAACCATGAGAGACGGTGGAAAAGAAGCCTCTGATTCATTGTTGACACTGGCACCTGGCGAATCAAGACAGTTGCTTTCAATTTATCTCTCTATGATGGCAGTTGCCAGGGTTACCTAAGTATAGTTGGTGTCCAAGGAGGCAGCCGTGAGGATGCTCAGGAGAGGTATAGAGCCAATATATCACTTTGTCACACCCTTCAACAGGACACTGTATGCCTGAGGGGTTTAGTGTGGTCGATCAGCTGAAGGTTTGTTGTTCTGTGTGAGAGTGTGTGGGGTTCTAGGGGTTACACATGTCTGTATGTGTGAGTTAATACCTTAAGGTGTGTGTCAGGGTGTGTCATTAAGTTTATATGAGGTCAGTGCTTCTCTACAGACAAACACATGTTAGCTGGGGTAGTTAAAATGAGTCTCTGGTTATAAGGAATGCAGCCGTGTTTCAAAACCCGGAGAGCTTCCTACCTCGAAAGCACTTAATGTTCAAATCAAACATTTTGGGGCATTTATATACAGTATTTCAGTAAATATTTTAAGGCATCATAGCTGGATTCAAATCAAAACATCTCAATATTTACAGGCATATCTGAACCAAACATTTTAGGCATCATTTTGTGTTTCAGTATTCGAACATCTTCAAATCAATACACACTTTGGGCATTTTAGGATTGTACATATATTTTTATATAAGTGAAGCATCTTTAGAGGATCACAGGTCGATTAAAATGTTCAGTTTGAACTTCTTTAGACATCATAAGCATGCATTCAAATTCGATGCATTTGAATTTAACATTTATGGCCATGATAGGAATATTTCAATGTACTGTATTTTTCAAACATTTTAACAATTGTAGATTCTTCTAAATGTTTGAATCTAAAACTTTTTTAACTTTTTAAGTGAGTCAAGGGCGTAATTTTGGTTTGAACATTAGGGGATTGGGGATTGAAGTGTGACCCATTAAAGTTAATATGCTGTCATCTCTTAGAATATATGAAAGCCAGGTTTTTCCTAATATCTGTCCTCATTAGCAAAACGCATGGGGAAAACAATTGTTTAGTCAATAATTCAAGAAGGTCCATAATTTAAAGCTCTTGATTCTAACTTGTACTTGGCCTTATGAAAAAGTAACATAGTTCCTGTAATTGTTTAACTAGCAATTGTTACAATAAGGATATAATTACATGTAAGGCTGTGTTTATGGGAATTTTTGGCCATTCTTCTAGAAGCGCATTTGTAAGGTCTGGCACTGATGTTGGACGAGAAGGCCTGGCTCACAGTCTCCGCTCTAATTCATCCCAAAGGTGTTTAATCGGGTTGGGTTCAGGACTGTGCAGGCCAGTCAAGTTCTTCCACACCAAACTTGGAGGAGCAATCCCCAAACTGTTTCCACAAAGTTGGGAGCATGAAATTGTTTAAAATGTCTTGGTAACTAAGGGGCCAAGCCCAACCCCTGAAAAACAACCCCACACTATAATCGCCCTTCCATCAAATTTTACACTTGGCACAATGCAGTCAGGCAAGTACCGTTCTCCTGGCAACCGCCAAACCCAGACTTGTACATCGGATTGCCAGACAGAGAAGTGTGATTCGTCACTCCAGAGAACACGTCTCCACTGCTCTAGAGTCCAGTGGCGGTATGCTTTACACCACTGTATCCAGCGCTGTGCATTGCACTTGTTGATGTAAAGCTTGAATGCAGCTGTTCGGCCATGGAAATCCATTCCACGAAGCTCTCTACGCACTGTTCTTGAGCTAATCTGAAGGCCACACAAAGTTTGGAGGTCTGTAGATATTGACTCTGCAGAAAGTTGGCGACTGCTCACTGTGCACCTCAGCATGCGTTGACCCCTCTCTGTGATTTTAAGTGGCCTAACACTTCTTGGCTGAGTGGCTGTTGTTCCCAATCGCTTCCACTTTGTTATAATACCACTAACAATTGGCCGTGGAATATTTAGTAATGAGGAAATTTCACGAATGGACCTATTACACTAGGGACACCCATCACGGTAACATGCTTGAATTCACTGAGCTCCTGAGAGCGACCCATTCTTTCACAAATGGTTGTAGAAGCGTCTGCATGCCTAGGTGCTTGAATTTATACACCTTTGGCCACGGAAGTGATTGTAACACCTGAATTTAATGATTTGGAGGGGTGTCCCAATACATCTGGCAATATAGTATGTGTGTGTGTAGTGTATACGTATATACAGGTCCTTCTCAAAAAATTAGCATATTGTGATAAAAGTTAATTATTTTCCATAATGTAATGATAAAAAATAAAAATTCATATATTTAGATTCATTGCACACCAACTGAAATATTTCAGGTATTTAATTGTTTTAATACTGATGATTTTGGCATACAGCTCATGAAAACCCAAAATTCCTATCTCAAAAAATTAGCATATCATGAAAAGCTTCTCTAAACGAGCTATTAACCTAATCATCTGAATCAACTAATTAACTCTAAACACCTGCAAAAGATTCCTGAGGCTTTTAAAAACTGACATGAAAACCCAAAATCTCAAAAAATTATCATATTTCATCCGACCAATAAAAGAAAAGTGTTTTTAATAGAAAAAAAAGTCAACCTTCAAATAATTATGTTCAGTTATGCACTCAATACTTGGTCGGGAATCCTTTTGCAGAAATGACTGCTTCAATGCGGCGTGGCATGGAGGGAATCAGCCTGTGGCACTGCTGAGGTGTTATGGAGGCCCAGGATGCTTCGATAGCGGCCTTAAGCTCATCCAGAGTGTTGGGTCTTGCGTCTCTCAACTTTCTCTTCACAATATCCCACAGATTCTCTATGGGGTTCAGGTCAGGAGAGTTGGCAGGCCAATTGAGCACAGTAATACCATGGTCAGTAAACCATTTACCAGTGGTTTTGGCACTGTGAGCAGGTGCCAGGTTGTGCTGAAAAACGAAATCTTCATCTCCATAAAGCTTTTCAGCAGATGGAAGCATGAAGTGCTCCAAAATCTCCTGATAGCTAGCTGCATTGACCCTGCCCTTGATAAAACACAGTGGACCAACACCAGCAGCTGACATGGCACCCCAGACCATCACTGACTGTGGGTACTTGACACTGGACTTCAGGCATTTTGACATTTCCTTCTCCCCAGTCTTCCTCCAGACTCTGGCACCTTGATTTCCGAATGACATGCAAAATTTGAGCGACAGTCCAGTGCTGCTTCTCTGTAGCCCAGGTCAGGCGCTTCTGCCGCTGTTTCTGGTTCAAAAGTGGCTTGACCTGGGGAATGCGGCACCTGTAGCCCATTTCCTGCATATGGCTGTGCACGGTGGCTCTGGATGTTTCTAGTCCAGACTCAGTCCACTGCATCCGCAGGTCCCCCTGGGTCTGGAATCGGTCCTTCTCCACAATCTTCCTCAGGGTCCGGTCACCTCTTCTCGTTGTGCAGCGTTTTTTGCCACACTTTTTCCTTCCCACAGACTTCCCACTGAGGTGCCTTGATACAGCACTCTGGGAACAGCCTATTCGTTCAGAAATTTCTTTCTGTGTCTTACCCTCTCGCTTGAGGGTGTCAATGATGGCCTTCTGGACAGCAGTCAGGTCGGCAGTCTTACCCATGATTGCGGTTTTGAGGTTGGGAGTTTTTAAAAGCCCCAGGAATCTTTTGCAGGTGTTTAGAGTTAATTAGTTGATTCAGATGATTAGGTTAATAGCTTGTTTAGAGAAGCTTTTCATGATATGCAAATTTTTTGAGATAGGAATTTTGGGTTTTCATGAGCTGAATGCCAAAATCATCAGTATTAAAACAATTAAAGACCTGAAATATTTCAGTTGGTGTGCAATGAATCTAAAATATATGAAAGTTTAATTTTTATCATTACATTATGGAAAATAATGAACTTTTATCACAATATGCTAATTTTTTTAGAAGGACCTGTGTGTGTATATATATATATATATATATATATATATATATATATATATATATATATATAATGTTACAATGGTAGGCAGACATTGTAAACAGACTGTGTGTGTGGTTAAAATTATGAATATGGGACCACTGAAAAAAAAATCTTGTATTTTAAATGTACAAAAAGCAGCATAATTGCAACAATAAAAAATGGAGATGAGGTTACAAGGCTCGAAAATAAGGAAGGCTCAGGGCCAGTGTGAAAGACGCTCTGGATAGTAGAGGGAATTGTCACTTGTCAGATCGGACCAGTGCTGCATCGTCACAAAAGTTTATCATTGACTTGTGTTGATAAGCCTTGTCAATTTAAACATTCAATTGACATTTAACCATTCAAATTCAAGTGCAAGTAGATGCTAATTAGAACTCAATTCAGTACTTGTGCGCGCAGTACTGAATTTAGTCTTTTAGTGCTTGAACAGACAAATACACACAACAAAAGTGTCAAAATTGCCATCTTGGTGAGCATTCACATAAACACTGTCAGTTATGTCTTACTGAATGTAAACAGATGAGAAAGAAAACACATGTGTAACAGTATGTTGGATCCGTGCATTTTGTCTTAAAGTGAGAGCAGCCTAATATTCCTGCTGCCGTATCATCACTGTTAATCAAATAATAAAAGACAGAGAAAATCACTCACTGATCTTGAACAAAGGATTCATTTATATTTAGGTAAGTTATTTTACATTTGATTATTCAATTTCTGTACCAGAAAACTACTGTTAGACTTACCTGAAAAAACTTAAAGCACTGTTTATTTCATTTGTATCAATGTTCTGTTGAATATATTTCAGCTGTTGCTTGTGATTTGTGTATTTGTTATTTTATTGTTAAAGACTTATTGTTTTTTTGTGGTATCTAGTAGTTTTTGTTGTGGTATCTAAATTTTAATCAAGCAAGAATTGTGAAATTTCATTGGTATCCAAAATGTTGGTGGCTTATTTATTAGAATACAATGTTACATGGGTCAAAACAACAACAAAACAACAGCTTTTATTTATTTGTGTGTAGGCCTGATTTTTTTGTAGGGGCCCAACTGGTCCAGTAGAAAAAAATCCAATAGCATTAAGGCCTGGGATAGAAATCATAAAGCTTGTGGTGTCAGAATGCCAGTCTATCAATCAAGTCTAAAGCAAGACTCAACCCATAGCAACAAGTTATGGCCCCTATGTCTCAGATTCTCTGAGAGCGGATAAAAATAAACAGTAAATGAAATACCTTTGAGTGATTTGATACAATGTCAAATATGCTAAACACAGACGTTCCAACATTTGCGTGACGCTCTAGAACAAACCTCATTGGTTCTCGTGCGACACGCACACACAATTGAGCTGCTTCTTGTTCCTGGCGAATCAAGACAGTTGCTTTCAATTTACCTCTCCATGATGGCAGTTGCCAGGGTTATCATACATAAGTTCGAAACTTGTAAAAATGTCTCATACATGCATCATACATGCATTCAAATCAAATGCTCGGGTATGACTTTTGAAACGCAGAATATGTCTTAGTGGCTTCACACAGTGTGTGAAACTTCCTCACGCATGCTATAGTCGTATCGGCCTGAGTTCAGACAGAGCGTGAGTGTGACTTTTATGTCATCCACAGGCTGCCGTTCCTCAGGCTCCGCTGCACTGCTTCAAATCTATCGTCTTACAAATGTCCTAAATAAAAAGAACACTTGTCAGAGGCTGTGTAAGTCTGTTTTATGATGATTGATGTGTGTGAAATATGGTATTACTGCAAAGCCGGCAGATGATTTTCAGCGCTGTTTATTACAGTCTTGTGACGGCTCTGACTGATCAATACTGAGTCAGAGGAAACCGTGACGACAGGACTCCATACCTCTCTGTCTCTCATCCATTCTCTCACTTCTCACAGCCTCTGTCCATCATTTCTTCTATGTTACTTTCTCTTTCCCATCCTTCATTTCTTTTCAACCCCTTACTTTTCCCTTTTTCAGTTCCTTATCATATCTCCGCCCTTAAATTCCTCTCTTCTTCTTGTTACTCTGCATTTACATGCTGCAGTCACTCTAGCCTCGTACCGCTGCAGTAATTGGAAAGCCGTCACTGAGCTCGATGTTTGGATCGAGGGATACATGGAGGGAGGGAGAGAGAGAGAGAGGGAGAGTGTGTGAATGTGCATGTGTGTTCAGACCGGCGGATTTTGACAGTAAAGGCAAAGGTTCAAGAATTTGCTCATGCTGGAAGATACCATAAGATTTTTTCAGAATCAAAACAAAGTGGTCAAATATATATATTGTGCCATTTACCTAATTTGCATAACACCTTTAGTGAATCAGGTGCCAAAACAGCATGTGTGTTTCATTCTTAATGAATTCACCCCATAACATTTTAGCAGAATACCAGTAGGTGACGTTAACATCCTTCAGACACATAAAACTGTTAAAGCCCCTTAAACGTTGTTGCTGAGTGTGTGTTTTGTTGTAATGCGTGAAAATTCTTGTTTTGGCCCTCACTGGACTGAAAATGGGAATTGTTGCTGTTTTCGCTGGTGTGTGTGTGTGTGTGTGTGTGTGTGTGTGTGTGTGTGTGTGTGTGTGTGTGTGTGTGTGTGTGTGTGTGTGTGTGTGTGTGTGTGTGTGTGTGTGTGTGTGTGTCTGTGTGTGTGTGTGTGTGTGTGTGTGTGTGTGTGTGTGTGTGTGTGTGTGTACATGGAATGAATGGGCGAACGACTTGAGATGAATGAGAGAGACAGGGCTACAGCCACTCTTTCTGCAGCTGCATTAACATTCAGAAGCTGTCTTACTGACAGAGAGAGAGAGGGAGACGGGAGGGCAGAGAGACAGGGGAGGGGAGGGGAGGACTTGGAGGGCAGAGAGAGAGAGAGGGTTAGGAGGGGCTGTTGATTACAGCACTAGGAGAATGTGTGTATATGTTTTTTTTGCTGTTTTAGGGGGGTGAGGTGAGTCGTGCTCAACCCCCCCACACACTAATCAATCCGGACCCCTGGCGCCCGCGCGTTGTCGTCGGCGACCGTCCGCGTACGGATAGAATGTTCAGGGCGGGAGCGCGCCAGCCCAGCCACGGGGAAACAGCGCAGCCTCGTCACAGCGTGTGTGCATGTGCGAGTGTGTGCGCGAGAGCCACGGGGAGTGAACATGCCCCACTCGCGGCGAGTGCAGCCCGAGCGCTCGGCGCCGTTCGCGACAGGCAGCCGTTAACGGGAGCGAGGGGGAGGGCGGGGAGCGCTCAGAGGGAGGAGAGGAGAGGAGAGGTGGAAGAAAGGAGGAGAGAGGAGCAGAGGAGGAGAGAGTGATAGGAAGAGAGGGAGTGAGCCGCTCGCACCTGACGGCCCTGGCCGGTTCAGGAATATCGAGAAGGAGACCCACGCGTGCACGCACGCACGCTGCCACCTTCTCACGGGACCATGTCGGTGACCACCGGATTTGGCTACCAGTTGCCGGGCATCACCACGGTAACCTATGTTTTTGTTTACAGCCCGGGGACGGTCCAGCGGGACCCCAGCCCTCCTCCCGCGGGGCCCTCGCACACACTCTCAGGAGCCCGGGGCCCCAAACGGAAACTCTACAGCGCCGTGCCGGGGCGCACCTTCATCGTGGTCAAACCATACACACCGCAGGGAGAGGGAGAGATCCAGCTGAACCGCGGAGAGGGTCAAAGGTGAGTGCCCTTTCCCTGCTTATTGCTTTGCATATGACAGCTGTCAATCATCTGGAAAGAGACGCGGTTTGGCCAAGTGAGCTTTGGGATGCAAAAATCAATTAGAAGCAGAGGCTCATTGTTTGAGACACTCATGATTTTTTTGTTGATTTGTTGGCTCTTTGTCGGACTGAATAGGAAGTCTTCAAAAAGTATATATGTATTTTTATAAGTGTATATATATAAAAAACGGTTATCCACTGAGTTTTTTTTAGTTCAATTCAGTTTATTTAGAAACTAAAACAAAGTAACACTTACTATACGTTAATAAGCCAAGCTATTGTTGGTAATCAGCCGATAATCTCAAAATATAATATTTATTTGTATATATATAAAATATCTAAATATATATTATCAATAATAAATTAAAATTACAATATATATTTGTAATTATTACTGTACATATGTATTTTATGTGTATTGTACATTTCTATTTACAATTGTGTGAGTGAGATAAATATATATATATATAGTGCATAAATATATATTTTAAAATAAATATAAATACATACATATTAAATTGTATAGTTCATTTTTAATCATAGTCATTATTTCCTAAATGCTATAAATATAATAAGTACATATATAATGAAAATATATTTTTGCAAAAAAAAATACAATTTTTACTTACTTTGACATTAAATTGTAATTCAGTACAAATAATACAATAGTGCAAAACAATGCAGGCTGAAGTATATGCCTATATGTAATCTATAGTATACAGCTAAAGTATAAAGTAAAATATTGTCATTACTATAGCCAGAAAGTAATTAAGGATAGCCTGTAGAACTACATCTGCTGGGTGAGTTATGAACAGGAATGTAGTTGAATCCAGAGCACCTACACATTGTCTGCTTTGCGAGATGCACGTCTTTACAACATCTTCACTGGTATGTCTCAGAACAGGGAAACGAAGGGTTGTTGTCTGTCAAACACTGCTCTCTGGAGACCGTCTTTCTCATCACACACACACACACACACTAACAAACAGCTGTAAAGGCCGTGCTCACTTCCTTACTTGCTCTAGGTAGTGAATCTTGATCCGGAGGAGATTCAACTTAGAATCAAGTCTGACAATATTCATGTATTTGTGATTTGTACATGTGGTGTTATTAAAAGATGTGGATGTAACTCATACTCACTGTTGAGAGTGTAAATGAATGCTGCTCCGGTTTGTGTGTGTGTGTGTGTGTGTGCCCATGGCTCAGGTTCATGGCTTATATGTTGTTCTGTTCTTGTCTCCATTCATGCTTCAAACCAGACTACCACTCAAACGCAGTGGAAGGTAAAGAACTCTGCATCCATCCCACTGCCCTCCAGTGTGTATGAGTGTGTGTGTGTCCCATGCATAGCCCCCTACAGTGGTGTTTTTATCCTTCAGTAATTCCTTCTTTCCACTCTGCCCTACCTGCATGCCCACCTTTGCTCACACATCTGGACCCAGCACCCTGAACACATACATATTAGTCTCTTTCCTTCCTCCCTCTTTAATCTTTACGGAAAACTATTAGACATTCTGATTTCTGTCACATTTGATGCTTAAAGCTTTTTAATAGATTGAAATGTCCTCCATTTGCACTCAGAGAATCCTGTAATTGCTCTGAGATTGCTCCTGTGTAGCTTTTAGTGGAGCTTCATTTAAATATTAACTTTGTCTCAGATGTTTCTAGGCAAATTTTTGGAGGAATACAAACAGACATAAATGAGATTTAATATTTGTATGCGGTATGAGTGAAGCGATATACATTTATGCACCTGGCAAGATCAGATCATGTGGTCTTGAAATAATGTGAATGGAAGTTATTGCTATAACTGTTATTATTTGAATTGCTCAGTCTATTATTATTCTCCAAAATGAATTGCATTTTTGAGGGCCTAAACATGCTTGCAAATTCATGAAACTTTGCACACGCATCAGAAGTGGTGAAAATGTATGTCTGATATGGGTTTCAGAATTAGGCTTGGCAAAATAGCCCGATAGCGCCACCTATAAAATTTCAATTATCGCTGTTCGCGCTACGTTTCATGTGCAAGTATGAAATTCGGTAGACACATCCCAGCCTAGCCTGACAAGTCAGACCCACATCAAGATTTTGGGTCTGGGAACTCACCATTGGCAGGGCTCAATCCGAGAGGCGGGATAAATGGTTGTCTTTCAAATTCCCTCTGCACGCAATAGGACAGCGCTACAACCAACCAGAGCAACGAAGAAGGTGAAGCCAAGCTAGTTGATAGATTAAACTTTCGCCGTATACGGTCGGCAAAACTCCGAACACATTTTCCCTTCTTAAGAGTGACTTCATTGCCATTCTTTGTTCTTTTCTCAAAGAAAAGTTTAACAACATGTCTCCCAGAGTCGCGGCCAAAGCCGATTCGAAAGACCGCTGTTCGGCAGCTTCTTTGTTTTGAAGTAGCACACGGAACCGCGGCAACAACTCTGCCGTCATTATGTTAAGCCCGCCCACCGACTCTATACACGATGTGATTGGCCTGACCAGAGTTTGGTTTTTCCAGCTCACAGGTCTACCGAGAGTTGCTAGACTACACTCACGGAAAATTAGATTTGCTGCTGCTAGGGTGCGTATAGATTTCTAGCCTAATCCCGGCCAGTTCCTACAAAAAAAGACCCTGGGAGCAAAATCTGAAAACCCAACAGGAAGTGAGATATTTAGAATTTTTTCTGCAAAAATGTTTGTTTTTGCCATTTCCAGACGTTGTACTTGAACAAACTCCTCATAGATATTTAATCAGATCAACATCATATTTGGTCAGTCTAATCTTAAGATCTTGGATTTCGTTGAATGGCGTGTCCGTGGCGGCCTGACAAAGTTCGATGTTTCGCCATGAAACGGGAAGCTGTTGTAAGTCAGGCATGCAGGCATTGTCCTGGCCTGAAGACATCTACATGACAATATTCAGTTATAGTAATAGCACCACCTACTGGCAAAAGGAAGTGACATGTTTAACACTGTGATGCACTACTAGCAACATTCTAAAACATGCTAGCTGAATGCTAAAGCATGGAATTATCATCATGAAAGAGGAAGTTGTTGTAACTCTAGCATACAATGTCCAATCTGCCTCAAACTTCACGTTTGACAAGTGCCCTGGCCTGAAGACATCCACACGCCAAAATGTTGTTATAGTCATAGCGCCACCAGCTGGTAGCAGGAAGTGTGGCAATACAAATAACTAATGTGGTCCTCTTATTTTTATATACTAAAATGCATATTTTCCTAAAGCCATCGGGTGGCACGGGTGCGAGGAACCTTTCATCGCTGCTTGCAGCTTTGATTATCATAATTATTGCTCAGATGCTGCTTTTTTATTGCAGTTCTTGAGACTTATTGAAGGTCTATTCTAACATTAGCTTTCTCTCAGATGTTTCTCCTAGCATTCCTTATAAGATATCCATTAAGATATACATGAGGTAGACATTTGCATACAGTATAAGTTATACTGTATATAAGAATTTGAATGGAAGTTGTTGTTATTATTATTCGTAATGGATATTGGTCTTTTGGAGTCTATGAGACTTCATTAAGGTCCCAGTTATGCTCAATTTAAATGTTAGTTTTATCTCAGATGTTTCTCCTAAAATTCCTTTAGAGAAATAAAAATGGAAACAAATTTGTCTACAGCTGACGTACAGTAACTGTATAAAGCTATAAAGTTTTGGTGGATAATACAACTCAGATAATTTGATTTTAAATAGATTTAATGAGAATTGTTTGCGATCAAATTGAGATCTGGCTTTTGATCGCAGACTTTGGTAACTTGGCAATTATTAGCTCATTTTGTGACATTGTTTTGATTTTCTCAGAAATTCTTGAGTGGACAATACAAGGTTCTTGAGAGAAGGTCTTATTTATTTATTTATTTTTCTCCATTTAATCTCATTTTAAAGAAGCTTCTGAAATGTTTTAGAGATTTGTAATTTTGCTGTCCTATGGGTATCATGTATGTAATCCTTTAGTTCAGAACAGCTGGATGTACTCTGAAAACACATTGTGACTCACATTCCTGTGCTGGGCAGCAGGTGCATTAGTGCCCGAGTAGTGCCAGAACGCCCATGCTGGTGGCGATGGAGGTGCCGTTATAATCTGGTGGCACCATGACAGCATGCTGCTTGTTCCAGCTCAGAAACTGCCAGGACAAACCATATGCTGGACACACGACACATCTCTTACGTAATGGCACCATATGTCAAAAACGTTTCCATTTCCTGTGTCCTTTCTGTTCTTGTAGCACCTCTGTAACCTTACAAAGAGACCAAGCGAGCAACCCGCAGTCTCTCTTTAGCTCTCAGCTCCTGATATGTTCGCATCTCACTGACGTTCCTTATTACAGGAGTCACTGCTGGGAAAGCAACATCTCATTTCCAGCCTCAGCAATACTATCTATGCAAACAGTGGGTCTCATTTCTTAGCTATTCAAGTTTGTACTTAAATGGATACATTAAGGTAAACTTTTATTGGTATTGATGGTTTCATGAAGAACCTTTAACATTCATGGATCCTTTCCGTTCCACAAAAAGGTTTTTTATAGTAGGAAAAGGTTCTTCATACTAAAGGCCAGTTCACACAGCAGCGACAAAAGAAAAGCATTTATTTGAAATATAAATAATTTGTAGCATTATCTTAAAGGGTTAGTTCACCCAAAAATGAAAATTAGCCCATGATTTACTTTCCCTCAAGCCATCCTAGGTGTACATGACTTTCTTCTTTCAGACGAACACAATCTGAGTTATATTTAAAAAAGTCCTGGCTCTTGCAAGCTTTATAATAGCAGTGAATGTTGCTCTGTTTTTGAAGTCTATAAAAGTGCATCTATATCCATCATAACTACCCCACACGGCTCCGGGGAATTAATAAAGGCCTTCTGAAGCGAAGCGATGCGTTTGTGTAAGGAAAATTCTCCAAAATTGTAAATGGTATAGGGTAAAATACATATTTAATTTAATATTTTATATAATATAATATACTTCTGCACAGATACATGTATATGGATAACTGCACATTTTCCCTCATTTAAAGTAATCCAGAGATTTTGCGTGAGAATCTTTTCTGCGCACCAAAGTATGCAACTTGTATACAATTACTGGTGAATGAGACCCATTGAGAGTGTTGTGTTTTGTGCCCCAATCACTTTAGTTTACCTTTGGAGACTCTTCACTGCCCTATAAAATCACGTTTGGGTGCACAACTGTCTACGAGACCTTGAGGACCGAATAAACCTGCTTGTGACTTGAGCTTGATAACCTTTAGCGTACTCTTGTGGGAATGTTTTGATGGCACTGTGCCTCATACAGATGTGAAATGCATTTTGACTGTGGCTTCGGTTCATTGGAGCTTACTAACTTCAGCCTTGCTTTGAGGTCGCAGATGATAAACGGATGAGGGATGGAAATCTATCCCCTCACAGGGTTGAGATCTGCTACTGAAAAAAAAAAATGTAATCTTTCATTTTTAAGGCAGATTGAGGGCGAAGTCAGATCTCAAGCGCAGTGTGCGATTGATACATTTGGGAAAGGTTAGAGTGTTTTGTTTTTTTACCCAACAACTTTAGGTCACATCATAAAGGACGTGAAAATGGGTAACATAATATTTATTGGAATATACTTTGATATATTTTTTATTTTAGTATCAACTTTGTACCAGTATGTTTGATATTCCTATTTCTTAGTACTCCATACTCAGGTTGAGTATCAAAGCTGAGTACCAGTGTAATCATATAATAATCAACAATATAATAATCATAGACATCAAATTTTGATGAAGCACCAGCCAGGGATTTCCAAAATAAAGTCTGAGGAGTATAACCGACATTCACAATAAACTGTTGTCTGTCTGATTGTTCAAAGACACTTTATCTCTTTCTAGCTCTTACAGTGCTGTTTATCTGTATTTCCTTCACTCTTCATCTCTGTCCTTTCCTTGACTGTTTTCTCTTCTCTTCTCTCTCATTCCATTTTCTGACAGATGAGAATGTTTATGAGGAGATCACGCTCGGTAAACATGAACCCCACTTATGTCCACCTGTCCTTTCCTCTGTGCTGTTCTTAACACTTAAATGATATTCAGTAGATACTGATAGTACAGTCATAGTATCGGCATTGTAGGCCTACATAGGCACACTTTGTCTTGTCCTAGTGCTCTGATGTATGTGTGTTGTCTCTCTCTGGCAGAGTCCATCAAAGAAAGTGAAGAGGAAGGTGAATTTATTAGTGTATAGCTCTGTGCACTGCGCTGGTCCTGCTGGACTTCTCTGTAGGCTGCTTTAGGTCAGACAGAACCAGTGTGAGAGCGCAGACCACCAGTAGAGTAAAGATCCCTGTAGATCCAGTGCAATGGGTTACTATGTTTTAGCAAAAAAAGGATGGAATGATGGATGAGGTTTTGTGTGTGTGTGTGTGTGTGTGTGTGTGTGTGTGTGTGTGTGTGTGTGTGTGTGTGTGTGTGTGTGTGTGTGTGTGTGTGTGTGTGTGGACTGGTAATCCCTACGGTATGGGGACAAAATGTCCCCACAAAGATGGTAATATCCAAAATCCTTGTCCTTGTGGGGACATTTTTTGGTCCCCATGAGGAAAACATCTTATAAGTCACACTAAGTGATGTTTTTTGAAAATGTAAAAATGCAGCATGTCTCCTGTGATGGGTAGGTTTAGGGGCAGGGGCAGTGTAGGGGGAAAGAAAATACGGTTTGTACAGTATAAAATGCATTACGCCTATGGAATGTCCCCATAAAACATGGAAACACAACATGTGTGTGTGTGTGTGTGTGTGTGTGTGTGTGTGTGTGTGTGTGTGTGTGTGTGTGTGTGTGTGTGTGTGTGTGTGTGTGTGTGTGTGTGTGTGTGTGTGTGTGTGTGTGTGTGTGTGTGTGTGTGTGTGTGTGGACTGGTAATCCCTACGGTATGGGGACAAAATGTCCCCACAAAGATGGCAATATCCAAAATCCTTGTCCTTGTGGGGACATTTTTTGGTCCCCATGAGGAAAACATCTTATAAATCACACTAAGTGATGTTTTTTGAAAATGTAAAAATGCAGCATGTCTCCTGTGATTGGTAGGTTTAGGGGCAGGGGCAGTGTAGGGGGATAGAAAATACGGTTTGTACAGTATAAAATGCATTACGCCTATGGAATGTCCCCATAAAACATGGAAACGAAATGTGTGTGTGTGTGTGTGTGTGTGTGTGTGTGTGTGTGTGTGTGCGTGCGTGCGTGCGTGTGGTTTATGAGGACACATGTATAATGACATGGGTATTATATAAACATGAACATGGTGAACATGCCAAAACCAAATGGCTTAAAAAAACCAAATGGTTTAAAAAACATTTATTTAAAAAAATGCTGACATTTTTTGGTTTAGGGGTAGGGTTAGTGTAGGGCGATAGAATATACAGTTTGTACAGTATAAAAAATATGCCTATGGAGATTCCCCGTAAACCATGTATGTGCGTGCATGCGTGCGTGTGTGTACGTGTGTGTGTGTGTGTGTGTGTGTGTGTGTGTGTGTGTGTGTGTGTGTGTGTGTGTGTGTGTGTGTGGACTGGTAATCCCTACGGTATGGGGACAAAATGTCCCCACAAAGATGGCAATATCCAAATTTTTGTCCTTGTGGGGACATTTTTTTGGTCCCCATGAGGAAAACATCTTATAAATCACACTAAGTGATGTTTTTTGAAAAAGTAAAAATGCAGAATGTCTCCTTTGATGGGTAGGTTTAGGGGCAGGGGCAGTGTAGGGGGATAGAAAATACGGTTTGTACAGTATAAAATGCATTACGCCTATGGAATGTCCCCACAAAACATGGAAACACAACATGTGTGTGTGTGTGTGTGTGTGTGTGTGTATGTTGTGTGTGTCTGTCTTTGTCCCAACAAAGATAGTGTAACCCAAATTGTAGGAACCCTAACCTTATATGAAGTATAACAATTTCATAAAGGCACTCATTCATGCCCTGTCATATAAATGACAGACCATCAGTTTATAGTAGCTTTATAGTTGTTGGTGTTAAGTATTGTATAAATATAAATGTATAAAATAATATTTATTCATAAGTTTGTAGTAAAAATTAAAGGGGTCATGACATGAGAAATCTTTTGGCATATATGAGGTCTTTGTATCATTAATAAAATCAATCGGTCATCAATAAAAAGCATTTATATAATCAAGCTGTAAAAAAAGCTGTCAATCACACAGCACAAGTTTATCTGGACACTTGCAAAAACTCCTGCTGTAGTGACGCTCTTACACTACACAATGAATCTCTTACTGTATTAACATCGGGTTCGCATTGTTAGTTATGGTGAAAGCATTCGATATAACACACACACACATGCAACATGCATTACGTTGCAATGACAAGATCACTGCATTCACACGATAAACAGACTGTCTGTCATCTGCTCAATGCTCATCACTGCAAACTTCCGTGTGATGGGAATAGATCTAAATATAATGCACTAATCAAGACTTTTCACGATTCATTAATTTTTTTAATAAAAGTATTAGAGCGAGTTCCACATGTAATACTTGTTTAATATGCAAAGATGTCAGCCAATCACAGCAGTGGGAGTTTACAGCAGGCGCACCCCTTCAAACAAAGCGTTCAAATCAGAGGGCTAAAATCAGGATGGAAAATAAGTATTTTTAAATAAGACAATTTTGTGTAAAAATCATATTAAAATTATAAGTGCATCCAATGAAACTTAAAATAAACAAAATCCAGTTCATAACCCCTTTAACTTAAAACTTCAACAGACACATACTGTATATAGTCAATTACTAACCTCAGAGCTCATGGCAAGTTTTATACAGAATCATTCAAAATCAGGCGCTTAGTATGTTTGTGAATAAATGAGATTTTACTGTGTGTTATAATGACAACAGAAAATCATTTCTTACATTACTTTTTGACTGAAGATTTGTTTAAAGCAACCAGGAATTGTGCAATAAGTAAATAGGGTCATTTTTGTATTATTCAATTGACTATGATGTTGTATAAGCATTTTAACTGTGTAAATATGATTTTATGTAGCAAATTCATTCTTTTTATGTCCATGCTGTCAAATACAGTTCATTTTTCCCTTTTTTCCTAAATGTCATCAGCAGAATCTCCCAATGTAGAGCATGAAATTAAGAAGGAGGATGGCCGTGGTTATGTGGACGATAAAGGTAATCTTACCCATGTAGCTCAGCTATTCTGTTAGAAACAGTAGATAGAGAAGTACACTGTAGGTGTAGACTGAAATAGATTTGTCTGTTTTCATATCTGTGATAAGTTTGAATGTTTCTTAATCTCTAAATGCTGTCCTGCATGATCTTGAATGCATTCCCTGCTTATTTCATTCCACTGACAACAAGGTCATATTAAAAGTTGTATGCTTTTGAGCTCAATCAGAATGTCATCAGTGATTGGAATCAATTTGTTTCGCACTCAAGAGAGCAAGCAGATAAACGCGGTCGCCGGTCTTACGGGTGTTGTTGTTTAACATCAGTGGGCGTTGATGCATGCGATAGTCTTACAGTGTAATGGAAACGTGGCTGTCGCACGCATGATGTCGTTAATATTCCACGAGCATTGGGAGTGTCCCACAGCCATTAATCATGTTTGTGAATGTCTAATCTTGCTGTTATTTGCAGCAATTCCATTTTCATGCCTGTCTTAAAGATTAATAAGTAGAGGTGTATGAGACTAGAGCATGCTGGGAAAACATGAGCTCACATTGATAATCTATCTGTGACAAAGTCATTGCTGGTCCAATCAACGATCATGTGACAGTATCATATTTAGGGTTCAAAGTCTGTAGGGCAGTTTGAATAGCAATGTCTTAACCTGAATGGGAGCAAAACTGTCGCTTTTCTTTGTTTTAAATTGCGTTTATGGAAGGAATAGATAAAGGAGACTTTCTTGACACTATGTCTTGAAACAATATTTCAGTTTGAAGCTGAAATAAGTTGATTTGCTTCCTTGATAAAGAGGTGCCTTAATGAGTAGCTTTTGTATAAAGGTTATTCTTGAGGAAACTTATATTAGACCCACTTCAAAGGAAACATTACAACCTTTATGATTTATGATTAGGGGTGTAACGTAACGATACACCTATGCCACGGTTCGGTTCATGTCACGGTTTTGGAGTCATGGTTCGCTTCGGTTCGGTTCGGTTCGCTGTGGAGGCAGGGTTCATAGCAGGGCACCAGCAATAATAACACTAGATTAACTTTTACCTTAATAATAACAACATGTAATTTAACTTATTAACTTAATAGGCTAATTTAACTTATTAACTTTATATTGATTAACTTTATACATTGGCTTCACGTTTTCTTTAGAGCAGTTAGCAAAACCGATTAAACTAAAATTAAATAAATGCCTCCACTGAAGACTATAAATAATCAAATTTTATCATTTACCATAATGTAAAAATGTATTTATTTCATAAAAATTGATGACACTCACAAGTAATTTCCCACTTTAGCCTTATTAACAAATACTTAAATTGTACGAATATTACTAATATGAATAAATAGGCCTCTAAATTAAATAGCTTTTTGTTAATACACCACACTAATTTAAAAATAAACAAAATAACAAATTGAAAATAAAGTGGCATTTTGGGGTTATGGAAACAACAGTTACCATGGTGAATACAAAATACATCATGAACTGTTAATGAAACATGAAAACCGCTCCTAATGATCAGAATGAACACCTGCATGCAAATCATTCTCTTGCGCTTTATGAAGAGATACACGGCGCACGCCTCATGTACACGTGAAACTAAGAGTGTGCGCTACGAGCACAGTATAACGGCTGACAGGATACGAAAGCGGTTTTCTTAGGCGAGAGATTTTTATTTCGGAACAAGGCACAAGCTACGAAAATAACGATGTTGCTAGGACTCCAAGGTAGCATTTCACCTATACCTGGCTAAATGGGGAAACTTGCTCTGTCTTTGCACCGTAGCTTAAGCGATCACCCAAGTCACGTGACATGCACTTACAAGACAAAAGTTAGTGTATATTTAGTAAAAAATATTATTATAATAATATTAAGTAACAATACAGCTCTTATTAGTTGTTAAAAGTGCACTAATTACTATTTTATAAAATGTCAAAGAAGAAGAAAAAAAATGTGACATAAGGTGAAGTGAGAGCTGGGCTGGGGCAGCAGGGGGCGGGGCTCGCTCGGGTTCGACATGAGAGAATCACGGTTCGAATCGTGGGTGGTGTATTGCGGTTTTTCGGTTCGGTTACACCCCTATTTATGATAGAACATAATTTATTAAATTAACAGTAGAGGTTGGCGCTAGCAACACCAAAGTTATGGGTTCATGAACTGATCAAATGTATTGAATGCAACAATGCTAATGTAATATAATTTGTAATATAATAGACACAGAATCATACATTAAAAAATATTTTATAAAAATATAATATAATAAAAAGTATTATAATTATGTACACTTATTCTAATGTAAATAATTTCTTGTATTTTTGTATACATATTGTTATAAATTTGCATGTACTGGATTTGTGATGTACACCGATCAGGCATAACATTATTGGCAACGGACAGGTGAAGTGAATAACACTGATTATCTCTTCATCACGGCACCTGTTAGTAGGTGGGATATATTAGGCAGCAAGTGGACATTTTTTCCTCAAAGTTGATGTGTTAGAAGCAGGAAAAATGGGCAAGCGTAAAGATTTGAGGGAGTTTGACAAGGGCCAAGTTGTGATGGCTAGACGACTGGGTCAGAGCATCTCCAAAACTGCTGCTCTTGTGAGGTGTTCCCGGTCTGCAGTGGTCAGTATCTATCAAAAGTGGTCCAAGGAAGGAACAGTGGCGAATGTGGGCCTGTGTGGTCCGATCAAACAGACAAGTTACTGTAGCTCAAATTGCTCAAGAAGTTAATGCTGGTTCTGATAGAAAGTTGTCCGAATACACAGTGCATCGCAGGTTGTTGCGTATGGGGCTGCATAGCCGGAGACCAGTCAGGGTGTCCATGCTGATCATGAGCATCAGAAGTGGACCATGGAGCATTGATAAATTACATCACATTGATGGCTGGGTGCGTGTGCGTCGCTTACCTGGGCAACACATGGCAGTGGGATCCATGTCCAGGATGCACTATGGGAAGAAGGCAAGCGGCGGAGACAGTGAGATGCACAATATTCTGTTTGGAAGCCTTGGGTTCTGCCATCCATGTGGATGTTACTTTGACATGTACCACCTATCTAAGCATTGTTGCAGACCATGAACACCCTTTCATGGAAACGGTATTCCCTGGTGCCCTCTTTCAGCAGGATAATCCACCCTGAGCACCCTCACAAAGCAAAAATGGTTCAGGAATGGTTTGAGGAGCACTACAATGAGTTTGAGGTGTTGACTTGGACTCCAAATTCCCCAGATCTCAGTCCAATTGAGCATCTATGGGATGTGCTGAACAACCAAGTCCCATCCATGGAGGCCCCACCTCGCAACTTATAGGACTTAAATGATCTGCTGCTAACATCTTGGTGCCAGATACCACAGCTCACCTTCAGGGGTCTAGTGGAGTCCATGCCTTGACGGATCAGGGCTGTTTTGGCAGCAAAAGGGGACCAACACAATAAGAAGTCATAATGTTATGCTTGTGTATTAAAGGTATGAAGGATACATCTGTAGTGCCTGCAGAAATTAATCAGATGAAGTAGACAGAACGGTATGCAAACATTGGATTTAAATGCACCTTGATGCATTCCTAATTCTGCATGATTATAGCCAACATAACATGGAATTCTTAACCCATTTTAATTCCATAATAAGATGTAATACGGATGCAAAAGGACATTCAATGAGTAAAAAAGAGGGACATTACTTGATTTGTATCTATTGGGAATAGATTGTATTGTGATTGCTAAAGTTGTCTCTATATTACAGATAACAGGGGGGAGAGATTTTGATAAAATGATTAGTAGTTCTTTAAAAAATTCCCAAGATAAATGTTTGTTCTTCATAATAGAATTCACTGATAAATCATGCACCATATAACCATGATCATAAATATTGATTTCATGATTGCCTTTACTTAATTTGAGCATGTACATTTTTATTTATTATTTAAATAAAAAAGGGGCATTTTATTGAAGGGTACCAGTGTTTGATTAGCTCCTCTAACATTTCCTTGCATGTTTGTTCACCTCATTAAAGATTTCCCATCAGCCAACAGTAAAACCGTAATTCTTTTAAAGTTAAAGAAATCAATTAACTTTAATTGTGCTTCTCCACCAGTTTTGAGGCGGTTTTACTGTGAGGCAGGTTTCCCCCGACAGAGCCCTATTACTTTCCAAAGGAACTTAATAGAATTGGTATTTGAAGAGGCCACCAGTTCCTAGTATTTGTTGAGAAGTTTGCGTTGCTGTTTCTAAAGTGAACATTTGTAAACAGCCACTTGTCCTAGCGGCCTGCGGGCAGGGTTTAGCGCTTTCTGGGCCAAGAACTCTCTCTCGCTTTTCGCGGTCCCTATGTAACTATG
Source organism: Gobiocypris rarus (assembly GCA_023029165.1). Lineage (NCBI taxonomy): Eukaryota > Metazoa > Chordata > Actinopteri > Cypriniformes > Gobionidae > Gobiocypris > Gobiocypris rarus. Next base: position 17,958,401 of record CM040918.1, read on the forward strand.
TTGAAAGCAGCTGGAGTTTTTCGGGAAACAAGAGCATCTGCCTGTCTCTTAGCAACAGGTGTCTGTGCTTCAGTATGGTATGTGCGCTTGCCAAATGACGTGACATTTCACTGTCAAAGTTAAACTCTCTGTGATATAAAAATATTTGTGTTCGATCAGACTCTGCCAAGTCGTGTGGTGTAGACACAATGACCTAAATAAATACCCACATAGCACTGATGCTCTGGGTGATGCATGTTCGACATGGTGTAATTGCTCTCAAATGTGCCAAATATATAAAATATTATTTCATATGCAACATATGCATGAAAATATGACCTAGTTCTGCATCTAAAAGCAGTCAGGAAACGATTCTCCCGTCTGGAGAGTTGAAATGTGATTAAAAGTATGTCTGCACAAATACATACAGTATGTTTGCAATGCTTTGAAAGGTCATAGAGAGCTAGTCTGTTGCAGATGAAGTTTAAATCAAGTGGCGCTTTTGGATTTATGTTTTTCCATGTGTGTTTTTTGTAGATGTTTTATGCCGCCTGACAGTGTAATGAATGGCGGTTTTGATGTAGGTTCGTATTGTCTCGTTGCAGCTGTAGGCCCATCTCATCAACTCGCTTATGGCTATAAGAGGCTTTCTGCTGACTCATGGCTGTGTATCATAAGGTCTGTGCGTTTGTGCTGAGTCACTCACAACTTTTACTAAGGTGACAGATTAGAACATATGTTACTTTATGGTGTAGATATACTGAGTCTGAACATCTGCACTTGCATACTCACTCAAAGCTAGGCTATCCAGCAACCGCCTGCAATTTCACAGGGTATTAGGACATAGAGATAGATAGATAGATAGATAGATAGATAGATAGATAGATAGACAGACAGACAGACAGACAGACAGACAGACAGACAGATAGATAGATACGTAGATAGATAGATAGATAGATAGATAGATAGATACGTAGATAGATAGATACGTAGATAGATAGATAGAGCTTATGCTCAGTCTCAGTGTTTTTTGTCTCAGACTAAGAGACGACGCATTAAAGTCTGATGAAGAATACAGAACATGCAGATATTAAGATTGCTGCTTTCTATGTGTGTGCCCTTCTGGCAGTTTGGAAGAAATCTTTAGCATTCTGAGTCAATTAAATTGTAGATAAACAAGCAGCAGCTACAAAATAAACACACAAACACACACACACACACACATTTACCAATAAAGTGTGGGAATATCTGTTTAGCTGATTTGTTTATTCATTGATTTCTCAGGATGAACATCTGTCACTTCCTCAGTATTGCAACTTTATCAAAACAGCAAGCTCTAATCTGATTGGCTGGTTTTTATGTAATGCATAGTTTTATCCATTTGATTTTTGTTTGAGACGCGTAGTAGCAAGTAAGCAAGATATCATCAAGTGCACCTGGTCTGCTTTGCACTTTAAACTGTGATTGGATTATTGGATCTATTATTGGACAAAATAAACTGCACTGTGAATTATTTATTGCTGATGTTTAAAAGTCTGCCTTTTAAAGTTATTATAAGTGACTAAATGGCAGTTATCTCTGAAATGTATTTTAAATGTCAGTTTTTATATCTGAGAGACTGATCGGTACTGGTGTTTGTACTGTTGTTGTGCCTGCTTACAATGAGTCAAAGATTTGCTTGCATCAGCTTGCGCTTGTTTGCATGTGATATCTTTGATCCCAAGGTTAATGCACCACTCTGTGCATTTTGACTTTTCTGTCACAGCTGACCACCTGTAATCTCTATCTCTCACCTGACCTTGCCCCAAACTTTTGCCCCCCACAATCCACACCACCTGTCAAACACACACACACACACTTTGGCTAACACACAATAGCCTTCTGGCTGTGGTATGTTGTACATGCGCTCTTTCCTTCTCTCTTTGCTCTGATTGTCTTGCTTTTTAGGAATATAAGCACATTATAAGCACACAATACAGAACTTAAAGGGTTACTTCAGCGATTAGCATTAAGCTTTGTATCAGTAGAAATCCGCTAGTATATTCGAATGAACAGCATATCCCCCTGAGATGAGAGATTTATGTCTGGGGAAAAGCCTCCGGTGATGCAAATATCGTCATTTAGCGTCATCAGAGGCTTTTTTGGCCAGAGGCTAGGGACTACAGCCAGTAGGAGTTAGTTCTGCATGTTGACTGTGCGGCCGTGGATGAATGACAGGCGGCAGTGCGCGTTTTAGTTTCGGTTTAGAATTAGCGGGGATTTAGCTAATTCGGGGCAGGTTAATTGAATGGTCGGTTTATTAGTCTGTTATTCTTAATGAAAAACACAACAACAAAACGTTACAGTGACAAACTCACTTAAATGGGCGCTTTTACATTACGCTTTGAAACCAAATCTTCGGCGATCATCTTTTTGGCAGCTCCTTGCTCTCGTAATGAATGAAATCTGACTCCTGCTGCGTTTGTGCTACAACTCTCGTTCGGCTCACGCTGTATTGAGCAGACACATTCAGTTTTTAATTGTAGTGTCTGTTCTCTAACTGAGCTAACGGTGGGGGGGTGCCACGATAGACAAGTGATGTAACCGGCAGGCGTGGCTTGGGAGTGGCCTCTTAGGGCAGCGACGCAAGTGCATTCTGGGAGTTGTTGTCTTTCATCCATATGAGCCAAAAATATATTTTCTGGATTTTCTCAGTCTAGAAGGCACTAACTTCTAAAATAATTTCACATTTCGACTACATAAATGACCCAATTTAAATTCACATTCATCTTTCCAGCGGTGAGGTACCTCTTTAAGCACACAATATAAGCTCATTCAGAAATGTTAAACTATAAAATATTTAAAGTTTATGATTTAAAGAGTGTTTTATTATTTATTTTATTTTTGTGTGTCTATTAATTATCTTATAATGTATTTATTTAATCATTAATTTTATGATCTTTGTGTTCTTTAAAATAAATTTATTTTAGTATTATTTTGTATTTTTATTTGTATGTAACTTAAAATATTTAAAGGCATAATATGTAAGATTTTTGGATTCAAATATCCAAAAACCAGTAGAACGGTATTATATATTTTGTTGACTTTTGTACTTAAATTATCCTAAATGTTTCCGAAAATGTTTAAATCCAGAGAAATAAGCTATTTTAAACAGGACACAGACCATTTCCGTGCGTCGCCTATCAATGACGCCTATCATACCCGCGTTACCCTCGATTTCCAAAGATGCTTTAATATATTATGTGTTTTATTACACAGGTGAGCAACTGTTTGGATACATTCATCAACAGAAAACCAATCATTGTTATAGAGCTCAACACAGTTAGTCTTATTGTTTAAATCTCGTTTTCTTGATTTACCACGAGTACCATGTTTTACCATGGCTAATATCAATCTAGCTTACTGCAGTGTGCAACAATTTTCTTGTAACGCAGAGCTAACGCATAGACACACATACACATGACTGGAAGAAGTGGAAGCGGTCGTCTATGGCATAATAAAAGCTCTGTGAAACCAAGGCGTCATCAAGCTACGCCTTTGTTCTGAATAAGCAACCTCTAGCGGCGAAAAATTACATATAGTGGCTTTAATATTTAATGTATTATTTTAAGTCCCGTCCAACATTTTTTATTCTCATTGACACACCATTGTGGAAGTAAAACTGATTGTGTAAACAGTTTACTTGTTGACTTTTTAAAGATGCAATTGCATTTAGTGTGAGAGTGTAGAAAAGCATCAAGTGATACTAAATAGTGTTTTTCATTAAAGACATTTACTAACATTATAATTAGGCTTATGTCAGAAGACTTCTTTTAAAATCCAGTTTCTATTCCAAACAAATTCCAGTATAATGGTGATGGTATAATGGGCAACACAAGCCGGGTCTTTCTTCCGTCCCTTTATGAACAGACATGTTAATGATGTTTGGCATGATATTTCCACAGGCTTCTGGAACAAGGTTGTGTTGTTGTTTCTAAATGGTCAGAGCTCCCGAGCATCACCGCTTCATGTGAAAGCCCATTGTTCCCAAGGGCAGTCTGAACACAACAAATAGCCATCGATCAGCAGCCCATGATTGATGTTCTGATAGCTTGGGACTAATCAATAGACTGAAGCAGCACGTGGGCGTGATGGGCAGAGAGGGGCTTCCTCTGTCACTGCCTGCTGCTGACTGCAGACTTCCACCTTCACCAGAGCAACAGTCGTGATGGTAATGGAGTTCCTCCATAAACAAACTGCTGTTTGCTGATCTGAACCTGGGGGAGGCGTGCTGACAGTGAATGTGAATGAGAAACTTATTGAATGTTCAAGCAATAGTTTACCCAAAAATGTATATTTAGTCATTTTTTGCACCCTCATGTTGTTGTAAAGCTGAATGAGTTTTATTATTCTACTATATATAACACAAGAGGTGACCTTTGAAGAATATCCTATCATTTTTCAGTTTAATGACAGTCAATGCTGGGGCTCTTAAGATTCAAAAAGTGAATGACATGTGAAGGCCACGTATGGCAACCCTAACTCGAAATATGTCCTCTGCATTTAACCCATCCAAGTTAGTCCACACACATTAACAGCAGTGAGTAGCGAACACACACACATTGCAAACCGTAGACACGATTGGGGGTTAGGTGCCTTGCTTAAGGGCACCTCAGTCATTTCCTACAGTATTGATAATCGAACCCGCAACCTTCGGGTTACCAGTTTGACTCTCTAACTATTAGTCCACAACTGCCTAGGATGCAATAAAAAAGGGATAAAATAGCACAATAAAAGTATCTGAAAAAAATAGCCCATAGGATTCATGCATTAAATTCTAATTCATCTGAAGCGGGGGAATAGACCCCGACATTTTTGCCATTAATCTTCACCAATGTGACTGGATCATTGAATCAGTGGTAATCAGTGAGCTGAATTTGAGAACTGGATAATTCGGATCAATTATGAACAAATCAGACTGAATCAACTGATTCATTAAAAAGATTTAACTCAAAGGAATGATTTGTTCGTAAATTGGACTTCTAAGCGTTATGAATCAGCGGTTCGTATCGCCAAAGTCACGTGATTTCAGCAGTTTGGCGGTTTGACACACGATCAGAATCATGAATCGATACACGGATTCATAACGCTCCAAAGCTTCAGGAAGCTGTGTTTTGAAATGGGCCATCTCTTTATAAGTCGTTATTTAGGGGGTTTTTTTACCCACAAAAACTATTCTCGTCACTTCATAAAATTATTGTAGAACCACTGTAATGAGATGTCTTTGTAATGATGTCTTTAGTTCCTTTTATGGGTCTTGAGAGAGGAAATCATTGCTGCTAATGGAGGCCTTTCTAAACCATCAGATTTCAACAAAAATATCTTAATTTGTGTTCCAAAGATGAACAAAGGTATTGCGGGTGTCAAACAACATGTGGGTAACTAATTAATGACAGAATTTTCTATTTTAGGGGAAATAACCCTTTAACTCATATAAATGCACCAAAAAATACTTGGGTGAGTATTCTTAGCAGAATAATTAAAAAAAAATGTGTTTGATGAAAAAAATAACAGCATACAGGTTTGGAAAAACACAAGGGTGAATATATAATGATTTCTAATGTTTTCAGGAGAATTATTCTTTTAAATCGGGATAGCATATGATCCAATTTAATTTGGATTCAAACCCAAAAACTCAGCCGATATTGTTAATGCAACAACAGTCTTGAAAATGCGTCAGTGACAGTCTCACACATAATTCTCCCAGCGAAGAAGTGTTTCTTACCTCACATCGCTCATCAGAGGTGAACTTTGCAATCTTTCTCTGTGATTAAATTCATTAAGCAGTCACGCAGTGTTAACAAAATCACTAGTGCAGGAGAATACAGGGTGAGGGGTGATGGACTGAGAGCATTTCAGTGGGACTATTGTACCTGTCGGCCTGCTGTCAGAGAGAAATGCTTTAACTGTGCTTTTAATCTTCTCTAACTTCTTTGATCTGCTTTGAGAGAGACTGAGAAAGGTAAGAGAGTGAAGCAGGAGAATGAAGGAAAGTGAAGGAGGCTGGGTTAATGGTCGCTAATTGTGTTCTGGGTCTAATTGTTTTAAATATTGGTGCTTTAAATAAGATTGGGTTTCTCTGTAGTATATAGGTGGGGGAAGGGAAGTGTTCAATATGTTCAATCAGTGCTATTTGTTGAGCCAGATGGACTGATTGTGCTCTAATAGTTATGGTGAATGATGCAGATTTACATTGAGATAATAGTAATCAAACTTGGATACAGCTTTACTTTGGTAAACTGAATCTATTTTTACTATAGATATTTGTATTATAGGGGGTTTTCTGTTGTATTTAATGTGCATTTGTTCAAGTATAAGCTTTCATAAAGAAAAAAAACAAAAAAATTGTTTTTGTACTAGAGAGATGGTATTGATTAGATTACTAATTCTATAATGTAATGGTGATATTTTTGAAAAATTAAATATGATATATACTATATTAATTTAGCTACCTTTGCTTGTAACTTGTAGTGTTGCTAATACTTTTCCAAAATAATAGCTTAACAGTTAAAAGCTGAAATGTGTTATTTTTGCACCATTAACATCTAATATAATTGCAAAAAAAATGACAGGCAGTTTAAAAAAGATTTCCTGAATACTCCCTGGCACAGTCATTGATCTCTTCAGCTTTAACTACTTTGTGAACCTTGACAGTTACATTACATTGGTTAACATTAATACATTTTGTTACTACTTTAAAGAATTAGTAGCTTGGCAAGCTATATACTTTCAAAATAGCACCAAAATCATGTTATTCATGGCCTTGCATGGCTCATTGTTTTTTTTAAAGGGGTGATGAACTGCATTGTTTTATTGTTTTATAATGTTTCCTGTGGTGCACTCATAATGTTAGTAAATTTTTTACATAAAAAATTGTCATAATTTAGAAATAAAAGGCATTTTTCCTACCCTGATTTTAGCCTCTGCTCTGAACGCTCTGTTTGAAGGGGCGTGTCTGCTGTGAACGCCCACTGCTGTATTCATAGCATTAGAACCCCTCGGAAAGCAATGTTATTTTTAGTCCAGTGATCCTGTATTGCTCTTGTCTCCTCGTCATCTCACTAACACGCCAGTCATCTCACTAAACACTGCTGTGATTGGCTGACATTTTGCATATGAAATTGCTCAGCATTACATGTGGAACTCTCTTGAAAACTTTAAGCACATTTTACTATTACAGCTCTCAAGGTTAACTAATCGTGAAAATTGTTGATGATAGTATTATATTTGGATTTATAACATTATATTTAGATTGTGGCATATAAGGTTGCAGTGATGAGCATTGTATCCAATCGCAGACATGTTGAGTGCATGAATGCAGTGATCTCGATATTGCTACTCGATTTCTGCAAACTAACGAATGCTTTCATAACTAGCAGTGCAAACGCAATGTAAATAAGAAATGTGTTGATTATTATGGGAGTTTTGGCGCAAGTCCAGAACTCTGTCACTGAAACTCGTGCTGTTGATTGACAGCCCCAGCGATTGCAAAGGCCGCTTTCTTTGATCGCTTTCTGTATATCATTTAATCACATAACAGTTTATTTTAATCCTACACTGTCAGAAAAAAAGGTACATTGCTGTCACTGGGGCAGTACCCTAAGGTACAAAACCGAAAAGGTACTAATATGTAAGGCTGAGCAATTTTATCGATTCTGCGATATAAATCGATATTTTTTCCCCTAAGAAAGTATCGATTTTTAAACCGCGAGTATCAATACATAAGTCCCATTCAAATCCCTCGTGTTTACCCCTGTTCACGTTGCAGGAAAAGCGATTTGGTCAACCAGCCGCTAGTGTCGCTATAGAGCAAGTTACTACTATCTTTACACAGACGCCGACGTCTACATCTTCCTGTTTACACAGTCAGAGCGAGGAGATTCAAGAAAATGGCGGCGAATATAAATCCATCACGTTCATGCTTGAAAGCAGATGTGTGGGAGCACTTTGGATTTAAAAAGAAGAAAGATAGCGACGATTTAGATAAAAGCATCGCGGTTTGCAAGCTGTGTGACACAAACGTAAAATACTCAGGAAATACCACCAACCTACGAGCCCACCTAAAACGTCACCACCCGAACAAGGTAATGTTAACAGAGAACCCCAAGAAGCTGCGGCCGCGTGACCCAAAACAAACCACACTGGACATCGATGGTGGTTGTTCCCACAAATTTCCATCTGCTTCACCAAGGTCGCAGAAAATCACAGAGTCTATCTTCTACTTTATTTGTCAGGATTTGAGAGTAAGTGTATCGATTTATATCGAATCGTATCGTTGGCTGAATATCCTGATATATATCATATCGTGAGCTGAATATCGTGTATCGTATCGTATCGTGAGATTAGTGTATCGCTACAGCCCTACTAATATGTACCTTTAAGGTATTAATATGTACCTTTAAGGTACTAATATGCACTCTTAAAGTACTGATATGTACCTTTTAAGGTACAAATATGTACCATTTAGGGGTGAGTAAGGTACAAAGATGTACCTTTTCACTTTTGTACCTTAGGGTACCACCCCAGTGACAGCTCTGTACCTTTTTTTCTGACAGTGTACAAAGAGAAAACAATTTTACCATTTAGTCACTGGCTTTATTTACTGACACATAGACAAAAACATCTGACTGTACATGAATCATTACATTTAAGAAATCACTGGTCAAAGATCAGGTATTAGAATTAACATGGTTACTTACATGTTTTTACTGTTGAGTCCATATCATAAAAGTCTGTTAGCAAAGCTTGCGCTGAAATTGTGACAGATTTACCAAAGAATTCACAGTGAAATGTACTAAATACAAATAAATAATGTTCAACTGAGACATTCACATTGTTGAAATAAGCACATTCCTAGCATTAGGATCCCTTGGAAGGCAATGTTATTTTTAGTCCAGTGATCCTGTATCTCCCTTGTCTCCTCGTCATCTCACTAACACGCCAGTGGAAGGGGCCAAAGTTTCAATAATGAAGTATGCATTGATTTTCTTCTACAGAGGCGGTCTTTTACCTACCTATAGATAGACACATTCCACAACGAGTCGTTCGCTGGGCTTGGTTACAATAAAAGCAGTTTTTGGACTAACAAGGAATATTCTTATAGTATGATTACCTTTATATCTCAAAAGCTCCAGGAAGTTTAGATTTTTGATTTCTCAGTTCATGACCTCTTTAAACATGTATGACTTGACAATGTAATGATCACAAATGGGATTTACAATACATGTTTACTCGTTAGTTTTACAGTGTGGCTGTGACCAGATATGAATATTGTGCTACAGTGAGCAGTTAGAGGTGAGACATAGGAGCTTTTTCTTCATTAGGACATCACCATGATGATTGCAGACATGAGCAGATTGTCCAAAACATATCCATCAGGATCTAATACTGTCCTGCGCAGCATGTTGCTCTCTTTTCCAGCCAACCCAGAGCTGTTCAGAAAACTGTCCTGCTTTTGACACACAGCTATTTGCTCTAAAGGCTGGAAACAAAAAGCAGATCGCCTAAATCCCCTCCACGGGATTTCTGTCATTAACTCGGAGAAGAAAGCCTGCCGATCCGTCTGCCGGTGCACATGCTGTCCTCTCCCCTTCCGGACCTTTCTGAGATGGCAATTAGGTTTAAGTGAAACATGCTGTTACATGTCTGTATCTTTACATTTGCGTTCCCAACTGTGTAGCCATCATGACAGTTTAGGCATATAAGTACGAGATGCCGTGATTCATTCTTCAGGTGACCAACAAGGTCGGATTCTTACAGAGTTGTAGATTGTAAACGCAGTGCTGATGCCCAGCCAGTGCATGTGTGGTTGAATCTGAGACTGAGAATAGTAAGCTCACAATTCCCGGAGTGTGTCCATATGGCTTAGATTGGAAAAGAGTGGACTCGCGCACAGGTGACAGGTCCTACTGTGATTAGAACAAAGCGTGGACTGAAGCCAGTGCAGAAATGCTTTGATAGGCCTCGCTGTAGAACAGAGCATGGGCTGACTCATCAATGAAGAAAGCTGCCCAGGATTAGTAAGAGGACAAATTACACACAACAAGATCGACCCAATATAGAGAAACTAGTAGAAAGAGGGAGGAAGAAAGAAAAACAAAAGGGGTGGTTGTTTGTTCCTGGCTGTGTTAGTTCATTAGCACGCTAGTAGGGGAGAGGGCAGCTCTCTGGGCATGTAGAATACCTGCAGACCTGATGAAGGGCATCTTTTAAATGAGCCAAATAAACACTGCATCACCTTTGAGTATTATAGGACACCTACTGTATGTATATTACCAACATACTGAAAAAACAGGACACGGACCTCCATGTCTTGCAAGTTCAAATGGATGGCATTTAATTTAAGTCTATGGGACATGACATGGATTTTTTTATTATCTTAATATGTTCCTTAAGGTTCACTTATAATGTTAATCAAGTTTTATGCACCCAAAAAAAAAAAAGTTTGACCAGCCGCAGACCAGTCAGGGTGTATATTTCATATGTTTATTTCAAATAAATGCTGTTCTTTTATTCTTTCTATTCATCAAATAATCCTAAAAAAATGTATCACAGTTTCCACAAAATTATTAAGCAGCACAACTTTGAATTAGCTAATTATAAGAAATGTTTCTTGAGCAGCAAATCAGCATATTCTAATGATTTCTGAAGGATCATGTGACACTGAAGACTGGAGTAATGATGCTGAAAAATCAGCTTTAACATCACAGGAATAAATTACATTTTAATTATTTTAAAAATAAATACTTAATTATATTCAGAATAGTCGAATAGAAAATATATATCTTTGCATAAGCCATATTTGAAAAGTCAAGAGTCACCTGTAAACTAGTGAATAAGAACATATGCCATATTTTCCAGAAGTTTTTTACAAGTTAGATTTTTTATAAACATCAGACTGTTTTGAATGTGATATAAGATACAAAATTAAACAGTTTGTTAAAACATTCTTGCGGATGGTATTGATCATCATAGAGATCAGCCTGAATGCTTTAAGCTACTAATTAAAGCTAATGATTGTAAATGAAACAAATGAATCTAGCAATCAAAAAATTATATCTATTCATTACAATCAATAATTTTTTATCAAATCATTGTATATAGAAGCAAGCGTTTGCTATTCATTTCAATAAATATAAACCATAACAAAGGCTGGTTTTAAATTTGATAAATTAGCTGAAGGTAATAGTCGCTGTGCTAAATATTTTAACTACTATTTTCTTACCATAAATTAAGCTGTTAAACAGACCTGTTAAATAATTACAGTGCGGTGTTCGTCTTTTACAGTGGGTTTGCCATTCTGATTGTTTCTGATGAGATCAGCTATAATCAGTTGCTTCAGACTATAGGATGATTTGTTTAATAGCAATTTTTTTATTAAACTGTGTCAACATGTTAAAGATTGGCACCAAGACAGTCAATGTGATACAATTATTCTACGCAAAAAAAATCTTCATTTTTGACTATATATATATATATATATATATATATATATATATATATATATATATATATATATATATATATATATATATATATTTATAGAAATTCATCGGTTATAAGGAGTGCAAACCCTTTCTTTAACCTCAGCACTCCAGCACTAAGCTCTGACTTCACAATTTTCTGTTGGACATGATAGCATAGGCAGCATTAATAATCATGACCACCAAGCAGCAATGTGCCTTTAGCACTGAACCTTTTACATTCTTCAAAATGAGAACAATGGAAGTAGTACATTAAAGGGGACCTAATATGCCACAGTCTCAGGTGTCCCCAGAATGTGTCTTTGATAGTTCATCTCAAAATACCCCGCAGGTAATTTATTATACCATGTTGTAAATGCCCATTTTTGAGTGGAAGGAAAACATGTTGTTTTTGTGCGTGTATCCTTACATGCAAATGAGCTGCTGCTCTCCACCTCGCTCCCCAGAAGAGGGCAGAGCCTTTACAGCTTGTGCCTCAAATACTCTACCAAAAAAATAAAACATCTATTTGGTTTTTATTTCGGGGTCTATGCTTATAAGGCAGAGTCCGTCAGCAGTTTTGGGCGGGGCCTGTGAAATATGACATCACATTGCATTTATTCACATTTTTACCATTATAGGGTGGTTGTGCACACACTGCCGACACATTTATGTCCAAATGTCCATGTAAAAGTTAATTTTAATAATAGACCCCCTTTAAAGAGGTACAATTGTAAATGTGTTTTAAGGGTGGTTTTGGGACATGCTGTTGTCCTGGGTTGCATTTCTTTAGGCTTATGGGCTTCGTGCTTCATCTTGAACAGTAGAACTGCCCTCAAAACAGTTTTTTCGCTGCATGTCCATTAGAGACCGCTTCACAAAAGAACTTTCTCAGCTGCTTTCTTACATGCTTTTTCCTTTCACGTTCCAAGTGTTATGCGGCCTCCCTCAGGCTCCAACAAATCCATTGCTTTGATATGCAGCTCATGTGTTTGCTTTTTAGTTGTTGTGTCTCTCTCGTTTTTCTCACAATCTTCTCTCTCACCTTCTCCCTATCTTTCTGTTTTCTCACAATCTACGTCTACCCAGCATCTAAACATAATTGCTCTGGAGTGAATCTGGTGGAGACACAGGCTGTGGAAAAATGCAGAATGCTTAGAGACACTGCAAGGAGACTCCTAATTGTTGCCAGAGCCTCTTCCCCGATGTGGACAGTGTCTGTTTCTCCAAACCATCTATAAAAACGTAATTTGTGATTGTGACATAGATAATCTGGTTGTTTTTTTTTTGTTTGTTTTTTAAAGTAAATACAGTGTACAGAGACAGTATTATTGGTGCTTGATTTTATATGTAAAGCATGTATCTAAAAACAACAAAAGGGATAGAAGTTAAGTGTTCAGTGGGTTTTTACTGTTCTGTACTTTGTGTCAATCAGTACAATTTCTAGGAGGGAAAAGACAGTACAAGCAGACTGTACAAAATGTCTATCCCTTTCATCCTTATTTTCATTTGCATAAAATGAAATATAGCATCTATGCTGACCAGTGTTGGGAGTAACGCGTTACAAAGTACCGCGTTACTGTAATTCCACTACTTTTAGCAGTAAGGAGCATGTAACTAAATATTTTTTTTAAATAAAGTAACGCAATTACAATTACTGAAATTTGAATGAGTTCGTTACTTGCGTTACTCTCTATTGTGAAAAATGAACGCTTGCAGACAAGAAGCTCAAATCTATAGGCCCTAGCCCAGCCTGTGTTCCCTTTCAGTTGGTCACGTTCGACGTACGTCGGACGTCACCAACGAATTGGGATCACTTCAGGGAGCCCCTATCAGCTTCGAGATGAAGAGAACTGGCCAATGGCCATTGGCGTGCGTGTTTTGCATATCGCACTTTGCCCCGCAGCGCGGGTATAAAGCGGATGCAATTGCCACGCACCATTGTCATTCCCTTCGGAGCCGCGTTTCTGGATGCGGTCGTTCCCTCTCGCCCGCTGACGGTCACAATCGCTGTCTCACGTGTTTGGGTGATTGGTTTCTCGGGGCGGCTCGCGCTGGTTCTCAGCGTCCCGCCCCGGTGCCATTCTTCCCGGAGGTGCATGATGAGCTGACTAGGTCATGGGCGGCGCCTTTCAGTGCCAGAAACAGACCTAGCGGCTCCTCCCTCCTCACTACCCTCGACGGCGGACAGGCCAAGGGTTACGTGGGGATCCCGCCGGTTGAGCGGGCCGTTGCGATGCAACTGTGTCCGGCGACCACTTCCAACTGGCGCGGTGACCCGCGTCTCCCGTCCAGGGCCTGTAAGTTCTCTTCCAACCTTGTTGCGAAGGCTTACAGGTCCTGTGGACAGGCCGCGTCCGCCCTGCACGGCATGAGTTTGCTCCAGGTGCACCAGGCCCAGGCGCTCATGGACCTGCACGAGGGTAGGCCTGACCAAGAGCTCCTCCGGGAGCTCCAGACGGCGACGGACCTTGCCCTCCGGGCGACGAAAGTCACCGCCCGTTCCATTGGTCAGGCGATGTCCACCTTAGTGGTCCAGGAACGGCATCTCTGGCTCAACCTGGCCGACATGAGGGAGACCAACAAGTATCGGTTCCTGGACTCCCCATTTCGCCGGCCGGGTTGTTCGGCGACGCGGTCGAGAGCTTCGCCCAACAGTTCTCGGCCGCCCAGAAGCAGCAGGAGGCTATCAAGCACATCCTGCCCCGGCGGCGAGGACGTCCACCTGCCGCCGCCTCCGCTCCGGCCCGGCCGAGCAGCAGTCTACATCACGCCGTGGGCGCGGAGCCGGCCGCGGGAAGGACGTCCAGCCCGCTCAGGCCGCTGCCAAGCCAGGTGGCAAGCGCCGTCGTAAGAGACCCTGAGACGGGCCGCCCAGAGATGGAGGAAACTGCTCTTCAGGAGATGGCTGCAGCACCACTCTTTCCCCGGAGGAGGGCCGGGGAGAATTTTTTGTTCTGTATTTTCTGTTCCGCCGCTGGTCCCAGCGCCAGCGGTACCCAGATTGTCCCGAAAACAGCAGTTTCCAATATCTCTGGGTGTCTGTCGGTGGGCGACGCTCCCATGCCTTGTCACCCTCGGACGCCTCTCTGTTCGCCAGCAGGGGATGCCGGCTGCCGGGACGCACTCGAGGCCTTCCTGCACTCGCACATCCCCTCAGCGGAAGCAGGTGAGTGTTGCACAGCACACACAGGTCCCACCAGGCCGTTCGAGTCGGATCCCTGCATGCCGCCTCGCTGCCCCGCTGCGGGTACGTCAGTGGTGCCGATGGTCCCGCTTGCACGGTCTCTGGGAGCCTGGCTAGCGCTTCCCAGGCCGTCTCGCTGGATCATCCGTACCATCAGACTCGGCTATGCGATTCAGTTCGCCCGGCGTCCCCCCAAGTTCAGGGGCATTCACTTCACCTTCGTGTCGAAGGAGGATGCTCCTGTGCTCCAGGCGGAGATCGCGGTCCTACTGGCGAAGGACGCGATAGAGCCGGTCTCTCTAGCCGATATGAAGACCGGCTTCTACAGCCCGTACTTCATTGTACCCAAGAAAGGTGGCGGGTTACGGCCAATCTTGGATCTGCGGCTCTTGAACCGGTCCCTTCACAGGCTGCCGTTCAAGATGCTCACGCAGAAACGCATCTTCAGGTGCGTCCGTCCCCAAGATTAGTTTGCAGCGATCGACCTGAAGGACGCGTACTTTCATGTCTCGATTCTCCCTCGACACAGGCCATTTCTTCGCTTTGCGTTCGACGGACGAGCATATCAGTACAAGGTCTTACCCTTCGGGCTAGCCCTGTCGCCCCGCGTCTTCACGAAGGTAGCGGAGGCGGCCATTGCTCCCATGAGGGAGCAGGGCGTTCGCATCCTCAACTACCTCGACGACTGGCTGATTCTGGCGCAGTCGCGAGGGCAGTTGTGCGAACACAGGGACATGGTGCTCAGACACCTCAGCCAGTTGGGGCTTCGGGTCAACTGGGAGAAGAGCAAACTCTGCCCCACACAGAGGATCTCTTTTCTCGGGATGGAGCTGGACTCGGTCGCCCAGACAGCGGGCTTCACAGAGGAGCGCGTCCAGTCGGTGTTGAACTGCTTGAATTCGTTCAAACGCAGAACAGCGGTACCACTGAAACAGTTTCAGAGGCTCCTGGGGCATATGGCATCTGCAGCCGCGGTAACGCCGCTCGGATTGCTTCATATGAGACCGCTTCAACGCTGGCTACACGATCGAGTCCCGAGATGGGCGTGGCACAGCGGTTCCCTCCGTGTCCAAGTGACGCCGAGTTGCCGCCAAACCTTCAGCCCGTGGTCGGACCCTTTATTTCTACGGGCAGGAGTGCCTCTAGAACAAGTGTCCAGGCATGCTGTTGTCTCCACGGATGCCTCATCCACCAGCTGGGGTGCCACGTACAACGGGCTTGCAGTTTCGGGTCTTTGGATGGGACCCCAACTGCAATGGCATATCAATTGCCTGGAGTTGTTAGCAGTTCATCTTGCACTCAGCCGCCTCAAGGGGCCGCTCAGAGGCAAGCACGTTCTGGTCCGTACGGACAGCACTGCGGCCGCTGCGTACATCAACAAATAGGGTGGTCTACGCTCCCGTTGCATGTCACAACTCGCCCGTCATCTCCTTCTGTGGAGTCAGAAGCATCTGAGGTCGCTTCGCGCCACTCACATTTCGGGCCTGCTCAATCGTGCAGCCGACGAGCTCTCACGTCAGCAGGTGCTCCCGGGAAAGTGGAGACTCCATCCCCAGGTGGTCCAGCTGATATGGAGCCGCTTCGGGACCGCACAGGTAGATCTGTTTGCCGCCCTGGACTCTGCCCATTGGCCGAGTCACTAGTTCGGCTCCTCAGTGAAAAACAATGGTGCGTGGCGATTGCATCCGCTTTATACCCCCGCCGCGGGGCGCGGTGCGATATGCAAAACACGCACGCCAATGGCCATTGGCCAGTTCTCTTTATCTCGAAGCTTATAGGGGCTCCCTGAAGTGATCCCAATTCCCGTTCCCTCCTTCAGGGAACGAGGATTACATACGTAACCGAGACGTTTTTACACGTTACATTGTTGCAGCCATTAAAATAGTTCAGTTTTGTTTTTAATGTCAAAGTAGTTAGATTTCATTTCATTTCTTTATTAAGTTAATTTAGAAAAATGTTTGGAGCATTTTTTTGTTTGTTAAATGAAAGTTTTTTTAATTTTTTTTAAGTGACGACTAAGCGGCCAGCGGCCGACAGTGAGTTAACCCGATGCTTTAGCGTCTCAAATCAACACAATGCCTATAATAAAACATATATAAAAAAGTGAAAAATACTTTAATAGTTTAAATGTTTAGCCTATTATCACCACAGCAAAAAGGCATTTTTGATAAGTTTATAGGTTATTAGGCTGATCGTAGGCTATAGGCGCTCGCAAACGAAACGTCTACACAAGCTAAACAAATTTTTAAAAAGCATGCAGGTTGTCTTACCTTACACCTCTCCGCAAAATAAATCCGATCTTCAATTCCCGCGGCATATGCACATTTAACGGAGTTAACGTAAACGAAATAAAGCAAAAGATTCGAGCTGCATCTTATCATCAGCTCATTTCAAGACCTCGATATGAGAGAGCACGACCTAAGCACCGGTAAGATAATTTAGTCTCATTAGTTTTAATAAAGATGATTGTGTTTTTGAGCATCTAAGACTTTCAGTTTTCCTTGCGGTCGTTAGCGTGTGTTCTTGCTTTACTCATTTGCGGCGACGTGTGTTGCAGTAGCGCGTCATATCTGAACATATATAGGTAACACGCTCACACACTTTCATTTCTTAACAATTTGCCAGGAGTAAAATGTAGCTCCATAAGTGGTTTAAACAACCAGATATTTCTGGCCTTTTCACAAGCGGATAGATATCTGGTCAGAGAAAATGAATGAAGTGAGCAGGTATAAAAAGGCCATTACTCTCCCAGCTGCTGCTGTTGGTGGACACTACACACCGTGTACTAGGCTACTGCTGGATGTGATTTTGAAGGCCTGTTGCCCTGTTGAAGACAATAAATAGGTCTAAAAGTGATGTTTATTGTGTTTTAATGTTCAGTTCTGTTCCTATTTACATTTAAAAAGCAAACATAAAAGTAACTTAAAAGTTACTTTCCCTAGTAACTAATTACTTTTGATATACAGTAATTGGTAAAGTAATTAAATTACTTTTAAAAAGCAGTAACTAGTAACTGTAACTAATTACTTATTTTCAGTAACTTGCCCAACACTGATGCTGACTAAAGTCTATTGCGTTTACAATAGGATTTAAGAGGTTTTTAAAACCTCCAACCATGAGAATGAAAACACTCAGATCACCCTAGCAACTGCATAGCAACACCCTAGCATCATTGTAGCTAGTTTTACATGTCAAGTAGCACTTTCTTCAGAAAATATAAAAAACTGAAGTATTGGTGGTGTACAATAGAATTGACATGGTATGTGTGATTTATAATTTTTTTAAGCTGTATGTTCATGGCCTGCCTGATAGGTTGAAGCACTTATGACACATGTAAACAGAGATCAAGTGGATACACACAGAGAGTTTCTTTAAAGGCCCACTGAAGTGCCTTGAAACGTGCAGCATTATTCAATGTGTTGACGTAATTTCCCCTGAAACGGCTCCAGCTGTAAACAGCTCCTCCCCCTTTTTAAAACAGCCAATAGCGTTTCGTTAATATCACAGTTTGACTAGGTCCTCTCAGCTTGGTAAAGCCACAGTTTCCTCCTAATCTCTAACCGTTTCACATCATAATCTCCTCCATATCGCTTTGAAATACAGCATTCTGTGCAGACTTTAAATGGGTCCGACAAGTTTGTTGTCTGCGCCGACTCGCGCATGTGATCCGCTCTGCGCTTTCGTGTCTCTAGTCATGGGCTCTGGTCTAGACTGTGTAAGTGCGCTGCAGCGGTGCGCGTGAAACTAACGTGAAACCAGACTTAATTTGCTTCAACTGAAAGCATATTTACACTGTCTGAATTGTTTCCTATCGCATATACAGTGCGCTATGTGCCATTCACTATGTAAAAAACAGTAAATGTGTAAACAGCTGACCGATTTCAGCCGCATTTCAGTGTCTGTTTATAGTGTAGGGGGCAGGACAATTCAGATTCTAGAAAGCATTTGATTGGACAGAAGATGTGATGAGAAGCTGAAGTCTGTGATGATGTCATCAAAATCTGTGATCCATTTTAACGGAAATGAGAGACTGTAAGTTTTGAGTGCTTTTATCTCCTAAATGTGAATTTTCAACTTATTCATAACCTTAAGGCTAACAAAGTCATAATAAAAGCTAAAAAACTTAAATTCATGTTTTCAGGGGGCCTTTAAGGCAGGAATGAAGACCTGACTGTAGGTCTTATTAGCGTGTGTGTGTGTGTGTGTGTGTGTGTGTGTGTGTGTGTGTGTGCGTGCGTGCGTGCGTGCATGCGTGCTCTCTCCTTCCACATAAGTTTGACTGTGAAACTAAAGAGGCAATCAGTAGCTCTTATCAGTGGATTCAATTCTAAGCAAGCAAACAACCACACACACACACACACACATTCCCCCATATGTTAAGAGCATGACAGGCATCAGAACTAAAAGTAGAGATGTTATATTGCTGATTTTACGCCCCCTTATAATGTGCATAAAGCATTGCGACTGAGACTGATATCTGTTTTTGTACCAAAATAAATGTTTAGTTAAATAGTGTAGTTTAACATTGCATGATTCAGTTACATGAGTTAATCTGGTGTTTGATGTGAATTTATGTTCAGTAGTATATATTTACTGGTTGCTGTCACCCTAAAGCCGAAAGTATACTTAGTTTTTTTTTACGTGTACCTGAGTGTATGCGCACAGTCGAACGCACAGCCTTGGCAAAGTATACTTCTTTTGACTTGTACGCATACAACAGGTGTTTCAACGCATGCGCAGTTTTGAGCAATCGCTCAGCACGAGTTACAACCCATGTAAATACAACGGAAAAATGAAACGCGCATACATGTACAACCTGCGCTTACGAACGGTTACAAACATCCATCAGTGCGTGTTCAGTGTGTGCATACTCTTCTGATGATGAAATTCCCATAAAAAGTGAAGTATACTTTGGCCTTAAAGGGTTACTTCAGCGATTAGCATTAAGCTTTGTATCAGTAGAAACCCGGGAGTATATTTGAATTATCGTACTTTCCCCCCTCATATCTCCCTGACACGAGAGAATTATGTATTTTATTTCTGGAAAAATTCCTCCGGTGATGCAAATATCGTCATTTTGCGTCATCGGAGGAGTTTTTGTCCAGAGGCTAAAGACTACAGCCAGGAGTGGGCGCTATTTCCGCATGTTTTCAACATCGCACTCGGCTCAGAGAGCTGAGGAGATTCATGTAAACGGAGCGGTGGAGAGCAAAGTGAGTGTTTCAACTATTCAAATGAACTTCCTATGAAAGTTAAGCTTCCAAAGACATGAACTGAAAATGCGCCAGACTGATCACGCGCTGTGAATGCAGCTGCGATTACCTCAGCTCATGTGATGAATGTAATCTGACTCCTGCTGCGTTTGTGCCGTGATGGCCGTGACACTCAGGCTCACTCACATTATGTTGAACAGACAAGTTCAGTTTTTAATTGTAGTGTCTCTAACTGAACTGATTTTATGAAAATGAACACGGTGGGCAAGTGATCCAGTATTAGTAGCTGTGCCTAGAGTAGGGCAGCAAAGTGCATTCTGGGAATTGTTGTCTTTCATCCCCATGAGACATAAATACATTTTCTGTCTTTTAGCCGCATTTCCACTATTGGGCCGGAACGAGCATGCTAGTTCGCTTGTGGCAGGGTCAGTTCCAAGGCTTGATCTGGCTTCCTCAGGGCCAATGGCCAGGGGTTTGTGGCCCGCCGGTCCAAAGCGAGCCAACTGGGGCTTGAGGAGTGGTCATGAACATCTGAATCAGAGTTTATCTGAATCAGTATCGCTGCTCATTTCCCATGTTATCATACCAGGCTACCAGCTTACCTCGACATTTAAAACAATTTTCAGCTCAAATCTCGCTTTCAGACACCCAGCGAATCCGATGGGGATTCTGATCACCAAACGAGGTAGAAATATATTTATATGCCATGCTAAAGGCTAGTTATGCTAACCATTGTCATAATACATACACATATGGTTATGGAAAATACCAGAGACTGCTTGAAGAACAAATCATATGGTTATAATCGTGCATTTATTTGGTTTCATGTTTCTTCCCTGTGCCTTTGTTGATACCGAACTTCTGCATCCGCATATGTATTAAATTACATATATTCCGATTAACTCCCGTTTTCTGTCCATGAGCTTATAAAGCAAATTGTTTTTTGGAAAATGAATACAAATGCTCATTCTTTCTAAAGAAATATGATGTAAACATGACATTTTATCAATATTTTTTAGGCCTTTGGACTTAGAAACCTAGAGTTGTTTTGTGCATTCCTGTGATCACAAATAAATGGAACAAGGCATGACTAAACAAGAATGTATTTTCTCTTTTTGATTCAGCGTGATCAATGTGCACTCCTGACACGTTAATAAATTACTGTCACTGTAATATTGTTATTTTATTTTAAATCACTGGTCAATATCGATACTGGAGTCTTTAAGTAAAGACCAAATGTCATTTTAATTTTGAGATTTTTTTTTTCATTCCGCTATACCTTCCCCATCCTAGTGAAATTGTGTGGTTGTGTGACGTTGTTCTATGGAGGTGTGTTAAGGGCGGGTTTTAGGGTAGCGCTTGCGGGTCTACTGCCCCGACAGGGGAAACTCAGCTTGATTTTGGCCTTGCTGCTCGAGGTTCAAGGCTATTAGCCTTGCCCGGCACGTAGTTAGCCTTGACTCGTACTGGCCAGACAGTGTAAAGACGGCGAATGGCTCCCAATAGCCCAACAGCTGCCATTCACACCTCTGCTCTATACATCCCATCAGTCCCTTTGTTGTGTGTGTGTCCTTGTTTATATTACATTGTGGGGATCAAATGTCCCAATAAGGATAGTAAAACCTGAGATCACATTGTGGGGACCAGCCAGCGGTCCCCACTTTTCAAAAGGCTTATAAATCACACATGATGAGTTTTTTTGAGAAAGTGTGTGTGTGTGTGTGTGTGTGTGTGTGTGTGTGTGTGTGTGTGTGTGTGTGTGTGTGTGTGTGTGTGTGTGTGTGTGTGTGTGTGTGTGTGTGTGTGTGTGTGTGTGTGTGTGTGTGTGTGTGTGTGTGTGTGTGTGTGTGTGTGTGTGTAATGGTATGTGTGGTACAAAATGTCCCCACAAAGATGGCAATATCCAAATTTTTGTCCTTGTGGGGACATTTTTTTGGTCCCCATGAGGAAAACATCTTATAAATCACACTAAGTGATGTTTTTTGAAAAAGTAAAAATGCAGCATGTCTCCTGTGATGGGTAGGTTTAGGGGCAGGGGCAGTGTAGGGGGATAGAAAATCCGTTTTGTACAGTATAAAATGCATTACGCCTATGGAATGTCCCCATAAAACATGGAAACACAACATGTGTGTGTGTGTGTGTGTGTGTGTGTGTGTGTGTGTGTGTGCGTGTGTGCGTGTGTGCGTGTGTGCGTGTGTGCGTGTGTGCGTGTGTGCGTGTGTGCGTGTGTTTGTGTGTTTGTGTGTGTAGATGAGAGATTAAGGTGGTGATGTGAAGTTTGGGCATGCGGTGAGTCTCTGAGGTTGGAGTCATAAAACTTCCAAGCCAGGCTATTTCAGGCTGCACCCCTGGGGCTCCGAGAGAGATGGAGGGAAAAGGTGAATGCTGTAAAAATAGAATGAAAGACAGAAGGAAAGAAATGAAAAGGACAGGGATTCCTGGGTATCCAAATCACTATTTTAGTCCTAGTGCCTTTAGACTGTTGATGCTATCATTGAGAAATGCTCTCTCTCTCTCTCTCTCTCTCTCTCTCTCTCTCTCTCTCTCTCTCTCTCTCTCTCTCTCTCTCTCTCTGTCGTCAATGAGGGTTCAGCATACCAATGAGCACAGGACTGCACCACTGCACTTCTCCTCTGTGGAGTCATGACTCTCTCTCTCTCATCTCTGCTGTTCACTTCTACCTCAGTCACACTCGCTTCTCATCCTTCTGCTTAAACTCCTTCCTTTCTTCCTTTTAAACAATCATAGAGACTATATTGGGCTTTTTTTCATTCTCTTTCTTTTTCACTCTTCACTTATTTTATTATCCTTTTGTCTCTTTTAACCTCCTCTTCTTTTTTCTCTTCTCTTCTTGGCTCATCTCTTTTCATATCTAATTAATGTATTATTCTTTCTTTCTATGTTGTTCCTCGTCTAGTGTATTATTATTCTTTCTTTCTCTTGTTTTTCCTCATCATTTTATTTTATTACTCTTTTTCTCCCTCTTCTTGCTTTACCCCCTTATTTCTTGTATCGTCTCGTCTCATGCCTCATATCCTGTCTTTTTTGTTTTTTCATATCTTTATACCTTTCTCTTATCTTCTCATCTTGTTTCTTTTCATGTAGTCTTTTCTTTTCATTGTTTCCTCTTTACATCTTTTATCTAATTTCCTATCTCTCTTCTCATGTCTGTTTTATCTCTATTCTGTTGTCATCCCTTCACATCTCCTCCCTCGTTTTTCCTCTCATCTATTATCTTCTGGTCTCTTCTCTTCTCATTGAGTTTGATTTCTTCTTTCTAATTCTGATCTTTTCTCATTTCTTAGAACTGCATTTCCCATAATTCCCTCTGAGACAGGTTCTGATATCACAGAGAGTCGTCATCAGGCAGGCTGTCTATGGCATGTGGGATTGTGAATCTGCAGATTAATTTCATAAGAGCCCAGCAGTGGTGTATGTGAAGCAGGCTGGTGTGGTTATTGAATAAAGCACTGATCTTCTTGTAATGCACCGCACACATACCACCAGAGTCAGCATTCTGCCGCCCACCACTGAAAATACACAACAGACACACTTTCCATCCGGCCAACATCCTGTTACATTTTAATTATGATTGTATGCAAATAAGATTATTATATACAGATGTACTCTCGTTGCCAGAGGCTGCAGAACTTCTAGATCACAGTTCATATGTGCTGTATCACATGACCGATCAATAACCCTGTAGATTGCAGTCCCATCCACTGTACATTCGAAAAGGGGGAAAAAAATTACAACGAGTATTAGTACCAATATTGACAGAGCAAATCCAATTATCTCTGGCAAACCATTAAATCAGCAGGAAACTTTCCTAAACAAAGTGTCCTCAGGCAATGCTGGAAAATGCCCACCACTGCATTCACAGCCAAATGAGGCCAATAGTCTTTAATTATCACAATCTGAAAAACAGATATTCTTGTGTTAATGATCAAACAACTGGATGAATATGTGAGGAAGTGTGTTTAGACTTTCTGTCCTCAGGATTGTTGGTGTAACATGCAAATATTATAAACAGTCAATCACCCACAAACAAATTCTCAGTAGCTAGATATAATAATCACTGAAAAGATAATCACCTATGGAAAAGATATGGCCAAGAACACAAAATTGAGATGCAAGAACAGCATAGAGACTCCGTGCAGCTTTGCATGTGTAAAAAGATGTGATCTGAGATAGTATTCAGAGCTGAACAGCCCTATTTGTCTCTCTATCTCTCTGTAATTATTCCTTTGTCTCTGAGCCAATTTAATCACATGGCTATTTTTTCTTTCAAAAAACATCACAATGTGTCTGTAGGACACCATCTATTGTGTTGTTTCCATTCTGGAAGAATAATTATTGATGAGAATTGACTCAACATATTGTTAATTTTGAACTAAATACATGCTGCACCTTTAAATGTAATGAAAATGATCATTTACTCACCCACAAGCTTCTCCAAATCTGTATGACTTTATTTTTACTGTGGAAAATTAAAAAATATGTATTTTTTTTAAACCCCACTCTATGGACAACACATTTTTTTTCTTATTTTTCAATAAGGCAGAAAGTAAGTTGTACAGGTTTGGAGTGTCATGAGTAAATAATGGCAGAATTAATTTCTTTCATATAGAATTCAGTTTGAAAGCAGCTCATTCAATCAAATTTTAGAGTCAGAACTTCCAATCAAAAGTTCAATTAGGTTCTGTTGAGCTAAACTATTTTGCTTTAGTAATATACCTATAAAGCACTCTTAAATGAAATTGGAAGAAAGACCATCAGCGAGCACTCTGTCGTATCTGTCTGAGGCGAGTGTGTGTCGTGTGTGTTGCAGTAGAACACTTCAGGCATTTCCCTTTCATTAACCTGACGGACATTCGGCCGAAAAGCCTTGCGCTGAATATCAAATATCTCTGATCATTTGGCGGCTCTCCCAGCAAGTTCTGACTTCCTGTCTGCTAATCAGATGTCATCATGCTAACTGTGCGTGTTGTGTCTGTGTGAGAGAGAGAAAGTTTAGTCTGTATTTAAGTTATCTTTCAGATAACTTTGCACAGATGAAGATGATGACATTTATGAGGACGACGGTAATGACAGAAGCATCTCAATAAAAGACTCCTTTGATGATTCTGGCGTGACTGAAGTGAGCACAAGTCATCTGATATTTCAGTGGCTCAGAGTATCACCGAGGCTTTTATAGAGTCATGTTTTCAGCTTATTGCTTTCTTTAAGTGTTTCCGTTTGGAAATGGCTTTTTGATAAATGCAGAAGAGCAGGTCAAAGCACTCTCAAACACAAACACGCACCGGTAATGGGACTTGAGGGACTGCATGACGCCAGCTATTAGGCTGTTTCTAGGATTTTTACATGCAAGTTTACTCCATTTTGCATTCACATAGATCTCACTTAACATTCATACTGATCTCACCCTACATATTTTCTCATTCAAATAGCCATTTCACAACTATAATGCAATTTAAATTTGAAAAACAGATATTATTTTGGACTAAAATGGCATTTAATAGTGGTCAGTTACTAATTTAGACGGTTTGTCTGATTTTTACCACGGCTCACGTCATCTTTAGACCTTGATGGCAAAAAGTTATTCAAATCTTTTGATAAACCAAACTGTTCTCAAATAACATCCGAACAAATTTGACGAAGAGCCTGTCAAAATGGATGCAAGGCTATATCTCCACAAAGCTTCAGCGTAGTGATGTTACGTTCTGTTCCGAGGCTTCAGAGCGTGTCTCCAGAAATCCCGGAAGCTTTCAGTAAAGAGCGTATCGAGGCTTGTATCGCTTTAGACCAATGACGTCATTGATGACGTCCGAAGCCTCGCTTCAGCCTGACGCATTTGCGTATTATTACGAAGCCTGGTGGTATGTGTCATTGGCACCATGTCCTGAAGGTACACAAAAAGTTTTGAGACAGTTATATAATTATAATAACTTTTCAAAAATTTCTAATAGCTTTTTTAGTTTTGCCTAAAGATGCACTGAAATTAAAATTCTGGATGCACTTTTTAAAATAGCTTTTTTGTATAATTGTAAGTCTTAATTTTAATGATACTGAAATTAAAAAATACAAGCCAATAATATTAAATATTAACACTTTTATTGAAATTAACACACTAAAATTGAACTATTAAATATCCGTATATTATTCTTTTTTATGTTCTATGCAACAGAATCAAATGTAAAAGATTTATTTATGGACCAATTATTCAAATAATGTATTATTATAAGGGCAATTATGTAAACAGAGCTTAGCGGGGAACGGATCAGTGAACGAGAGGGTAGCACCATTTTATCAGCGTTGTCTATCATGGCTATACCACACCATGTTACAGCACAGTAGGGCTTCATTTCGGTGCGTTATTTAAGCTGACGTTGCTTTTCCGATGAGCGTGAGTGGTGCATGAGTGGAGTGTTCACATGGGCTGTGTTCATTTGAGTGGAGCACACGCATGCATAGAGCAAAATATTGAGCGAAGCATCACACAGCGCCGTGATAACAGCTAAAGCCAGAGTGAAACCTGAACACTGAGGGGTAGGGCAGGGCATATATTTTTAATTTCAGCTCAGATTTTCGCCTGTTCTTTTCTTTCGAACAAAAAAACGAAAATGCATTTTTCAGCCGGCAGATGAAATTTCAGTGCTTCCTTAGTCATGATACTAGCCTTGGTACATTCCTTGGAACATGCAGGTAACATTAATACAGATTATTTCATAACCAGCCAAACATCCTGTCTGCCATTTTGATTTTCTTTGAAATCTTTTTCCGTTCCTCCCAGACTTTTGGGCCAATTTTCACCAAATTCAAATTAGATCATCTTAAGACAATGCCAGCATACAGTTATTAAAAGTTTTTTGATAGACCACACCATTCTCATGATGAATTTGACGGCATGATGCCAAACCGATTCTGACACTGTATCTCTGCAAAGCTTGAGCATATTCACACCAAACTTTGTATGCTTAATTGTTACCTCACACTGACCACACCACGATTTAGTGAAACAGTTGGTCAAATGCCATAAGCAATTAAATCACAAGTGATTGAGTTTATGACTAAAAGTAGATATTTAACTGGACTAAAATCATACGACTTTAGACTAACAATATACAAAAATGTCTTTAATTACTCATTGTTGTAGTTGGTCTGATGCTCCCAGCCATGCTTGCATAACTAATCGTGCCTTTTTTTTTGCCTGGCCCCATTAATGGCTGCTTGCAGCTATATTTTTTAATTAAAATTGTTTGATTATCATCATAATTTCATCTTATTTTTGACTAAATCAAATTACCATTTGTTTATTTATTTATTTCACTTAAATATCACATTTACATGACTTTGAGTGACTGTAGACTAACTCTCCATTTGCAATTTGCACATTTACAACAGGCAGCCTCCTTTTAGTAATGCCATGAATGAAAAGCGTAGAAACATTCCAGCCCACCTCTTTTCCTCCAGGCCTGTAATTACATTAATTCATAACAACATTTCTTGTTTTTACCGTCCTTTGTTTACACTCTACCAGCTTGTCTGGGTTTGGCATTTTTTCTGCTTCTTTTAGTGTTAATTCTAGCCAATAAGGTTGCACCATGTCAGACAGGGACAAAAATGCTGCATCCTTTTATCCAGGCATACAATTTGATTGGTTCAGCGAACAACATTGTTCTACATCACCTTGTTCATGTTTCACATAAAAATAATTGCAATAGCAATAAGTATAAATAATCACATCATGTTAAACAACATACTTGCTCAAGTACATTTTGTTTATTACTTTATACATAGTAATATGTTATACCCTAACATGGACACTGGAATGTAATTAGTGTGACCAAATGCTTAATGTGACCTTGCTTATACCCTTCAAGCTATTTAACATATTAAACAAACGAGGAGTAGACGTATTCGTGGAAACCGTACTTCCTGGAGCCGGTAGTTTTTGCAATTTAGCATTTGCCATTTAGCGTTTGGTTGCTTTAATGAAAGTTATTGAGCAGTGGGATTCATTAGAGACAAATGATTAGATTTGATACACCCTGTCTCTCTCTCAGAAGGAGAGGCTTATCGCAGTTAAGTGGCCTGGAAATTTAGAGCTGCGGCTATCATTCTATTTATAGAGCTAGAGAGAAAGAGAGAGCGCAGAATTGAACCCAGTTGATTAGCATGTGATTGACGTACATCTCAAGTCAACCGGCGGTTCTTTCGCTCAGATTAAAGTTTATTGCATATCAAGTTAATAAGATGGTTAACAGATCGGAACATGCACACATGCTATCGTAGACTGACACACTCTTAATGCAGGAGCAGGCGACTGTGATCATTTCACTGGTAGTGTAGAAGAGGGCTTGACATCTACTTCATACTAATACTCATGAATGCAGATACACACACACATTTGTGTATAATTCTATAATATAATTGGAAAAAAAGTACATATTCAACATAAATTTAAAGCAGTGCAAAAAAATACCATAATACATGCCTTAAAATTATTATTCGTTTGTGTGTGTGTGTGTGTGTGTGTGTGTGTGTGTGTGTGTGTGTGTGTGTGTGTGTGTGTGTGTGTGTGTGTGTGTGGGCATGTTTTTGTGAAATATCAGGACACAAATGTGTATAATGACATGGGTATGACATAGGTATTACAAAAAGAGGGTGAAATATGAGGACGTTCCCCATGTCCTCACTTTTCAAAATGCCTATAAATCACACAGGATGAGGTTTTTTTCACAGAAAGTAAACTGCGCAGTCTCCTGTGTTGGGTAGGTTTAGGGGCAGGGGCAGTGTAGGGGGATAGAAAATATGGTTTGTACGGTATAAAAACCATAACGCCTATGAAATGTCCCCACAATTTACAAAAACAAACGCGTGCGTGCGTGCGTGCGTGCGTGCGTGCGTGCGTGCGTGTGTGTGTGTGTGTGTGTGTGTGTGTGTGAGAGGTTATTCACCCTGAATGAAACTATTCAACTGTGTGCAATAAGAGCTCAACAAATACAGACACAGTGTTATAAGCGTGATTATTTAATTACTGTTCAATTTAAATCAAATGTGAATGAATACAGCGGGATATTGTGAAGGACTTTTTTCTATATAAACAGTATATATGCATTTATTTGATAGCCATTACTCCAGTCTTCAATGTCACATGAAGAAAAGTGTCATTAGGGGCCAAGCACCGAAGGTTCGGAGGCACCTATTGAAACCGTTAGATTTCTTATTATTATTCTGCCATTGAAGTCTATGACAGCCTATAGAACCGCTTGCGGGAAAGTTGTGAAATTTGGCACACTTATAGAGGACAGCCTGATCTGTCACCATAATTTGAAGTCTCTAACTTAATTCATCTAGCGCCACCACCTGTCCAAAGTGTCACTAATGTTTATGCTAATAACTTTTGAACCATAAGGGTTAGAAACAAAATTCATGACGATTCGATTGCATGCTGTCCCTATGTCGGCATGAAAATTTTCCCGCCATTTTTAATTTTCCGAAAAACCTACTTTTTAGAACTCCTCCAAACCGTTGCACCAATTTCCATGAAAATTTTACCAGATTATCTTCAGACTATGCTGACAAAACAATATTAGACTCAAGATGATTAGTCAAACTGTTCTCGAATAATGAATTTGACGAAGTCAAAAATAAAAAATAAAAAAGTCCACAAAAATAAAAGTCAGGCAATATCTCTGCAATGCTTTAGCATATTCTAACCAAACTTGGTGTGCGTAATGCCAAATATGACTGGAGGCTGCCTGCAGCGTTTCGGCGCAGTGCCACCTAGTGGTCCAGAGGTACAAAAATTTGACATTTTTGATGATAACTTCAGAATGCTTTAGCTTTAGCACAAAACTGGTCTCTTTAGATTCGGGGAATCGCCCCGAGCCATACCATACCCAATTTTCCTATATCAACCATTTTGGGTGTTGGCCATTTTGAATTTTGTCAAAAAGTGCTATATTTTACCAACGCATTGGCGTATCATTACGGAACTCGGCACCGGCACCAAGCCCTGACAGTACTCAAACCTTGTGGACAAAAGTTATAATGAATTTTCTAAAAATGCTAATAACTGTTGATTAAATTTGACTATTGTCATAAAACTGGTTTTAATAGATTCCTTAGGTCATGCCAAGAACATAGATCCCAATTGTACTATAGTTGGCCAAACTTCCTGTTCGGCATTTTGATTTCCTTTACAAACCTACTTTTCGAACTCTGCCTAGACACTTTGTCTGATTTTCACCTAAATTGAATCGTGACATCTTTAGACCATGACAGCAAAAAGTTATTAATTTCATGTCATCACACAAAAACGTTTTCATATACCGCAGCGACAAAGTTGAGGCATGATGCCAAAATGAGTCTTGAGGCTGTGTCTCTGCAATGCTTTGGCATAATGACACTGAACTTTCACTGTGTCATTGTCACCTCACTCTGACCACACCACATCAATTTCGTCACTACACCACCTATTGGTCAAAAGTGATAAACCCTTTAATCAGTTTATTAGTGACTGTATATATGATTGTCTAAAATCATCTTAAAATGCCTTTAATTGCTCATTGTTGCAATTGGTTTAACACTCCCAGCCATGTTGGCATGTCTTGTTGGCTTCTTTGCACTTGGCCCCGTTAATGGCTGCTCGTAGCTATATTTCTTATTATTATCAATATTGAAAAGAGTTGTGCTGAATAATGGTTTTGTGGCAACAAAATATACGTTTTTACAGCATTTTTAGAAATCTTTTGTAACATTATAAATGTATTTACTGTCGCTTTTGATCAATTTAATGCTTTCTTGCTGAGTATTGATTTCTTAAAAAAAAAAAAACCTTCTGACTCCAAGCTATTGAAAGAATCTATGTTATATAAAAAAGTTATATAATTATGTATGTTTTTTTACATCTCTTTGTAAAGTGTTTGAGTGTTGGCCCAGTTGTGTCATTTACCTGTGAATGAATGAAACATTAGAGTGAAGTCCTTTTTTTATCACAATATCCAGCTATTCATTCACATCTTATTTATATTGAACAGTAATTAAAGAATTATGCTCAATACACTGTGTCTGTTTTTTTTTATTTGTTGAGCTCTTTTTGTGCACAGTGGAAAAGTTTCATGCCGGGTGAATTACCCATCCTCCTTTCATCCTTTTTAAGAGTCAAAGGAGCTTTTGAAGCTGATAAGAATGAAGCGTTGTGATAGTATCTCTGCATCTGAGAAGAAACACACACTTCTGTATGCTTACATGCATATACACACACACTTCAGGCCCTTCTCCTCGGGAACAATGGTCCTTCTGTCAAGAGCTCGCCGTGGCAGTTTGCCTCAGTCGGCTGCCGGTTGATGGTCAGGGACTGTCACTGAGAGCTTGGCGAGTGTTTCTCCCATGATGCCATTTGCCAGTATGTGTGAGGGCCTGTTTCCAATATGCCAAGCATGTCCGGGCATGCGGCAGGGTTAGAGAGGTCCAGCGAGCCCACTCCTGGTACTTTGTAAACACACTTGTACGAGTCCGTTGAGTGATTCGTTATGTAAGACACGCGTGGACCTAATAAAAGACTGTACAGACATGCTGGTTTAAAGAGGATGAGTTGATCCTTCAGGATGTGTCAAAGGGATTGCACAGATGTCACTTATGCTTTAAATATATTTTATACATTTTTATATATTTTAATAGATATATAAGTATATTTGTGGTATTTTTTTAATTTATTTTTTTGTGTGACGTAATGAAAGTTTTGTTTTATGTGACAATTTTTGTCTTCCCTCAGGGCTTAAAATTGAACTGAAAGCCAGGGTTAGAAAATATAAATCCATCAGTATTTTTGCATTGTGTAATATTTATAAATATGACAACTGTCATATAATTATATTATTATATATATTTATGGGAAAAAAAATCTAAAAATTATTTTTGAACCCTGGGTCTCTCTTTTTTTTATAACATACTATAGAGTATTAAATATTCATTGATATGTAAATGTGCAAATACATATGTTAATGTCCTTATAGTTCTGATATTATAATGGTGACATGTTCTGAGTTTAGCATTACATTTCATGTTCATACCTTCTTATGTGAAGGATCTGGCTTCTTTCCCAAACTTACTGTTCAGTGTTACTTGAGTCAGTTGCTTCTACCCACATTCAGCAAATATGACATTTTCTGTGAGCCCCCATATTTTGAAATATTTTCATGCAGTATGACCAATTTTTCCATCTAATATCCATAAAATCCTGTTTTCCATAAAATGTCCCCTCTACGCAATTCATATAGTTCACAAACAGTCATTACATTGAGATTTCTCTCGACTCAAATATCGAAAACATTAAAATTAGAAGCATCACTGATGAGATGTGGATCTCTTCTCCTGATTTTATTACATGACGAACCCCATTTACACAAGTGTTTAATTGTGGCATATGCAGCAGAGGCATCCATTTGTTTGTATCTGGAAGCTGGAGGCGTGTGTATGTGTGTGTGTGTGTGTGTGTGTGTGTGTGTGTGTGTGTGTGTGTGTGTGTGTGTGTGTGTGTGTGTGTGTGTGTGTGTGTGTGTGTGTGTGTGTGTGTGTGTGTGTGTGTGTGTGTGTGTGTGTGTGTGTGTGTGTGTGTAACCTCAGTCAGTAGCACTGAGGTGATAATATTCTAATGGCTGTGCTTCTGGCTTGATCAACACTAAAAACCACTCACAGAATTTCAAATCTCCTAATTAAAAATGCAGTATAATTGTTTGTATTTAGATGAATAGGTTTTGAGTCTTGCTCAGGAGAAAAGTGTTTTTGTTTGTGTGAAGAGTAGTGTGTCAATGAAAGGTGTATATAGATCAATTGACCTTTCGCTATGTCCCACCTTAAAAATGTAACTGATCAAACATTCCTTGGCAACTGTTGCCATCCGCCATTTTACATATAGAAATAGGTGTTTTCCTAATGAGGATCTATGTCAGTTTTAAACACAACTGTACTGAAATGATCAGTCTAGTGCTCCCATAATGGTATTAGTGATATTGTATATAGTTTAGTGAAGGGTCAATTGGCCTTGTAAACCGTCAAGCAGCACTTTCATCATGAATTACACTACAAAAGCCGGAGGAACAAGTACTTCACTAAGAGGCTGAAAGACACACTGAAAAAAGTAGTGATTTTCATCTGCATTATATGCCATCTCCAGTTAAAGAAATAGTTCACCCAAAAATTTATATTATCCCATGATTTACTCACCTTCAAGCCATCCTAGGTGTATATGACTATCCTCTTTCAGACAAATACAATCAGAGTATTAAAAAATAGAATTGCTCTTCCAAGCTTTATAATGGCAGTGAATGGAGGTCCTGATTTTGAAGTCCAAAAAAGTGCATCCATCCATCATAAAAGTAATCCATAAAAGGTTAATAAAGGCCTAATAAAAGTGATGGGCTTTTGTAATAAAAATATCCATATTTAAAACTTTATAAACTAAAATAACTGTCTTCCAGCAGACCGCCTACACAACGAATGACTTTGTGGCGTAAGCTTTGAAGCCCCTTGCGGTTCATACAAATAGGGCAAGGCAACTAACTGAAGCTCCTTCTAAATTTCTCTTTAAAAAATCAAATTTATGACCAGTGTTTTGTTTTTCTCTATCCTCTGGTCTTTTGCGTTTGTCAATATATTATGCGTCAGGTCAGGGGTTACTCATTTGTAAATCAATGCATACGAAGCTCGATCTGTCGGGAAGCTATAGTTATTTTAGTTTATAAAGTTTTAAATATGGATATTTTTACTACACAAATGTTTCGCTTCACTTCAGAAGGGCTTTGTTAACCCCCTGGAGCCGTGTGGAGCTCTTTTATGATGGATGGATGCACTTTTTGGGTTTCAAAATCTTAACCTCCATTCACTGCCATTATAATGATTAGAAGAGCCAGGATATTTTTTAATATATCTCCGATTGTGTTCTGAAAGAAGAATGTCATACACACTTAGGACGACTTGAGGGTCAGTAAATGTGGGGTAATTTTCATTTTTGGGTGAACTGTCCCTTTAAAGATCTACTTTAGTATAAATAAAAACCCTATAGGTGTGTACAATACACAGCACATGCTCACATTGTTGCTTATTGATTTATGGAATTTATGGAGTACCACAAAATTAGCCACCTGCCCTTTTTTGATAAAACCTTGCTGTTGATAAACAAACATTCATACACCCAATGCTTCTAAACTACAGTATCCTAGCAACTAAAATGCTGAAGGACTTGATGCATGTGATTGTATATGTTTTTAGTGTGTCTGGTGTGGTCACCACGTGTAAGCATTGTGTTACTTCAGTTAGTGTACAATATCACAGGATGAATCAGTTTCCTGTTGAACAGAATGTTCTGTTCTTACTCTGTTTCCACCGGTCATTCAACTCACGTCACAGAATATTTCATCTATCTGTTCTCCCTCTTCAAGCTCATTTCCGAAAAGGAAAAAGATCTTTGAGTGCGTGCTGAGATCACATTTATACGCGCATTCACCATGTATCTGAATAGGAATGTGTCATAGACATCTATTGATTTTATATAATGTAACTTAATTATTACTATACCCAAACATTTTGCATTTTCAGAATAAAAAAGTGTTTGCTTATATCATTGGTTTTCCAATTGATGGACATTTAATCAGTGATCAATTAGATTAACCTAACCTCAAAAGAAAACTTATTTTATTTATTTTATTTTATTTTATTTTATTTATTTTTTATTTTATTTTATTTTTTATTTTATGCAGAATTATGATCCAGGATGTTAGCTGACTTCTCTGGGGATTTATGTCTAATCAACAATCAAATGATTTGTGTTCATGAGATGACAATTAATGTCTCTCTCTCTCTCTCTCTCTCTCTCTCTCTCTCTCTCTCTCTCTCTCTCTCTCTCTCTCTCTCTCAGTGTTAAGTATAGGAGAAGGGGGTTTCTGGGAGGGCACTGTAAAAGGAAGAACTGGTTGGTTTCCTGCAGACTGCGTGGAGGAGGTACAGATGAGACAGTTTGATCCTCGACTTGGTAAGTGATGCACAAATATGCAAAGCATTTGCATACAACTAGGGCTGGACAATGTATTAATTAGTTATAATATATTATATTTTATTCTGTTGGCAATATAAACTACAATATAAACGACACTATTGTAGTGTGATGATTTTAACATATCTGTGGCCTTTATAACTTTGCCAGTTTACCAGTTTTGCACCCTCACCTTGTTTGATTAATTTCTGTGAATTGTCCATTCCTTCTAATCAGCTTAAAAAACAATTCACAATCAGAGCTTTTCCTTACGTGCCATTGCTTTAAATTGCTTTAAAGTGCCCCAATTATGCTTTTTCGAATATTACCTTTCATGCAATGTGTAATGTAGCTGTCTGTGAATGTACACAATCTGCAAAGCCGTGAAGAATAGATAAATAAAGAAAGAATCGACTTAAACGAGTCGTCAGGAATTCGAATCCCACTTCCGTTATGGCTACACGTCATTGGGTAACACATTTGCCTAATGTCTGCCTATGTTCTACATTGTCCGCCCGCGAACAACTTGACCTGCCCTTCAATGCTGTAGCTAGCTCTATGTACATGTAGAGAAGACGCTGTTTTCTGCTCTGCAAAAGCTATTTCTCTTTGTAAACACTTCCAAAAGATGAGGATGTGAAGAGTCAGTGGTTAAAATTACAACAGCGACATGACAGCTGCATAACCTTTTGATGATTGTTTCTTAAATCTCTGTGAGGTCTAAATGGAATTTACAAAACACTTATCCATTAAAGATGGAAAGTACTCACTTTATTTGGACCAACTGGCTCCTCAGAATCACAGCCTGTAAGCATGATTAATTATTGATGAATATATTTTCTACCAGGTGTTCAAAATACATAGTTTTGTGTTTTATATTGTATTGGTCTCGGGCATTACATTCTTAGGACGTTTGAGTTTAGGGTGCAGGGAGACTTCAGATATAAAAATGGTGTCTTGTTAGGAACATTTTTCTCAGTATAGTCATATAATTTCCAATTAAAGGTACTATGCAACTTTTCCGTCCACTAGAGGGTGCCTATTCAAAACAAAGGCATAGTTTGATGACGTCAAGTTTGAGTGCAGAATCTTTGGACATGTGGTCTTCACCTCACAGCCGGTGGAAAAGAATCGGGATAGGACTCGAATAGAAATAGAAAATGTTCATGGATGCGATTATTAACTTTACTGTGGTATTAAGCAGAGCAGGGTTGAGTGCTGTGGAGCTGAGCAAGGCCGCAATTTTTGCACAAAACACAAGGCTCGCGAGCAACAGGACTTTTATTATGACGGGACACAGTTGCCGGCGCAATCTCCGCTTTTCCGTTCATGAGTATGAGGTAATGCAGCTCTGTTTATTATATTAGATACATTTGAGTGTGTTTACAATGATGTTATGACGTTACTCTGTGCATTCGCTCGGCGGCTGCTGTGACACTTGTTCACACTCCAGTGAGAGTAAAGCTTTTCTGCAAAATAAAACCAGAAACGAGGGTAACGCAGATATGACGCAATTGACAGGCGACTCCCTCACACGCTATGCTCACACGTCCCAGTTCATTGGTAAAAATAGCGATTTTCTCACAATTTACAAATAGTTGGAAACATTTGGGATATTGTAAGAACTCAACTGAACAAAATATATAACACTGGCCTGGTGGTTTTTGGATATTTTACTGGCAAAATCCTACATATTGTACCTTTAATTCAATAGAATGTGCGAACTTACTATGGAAAACCAATATGGCGGCAGTTATCCAGTTCTCTATATAGATCTGTGAGTTCTTCCAATGTTTCATCATCGGACTCGCGCTTTAGTAAAACCAACACCATAGTTACTGTCTTTGCAGTGTGTACAATCACTGAGCTTTAGGAAGCTTCCGGATCTGAAATTCAATTATGGTAGTAGGCGTTAGACCAGGTTGGTAGACCAATCACAACAGACTACATCATCTGACCAATCAGAGCAGAGCAGGCTTGAGGAAAGAAGAGATTTGATTGTCGTTTGATAATAATTGGCTATGTTTAAATTCACAACTTTTTCATTCCGATTGATGATTTTGAATATAGTGAACACTAAACAAATTGAACAGGTTGATGTGCGTGTTTATATGTCACAAGCTTCAATTTGAAATTTATTTTTTTGACATGCGCACAAGTTTCCCGCTGTTTGCCCATAATAACCATTTTCTACATTGGTTCTTTATTTGTTTTACAGGAGACTTAATATTTGTCAATTTCTGGACATAATTTGAAGACAATGAACATAAGAACCGTTTTGCCATGCTGCTTATATTTATCACGCAGTAAAAATGGCCAAAACTTCTGGATGAGAATCCGAAACAAGGACTGGTGGGACATTATCCTGCTCCACTTCACAAACGTTAAGTGTAAGGATCATTTTAGAATGACGGGACACTCACTTATATGACACTTTATTCAACAGGAAGAACACCTCTCGTTCCGCGTGTCGTACGTCTTTACACTATTATGTCACTACACATGCGCAGTCTTTTCAGTTTTGGTTTTCAATATGATCAAGTGTTTACATGTTCTCTCAATCGGATTAAATAAGGAATAATCCACACCTTTCAATCCAATTGAAATTTCATCCGGATCGAGTTATCCGGATTGATTAAGTTGTTTACATGAGCGCTTTTCAGTCTGATTGAGCCGTCAATCCGATTACTAATGGATTATTTGGTTGCATGTGTGTGATGGTGTGCAATGTATATTATGACCTTTTATGACCTTTAATGCATATCAGAGACCGCTAAAGCAAAATTAGGAACTTTTAAAATAGCATAATAGGGGCACTTTTATTTATTTTTTCACTGCATCTAAAAAAATGGTTTTGGTTGCTCCAAAAATCTCTAATTGGCTAAATGTCAAAATAAAAATTTTAACTTTTAAAATGTGTACAGATGCTTTCTTCAGACATTCGGCAGACACTTACAAAAGTAAAAAAAAAAATATTATTAAGATA
The DNA here is from genome assembly GCA_023029165.1 of Gobiocypris rarus. Lineage (NCBI taxonomy): Eukaryota > Metazoa > Chordata > Actinopteri > Cypriniformes > Gobionidae > Gobiocypris > Gobiocypris rarus. The sequence continues at coordinate 17,996,304 of CM040918.1, forward strand.
TTTTTTACATTCTAGAATTTCTAAGTGCCCACAGCTGTTGTCTGACGTAAAGGATTTTCAACAATGTCTGTAGATGAAAACTCATAAACAAATGTGTTCAGATCCACACACAAACACTTCTCTCCCTGTGCTTCTCTCTCTCTCTCTCTCTCTCTCTCTCGCGCTTTCTCATAAATGCAAATGTTTTGGAGGCGTTTGTCACTTTTAGGGCTGTTTATTGAGATCAGGCAGGCAGGCCGGTGTCTGTACTAAACATTACATTTAAATGCATTGTGAGTGTGTGAGAAAGGGTGATGAAAAATTCCCACACACCTTTTCTGACGGCAAGCATGGCACATGTCCAATAATTCAAACACGCACACATAGAGAAACAGGTTAAAGGGGAGCTCAGAGTGATGTCTTGCCTACATCCTTCGAGGGCTTTCTATAAATGAAAGATCTAACGGTGCCAAGAAACCACCGGCAAGCCCCTATAGATGCACAAGGGTTTCCCCATCAGCTGGAATATGTTTTATTGAAGAACCTTCTTTAACCACGAGTTGGTTTCTGTTATGATATTCTGAAGGAGAGTTTGTTTAGGATTCCCATTTAAAGCACAGATATAAAATCATACACCTGTTGTTTTGGTGAATGTTAGCTTGCCAGCCTAATACGGAAACGAAAAGTGGAAATGCAGATGTGGGATTTCAAGCACATCTCAAGACGTCAGCATCTTTAAAACAGATTAGTAAAATGGTGCTGTCTGTAATATGTATGCTGAGTTTAGAAGCTGCGTGTTGCCAGGGTTGATGTAAAGGATATCATGATCGTACAATTGAGCGGCTTTGAGTGTCCATGTTATGTTTGCTGGTGACACAATATATTTTGCCAGCTTTGCCATCACAGAGATACATTGCATTTTAAAATAGAAAACAGTTATTTTAAATTGTAATAATATTTCACAATATTTCTGTTTTACCGGATGTTTTTATTTTTGGCCAAAGACTTAAAAAAATATGTATAAAAAAATGTACTTGCCCCAAACGGTAGTGAACATGCAAAAAGCTTCGATAACTAGTTGAGTTTCTTCGTGTGTGTGTGTGTGTGTGTGTGTGTGTGTGTGTGTGTGTGTGTGTGTGTGTGTGTGTGTGTGTGTGTGTGTGTGTGTGTGTGTGTGTGTGTGTGTGTGTGTGTGTGTGTGTGGACTGCTAATCCCTATGTTATGGGGATGTTAATGTCCCCACAAAGATGGCAATATCCAAAATACTTGTCCTTGTGGGGTCATATTTTGGTCCCCATGAGGAAAACATCTTATAAATCACACTAAGTGATATTTTTTTTAAATGTAAAAATGCAGAATGTTTCCTGTGATGGGTAGGTTTAGGGGCAGGGGCAGTGTAGGGGGATAGAATGTATAGCAGTGGTCGCCAACCCGTCGATCGCGATCGACTGGTCGATCTTTATAACTGTCCCGGTAGCTCCCGATAAACAACATGTAACAAGTAGAATTAGGTACTGCTAGCTTCTTTACGGCAGAATGCACACACTTTCACTCGCTGATGAGTGGGCAGCCCGTGGATGCGCGAGCTGTATGAACATCGCATGCATGCAATATTTCTGTTGCTCTATGCACTGTTTATTTTCTGTTCAGTAACGCCGTTTGTAGTGGAGTGTTTTGCAAACTGCCACATGTGTGCGTGGGATCGACGACGCTGATAATAACCCCCTGTGAAATATCAGATACGTGAGTTTTGCTTACACTTGGCTACAACCATTCAGTCCAGCTATCCGGCCCATATGTGTAAAGCGTTACAAACACTTTATCAATGCTCGAAATCGCTCCATATACTCCCGAAATGTATTCTCTGCAACCTCAAAATTTGCACAGCACAAATTGACCGATGTTATATAGTTATGACAGCGCTACTGCAACATGCGTCGCCGCAGGCGAGCATCTGAGTATCTCTTCAGAAAACTGACACAAATGAAATTAAAAGTTGCAGATGCTAAATACACAATCATTGAATTCCCAATCATTGGGAATTGAAGATCGGATTTATACCTGTTTTGCCGAGACACGTGACTAAGTGTAAATGAAATCGTGATAATGATAAATCAGATAGATATCTGATCTGTAAAAACACATGAAGTGGACCATGCAGGTATAAATAGGCCCAGCAAGAGAACTATTGAGGATGCTTGAAATATAGGAAGAAAAATATAAATATTGAATCGGGGAGGGGGGTTACATGGAATGTATCTATGAATGAAACTGACTGTCTTCTGAATAGTTTCGCTGCCATTTTTACAGCGGTACCCAAAGATAAGCACCACCTACTGTCAGAGAGTGAATTAGCATTTTATATTTAGTCCATCTGTTTTTGTTTTGTGCAGGTGTGTATTATGTAACAATTTCACAAAGCTAAAGTCAGACCCTTCTGTATTTGCTCTAAGTCTTGAAATTATGCAATGTAATTTAAATCAAAAACAACTACTCATGCTACATATGTCTATCTTTGTTTGGATCATGATTAAAATGCAGTGGTTGCCTCGCATTTCAAATTGCAATTTTTTTAAAGCAAGTTTGGCCAGTTATAGAGCAAATAAACAACATGATTTGCTTAAACAAAGAAAAGAAGAAAAAACAAGAAAAAAAATCAACAGATGGTGTCAAAAAAACTCTGAATCGGGCCATGAAAAATCTATAGGTAGATCTTGCCTTTCATCAAGGCTGAGGTCAGGGATCTTTGGCTTGAAAAGGTTGTTGACCACTGATGTATAGTTTATATGAAAAAAAAACATTACGCCTATGGAATGTCCCCATAAAACATGGAAACACAACGTGTGTGTGTGTGTGTGTGTGTGTGTGTGTGTGTGTGTGTGGACTGGTAATCCCTACGGTATGGGGACAAAATGTCCCCACAAAGATGGCAATATCCAAATTTTTGTCCTTGTGGGGACATTTTTTTGGTCCCCATGAGGAAAACATCTTATAAATCACACTAAGTGATGTTTTTTGAAAAAGTAAAAATGCAGCATGTCTCCTGTGATGGGTAGGTTTAGGGGCAGGGGCAGTGTAGGGGGATAGAAAATATGGTTTGTACAGTATAAAATGCATTACGCCTATGGAATGTCCCCATAAAACATGGAAACACAACATGTGTGTGTGTGTGTGTGTGTGTGTGTGTGTGTGTGTGTGTGTGTGTGTGTGTGTGTGTGTGTGTGTGTGTGTGTGTGTGTGTGTGTGTGTGTGTGTGTGTGTGTGTGTGTGTGTGTGTGTGTGTGTGTGTGTGTGTGTGTGTGTGTGTGTGTGAGAGAGAGAGAGAGAGAGAGTCTTAACGCTAATAGTTTCTCTCCTCTCGTTTCCTTTAGTTTCATTAGAAAAAGAACATCGACTCTCCTGAGAACAAAGAATGTTACAACCAGTAAGATCCCTCGAGACCATACTTAATTTGTAATTGGTCTTATTCTTCCAATTAGATTAAAATTAACAGTTTTTCTCCTTTTTGCTTCAGATCACACGCACACATTTATTTGCAAACACAATGCTCCCATTGCTTTTTCCAATTTATTGCATCTTTCTAATGGAGGAAGCACTGTTTGTTTTTGCCTTCTTCATCCACTTTTATGGGCAGTATATACAATAGTATATATGATCATTTCAGATAGTAAATAGTAACTCTGAAAAAGTAATAACTCTAGTAATTTCAGAGAGCACAGGTTATGTGTACATTATACCCTATAGGGGATTTTTAGAGAAATTTAAAATAATAATTACGCAAAAAAAATTATAGCAGAAATGCACAAGGTAAATACAGGAAAAATGGGCAGGTGTAAAGATTTAAGCGAGTTTGACAATGGCCAAATTGTGATGGTGGTCAGAGCATCTCCAAAATTACAGCTCATGTGAGGTGTTCCCGGTCTGCAGAGGTCAGTATCTATCAAAAGTGATCCAAGGAAGGAACAGTGGTGAACTGGCGCAAGGGGGTCATGGATGGCCAAGGCTCATTGATGCACATGGGGAGGGAAGGCTGGCCTGTGTGGTCCGATCAAACAGACGAGCTGTTTTAGCTCAAATTGCTCAAGACTTAATGCTGGTTCTGATAGAAAGTGCATTGCAGTCTGTTGCGTATGGGGCTGCATAGCCGCAGACCAGTCAGGGCGCCCATGCTGACCCCTGTCCACTGTAGAAAGTGCCAACAGTGGGCATGTGAGCATTAGAACTGGACCATGGAGCAATGGAAAAAGGTGGCTTGGTTTTCTTTCACATCACATGGATGGCCGGGTGCATGTGCGTCACTTACCTGGGGAACACATGGCACCATGATGGTACATGAATGGTTTGAGGAGCACAACGAGTTTGAGGTGTTGACTTGGCCTCCAAATTTCCCAGATCTAAATCTAATTGAGCATCTGTGGGATGTGCTGAACAAACAAGTCCAATCCATGGAGGCCCCACCTCGCAACTTACAGGACTTAAAGGATCTGCTGCTAACATCTTGGTGCAAGATACCACAGCACACCTTCAGGAGTTTAGTGCAGGCCATGCCTCGACGGGTCAGGGCTGTTTTTGGCAGCAAAAGAGGACCGACACAATATAAGGAAGGAATGCCTGATAGGTGAAGTTGACTTGTCAGAATGCCAATGAGGCTTTATTTTGTTCACTTTTTAGCCGACTCTGAGAGTCCCTGAGTAAAGATGACGGATCGTCAATTCACATATTTAAATTCCGGTGTGTCCTGTGCCAGATTAGCAACTTCCATTGAGATGAAATTAGCATGCTAACAGCTAGCTTTCTGCAGGTATAACATGCTTTGAGTAGAGCATGGCACTAGAAATGCCAGTCATTGGCAATGCGTTCAATTCCTAGGGAGAGCAAGAACTGATGAAATGTAAATGTTTAACTTGGATGCAATGTAAGTCGCTTTAATAAAAGCTTCTGCCAGGTGCTTAAATGTAAATGTAGGAGCCTTTGTTCTGTTTTCAGCACCAGCTGTGGCGGACAGCTCCCTGATTTCAGTGGACAGCTCCTGCATGTCAAGAAAACACCCAGAAACTCTAGACTAGTTCAGAACTGCAGTGCTTTTCTGTATGACAGATGCTCTGTGAAATGCGTGTGTGTCCTCATCTCCACACTCTAATCTCTAGTATCTCTGCTCTAAAGCTGGTAACACTAGGCGGTCTGTAATAGGATTGCATAATGTTGCATATGAGAGGAAGAGAGAGTGTGTGTTGCTGTGTCATTGTCCAGACACTCGTCACAAGCTATCGGTCAATTAAACAATGTGTGAAGTCAGACCTGTCATCTGTCCATTTCTATCAAGACCCGGAAGAGTGAAAATGAGAGTGTGTGTGTGTGTGTGTCTCTTTTGTGTTAGCGTTTATCCAGCAATAACAGATGAAAGCTCTTTTGACAGTAGAGGCAATCTGTTTCGCCTCACTGAAGCGATGAAGACAACCCTGTGTACAATTAACTTACCCCAACAAATCCCTTTATGTGCTCTGACTGTGTGTGTGTGTGTGTGAGAGAGAGAGAGAGAGAGAGAGAGAGAGAGAGAGAGAGAGAGAGTATGCTTAGTTGTGCATGTCCACAAGTGTGTGATTTTTTTTTTTCTTAAACTTGGAATTTTGTCTTAATGTGTGTGTGTGTGTGTGTGTGTGTGTGTGTGTGTGTGTGTGTGTGTGTGTGTGTGTGTGTGTGTGTGTGTGTGTGTGTGTGTGTGTGTGTGTGTGTGTGTGTGTGTGTGTGTGTGTGTGTGTGTGTGTGTGTGGACTGGTAATCTACGTTATGGGGACAAAATGTCCCCACAAAGATGGCAATATCCAAATTTTTGTCCTTGTGGGGACATTTTTGTCCCCATGAGGAAAACATCTTATAAATTACACTAAGTGATGTTTTTGAAAATGTAAAAATGCAGCATGTCTCCTGTGATGGGTAGGTTTAGGGGCAGGGGCAGTGTAGGGGGATAGAAAATATGGTTTGTACAGTATAAAATGCATTACGCCTATGGAATGTCCCCACAAAACATGGAAACACAACATGTGTGTGTGTGTGTGTGTGTGTGTGTGTGTGTGTGTGTGTGTGTGTGTGTGGACTGGTAATCCCTACGGTATGGGGACAAAATGTCCCCACAAAGATGGCAATATCCAAATTTTTGTCCTTGTGGGGACATTTTTTTGGTCCCCATGAGGAAAACATCTTATAAATCACACTAAGTGATGTTTTTAAAAAGTAAAAATGCAGCATGTCTCCTGTGATGGGTAGGTTTAGGGGCAGGGGCAGTGTAGGGGGATAGAAAATACGTTTTGTACAGTATAAAATGCATTACGCCTATGGAATGTCCCCACAAAACATGGAAACACAACATGTGTGTGTGTGTGTGTGTGTGTGTGTGTGTGTGTGTGTGTGTGTGTGTGTGTGTGTGTGTGTGTGTGTGTGTGTGTGTGTGTGTGTCTATGAGAAGCGATTTCAGTCATGCATGTCAGATTCTGAAGCCTGAACTAATGTTCATTCAGATTTCTCTCTAAGCTCATTGCTGTGTCGTGACTCGAGTGACATCAATCTCATTCTCTTGAGCTCTCTCCCCCTCTCTTGAGCTCTCTTTCTTCTTTCCATCTTTTCATCCCTCGTTCTCTGTAGTTGACCTCTGTTCTTAGTTTGGTTATGCTGTAGGTTAGAAGGCAATATAATTAACTACAAGTGTAGGCATTTATTTAACAATATATTTATTTAACATTTCTATGTATCTGACCTTAATCTTTATTTAACATTCAGTAGAGTAGAATAAGCCCCAGTGAAATGAATGTTAATTCAATTTTAATGTCCCTCTCTCTCCTATAGGAGAATATAGGACTGTTACAGAAACAAACCCCTATTGGGAGGGGGGACTGTTCATTGTGTTATTTTAGTATTAATTATATATTATTATTATTATTATTACTTATTATTATTTTTATTAATATTTTAGTCAAATTTGTATTTTTATACTTTCAGGTTTCATTAAAATTGTTCTTGATTTTTAGAAATTTGGTTTGATTTTGTAATTTCTATAAATGTTTAAATAAAGTAAAAACTACATACACACACAGTCATGTGAAAAAGAAAGGACACCCTATTACATTTTATGGTTTCATGTATCTGGACATAATAAAAAGCCAGCAGAGACCAGACAAAAATCATCTGTGCTTAAAATGAACTAAATACAACCTTAGATGAACAACAACACATGACATATTAGACTGTCATTATTTATTTGTCAAAAACTGGGCCAAAATGGAAGCCATGGGTGACAAATTAAGGACACCCTTACTGCTTCCATAGGAATTAAGAGGGGATGTAACGGTCTGCTGCTGCCAATCAAATGTCTTTGAATTGATCATCAAGTGTGATCACTTCTATAAAAGCTGAAGTTTTAGCAGTTTGCTGGTCTGAAGCATTCAGGTGTGTGTTAACACAATGCCATAGAGGAAAGACGTCAGCAATGATCTTAGAGAAGCAATTGTTGTTGCCATCAATCTGAGAAAGGTTATATATCCATTTCCAAACAATTTGAACTCTATTACTCTACAGTAAGGAAAATTATTCACAAGTGGAAAACACTTAAGATAGTTGCCAATCTTCCTATGAGAGGACGTCCCAGAAAATACACCCCAAGGTCAGACTGTGCAATGCTCAGAGAAATCTCAAAACACTTTACTTAAATGTTAAAGTTCATGGCAGTACAAGAAAAAAAGAGATGGGACAAATATGGAATGTTTGGAAGGATTAACAAGAGAAAGCTTCTTTTGTTGAAGTTTATGGATTTAGTTGATCCTGGTAAGCGCTCTTTGTCACAGTTGTAAACACGGCGGCTTTCTTCTTACGAGGGGGTTTGGCGTCACGGCATTTGCGGACATCCTGTGGAATTCAACCAATCAGATGACGACCTCGAAACTCCTGAAGCGTTTCCAGATAAGTGTGCCATATGCATCAGACATTCAGTCAGTTGTCCGTGGGCGTGACGTCTGAGGCTGAGACTAAGCGAAAACTAAACACAGCATATCAGCACAAACCCCTCATACCAACTGTCCATCACGCTGATGGAGGGTTGATGTTTTTTGGCTTGTTTTGCAGCCACAGGGCATCTTGCAGTCATTGAGTTGACCATGACCTCCTCTGTATACCAAAGTATACAGATTCAAATGTGAGGCCATCTGTCTGACAGCTTGGCTGATAATGGATCACGCAACAGGACAATGATCCCAAGCACACCGGCAAATCTAAAACAGAATGGCTTGCATTGGCCCAGTCAAAGTCCAGACCTCAACACTGAAATGTTGTGGCGGGACCTTAAGAGAGCTGTGCATAAACAAAAGCCAGCCAACGTTGTAAAGAACCTCCAAAGTTCCTCCAGAATGATGTGAGACTGATAATGTCATACATAATGTGGCTCTACAAGCAATTGAATCATAGGGTGCACTCAGTTTGTCACCAATGGCTTTGCCATTTTGGCTTTATTTTTGTTAAATAAATAATTGCATGGTGTAATATGTCACTCGGTGTGGTTCTGTTTTTACCTAATTTTAAGTCCTGCTAACAACAAGATGATTTTTATTAAGCTCTGATTCATAAAACCATAAAATGATAAAGGCTGTCATGTGAAAAAGACAGCTGTAGTTAACAATAACCCTGGCCCAACTTATTTTTTTCAATAGTAAATTACAAAAAATGCATGTGCTCATCATGGCACATTGTCTTGATCTTTAACTTTGAATAAAATAGAATAGAATATTTATGAAATGCAGATTAGTTTTAACCTTTATTTAATACAGTTGATTAGAATACAAAGAATCTTATTTAGGAGTATTTAAGGGTGATTGATTCAGCCTTTATTTCACTATGCATTCGTTTGAACAATTATTTAAATAAACTTTTATTTATTGTGGGTAAAACTAAATACAGTAGAACTAAATAGAATACTTAGATTCAAATGAACACTTGATTTAATATTAACTAAACTCTGCAAGTCACCTGGGAACAAATTCTTATTTGAAAGACTTCTAACTCTACTTAGACTTTCCTGTCCTACGGTTCTGATATGGTCTGGAATGCCCGCACCCTACTTAGTATGCTGTTCGGCTAGTGTAGATTGCATTTATAAACACTCACCAACACACTGGAATTTCCATCAGTGGTGCTGCAGTGTGCAGCGGGATCTGGGGGGCATGTCTGGAATCAGTAAATACCTACAGACCCACTCAGACCAGCATACCTGCAAACTCTCTCTCTCTCTCTCTCTCTCTCTCTCTCTCGCTCTCTCTCTCTCTCTCTCTCTCTCTCTCTCTCTCTCTCTCTCTCTCTCTCTCTCTCTCTCTCTCTCTCTCTCTCTCTCTCTCTCTCTCTCTCTCTCTCTCTCTCTCCGCCCCTGCCTCAGCCTGCCTCAGTCGATGACTCATCCTTCTGAATCACCCAAATAGTTCCGTTGCTATTTTTAGTCTCATTTATGGGTTTGGGTACAGAAACTCCCTCATTTTTTTCTTCTTTCCTTTGTTTGGCATGGTTGTAGACTCACAAGATCCCTCTGTCTGTCTCACTCTCTCTTGCGTAATTGACAGTCTCTTTATTTGTTGGGTTTTTTTTTACATATATGCTGAGTTCAAATACTGTCATGGTAACTTTTGCATCTTTTACAGAATTATTAGTGGTGTTTTCTGAGGTAAGCATCACTATTACTATTGATCATAGTTGAAATCCATGACTTTACGTGTAAGTAGCATTTAACAACCAGCCCCGTTTGGGCAGTTTGTTACTTCAAATGATGACACTTAAGTTGTGCTATTACTTTTTAAGTGATCAGACCTATACAATTTTCAGCTGAGGGTTGGGACAAAAAAATTGACAAAAACAATTAGCCGTGCGATATCGCTCTATATCAGCACAGCTGTGATTCAGCCGTAGGCAAGTGTGATATTGCGTTTATACAATGTATAATCATAAGTTTGATGGAACAAATGTGTAAATAATTAAGAAACAACTACGGAGTGTCTTTAAAAACCCTCTTTTGTGTGGAACTACTTCCTTCTGCCATGGATTAAAATCTCAAATTGACAGTTTAACAAATGAGCCCAAGCCTCAGTTAAAATCTCAGTTTAAACTAGCAACGAAGGAACACTGATTAACTTAATTGAAGCTTATTGTATTATGTAGAGTATTATGAGAGATAGATTGACTAATCGAGTGCATTACCTGTATGTAGCTGATATTCTTCAGGTCAATCTTATATTCAAAATCGCAAAACCAGTTTGAATGTCTGCTGAGGAACTATCTTTGTCTTTGTCTTTTTAACAGTTAAGGGATTTCCCATGACAGCGTTAGTCAATGCATTTGAAAATTGCGTCTTATTGTTTACAACCTTGGTTCAGTCTCTTTCAATATAAAAGTCTTTGCTACTGACTCACTCATAAAAACAGTGTACGGTGTAATAATACGTTCACTGAAGGCGAAGTCACAATCAGTAAAGGGCCCTTTCTCAAAACTAAATACGGCATTTTATTTATATTTTTAAAAAATTATTTAAAATAATATTTAAATAATATTAGCCATTATAAAAGTATTGAACAATAGGAAATAAGCAAACTGTTCAGTCAAAAGCAGCACTAGTTATAGTACAGGATTTCAGTTAAATAAAAATATAAAGTTATGAAACTTAACTTTGTTCTTAGAATAGTGGGTATAATGAGCGAATAATTTTGCTCTGGAACAAGTAATAGATTAATAAGCAGAGGTAGAGGACTCGAGTCGCACGACTTGCCTCGAGTCGCAAATTTTAGGACTCAAGACTTGACTTGACTGTATGACTCGGAAATGACTTTATTACAACTAAATTAATTAAATTATTTGTTATATAAATCATCGCAAAATCATTCGATGAAGAAAATGTAAGCTACGGAATCAACGGAATCATTGATCAGAGTCTGCACGATTGTGTGGAAAAAAAACATGCAGCGTGGTGAGCACGCTAAATAGAGGGTAGAAGAAAATCTCTCAACATCGCACCCCATCACCCTCCTTCTTAAAGGAGGGAGGAGATTACTTTCCTCTAAAACAAGATGTTTTCACTGTCCTCTATACTTTACCCCATGCCCTCCTCAGAGGGGGAGAGAAGAGAAATACAGGTTATCAGAAAGGAACGAGAAGAAGAAAAGAATGATAAAGGGGCAAATTAAACAATTTTCCTATTTTTTGACACACTCAAAACCCTCTGATCTTAGTGCGGCTTCCTCCTAATTTGGCACCTCTGCTCAGAGGGGGGCTCGGGCAGCTGCACTCGCCTTCCGCTCCTCTCTGCAGGAACCAGTTCCCGGCGATGGCTCAGACAATTTAGGAGGAGCCTGCACCAGAAATAAATTTCCCAAAGACGGCTGACTACGTTCTTGCCGCTCTAAACCTGTTCACCACCTTCTCAACGGCAACGCCAAACAGTCTCGAGGGCGAGACAGGGGCGTCCAAGAGGACAGCTTTGTCGCACTCCTTGATGCCTGACAAATTAAGCCACAGATGCCTCTCCTTCATCACCATAGCAGCCATAGACCGTCCAAGGGAACGTCCTGCCTGCCTGGTAGCATGAAGAACTAAATCTGTGGCCATACACAGTTCGGAGACCGCTTTGGGGGATAAATCGTCCCCTTGATCCAGGTCTTTGAGCAGATCTGCCTGATAAACTTGCGATATTGCCATAGTATGCAAAGCTACACCCTCCAATGCATAAAACTCTGCCCACCAACCTCGATGTCATCTGACATGGCTTAGAAGGCAAAACGGGAGCCTTAATTTATGAGGATGTCCCCGGGGAGAGGTAATTCGCTAAATTCCTCTCCAGACGATGCATCCTCCTATAACCCCACTCACTTAGCCCCTCTACATTCGAATAACTCAAAGCTGAATGGGCCACACGAGTGGAATAGGGATGTTTCCACAAACCTGACACCTCAGTGTGCAGGTCTGGAAGACATGGAAGGCTCACCGGAGATGTACACATTTGACTTCAGACATATCGCTAGTTTAAGCGATTCTCTGCAATCTTGCGTCTCAAGCTAGACGAATCCAAACTCAGTCTGGATGTAGCACAAGTCATAAGCTCCACTAGCTCATTGTATTCAGCGCTTTGCTGCATTTAGCAAGAAACAGATCTTTTATAATATCCGTCTCTGCTGTCACCACTTAATCATCAAAATCGTAAGCGAGCAACAAGTCCTCGTTTACCACGGAAGAAGCCGCAGAGCGGGCTTTCACTTCAAGCATATAGACAGCGAAGGGAACTTCCTTGCGCTCCTCAAACAGCTCCGTCTGAGATCCCCATGGCTGCAGCCAATATATGCGCTGCCTCTGTATGCGCAGGGCTCGAGGCGCAAGTCTCAGTGGCTTGACTCTACTCACTCATGAAGAGCGCCAGCCAGGAGTGGAGCTTTCTCAGTGAGAAATCATCGCAATGAATGCATCTAGCCCCCTCAAGGGCTTGAACGTTCATGCTCCACTCCTAGACAGATAACTCCCAGCTTGTGACCATCGTCAGGCGGTATGAAATGCGGGCATGGGGGGGGACACAGTGTTTAAACTGTCTGCTCACCATAACTCTGCTTTCTCACCTTCTATTCCTTGAAACACATGGCAATCTTTTGCTCTGTTTACACAAGTGCATTTTTGTTTTAAAAGGCATAACTTTTGCTACGGCTGTCATCTACACTACTCCGAGACTTTTACAAAAAACGCTGCAGACCCCGTTTTTTTGTTTGAAAGCGGCAGGGTTGCGTTTCAGTGTTAACAGACCAAAACAAAGACTTTTAAAAACGATGGCGTGGCTGCCCACATTACGCTACCGGGACACGACAATAACAGACCAGGGCTGCATTTCCCAAAAGTACTACTGCAGCTGTCTACATGTGCAAGAGGAAACTGTTTACACTTGTACGTGCATGCCCACTGTGCATACGTATTCGGTCAGAGATTAACAGAGATCGTTTCTGAAACTTAATGGAAAGCCAGTGTAGATGAGGATAGTTTTCATTTTAAAACACCGTTAACCTGAAACTGATGACGTGTTTTCAGATGCTTTTTCCCAATATGTCGGGACGAACCTTCTGACGTCATCACTGCATCGGCATGAGTGGTAGTTGGTACACGTACCTCAGACACGGGGTCCCGTGCGACACATCCCTATAGCTTCAACTGATGCTGCGTTGAGGTCCCTCGAAAGGCAGCAAATTTCACTGAAGAGGCCGGAGATTGCTGGAATTACTCTGTGACATTTATGTTCTTAGTGACTAATTGAATCTATACTACAATTGTGGTAATAGTTTTCATGGATACTAGGTTTGCTGCAGTAGTAGGTGTTACCAGTGTTACATGTTTGGCCTCACACCTAATACATTACTCGGCCACCACGGCACAGTTTTTTTATAGAAATAAAAAACATTTAGTTCAGACAGACGCTACAATTATAAACAAAAAATGTCTGCTCTGCTCCGTATAGAACAAACTGCCTCCCCGCCCCCGGTGTTATCGGTAATACCAGTGTTGTCACAAGTTTATATACCGTGTGAATATTTTCTCATCTGCATGAGGACATAAACCATGACTAGATTTCTGGATTGAAAGTTGGGTACATTTCTAGTTCAGACGTCAATGTATTATTAAAATTTCCAGCGTTAGTATTAACAAAAACTTCTTTACGAATCATTTATCCAGTTGAGGTCATCCCTGCATGTCTTCAATGGTACCTAGTGTTCATTATGTTGAGGGTTGTAGGTTTCTGGTGTGTGCTGCAGTGTCAGAAGTATCGATTAGTGTGTATGTTGCTTATCTCAGCTTCTTACACATTAGCTCTGATCCAAACTCAGTTGAGGTTCATTGCTGTCTACTAAATACATAGGCAGCTGTCTTATAGAGGAGAATCTTAACTGAAATAGAACCATCTCTGGAATCTTCTGCATATCAATCTCTTTAATTTCAAATCTCTTTGTGGCATTAGTATTTTGCCTAGCTAAAAACGTAGGCGGAGTAACAGCATTCGTCAATGTCAAAAAGGTCGAGATCTCCAATCAAATCAAAGAAGGCGGATCTTACTGTCAGATTTAAATTTAATTTAAATATGGAATTGGATTTTGGAATTTAATGAAATATTATAAATAATAAATTAGTGTATTTATAATCACCAGTCAGTCATTTTTTGTCTTTCTCATAGTAAATACGTGCATTCTTTTCTCTTTCAGTGAGGCTAAAAACAGTCCCGGGGGTTAAATTGCATGTCCTATTGCCTGTCCTATCAGACCCAGTAAGGGCTGTCAAAAGGATTGTCAGTCACATGGTGAGAAGTGTTTGACTCTGTGTCTAAAGGGTACAGACAGTGACAGAGGAAGAGAGGAGTTAAAAGGCAATTTCTCTCTTTCAAAACCAAGGGAGCAATCTACGGAGGCAGCATGCTAAGACATGTGTGATCCCGATGTGAAGCCTGTTCTGAAAAGTAGGAAAACTAACAATATTAGATATCTCGCTTCTAATGCGGCGTTGAATGTGTTCTTTGCTGAAAAGGCAATCCCAGAATGCATTATGAAAGACTAAAATGAAATACTTGGAAAAAAATTTGTCAGGGACAGCCCTAATAAATACACATACATTTGTCATAAATAAAAAGTATCCAAAATTTAAAAACAAATATATTATTTTGTCCAATATGTGTGTGCAGTATACAGATCGTTTTAAAGCTTGGGGTCTGTGTTTTATTTTTAACCTTCTTATGCTCACCAAAGCAACATTTATTCGATTAAATATAATAAAGCAAAATCTGTTGTCTGTTATAATATATATACAAATATAATTTATTCCTGTGATGTTAAAGCTGACTTTTCAGCATCATTACTTCAGTCTCCAGTGTCACATGATCCTTCAGAAATCAATAGAATATGATGATTCAAGAAACATTTGTAATTATTATGCTGCTTAATTTTTTTTATGGAAATCATGATGCATTCAGAATTCTTTGATGAATAGAACATTTTAAAATATTAAACCGTTTATTTGAAATATAAATCTTTTGTATTACTTTTGTATCTGTTTTACTGTCGCTTTTGATGAATTTAATGCAAACTTTCTGAATTAATTTCTTTAGGAAATAAATCTCACTGACCCCAAACTATTAAATGGTCAAACACATGCTAATAAAATGGGTAACTCTTTATTTTAAGGTGACGTAGTTACACGTTACTAAATGTACTTACTATAGTAATAATATAAAGTACATGTAGTTAATTAATATTACTCAGTATGGTAACACTTTACAGTGTCCTTGTTACATATATTGCATGTACATACGATAACAGTAAATTATGCATGTTTGCATGCAACTAACCCTCAACCAAACCCCAATCCTACCCTAACCTCATAGTAAGTGCATGTAGTCAAATAATATTACTCAGTACTTTAAATATATAATTATACTGTAACAATGACACCTTAAAATACAGTGTAACCCTCAGTGCTTATTTGAGTAAGTACAATGTAACCACGTCACCTTAAAAATAAAGTGTAACCAAAAAATACAGTATATATAAAATATTATATCCTTAAGTCACTTTAGATAAAACTCCCTGCCAAATGAATTAAAGTGCATTTAGAAAGCGAGGGAGAATGAAAGAGTGAGAGATATCAGTAAGTAAGAGTGAGATTACAGCAGGAGTGTATTCCATTAAATTAGCCTTCATGTTATTCATTTCTTTCCTGCAGGTTAAATGTGATTTCACTTTACATACAGTGGCTGTTTCGCTTACTACCCGGAGATAGTTACCATGGGAAACACAGGATAGTGTGAATATGTATTTATATGTTTAACCTTGATTCATCCTGTAGGAAAAGTTTATATCAGAGACAACTATATTTGTACATTTTCCGGGAGGAGACTCTTAAAAACGAACCATGTTTGAGTGTTTTTTTAAATTATATATATATATATATATATATATATATATATATATATATATATATATATATATATATATATATATATATATATATATATATATATATATATATATATATATACATATATATATATATATATATATATATATATATATATATATATATATATATTGGTTGCTAAGGTGTTTCGAGTGGTTTCTAGGGCATTACAAGGTCTGTATGGTGTTCTGCATAGAGTCAAAGAGCTATGGCTTAAGTCCAAGAGTCACCCGTCTTGACATTCTTAAGGTGAACAATATTGAGTCCAGTTGCTTCAAAAGTAATAGCACGCTGGTTCTCATTAAGCCAAATGATTTGAGATCTCATTCACGTCTGTAGCAAAAAGGGTTCAGGATGAGTTGTGCGTTGTAGTTGAATAAGTTTAGGGGTTTGTTCAAATCCCTATGAGCAATATAGTAATAGTGATGCTCACCACTAATGAGCTTGTGTCTGTATGCCTGTGCTATAAAATCTGAAGTGAACTGAATGAGTTATATCTCATGATCAGATGTGTTGAAAGGTAGACGAGTTTGGCTCTGTGTGACTGTTGAGCAGGCGAAGGTGAGAGCGTGGAATCAAATGAAGCCCTGTGATCTGCTCTAATACATTTTCAGGAGGTTAGAATTCATTCCCAGGGCTCATGGTACCGCTGTTGGTGATTGTGTATTATTATGTTTCCATGCCTCCAGAGTTACCATGACAATACAGTTGATGAGATAGCAGTCCTGGTTTTTGGCAGGGTTTCACTTCTATACACGCGCACACATACACACCCAAAACCATACAAATATACAGTGTTGAGGACAGACTTTTGAAGACAACATGAAACAGCATTACAGTGGATTTAATTTCCATAATTTATTATTAAGTATTATTATTATTAACGCCAATAAAACTTTTAATTTAAATAATAATAATAAAAAGTTGAGTTTAGTTGTAGTAGTTTTAACAATAGTAATAATAATAATAATAATATTTTTTTTCTTATTTCTTATATTCTATATTTTTCTTTAATATTTTTCTAAATGAATCTGATTGTGAAGTTTTTTAAAGGTGCTATATAAATGTAAAACATTATTAGTACTACTACTAGTAGTAGTAGAATAATATTATTAATTTATTTGAATTAATCTGAGTGTAATCTGCTATATATCAGAACATTTTATTCATGAATGAATTCTTATGAATTAATCTTATTGCTTGTAAAGTATCCTTGAGTTTTGGACAGCTGCTAAATAAATAAATAAAACTATGAGTAGTGTTGTTGTTAATAATAATAATACCTGGAGAATAATTTAGGGCTGCACTTTGATTTTAAGGTGGTGAAACGTGTTAGGTAAAGACCTATTTCGTATTACTGTTAACTACTGTTGTTTACTTTTTTGCTGTATATATTGACTGACTGACTGACTGACTGATTGATTTGAATTAATAATATTTTTCTCTTCTCAAATGAATATGGTTACATCAGCAGAAAAGTAATTTCAGAGGCAGACAAACCACATAAGTTTCAAACCACAGTATAGATTTAAAAAAAAAAAAAATTTTCACTGAGAAAGACACTCAATCTTAGGACTGTAAGTTTCTTTATATATGGAAGCTTTTGCTGAAATGCTACTTACTGCTCATGTACACCGTTGTATGTTTTAGCAAAAGAAAAGATTACTTCCCACTGAGTCTCCCAGATTCATCTCTCTCAGGCCTCACCATTCATAATCCTCATCGTATGACTTAAGAAAAATGGGCTGCTTGCCATGAGAGAGACAGTCAAATGCAGCGACCCCTTTCTCTCATCTCGTCGCGAAGAAGTGGGTCGGCTCCGTGCAGGGCAGCCAGAGGCCATGGAGAGACAAAGAGATGTCTGGAAAAGGGGAAAAAAGCATGAGAGATAAAAAAAGGTTGAGGATTGAGGGAGAGAGTGTTAGCGTGAGGTAATGTCGAAATCACATCAACGGATATTCTACCTCTGAACACTCAAGTGTGGAAAGAGACCTGCCGCCCCATTGATCTGACCTATTTACTGCACCGTGTGTGTGTGTGTGTGTGTGTGTGTGCACAGCAGACAGAGAAAGAGTGTGTTTGTAGAAGATATGTATAGTTTTATCCAGCACAACCGAGAAATCAAAGTCTTCTAATTTAATATTTGAAATTAATCTCTACATGGACTGTTCTGTTCTGATGTTTTGAATGGAGTCTCTCTGATGTGTGTTTGGATTTAGGACCCCATTGGCAAAAAAAAGAAGCTCTTGAAAGCAAACTCAGAGTGTTTAAGTAAGCTGTGGATGTAGAAACAGGACAGTGACGTAGATTAAATCACAGATGTCTGTTCAGAGTGGCAGAGAAAGATTGCAGTGAAAGGTAAAAGCGAGTCGAGGGCTGAATGTATCTATCAGTGTGTTGAACATGGATGATGTTGTCAACCAAACAGTGCCACAATGACTTCCGTAGTATGGGTAAAAAAAAATACTATGGAAGTCAACTATTTGGTGACCGACATTCTTCAAAATATCTTCTTTTGTGTTCAGCAGAAGAAGGAAATTCATACAGGTTTGGAACAACTTGAGACTGAGTTAATGATGACAGAATTGTCCCTTTAAAGTGTTAGTTCACCCAAAACTTAAAACCTTTATTTCGTTCCAAACCCTTTTTGTGCATTTGGTGCAATTAAATTTAATTATGAACATTTTATAAGACAACATTAGAGTGACCAGGCATCTCATTTTTCCCAGGACAGTCCCGTGTTTCAGCTCTATTTTTAGTGTCCCGACTTATTATGAAAAAATCATGGTTTTGTCCCATATTTCTTCTTTCCTAAATTGTCTTTGCTAGGTGATCATATAGTCTCATCATAGTCATAGTATATTTTGGAGAACTAAACTCAATGTAGTATTACGCTAAATGAATAACACACACCAAAAGCGCAGACAGCACACGATTCTGAATTCAGTTCTCTTTGTGCCTGAATGATCAAATACAGAGTTGTCAAAATGCCCATCATGTGGAGCATCTCAAGTACATACAGTCGGTTATGGCTTAAAGGTGCAGTATGTAATATTTATGAGGATCTATTGACAGAAATGCAATATAATATACATAACTATGTTTTCAGTGGTGGATAAAGATCATACATAATGAACCGTTATGTTTTTATTACCTTAGAATGGGCCCTTTCTATCTTCATACACCGCGGGTCCCCTTACAGTGAAGTCACCATTTTACGCCGCCATGTTTCTACAGTAGCCCTAAACAGACAAACTTCTCTACAGAGAGCTAGCTACTCTCTGCTGTCTCAGACGTCATCTTTGTCCTGTGTCGGCCACCGTAGCTTCTCTGTGCTTCGAAAAGGAGAGGTGAACGGTGGGCAGTTGCAGTTCCTCAACCACACCACTATAGATGCTGAAAAAAAAATACACAGTGCACCTTTAAGTGAAAAAACGGATATTTGTTAGCCTGGAAGCCAGCCGAATTTAGCCCCGCCCACAACAATTTTGCTCGGGTAATTCGGTCTGGACTCGATCCATAGAGGAGTAATTATGCCCGAACAGAAACTGTTCGGAGCAATGAAATTGTCAGGGCAGGCTTTAGACGATGATGGACAGATGGTAAACAGTAGCCCAGTGTAATCATCCACGTCATCGAAGGCGCTTGGGTTGAAATTGCTCTTATCCCTTATCCTTGTTCGTATATGCATTCACCTTCACTATTTCTCTCAGAAACGATGATCGTGTTGGTAAGTACTCTGTGTAACCTTAAATTATTTTTTTACAACACTGGCAAAGATCGTTTACACTCATCTTTTTCTTCTAACGTTACCTTCCAGCGAGCGTGCAGACAGGGTTGCCAAGTTCGTCCCTTGCAATGTCGCACAAAAGAGGGGAGGGGGTTCTCCTGAAAAATATGGCGTTTGGGCGGAAATATGTTATTTTGGCAAGGTTGCCTGCTAAAATTTGCATTCCTGGGTCTATATATCACATAATTGGGGTCGCTTCAACCCGCGGACATGGAGAACAACCTGGACTTGGCAACACAGTGCAGTTGAGTTCTGTTGACATTTGACAACTAACGTTACACGTCGCTCCGTTGCTCTGATTGGTTGTGGGTCTATCCAATTGAGGTTTTTCCTGGTTCGGTTGAAACCGCCCCATAATCAAAACTCAATGGAGCAGTTTCAGACTCATATTCTGACTAGAATTGAGTATGACCACGTCAGGCTAGATATTTGTCAGTATACTAGAAGCATTCGGTCTTAAAGTGACAGCAGCCTAGAATACCTGCCTGTGCAAGTCAAACAACAAAAGATGTTAAATAAATGTATACATGTTTAATAAACCTACTATACCTTTAAAAATGTAAAAATGTCCATCCCCATCCCGTCCCATATTCCACCATGACAAATCTGGTCACCCTGAACAACGGTCGACATCTTTGTTTTTTCCTGTTTTAATGTCAGTGTTGTTTCCTGTTTTGATAGGGATGAAAAAAGTGAACATTTACTCTTTAAAATAGCATGGTGCCTCTTTCACATAGCTGATGTAAAACAGAGAAATTCTCACAGCGCCTCATATGTTGGAGATCTATTCTGCCATTTGTTTTGATTAGACTCTCTTTTTTTTTTTGCTTTAACTGTGCTTTCATTTCAGAATACGGTTCCCATAATCCTTTGCTGGCGCTGAGGCCCTGCCATGCATGGTGCTGTTTAATGTAGGAGCATATTTTACAAACACATTTAGCACATTTAACTGGGTTTTTACAAGCTTCAATCATTTGATCGTGTCATCAATTTGCCATGATGAGACTCTGAAGGCCTTTGTATAGTCACTCCACTGATCAAGACTTTACAGGGAGACATTTTTTGCTTCCAAAGTATGTAATTTGCCATTGAAGTCATTGTCTGCTGTGCTGATTGATTATTTCTCCCAAGGAGGCTTGATTCTCCTGTATGGATGTGTATAAGAGTGTTTTTCAGGTTACTCTTAATTTTTCTGGCAGCCTTTTTATCTCACTACGAGTTCAGCGAGGCAGTCTGGTGTATGTGTGTGTGGGATTGTGTATATTTGGCCACTATATTGGAATAAATGGCCTAGTTGTTCATTTAGCCATCTGGAATGGATGTGACTCAGCTGTGCTTCATGAACTTTGAATCCTATTTCCAGATCCTGCCTGTATGGCCGCTTACATGACTGTATCAACATATCCCATTCTTGAACAGATAATATATTGATTCATATACAGTGTAAGTTCATGTTGTTTGTCATTTGACAGATGATTGTAGCATATAGCCCTCATATTTCTCTCTCTCTCTCCCTCTCTCTCTCTCTTCCTCTTCCTCCTTCCTGTAAGAATGATAAATGATTGCATTATTCTTACTCTGGACACAGATGGTGAGGACCCTTGTAATCAACTACATACACAAATGCGCTCACACACACATGCACGTCCATATGTTGATTTTATTTTTGCACAGTCCTTGAGTATAGAGTTGCATTATGGGTAAATCAGATCAGAGTTTTTTTGTGTATTTAGCAAGTAACTTATCATCAGCCATTTTATTTATCTATAACAGGGATGGGCAATGTGGGTCCTGGAGTGCTGTTGTCCTGCAGAGTTTAGCTTCACTCCGGATAAAAATCTCTCCTGCCTGTAGCCTTAAGCCATATTCGGACAGGATTAGTTTTACAAGGGTAGATTGAGTAATGGCATTTTACCACAAGGACGCATGTAATATTAATTTGCACGGGATAAGAAATCTCAGTAAAACTAGCAGAAGTGGGAGGGGTAACTCGATTTACGCACCACCGTCATCTCCCAGTCGTCGTGCATATTATGTTGCTTCCTGATATCATGTGCACAAACACATATAATCTATATATAAGAGTTAGTTCCGGTTAAACGATGAATTAATTAAATTAATAAAATTCTTAATTTATTATCTTCTTTTTGATCTGAATGGTATGCGTGAAACATTTTTGTTTTGCCTTAGACTTTTCCTACCGGCTAGAACGCAACTGAAAGTGACTATACTTAAAAAAAAGTGGACAAATACTTTTAAACAGGAAATGACGGAATATTTACGTACATATTTACAGCGGGTCAATAGAGGGTATGCATTGACTTGCCCGCCGGAACACGCCCCCCTCAGCCGGAGTGTCAAAAGAGCCCACTTTATGACTGGATTTAGTGGAAACTGCAGAAACGTGAGTAAAATGAACGATTAACGGTTTCAATTGAAGTTTGGACTAGATATAGTGTGCCTTACAACTTACTAAAGATAGTGATCCATGGATATTGACATGCAGCCAGGAATTGTTTTCTGACATTTATTTGTGCCTGCATTTCGACGCCGGGGAAATACATAAAGCAAATTTCCCTTTTGAATGTTATATATAAATACAATATAAATATCACTTATATCAACATTATATACAGTTGCAAGAAAAAGTATGTGAACCATTTGCAGAATTAGTGAAAATGTGAATAATTTCAACAAAATGAAAGAGATCATACAAAATGCATTACTTTTATTTAGTACTGTCCTGAATAAG
Source organism: Gobiocypris rarus (assembly GCA_023029165.1). Lineage (NCBI taxonomy): Eukaryota > Metazoa > Chordata > Actinopteri > Cypriniformes > Gobionidae > Gobiocypris > Gobiocypris rarus. The sequence continues at coordinate 18,018,816 of CM040918.1, forward strand.
ATATTTTACATAAAAAATATTTTGCATTTAGTCCACAAGACAAAAAAAATAGCTGAATTTATTAAAATGACCCCGTTCAAAAGTTTATGAACCATTGATTCTTAATTCAGTGTTTTGTTCCCTGGATGATTTTTTTTTTTTTCTGGTGGTTGTTCTTGAGTCCCTTGTTTGTCCTGAGCAGTTAAACTCCCCAATGTTCTTCAATCCTCCAGGTCCTGCATATTCTTCAGTTTTCCAGCATCTGTATGATTTTGAGATCCATCTTTTCACACTGAGGACAAATAAGAGACTCAAACACAACTATTAAAAAAGGTTCAAATATTGACTGATGCTCCAGAAGGAAACACAATGCATTAGAGCCAGGGGGTGAAAACTTGAATTTGAATCAAGATCAAGGTAAATTGTACTTAATTTGTCTTCTAGGAAACATGTTAGCATCTTCTGTTGCTTTTGAAGGGCAGTACTAAATGAAAAAAAAATATTTATATTTAAACAAAATAAGAACATTTCGGACATCATTCTGTTCAAAAGTTTTGACCACTGCTGCCTGTATTACAGTTGTTTCTGTGAATTGCAGTGATCCATTTGCTTCTCTTTTCTGTAAAAATGTCAAATCTATTTGTAAAGTCAATCTCAAAGCTCTTTCCTGTTTTAGATGTGTTTTGTGTGTTTTTCGCGGCATTCACGCTAAAAAACCAATGCTGCCACTCAGTCTTTTTGCCGCTCTGTCTTTTTGCCACTCAGTTGGCGTAACCACAGTCGCTCTGGCTGATGGTGAAGTCACGCACATACCATCTATTCTCATTAGTATTACCTGAGGTCATTTTTCCGGACCTTTTTACGAAAGGGAAATGCGCCATAATCTTTACTGACATTGTCTGTAGTGATTACTGAGATGGCACATTGGGACGGGACTAAAATCACTGAGAAGCTCTGGTAATAATGACTTTACCCCACCTCTCCATGTTAAACTAATCCTGTCTAAATCGGCTTTAGTAATCCTGAAGACGTTGATTAGCTTGTTAAGTGTGTTTAATTAGGGTCGGAGTTAAACTCTGCAGGACAGCGACACTTCAAGACCGGCGTTGACCATCCCAACTTTTTCAATGGAACAGAGGTCAAATATTGTTTAAAGACATTTGTAAATTTAAGCGTTTAATGGGTTTAAATTTTCTGAAGAAACGGTAACAATGCTAGGATGTACTGGGTGGTTATAGGGAGTTCGAGGTGGTTTCATACCAGTGCAAGTCAAACCAGCCCATTCTCAAGTCTATGAGACAAACTGTGCAGCACAAGCTACGTGGCAGATTTAAATGCTTTTGTTTGGCGTTAGTTCAAATTCCTAAATGCATTAGTAATAGTGATGCTTATATATCACCCTCTTTCTCTCTCGTTCTCTTGCACGCTCTCTCTTTCTCTCTCCTGTGAATTTGATCTGTGCGTCCTTTCTTGCCTTCAAGTCATTAAAATGCTAATGCATGCTTTAACTTCTCAATTTTGTGGTGACATGGTAGGACACAGAGTCAGTAGAAGTAAAGTTGCTTTTCCTTTCTCTCTCTCTCTCTCTCTCTCTCTTCTGTTGCTTTAATAATTGCTCTTGTATGTGTAATCTGTTAATATAATGTAGTTATTAATCACACTCAATGAAGTGACTGAAGTGTAAGCATAACTGGCAGATTTTTAGATATAGTTATAGAATTATAGAAAGGACACAACATTGGATAAAAAACTTTTTCTTTTTTAACATTGCGTAATACAATTTTTTTCATTAGTTATAGAATTTATATAATGTGTATTAATAATTTTTTTTGCACCAATGTCATAATTTACTGTTTCACGTGGGCAGTCATATGTTAATAATATTCCTCTATCATTCCTTTTTTTGTGCTGAGAGAACAAATTTAAGTGACAGTATGTTTTCATAGTAAGGTGAACTCAATTTCAAAACAAGAAAATTATATTTATCATAATATGACTCCTTTAAACACACCCATGTTGGCACAGTCTGCAAAGACACATCGCAGACTATCAAATGAAGAAGATCAGACATGTACAGAGGGAATACTACAGTGTGACACAGGAAGGAGTGGAGACAGGGGACAGAAGAAAAGACAGAGGAAATATGCATTAGTAATCAGACCAGAGCAAGTGGGTCACTGAGTTTATTAAGAAAGAGGAGAGAGAGAGGAAGACATGTTGAATTCAATAACACAGAGAGCAAAGTGTAATTCAATAACCGCTGTAACACAATTTCTAATGTATTTAGGAATGAAATGCATGTGTTTGACAGTCTGTTCTTGCCAGAAAATGTTTGAAAGGTTCTTGTTTGTAAGATTATCTGGGTGTGTTTGTGTATTTTAGTGTGTGAACGTGAACACATGTATATGTGTGTCAGCAGATTGGCCTTCTGTAGGGGAGCTGTGCATTGATTTCCAGCCCAAAGTCCAATCACATAAATCTAGTCTGGCTTGAGACACCATCCCTATTAGCCAGACCCTCTGACTGGATTAACGAGACCGCACACGCACACGCACACACACACACACACACACACACACACACACACACACACACACACACACACACACACACATAAACAGTTGACCTTGCCTATGCATTTAATTAAGCTTGTCTACATTTTCGCACACAAACCCCCACATTTTCACACAAGGCTGATTAGAGACATTTGGTTGGCCCTAAAATGCAATGCAAATATGATACGCGGCATTGAAAATGATAAATACGGTTGGTTACAATGATGCATGTTAATATGTGTCATGTTTGTCTTTCAGAGACGAGAGAGGATCGAACTAAGAGGCTGTTCAGACATTACACTGTGGGCTCCTACGACAACTTTACCTCATATAGGTAACGTATACATGTATATGTTTGCATGCATGATTCATTAATTATATGAGCATTTTGATGATCAGTATAGTTCAAGGCTAACCAGGCTCAGTGGAGTCCGTAATTTGTAGTATTTGTAGTATTGAGTCTCTACTGCCATCTAGAGGATAGAGGTTGTCTACACAGTCCTGTGCTGCTCACATATTAATTAATCGTTTTTTTACCGCTCATATTTGCTTAAACAGTCACATTGCGTGTTTCAAATTGCTTAAGCACTTGATTCACTTAAGTACTGAGTACTAAATTAAATTTTACAGCTGAATGTGATATTAAAATCAGCCAGGACATGCAATTAAATGAGAGGTCATGTTTTACATCAGGCTCGATGTTACAGTGTAATATGTAAATCTACTTATAAATAATATATTTTGTTTTTAAAGGGGTGTTCACACTAGATTTTAAGATTGCAAAGTTCTGTCCCACAAACAAATATGAGCAACAAGGTTAGATGGTAGATAGTTAGATAGTTAATTGGTAAAACTTTACAATAAGGTCCCAGTAGGTAAGCTTCTTTAATCCATTATCTAACAATGAGCAATGCACTTGATACAGTATATTTATTATTCTTAGTTAACATTAATTAATACAAAACACAACTGTTCACTGTCAATTCATGTTTGCTCTGAAATAATACAAATAACAACTTTTGGTTTTAACGTTAACGAATGGAAATTTAAGTTGATATATATTCCAATAATTGAAATCTATTTTATTTTTATACTTAATTGTATATTATTATTCTATTCAGTATTGTATTCCAAATTAATATGTTTTGGCATCTACTACAGTTTCTCACATTACACAAGCAGCTTCTCATTTAATGTTTGGATACTTTTAGGCTACAAAAAAGTTAACAATTTGAATATTGTAAGCGGCAAAGCTGTCAAAATGATTTGATTTACACCTAATGTTGGTCAAATGTATTTAGCAAATTTGCAGGTCAGAGTACCTCATGCTTACACAGCAATTTATGCTTTTACTCATTCTCAGTTTTGTTACTGCTATTGTATTCAGCTCTGTGATAACACTGTAATGAAAAGTGTTTCTGAAATTAAAGACTGATTGATGTGGGAGGGAGGATGGGGGATAAGATGACATGGAGAATAAAGTAAGAGAGAGAGTGATCGAGAGAGGATTAATTACTGGAGTCTCTCTGTCAAACTGATACTTTTTACTCCATTCATCTTCTCTTGGTCTAGAATAGCAGCTTAAATAACTGCACCCAGTCAAATCAATTCCCTGCTGTATCAGAGAAATAGACTGTAAACACACAAGACAAACGAAGCCTCTCCCAGACTCTTAAAGTCATCGATTTCACAATTTGAGATATGAATGAAAAGAGCATCACCTTGCTAGAATTCTCTGAAAGGTCTCCCAACACAAGGTGCATTTAGAAGTATGTAAACAGTAAACATTAGCATGTTAGTGTGCCAAACTACATTCAGCTAATATTACAAGTCTGCTTATCAATTTAAACTGTAACCCTGCTGAAAGAAAACAGATCTTAGTTGGTCTTCCATCCTGGTTATAACTGGTTTAGCAGACTGCCACTCTTAGAAGAAAAGGTTCTACATAGAAACTTCTGTCAGGCGCTTCATATATCATGAGATCTTTTCATAGATTTAGTTGGTAAACATACTTTAAGCTCATAAACATACTTTATCACTAAAGAAATTGAAATAACATGTAAAACTAAAGTTTTATGCAATTGTTTAGCCTCAATCAATACTCCTTTTTGGCATAAAGGGTTCTATATAGAACCCCATAAAACATTTTTGCATGTGCTTTTTGGGCGGTTGACCACTCCTTTAGCTGGGAGACCATGTCTAGCAAATATGTAAAGTCTTCCAGTAGATTTATGGTGTAAATGTTAATATATAAGTGTGCTGAATTATGTAAATAGCTAACACAAAGACACATAGCAGCTGTGAGAGCTGGTTAACTGGCTGAAGTTAAATGTGTGCTGTTAACCCCCTCTTCACGCCTCTCGCTGGTGTTCATTAGGCCATATGTGACAATCAGTCGCTGCACGTTTAGCTTCATGACATGGACACTGTACAGCTCATGTGCGTTCCGCTTGACACAGTTGTACTCTCTACATTGACACACTGAAGTCAGCGTTACAGGAAACCTTCTTCCTGAGGTCTAATGGCCATTATTTTATTTTCACACTTCATTATCTCATCAAATTATCATTAGGTGCTAGATTAGCTGAACTTGACTGTGAGGGATTTTGTAAGTGTATAACAAATATTTGAAATGTTTAATGCCTTTATATGTCAAATTTTCCATAAGACAGCCCAGACAATGTACATGACATGTACCATGCCAATACTATGGTATATTGTTACTTCATATGTATTTATTTTGTATATTATTATTGTTTTTGATAAAACCTTTCAATAAGTTTTCATTTGTTAACTTTAGTTAACTATGGTAATTAACATGAACTAAAAATGAAAAATAGTTCAGTCATCTCAGTTAATGTTAATTTCAATATTTACTAATACATTATTAAAATCAAAAGTTGCATCTGTTAATATTATGTAATGGATTGATAAATACTGGAACAAATGTATTGTTGATGCGTTAACCAACGTGTGTGTGTGTGTGGACTGGTAATCCCTACGTTATGGGGACAAAATGTCCCCACAAAGATGGCAATATCCAAAATCCTTGTCCTTGTGGGGACATTTGTTGGTCCCCATGAGGAAAACATCTTATAAATCACAATAAGTGATGTTTTTTGAAAATGTAAAAATGCAGCATGTCTGCTGTGATGGGTAGGTTTAGGGGCAGGGGCAGTGTAGGGGGATAGAAAATACGGTTTGTACGGTATAAAATGCATTACGCCTATGGAATGTCCCCATAAAACATGGAAACACAACATGTGTGTGTGTGTGTGTGTGTGTGTGTGCGTGCGTGCGTGCGTGCGTGCGTGCGTGCGTGTGTGTGCGTGTGTGTGCGTGTGCGTGAAATAAGAGAATTAAGCATTTGTTCTGTGTTACTTTTTCTAATTGATAACTTGTATTTATTAAATAAATAATGGGAAGTACAACCCAAATATTCCACTGTCCCAGTTTAATGTGTCTTGTCTGAGATTTTGTTCGTAAACAGCAAATGCCGGTTCCAGACGCCCGACCGTACACTGATGTTATCACAGGCGTGACTGCTGTTCTGTAGGACAGAGCATTTCGTTAACCCGAGGCGCTAACGACACGAATCATCTGTAATTGATCTAATTGATTCTCCACTGCTTAATTAGATTCTTGTCACTCCTAATGCATCAGTGATGAAGACCCTCGGGGTACGAGAGAGAGAGAGAGAGAGAGAGAGAGAGATGAGCTTTCTTCTAATAGTTGATGATACAGACACCAGTCGTTGCTCTGGTCCCATGCGATCACAGACAGCTTTTAGTCGTTTTGTGGTAATTATTCTACAAGCAGCTGTTCTCAAGGACTTTATTATGCTCTGTTTGTGAAACAGATTTCTTGATGGTATAGGAGTTGTTATAAATTAATTGCTATGTTTAGAGATATAGATTTTGCTGTAATACAATTAATATATTTTCCTGTAGCTCGACTAGTAGAGCATGGCATTAGCAATGCCAAGGTCATTGGTTTGATTCCCAGGGAACACAAACTAATCTAAAGAAAAAAAATGACTGTAACATGTTTTTCACACTACTCTTAACTTTGGATTAATGTCTTTAAACCCTCTACCAAAGGCATGCAGTGTGAATCAATGCTTGAATTTTACAGCAAGTTGTTTAGCAACAGATATAACCAATCATGAACTAATTTATAATTTCACCATTAAATATTCATGCTTTTTGTACAGTTGTAGAAACATCCAATTTTTAAAAAAAAAACAATTCAATAATCTCCAATATTGTTTGGTTCCCAACATTCTTCAAAATATCTTCTTTTGTGTTCCACAGCAGAAATAAATGTGTATGTTTGAAACAAAGTTAGCGCGAGTTCCCTTTTGAGGGTTCTCCACGCTACGTCTGACGTTGACACACGGTCAGCTCTCAAAGTCACTGTTCTGAAACGCACACTTAGGACTGCGCATGCATATTTGCCGGTCCACCCTGAAGTCCAGTCCTCTGCTGGGGCTGGATGCCATGGTGCAGATGTGGCCAAGGCTACGTCTGTATGCATTTCCCCCGATCGTAATTCTAGAGAAAGTACTCTTGATAGCCCTGTTCTGGCTGGCCCGAGTATGGTTTTCGAACCTTATGTCTTTCCTGGAGGGACCTTTTATCGCAGGCCGGGGCCCAATTTACCACCCCTGGAGATGTGAAAGCTTTGGGTTTTTGCCCCTGAGGGGAAACAACTCGGGAAACAACTCTTGAACTATGGTCTCTCAGCCGAGGTTGATGAGACCATCCTTAACTCTAGAGCTTCTTCCATGAAAAAACTGTACACACAAAATTGGAGAGTCTTCACTTTATGGTGCAGAGAACACTAGTTGGACCCAGTTAACTCTCCAGTGGCTTCAGTACTGGAGTTCCTTCAGGACCATTTTTCTGCTGGTTTATACCTCTCCAGGCTTAAGATCTACGTTACGGCCATAGCTGCCTTCCACTCACCATTAGGCAATGGGTCTCTGGGGAGACACCATTTAATTACCTGTTTACTCCATAGTACTCTGAGGTTGAGGCCTGCAGTTCACGTGAGAGTTCCGGCATGGTGCCATAAGGGTTGTCCCTGTCACCCTTCGAACCCCTGGACTCAAACACTAAAAATTACATTTCTCTTGGTGATTACGTCCCTTATGAGGGTAGGAGATTTGAAGGCCCTGACAATTCTAAAATTGTATTGTCAGGAATCTCACTACAAAAAGTATGTGATGTTGTGGACTGGTCTCCCCTGCAGGGGCGATTCTAGGATTTTCATTTTAGAGGGGCTCAGCCCCCAGTGAGGGTATGAAAAAAATGGTGACACTTTGTAGAGTCCAATTGTCACTATTAACTAGTAGCTTATTAGCATGCATATGATATTGTCTGTTTATTACTTATACTTATAAAGCAAATATTAAGGCCTTATTCTGCATGACCATATTGTACATCCCTTAATCGGACACAGGAATGTAGGTAGGTTTATAATCACTGAGATCCCAAATGTGAGGTAGTTATGGGGGTTCGGGGGCATGCTCCCCCAAGAAAATTTTGATTTCTATGATCTACATAAGTACATTTTAAGATGTTCTGAAGGCCAAAAATAGATACAATAGCTTGAAAACCATGTCAATGAGAAGATATGACTAATATATTCCATTTTCGTCAGTGAAGAAAGTAATCATATGGTTAACTGGTATTTATGTTTTATGAATCATTTTCTACCAGGAAAGCTAGGTAACAAAGTTTATTAAATTAATTCACCATATGCACACGGATTAATCTTATGCCCAATACAGTCTGAAAAGGGGCTACAAATGAAATTATATTAATTTACAATATGTACACATTCATTATTAATCTTATGCCTAATCTAAAGAAAACGTCTTTGTTAATATGTATTGTTTGTTAATTAACTTGCATTCTGAATCACATTACATGCCTATTTTCAATTCAAAATGTCAAAATTAGACAAAGGTTTATTAATTTGCCTTAATATTTTTGTCAATTGTTTAACATTTCTGACTTTAAACAGCTGTCAAACATAAAATGTTTAGGTTTTGCTACTCACATAGGCTATCTCACACTTGACGTCGAGTTAAAAATTTGCGCTCAGCCTCATCAGCTTCTGTGTGAACATAAAGCCCGCCTACTCTGATTTGATTAGTTTTCTCAAATATTTTGACATTGACGAACGGTGGCAGACCAATGAGGCTCAGATGTACACACACACACACAGACACACACCTCTGCTTCTGACGTGCGCTCTCTGCTCGGTGCTGCGTATTGAAGAACAGGCACGCTGATTAACTGACTAAAAGACGTGACAAAGTTGAAGCCTCCCACCAGTTTTAAAGGTTTTAAAGGTTTATCACATAGTTTTTACGGGGGCTGGACAGAAATTTAGGGGCCTAGTGACGCCCATGCTCCCCTGCAAACATTTATTAGGTTTTATAGCCTGGACCTGGAGGGTTGCATGTACCTTCATCCTAAGTTGTGCTCTTAGTGACTTCACACTAGGACAGGTATTCGTCAGCATGGCGCAGTAGGTATTTTGTTCCCCATAGCATCAACGTCAGATGCAGCGTGGAGTTCCCACAAAAAGGAACGTCTCAGGATACTACTGTAACCATGGTTCCCTGTGAAGGGAATGAGATTTTAAATTGCCCTGCCATACTTCCTGCTCGCCTGTGAGCAGCTTGCTTCAGCCAATCAAAGCTAAAACGGTTTTTTTTCCAGGTCCTTTATAGCTTCTGTGGTATGTTGCGCCAATCGGGATTGGAATAGTTGAGGAGTTCCCCATAGCATCAACATCAAATGAAGCATCTCGTTCCCTTCTCGGGGAACCATGGTTTCAGTCGTAACCTGAGACATTTTTGGATGGACTATTAGACATCCAGAAAGGATTTACGTGAATTATTTCCACAGATAACAAGCAGTTAAAATGGTCCAGTCAACAGTCCAATCAATCTTATTAACCTCAAGATTACACTGAACAAATGGTGTAGAAACAATTTTCACTCAGAAATTAAATAGTTAATTTAAAAAACAATAGACTGAAGTATTATTAGCTACTCCAGTAATCTTTTTTTATTATTCAACTTTGAAAAAAATATATATTTTTACAGTGTAGGTTAAAGTTGCTGTAAAACATAAGATCCTTTCTACTGTGACATACATAATAGTGGAACAGATTAGTGATTGTAAGAAAGGGGAATAGTTTATTAAGTGAATAAATGATTGGCATCTGGCATACTTCACCAGAAAATCTAGTTATGACATTTTGAATAAAAATTACAAACTCAAAAAAAAAATTCAAAAAAGTTAAACATATGCATGGATGAATCTTTTAAGATAAGATCCAGTTGCGGCTCCTGACCGTTAATTTAGTTAGGGCAGATTCTCATCGCTCAACACACACAGAATGCTTTTTGCAGATGTTGCATTATTTAGCCTGAGGGTGGTGCTCTAATGTTTATTGATAGGCAGTACATGTGACACACACACATAGAGCATTAAGGCAATTCTATTATAGAATTGCCTTAATGTAGTATTTATTGCCTTCAAATGTTGTTTTAAAATATAAGTTGTAAAGGAATTCCAGTGAGGAAAATAAAACAATGTCTATTCTCAAACATGAAACAAACAGAACAGAACTATATATTCACATGAGCCCATTTAAACTAAAGGATTTATACTTTCATTAATTTGATTCACTACTCCACATAGGAAGAACAGACATGCCAACTAGTTACTGACCTGATGCTGTGTTGGTCTGGAGCGAGGTTTACGTAAGGTGACGTGAAAATAAGTTAATAAATGGCTCTCAATTTGAGTGCTGCAGTTCAATTTTTCATCACAAATTTACATTGGAAAATTGAGGGGTGCTGTAGTGCTGGGGAGAGCACAAAGACCCGCTGCCCGCTTAGTAATACATACCTGCCGAAACCATGCGTTATATTTTAATATATCCTGCTCACTTTACGATTTAAAATAACGGAGTGTCTATTCACACTAAGTGCAAATAGTGTGCCTTGTTGGCAAGTGCTATTCGCACTAGCTCCGCCTAACAATGCCTGGTTGGTCCAAACAAGATCCCAACAAGCAAAAAAAAGTGTTTAGATTTCAACATCTTCAGTGGCGCAATCAGTAAAGCGCATAGTTTAAGTATTTTGATTTTGAGGCGATTGACTGGATTCGAATCCTCCGTGTGCAGATTTTTTTCTTCTCTCTTTTTTCATCACAAATCACAACAGAAATGCATTTACTTTCAATAAAAATTAAGAAAATTTTCTAAATGTGGAAATAAAGTTAGCTGTAGGTGTAGGGAGGGCTTTTACTGTCCCATTAAGATGGCATCCATTTAATAATTTTAATGAATATAATCATTTACACTCACTGTTATTATTGCATCCTGTTAATGTACAACAATACTGGGGTGCAAATAATATGTATCTGTCAAAATAAAGTATAAATTACATGTAATTACTATTTACATATATTGCAAAGAACTGCTATTTTAATAAGGTGTTGAATATAACAACTTGTATTGAATATATCAACTTAATATGCTATTTAACTTAGTAAATAGCATTTACAGCTATTTGCACTTAGTTTAAATATCATCTATATCTAAGAAAATATGTTATTTTCACTGAGTGTAAAAATAATCTATTTTCTATTTACACTCGGTGTAAATAGCATCTATTGCTATTTGCACTTAGTGCAAATAGCACTTAGTGCAAATAGCCGCTGCCTTATAATAATCCAAAAAATATTTATTGCAGAATTCTAAACACATTTACAATTTATTATTAATTCAGTTTTGTATGAATATTTTGGTGGGGCTCTGCCACACCTGCCCACAGCTGATAAGACCAATAGCATTCATTTAGAAAATAGGTAGGGTGACATTTCATTTCATGTCTACTTTAACCCAGAACATTTTCAAGTGGGAAAAGCCAATCAACATGTTTAACTTTTTTAGATAGAAGCGTCCTCCATATGTCCTGTAAATGGAGAACAGCACAGCTGTTAGAACAGCACAGTTAATCATAGCAGTGAGGTTAGTAATGTGATTTTTGTATGTCTAAGTGCACTGTTTGTGTGTGTGTGTTGGCGGGGGACTGATCGTGTCTACAGGCGGGTAACTGTGGCTCACAAGAGTAAGAAAGAACAGATTTGTCCCTGCTGTTATAGCGCTGATGATAGCTATCTCCATGCATCCAGACAGATGGACCGTGTGTGTGTGTGTGTGTGTGTGTGTGTGTGTGTGTGTGTGTGTGTGTGTGTGTGTGTGTGTGTGTGTGTGTGTGTGTGTGTGTGTGTGTGTGTGTGTGTGTGTGTGTGTGTGTGTGTGTGTGTGTGTGTGTGTGTTTGAGATGGTGATGGGGAAAGAGACCACCATAGAGAAAGATCCTTTGTGTCTCTCTGACTCGCTTTCTCTTTTGTGAATGCTCATCCCATATTTTAATCACTGATAGGCTGCACTATAAGGTATGGATGCAGGATTAACATTATCTTTTTTACTTTTCTGCCTTTTTTGTGGGCATTTGGAGTTGGACAGTGAAAGAGTCGAAGGCCCTCATATTTACCTCTGTTCATTTAATAAGAGGCTGGGTATTTAGTCCAATCTCCTAATGCAGATAAAGAGGCTGCACTGGAGTCAAACAGAAGGACTGAAACAGTTTTTTTTTTCATATTGTCCACACTCTCACAGCCACAGCTTTTAACCTGATTGGCTCATCATTGGAGTGGGATGGGGATCAGGGAGAGTAGCGTTGTTGGGGTTTGTCCAGGTGGTAAACCCCACCGCCCGGCTTGAAGTGCCCGGCCGTGGAGCTCCTCATACAGGCATGGTGCTGGAGTCTGACCTCACTGTCCTGCTCTCTCTCATGCACAGTGATTACATCATCGAGGAGAAGAACGCTGTGCTCCAGAAGAAAGAGAATGAGGGATTCGGCTTTGTCTTGCGAGGAGCAAAAGGTAAGAACTGATATTGAGCTCATGTCCTCAGTTTGCTGTTACGGTCAAAGTTTTAGCTTCCTTCACTTTACTGGGTTACATTACACACGTAATATGACATTTGCAACCCATTTTACTTTTGAAATGTGATGTATTTCCAAGTGAAACAAGAATTTTCAAAAAATTATTTTATTTGAGAATTGATTATATTGTAGAAACTGGCCAATCAGTTTCCGAATGGAGCTAGACTTCAATGCAATTTTACTACAACAATATTTAGATAGTTATTTTGTTAAAGCTACACCATGTAACTTTTTGAACCCTGTATGCTTTCAGTTTCCACTGATAGATAGATAGATAGATAGATAGACAGACAGACAGACAGACAGACAGACAGACAGACAGACAGACAGACAGACAGACAGACAGACAGATAGATAGATAGATAGATAGATAGATAGATAGATAGATAGATAGATAGATAGATAGATAGATAGATAGATAGATAGATAGAGAGTTTGGGGTTAGTAAGACTTTTTTTAAAATATATTAATATTTTTTATTCAGCAAGGATGCATTTCATTGATCAAAAGTGACAGTAAAGACTAATGTTACAAAAGTTTTCTAATTCAAATAAATGCTGTTTGTTTACTTTCTATTCATCAAAAAAAGAAAAGAATGTATCACAGTTTCCTCAAAAACATTAAGCAGCACATCTGTTTTTAACATTGATAATAATAGAGATTTTTATTGATAATAAAAAAGAAATGTTTCTTGAGCAGTAAACACAATTATCTGTTCAATAACTTTGCACTCCTGTTGAGTAATGAAAACACCATCTCCACATCAAATCCCTCTATTTATGGATATGATGAGACACGTATGGGCAAGTGACGTTAAAAACAATTTTCCATAAAAAACAACCCAAACGGTCTAAAATAGAAACACTTATAATATAGGCTTATCATAGTCAATCAGGGTACCACATATTTTGAAACATATTTTGGAAGAAAGATTGGCAATGTATTGATTCATAATTATTATTATTATTATTCAATTTTGTTAATGTTGAACAAAAAAGTTACATAGTGTACCTTTAAAATGAATATTGCTCTAAAACAACGTCCATTTACAATTACTTTAGTAAATTTTTGTCTACTTGGTCTATTCACACTAGAGTTACATGAAAGTTTAAACTCAATACATATGAGTGCAACAGTGTATGTGTCTTACAGATGCAGTTCTGGTGACAGCATAATAGAGTTAAGTGAATGTTAACTTCATTACTTGTAGAAATGACACAATGTGAACCTGATATGACCCTGATATTTGATTATTTAGCATATATAGTATTATTAGACAGTTGTGTTTGACAACATATACAGTTCAGCAGGGTTTGTGTTAGAGTTTTTGAGCAAATGTGAGGAGTGTGTTTGTGTGTTAGTGCCCAGTCTCTGGGGTGGCACCATCCTGGTTAGGAGTTATGAGTTCCTAATGCCATCTGTTACCCACATGGTGCATTAATATTTCTTGCGAATATGGGTTTCAGCTGGCCTAATTATTGATTTCATAATTCCTATAATATGCCGATCTCAAAGATGAAGAGCAAAGCAATTACAGCTTTATCTAGACATATGTTTATATTTACAGAAAGGCTTATTTAGCAAAGTATGTGATATTTGACCATTTTAAATGCTTTCACCTGTCCCAGCAGAGGTATATCTATAAGTAAGCCATTAATTCGCTATGTTTTAATCTAAAGTTGCGATATTAACTTATGCGAAATTGGAATATCACATAAAACATTTGTGAATAAAGCACTGTTTCTATCCCATGTGTTCAATATCTAATGAAAATGGAAGTTGCTGCAATCAGATAAATTTCGCACATTATAAATACTTGCACCTCAGAGCTCACGGACTAAACGTAGAAACGCTGTTAAGTTATCTTGCGTTTGGAGGTGGATGCCTAAAGTTTGGGAATGCAATCGAGTGAGAAAGTTCTGGGAGATAATTATATACCCAACAATTTTGATAACAGACTTTAGCAGCGTTTCCACTGCAGGAACTTTCCCCACTAGTGGGGTGGTACTCGGTGTGTTTCGACCACAGGGACCTGGGTCTAAATGAAGTTCTGGGTTAAAATGTCCCTCTCAGAAAGTCCCTGCTTGTGAGGTAGTACTTTTTCAAATTTCAGGAACTTTCGGGGGTGGGACATGGGCGCCTAACGTGCTAATTGGTTAAGTTTATACTGCATTTTGATTGGTTGACTCCACGTAGCATTTTATTTCAACCACCATTCTTTTTTTAAGTCTATTTCGGTGCGTGCAGTAAGAGTTGTTTGCTATTCGAATCAAAATGGAGTTTAAAAAAATACGACTGATGGACTGACGATGAGGTTCAGGCTCTATTAAGCTTATATGCGGAGGACGAAATCCAGCGGGAACTGGAAAGACGCACACAGCCCTACGTCACCGGACTAATTTGCCTAATCCTTGCGGTACTTTAGTCTGCGATTGGAACGCAGACAGCAACAGGTCTGGAGGTAAAAAATTCCTGGGACAAATTGTTTTGAGTAATTTCAGTGGAAATGCGGCTTTTGGCTCAGGCGTTTCATAAGGATCAAACCAACATTTGAGATGATGTGCAATGAAATGGTCCATTATTTAGTCCAGTTATCCAATCACATCCACTGTTGAGGCAAAGTTACACAAGTTGCGTATCAAGGGATTTATTTGGGAAATGTGTTTCCATCGTTGTTTATGCGCATGTCTTCTCATTGAATACAAAAATATCGGCCTCAATTGAGCGCAAATACGTTATTATGCACATTTTTGGAATTTATACGTATCTTGTTGTTTCCATCCAACGTTTTTTATCCAATATACCAAAATTTGCATACAAATAGGTGGATGGAAGCATTGCTATTGACTTCACAAAGAGTCTAAGCACCAGTATGTGATATTGCATATGATTTTCTGTTTTTATGTAGCTGAGACACCCATTGAAGAGTTTACACCCACACCTGCCTTTCCCGCACTGCAGTACCTGGAGTCTGTGGATGTTGAGGGCGTGGCCTGGAGGGCGGGGCTAAGGACTGGTGACTTCCTCATTGAGGTATAGGATTGATTCGTTTCCTGATATCACAGATCTTTCCATATCTCCTTTCATCATGTTTACCATCTTCAGCACATAAAAATGCAATTGTTTACTGCAGCTGTGTAATGACCTTGAGTCTAACCTGAGATGCTTTGAATGTGCCGGAGGCATTATGACATGTTTGTGATTGGTCTCTTAGGTGAATGGTGTAAACGTGGTAAAAGTGGGTCACAAGCAGGTTGTGTCACTCATCCGGCAGGGTGGAAATAGCCTCCTGATGAAGGTGGTGTCAGTCACACGCAAGCCAGAGTCTGAAGAGACAGTCAGGAAGAAGGGTAAGATGCTTGTTCACTTCCAACAGAACTGATTTATCTCAAATATTAAAATGCAAGTAATATTAATAGGGTTTGCAGCTTAATATGTTGCTTAAATTTAGTTAATATGTTTTCTTGAGTGTTTAACCTTATATGTCTATCAACAATAAGTCATTTACACAAAAATAGTGTAATATTTTGATTGTGGTGTTGCAGTTGAGTTATGGGGAATGTGCTGACTGCTGTTTTTGTTTGTTTATTGTGGGCGGGGCTACTGCAGTCAGACAGAAGAGCTCTTAAAGGCACGGGTTGCTAGGGAACCAGCCTTTGATGCTCTGTACTGTATGTGATGATCAGACAGTGAGAGATCTCTCCCAGCAGGGTGAATCTAGTCTCAAACATGAGGAAAAGAAATGCTGCAAGAATTAATAAAGAAGCGAGTTTAATGATCACAGCCGACCGTGATGGTAATGGCTGTGCTTGTCAGAAGAAAAAAACTTTAGGAGCATTAACTAAATGACAGGGTTGTTTGTCACAAAAGTTGTGATGACTAAGCAGATTGAAGTGTTTTCTGTGCAGCTTTTCCACACATTTGTGCATTCCTACACCCACTCAATTGATTAGGAGTTAAATGAGTCTGCTGAGAGTTATTAGAACTATAGCAAAACCTCGAAACCCAAAGAGGAAGTCTATTCAGCATCCATGTAAACTATCCTCACTTTTATCTGCAACTCCCACACAATCCGAACCCTTCATTGACCTGTGTTTGGCTTTAGTAGATGATTGAACAGCATAGTAAGTCGTTTAGCAGATGCTTTTATCCAAAGCCCCCCACAGTAAGGTTTGAATCTGGCTGGCTGGTTGGTTAGTCTGGTCCAAATCGGTTAGTGCTTTAAAGAGGATGAATTTAGGACACAGCTTCTCTAAGAAACGTGCCTCTAAGCACACCACCATGCTAAAAGAAAAAAAGAGGAAGGGAGGGTGGGTAGCAACTGATGCTATTTACACTAAGTGTAACTAGAAACAAAAAGTATTTCCTTTGCACTAAGTGTAAATAGTTGTTAGATGCTATTTATACTTGGTGCAAATAGTTGCAAATACTTTTTGCAGTATACAATAAAACAGTAAGCAATAATAACAACACATTCAGTGTATATGATTACATTATTTAAAATCTTAAATGGATGCTGTTTTATTGGGACATTACTTGTACTTAACATTACATCCCCTACTCCTAACCCTACCCATTTAACACTTTATTCCCACTATTAAATACACATTAAAAATAAACGCTGATGGGAGAAGGGAGAAGAATAAGTTAAAGGTGCACTGTGTAACTTTGTGTGAATTGCAACTGCCCATTGCTCACCCCTCCCTTTCAAAGCACATTGAGAAGCTACGGTGGCCGACACAGGACAAAAATGTCGTCGTCTGAGACAGCAGAGAGTAGCTAGCGCTCTGTAGAGAAGTTCGTCTGTAGATTGCATTTCTGTCAATAGATCCTCATAAATACTACACTGCACCTTTAAAAGGTGAAATCGAACTCAGGTCATTCGTGTCAAATGCTTCTTCCTTATTCTCCATGCCACTGATCCTGTTATCAAATGCATAAAAATTCAAAAAAACTTCAACTTACAAACCATTACATTTTTTAATTAAGTTGCTGGATTTTCCACCAAGGAAAATGAATGCAACATAGATTATTTTGGCTGTACAGCAGCTCTAGAAGAAAGTCATTGTCCAGTTTAACTAAGTTCAGAGTTGATTCATTTCGGGTTGAAAAAATTATTACTTATTAATTAAGGGGCTGTTTACACGACACCATTTTCAACTGAAAACAAAAAACGTTGATTTACACGACAACAGAGTTTTGGTTGCCTGAGAATGCAAACTTTGAAATGGGTTTCAAAGCGCAATTTTTTGAAAACGATATGCACATGCATATTAGATGTTTAGTCGATAGGTATGCGCGTTTTAATGCAGATGTGGATGTAGTGATGTGGATATAATATAGATATTAAGCTTTTAAGACCAATCCTAAAATCTTATTGTCGATAAGAATGTTGTTCTTATATGTCAAAATCATGGTCACCTGCAAAGTTATTGCATAACTCTGGGCTATGCAAACTATCACACACTTATACACACTACTGATGAAGTAATAATGGAGTGTCTGTTGTTAGTTTTGTGGCTGTATCCTCCCACACACACATACAAACTCACTCACACACACACACTCACAGATTCTCACAGTTTAAATGCACAAACCCAGGCCTTGCTCCTGCCAGAGTTGCCATGGTTACTACAATGCATGTTTGAAGTAAGTATTGCATTAGTGCCTTGGTATTTCTCTCCCCATCTCTCTCTCTCCAGAGCTCCACTCCGGTCTGCAAGGTTGTTAGCTGAAGGAGTGAGGAGTTTTACGCTGATGTTATTGAGACAACAGAAGTGTCTGATCTCTTGGAACTCTGTTCGTTTTCTTGGTGCTTCTTTATATGCTGATTGGGAGTTGATAGCATGCTTTGGCTATAAAGCGTCAGGTTTCGTTTCTGAGAGACAAAGGGAAACTCGACCACCCTTTGGGTTGTAAGAGAATGAATGTGAAATGAAGGATTTTGGGAGACAAGTATTTCTTTCTACCATCAGAGGGCCATCAAGGAAGGAAGTGGGTTTCTGGATGCGTACGCACACAAGAGATGCCTGATAGTTGCATAATTCTATGTTGCATGTCAGAGAGAGAAAGACGGCAGGAGAGAGTTTAATCGTGGTGCGGCAGTGTGGTACATTGAGATCTTCGGATGAAGATGGTGAAAAAGCGCTGGCAGCTGCCGATGGGCAGCAGCCGTGAAGGCCCCACGCCACACCATCCCATCTTCTCATCTACTCCTTGCCTTTCCTCCACAGCACCCCCGCCTCCAAAAAGAGCGCCCAGCACCACCCTTACCTTGAGGTCCAAAAGCATGACCGCTGAGCTCGAAGAGCTAGGTAAGACGCCCTCAAACAAACACACACTAGTTGGTTTGTGAAGCTGAATATTTTTTCACATTTTTTTGTCTTAGCGAGTTAGCGTTAATATTTTTATCACCAGTTCTTTTTCGAAGGTTATGAATTAATAGGGAATTTTAGCATTCTTACAGTTTACTGGGCTTTAGCATGCTGTTAGCACAGAAAACTCTCAGGGAAGTAAATCCATCACTGTGAATGCCACCAAAACACTGATTCTGTAACAAATCCACTGCCTTCAATAATAACTTTTAAAACAATTACTGTTGCATCGCTGCCATTATTATGCATACTGTTTCTGTGCAGTTGCAGGTTATCGTTATTTGAACTTGTATATTTGTTGAATATCTCTCATTTATCCTATTGAAAGTCTGCACATTCTTGAATTCAATGTAATCAACTAGTCTGAAAATAGGTAGTTAAACACATGCACACTCAGATGCAAAATTTCTGTTTCTTTCTCCCTTTTGCTCTTTCTTATTTATTTATTTATTAACTGTATCATCTCCCTCCTGCAGCCATTTGGGCTGTTCGAAACATCAGCTGTCTTTTTCTCTCGCTCAAGCTGTACTCTGAGTTCATTACACACATTCACACTCACGATCACACACTGAAACGCATATCGACAGACATTTGCTGTTGTGAGACTTTAATGGAGAAGTGTTCTGTACATTTATTTCATGCTCAGCCTCTGCAAGGAGGAGAAGAGGGGGTGAGTTACACATCGATGTTTTTAGAAACTGACAAAATCACAGCAATATTCAACATGTGTATGCAGCCATCTTCACCTTGCTCATGCTGGAATATGCTTTATTTAGCTCTGTTCCAAAACCTAGTGAGCTGCATTTTTGGGAGTTCTCAACACGAAGGCAGCAACAGTATGCTGTCTTTTAAAATACCTGGCTTTGGTGTAGTAAAAGCTCAAATATTAAAATTAGCATTCTATATTAACTTATACTTATTCAAATAATTGAATATATGTTGAATAAATTGAATACAGTAATTTTATAAATATGAGCATCAGTAAAAATATGATATAATATTTTTCATGCTTATTTGAATATAACACTCTTAGGGTAGCAACGTGTGCTAATGCCAAACTATGGAAATTCATTGTGAGTTTCGCCTTTTATATGCTTCATGTGAGGAACATAATTTGTGTGGCATGTGGAGTGTTCCAAATGAGTCACTTATGAGGTTCTATTTCAGTTAGGATGCTGCCTTAGGGACCATTCACACAGGATGTATTCTCTCTCCATCTGTGTTGTTGTTGTTGTTGATTTTTTTGTTTTAATTGTTTTTCTTTGTAAACACACCTTGCTAAACTTTAAAAGAACAGAAACGTGTATCCTGTGTGAATGGAACTGCTCAAGTAGACAGCAGGCAGATCTATAGGTTGGAACTGAGCTAGTGTGTCATACATACTACACATTTTGCCATAAATGAGGAGAAATTATACATTGTGTCAATTCATTTTTATGTCAATAAGCATTTCTGTTTCATATTTACTTTGTCATTATTTCATTTTTAAAGGGTTACTTCAGCGATTACATTAAGCTTTGTATCAGTAGAAACCCGGGAGTATATTCAAATTATCGTACTTTCCCCCCTCATATGACCCTGAGACGAGAGAATTATGTATTTAATTTCTGGCCAGAGGCTAAAGACTACAGCCAGCAGTGGGTGCTATTTCCGCATGTTTTCAACATCACACTCACAGCACTCGGCTCAGGGAGCTGCAGAGATTCATGTAAACGGTGCGGTGGAGAGCAAAGCGAGTGTTTCAACTATTCAAATGAATTCCTATGAAAGTTAAGCTTCTAAAGACATGAACTGAAAATACGCCAGACTGACACATGCTGTGAATGCAGCCGCGATTACCTCAGCTCATGTGATGAATGTAATCTGACTCCTGCTGCGTTTGTGACGTGACACTCAGGCTCACTCACATTATATTGAACAGACACGTTCAGTTTTTAATTGTAGTGTCTCTTACTGAACTGATTTTATGAAAATGAACGTGATCCAGTATTAGTAGTCGTGCCTAGAGTAGGGCAGCGAAGTGCATTCTGGGAGTTGTTGTCTTTCATCCCCATGAAACAAAAATACATTTTCTGTCTTTTCTCAGTATAGAAGCCTCAAATTCAAAAATAATTTCACATTTCTACTACATAAATGACCCAGTTTAAATACAGATTCATCTTCCCAGCGCTGAAGTACCCCTTTAAGCTTGTGATCAGATGTGATTCATATTACACCTTTTTGAGTACTATTTGTGTGGATGTGTGTAATCAACTTTTTGTATGCATGTTTTTTTAACAGAAAGGCTAGATGAGATTTTGGCCTCTCAGGAGACAGTACTGAGGCCAAAGGTAGAGGCAGACTACAGAGCAGCCACGGTAAAGCAACGTCCTACAAGTCGCCGAATGACACCAGCAGAAATCAGTGTAAGATACAGTATGTGCACATGCACTCAAATTTATGAGAAAGTGTCCCATCTGTATTGGACAGATTTTTTGTCTGTAAACAGTGGAGTCAAAATGTGTTTTTTTGTTTGTTTGTTTGTTCATTTTTTAACTTTAAATTTTATGTAGGTTCGCTGCTGGTCTAATGTACCAGCATAGTTTTACTGTTTACAAGCATCTAAAACTCAACATGCTGTATGCTTGTTTCCAGCCATACTGGTACTTTCAGCAGGGTTAAAGCCTCTTAGTATAACAACGGCAAGCAGAAAAACTCTGTTGATTTTTGCTTTACCTTTTATAAATGCATAAATGTTTTCTCTGTTTTTGTACAGTCTCTTTTTGAGCGGCAAGGACTTGCTCTTCATGGTGCTCTTCATCCAGCGTTGGAAAAAGCCCACATGCAGCTGCCGAAAAGCATGGCTAGAACAAAGTCTTTTGGTAATCCTTCAGAAATATTTTACACTGCTCTACTAAGCTACTTAATTTTATACAGCAGTAAAGTGTTACGCTTTGTTCTGGTTTCTTGTGTATATTTTTTTATATTTTTAACCATAAATCTGAATGTCTTAAAATACCATACTTTGACACACAGTAAAGGAACGCTACAGTTACGGACACACAGTAATGCTAAAGGAAAGAGCAAAGACCAAATCTACAAATTATTGCACACTTGTTGTTCATCCAAGTTAGTTATATTTTTTATACATCTATCTGTCTGTCTGTGCAGGAGCAACCGAAGAAGATCGACTATCTGCCCTGGCAGCGGAACACAGGTTTCCCCGGAGCTCCTCCATGACGGACAGCCTGAGAGACAGCCATAGTATTCCTCCACCTCCCCAAATGGCTCCCCCACCTCCCCCCTCGCTTTACTATCTAGATACTGGACCCCCTCCTTCGTTCTGCCCACCCCCTCCCCCTGGCCGCATTCATGACCCCAGCCGTTCCAGTTTTAAACCAGGCTCTGAGCCGAGACTGCACGCTTTGCCACAGACAATGTCTGCTGAGCTTTATGAGCCGCCTCGCCATGCCTCCCACATGGATCGGCAGAAGAAAGCCCGTTCCATGATCATCCTGCAGGACTCCTCCCACCTCCCCGTGGAGCCTACTGACATCCCCAAGCCAGGTTCTGTCTCAACTCCGCCCGAGAGAATCAAGCGGAAAGGTCGAATCATCGATAACCCCTACGCCAATGTGGGTCAGTTCAGCGTAGGCCTGTTCATGCCGCCTCCAAGCAAGCCACAGCGGAGGAAGAGCCCACTTGTAAAGCAACTGCAGGTGGAAGATGCTCAAGAGAGAGCCTCACTAGCACTGGCATCCATCCATGCGAGAGAGCACTCTCCCTCTGGGCGCCTAGCTGCCCACCACACCAGCAGGGCTGATTTCTATCAGCAGCAGCAGCAGCTGTTGAAGGAACGCAGTCAAGCTCAGGCTGAGGGACTGTTGCAAGGAAAAGGACCTTTTGCTGCCGCAATTGCTGATGCTGTGAAAGACCGGGAACGTCGTCTGGAGGAGAGACGGAAATCAACAGTCTTCCTATCAGTGGGCACTATGGAGGGCAGTTCAGCACCACCCCCAGAGGCCCCCTCACTCACACCATCACGTTCTGTCGATGAACGAATGCTCTCACGTGAACTTGGTCAGTTGCCTCCTCCCGCCTTGGCGTTGCGTCCCTCTCCTGGGGGCACCACCTTCATTCACCCATTGACAGGCAAGCCCCTGGACCCCAACTCTCCATTGGCACTTGCGCTGGCCGCAAGGGAACGAGCATTAACCTCCCAGAGTCAGTCCCCTTCAAGCAGTCCT
The DNA here is from genome assembly GCA_023029165.1 of Gobiocypris rarus. Lineage (NCBI taxonomy): Eukaryota > Metazoa > Chordata > Actinopteri > Cypriniformes > Gobionidae > Gobiocypris > Gobiocypris rarus. Next base: position 18,041,992 of record CM040918.1, read on the forward strand.
GAGCCCAGAACTAAACACGAAGTTGCTGGAGGGGTGCTGTACATGGAGACCCAGACCAAAGAGGCTGAGCGGTCAGAGGGTGAGTTCACCTCACCTCCCTTTTCCCCTGCAGCAAAAAGAATTTACGAGACCTCCGCCCCCACCAGCAAAATTCAGTGGGGAAGTCCCATATCCACCAGGAAAGAGTTAGAAACAAGGACAGAAAGGAAGGAGGAGAGGAAAATTGAGGACAAGAAGAGTATGATCATTAGCATCATGGACACATCTCAGCAGAAAACTGCTGGGCTTATCATGGTTCATGCAACGAGTAATGGGCAGGCCGTGGGGCCCAGCCCAGAGCACACTGTCCCCTCTCCTAAGGGGGCATTGTCAGAAAGCTCAAAACCCATGTTGGCCGAAATAAAACGCGCCAAGTCCCCTGGTCCTGATATTTCTTCGATATCAACTCCACCTCAAGCCACAACTCCAGCTTCCCAGCCATCTCCCAGCCCAGCCTCAGATAAAACTCTGGCTCAGGGTAGTTCTGAGGAGGATGTCGATCCCTACACGGTCACCTTGCCACCTGCCATGCTCTCCTCCAGTGACGAGGAGACGCGAGAGGAGCTCCGTAAAATTGGTGTGGTTCCTCCACCGGATGAATTTTCCAATGGCCTTCTTGGAAAGACACCTGAAACTGCAGTACCTCCTGTTTCTACGTTGGTGCAGACAACCCCTTCTGCCCTGCCCTCAGCTCCACCCCCACCCCCTGCCCCTCCAACAGCGGTCGCAGCACAGGTCCCTACTAGCAGTGGCCCGCAAGCAGCCTCAGGGAAGCCATCTGAGTCCCACCTGGGCCCAGAGTCTGCTGCTGACTCCGGGGTGGAAGAGGTAGACACTCGTAGCTCCAGCGATCACCACCTGGAGACCACGAGCACCATCTCCACTGTATCCAGCATGTCTACACTGTCCTCGGAAAGTGGCGAGCCCACGGACACCTACACCACCCACGCAGATGGCCAGACGTTTATTCTTGATAAGCCGCCAGTGCCTCCAAAGCCAAAGCTCAAGTCCCAGCTCAGCAAGGGCCCGGTGACATTCAGGGACCCCCTGCTTAAGCAGTCATCTGATAGCGAACTGCTCTCACAGCAGCACGCGGCTGCGCTGGCTGCTGCTGCGGGAGCCTCAGGCCCGGCCAGACCCCGCTACCTCTTCCAGAGACGCTCCAAGTTGTGGGGGGACCCTGTGGAACCCCGTCCGCTTTCGGGGGCAGAGGAAGGCAAGCCCACTGTGATCAGTGAACTCAGCTCACGGCTGCAGCAGCTGAACAAGGACACACGCTCACTTGGGGAAGAGCCACTTGGAGCTTCACTTGACCCCGGAAGGAAATCGCCCGTGGCTGGTGCAAGGTAAGGCATGAATCCTACAGAAGAGCAAAAGCAAATCAATTTCGCAACTGAAACAAGACACCCATGAAAATAATTTTAACATATTCTCTTAAGCAACATAGTAAAGGGAAAAAATATTGTATATACAGCAAATGCAAGTTTCCTATTGGTTAAATGGCAGTGAGAAAATTTACCTTGTGCAATTATTTTCCAAAATCTGAATAACAATGTTTAACTCACAGTTTGTATTCAGTAATATGAAATAAAAAGAACATAAACAAGATATATTAAACATCCTAATGAAAATTACATGCCACAAAGCATGTAAAAAAAGCAATCGAGAACCTTAAAAATTCTTACTTATTTAGAAATATTAAGTGTTAATGTTTAACATGCTTTCTTCATTGAGACGTTTGGAGCCCCAGAACTATCTCAGCATTCAACAACCACTGGTAAGTAACGTAGAACGGCCTCAGGCCGATCTCAAAGCTACCATACAACCCTTAGACAATAGTTAGAGTGATATACTGTTGACATTTCTGTAGATCCATAAATACACATAACCAGAGCTACAGGGACAGTTTAAACTATTAATTAGTGTAAAGTTGTTTCATATAAGAGCTCAAAGGGCAATGCTTTTTCTGTCTTGATTTTTTAAAGCACCAGCTTTGTACTATTTTGCTTATATCCTCAAATACAGCTGAAGTCCTTTATATTCCAACAGATGTGACAAGGACATGGAAGACAGTAAACCTTAGCTTTTAGCCACTAGGGTAAATCAAATGTCATTCCTTTTATTTTCTATTCTTTAACAATCCACTAATCCCATAATCAATCACTTTTGCTAACATTGCTCTTGGTTTTATTAATAACTTCTGCAGGTTCTTGTGTTCCCTTGTCCACCCTGGCAAATCAACTAAAATGTCTGTCCCTTGACACATATCTCAAGTTTTCTTAGTGAATCTGTTTCTGTCATCAATTTGGCTATGACACCTCCTTCAGTGTACAATACATGATGCAACTCAAAAGACATTCTCAATGACATGCAGTAGGGTGACTACATTGACATTAATTGGATTTTAACCACAAAGTGCTTCTTTAAGTCCCTCTGTCTTTTGCCATTTGGGTGTTCACAAGGTAACAGATGGCCTGAGGGCATGCACCATCTCAGGCTTTGACCTTTCACTTTCCAAACTCTGACACATCTAACTCAGCGAGCTTTTCCCTGTGGCCTGCTTCTTTATGGCACTGTGCTAGCAGTATGTATGTGGGTCCATGTGTGACTGATGGTTTTTTTTTGCAACATCCTACAATATGAATGTGTTGTTTGACCCATGTTACTCACAGAAGGGTTTTGAGATACGCTACTCCTTAAAACCCTATGTTTGTCCATTTTTATTTATTGTAATACATTTAATTGCTTAATTATACCAGCTGAAAGTAGTCATTTGTCATCAGATAATCCGACATAAAACCAACATAATCATCACAGTGTCATCATAATAATAATCTCTCATTCCTCTCATTCTTCATAGTCGTTTTAAACGTTTATTTTTCTCTCCCATCATTCAGACATGCTGTCCAAGCTTACTGTGTTCGCTGAGTGTTTCATTTCTGTAGTTTTCTGACACTTTCATCCTTTAATCATGCTAACACAGTGACCGCTCCGGCTTCTTCTTAGAAAAATGGTTGCTCATGTCATTTTATGCATTGTTTATTTTTCATACATATTTGTTCATTTTGATTTTTTGCTTAATTTTTGTTTCATTTGACCAGAACGACACCTTACCCCAGACAAAAGATGTATTCAAAGAAATACTTTAATTTCACATCATCATTACAAAAAAGTCAGTCATTATTGATAATGTGGGAATATGTGCATCTTCCACTTTTGAAAGCTGATGTCTGGGGATAGCTACGCTCTGGTCTGTGTCGCTACGCATTTGGTTTGCATTCGATTGACATTGTTGAGGATGTGAAGTGTGTGGTGTTTGTTTTTTGTTCTGTCATGGACTGATGCTAACCGACCGCTCTCTCTCTCTCTCATTGCCCTCTCTCTCTCTCTCTCTCTCTCTCTCTCTCTTTTTCTTTCTCCATCTCCCCCTCTCTCCCCCCTTTCTATCTCTTTATTTCTCTCACTCTCTCTCTTTGCATGCTACGCTGCTCTGTCTAGAGCTGAATCTGAGGCTAAGCCCAGAAGAGCCGGGCACCTGTGTAAGTGCGCATGAATCATCTCATCTCTTTTTTTCTGTCTGTTTCCACACCTCTAAGTCAAGCCACGATCATCATCCACCCTTCCTCATCTACTGACCCGCCTTATGCTAATTTGGCCAGACCCCTCTCAATGCAGCTTTCCCATGTTTCTCATTGGCTGATTAATTGTCCTCAATCATCAAGTTACACAGGCAAATGGATTTGAACAATTCAGATTTGATTCAGGATTTGATTAAATCTGTTTTCCTTTAGATTTTCCATTGGCTGCTTCTACAGATATGATAGATAATGATCAGAGCTTGCATCCATATTGCCAAATAAATTCTGTCCTTTTCACCCAGGTGCATAAATATGGCTGACTTGGCTAGTCACGTTAAAATATCAAATTCTATATTATCAATATCTATATTATCCTTCAATCCTATAATACTATATTTGTTGGATATTATAGGATATACATATATATATATATATATATATATATATATATATATATATATATATATATATATATATATATATATATAAACACAACCCATTAATCCTATATTGTTATGTATTCAAAAAAATAAAATATCATATGTAATTTGAAGGTTGAGATGTTATGTGTGTCTCTACATCTGTCTTCTGTCATCTTCTATTATTTCTCATGTGGTGCATGTTTGGTTGTGCTTTTAGTGTTCTGCTGTATAATGCTCATAAAATCGGTGTAAATCTAGACATGTTATACATTTCATTCGGATTTCATTCAAACTCACGTAACACCCCAGTCATTACCATTGATTGTTTACTGAGTAATTATGTCTGATCTTCACTTCGGTGCTCAGTTACAGTTGTAGCGTGCAGAACTGAAAGAAAAAAAAACTGTCTATTGACAATTCAACTAGAAGATAATACACACTGTCAAGATTCACAAATTATTTTAGTGTCAACAGCTGAAATTAAAATGTATTGTATATGCATTTGGTCAACTGTGTGTTTAGTTTATGCTTCTATTTGACTAAATGTAACTAGAAATTTTAATAATCTTAAAATAATCTTACACTTTTTTTTGTACAAGAAAAAAATTACTTTTTTTTTTTTCCTTAAATATCTTAAAATCATTAGAACAAGACAAAATTACTAATTACAAAGTGGTAACATTTTACAATAAGGTCCCATTAGTTAACATTGGTTAATGTAATTACCATTGAACTAACCTGTTACAGTATTTATTGATCTTTGTTGATGTTAACTGTAAAAATACATTAGTAATGTTCGTAATTAGTAGTAGTAATGTATTAGTAGATTAATACATACTTTAGAAGTATTTAGCATTTATTTGTTCATGTTAATGAATGTAGTTAACTAATTTTAACAAATGAAACCTTATTGTTATCAATATTTTTTTGATATTTTCACTGGATACTGAGTCAAAAAATACATAAAAAGACAAACTTTTGCAGTGCAAATAGAGTGCATTTTAATTTTAGTTGGATGACATGAATATAAACTCTAGAAACAATACAAAAAACTATAGGGACTCTAAAAACTCTCAAATCCAAGATTCAGGAATTTAGATTTGATTTCACTCTGTAAAAACTTGATCATCCTTGATCGTATTAGGTATTCTCTCTATCTTTAAATATTCTATCTAAATATTCTGTAAGTATTCTCTCTATCTCACAGATCTGTGGCACCTTTGCACTTCTACTGTCACAGCTTAAACGCATTAATGAAGCATCTCACTAACACTAGTTTAATAGTTTGCCACGTCTAACTCAAAGCATAGAGTCCTAACATAGCTGATGCTGTTACTAAAACTGGGAGAGAAAGAGCCACTGAATCTCAGGACTCATACCTGCCGTTTCTCTTTAAAAAAAGTTGACTTTCATCCTCTCTCCCCCTTCCTTTTCTCTTTTTTCTGTTCCACACTTTTAGACTCTTCAGCAGTTTGGGGGAGCTCCATACTATCTCTCAGAGAGGCTACGGCACCACCTACACCATCAGACCAGGCAGCCGCTACCCAGTGACCCGCCGGACGCCCAGCCCCGGTTCCCCGGACCGCTCAGATCCTCTAGGACCCATCCGGGGCTTTGGTCTGGCCACTTCCCCCATCACACCCCCCACCATCCTTAAATCATCTAGCCTCAGTCTCCCTCACGAACCGAAAGAAGTGCGTTTCGTCATGAGGAGTTCCAGTGCGCGGAGTCGCTCTCCCTCTCCCGCCCCCTCGCCAGGCATGCCCTCCCCCCTGCTCGCCCTTCGGCCGTTCCACCAGAAGCCCCTCCACCTGTGGAACAAGTATGACGTGGGCGACTGGCTGGCCAGCATTAACCTGGCCGAACACCGGGAGCGATTCCAAGAGCATGAGATCGAGGGCTCCCATCTGCCCGCTCTGACCAAGGAAGACTTTGCTGAGCTGGGCGTGACACGCGTCGGCCATCGCATGAACATCGAGCGCGCTCTTAAACTGCTGCTGGAGAGTTGACCACGCGCCTCCCTCTGCCTGTAGCTAGTCTCGACACAGTTTTCTTTTCTTTTCTTATTTGCTTGTCTTTCATTTTCTTGTGATCTTTGTACTTTAAAGCCAAAGTGTGTCATTTTGATGTTAAAAAACGTTCCCCTTTAACAGCTTAATATTACCTTCAAAACATTGCTCTGTTCATTTGAGCGTCCCAACCAACATTGGCAGTATTTGTGCCAGCAAATGCCACATTTGGAAAACAATTTGAATGCAATAATTAATTTAGCAGTTTCTGATTAGCACAAAAATGACACACTTCAGCTTTAAATTATCCCACTAAATCATCATTGGTGGCGTGGGTGTTTGCTCCATGCCATTTTTGTAGCACTATCTTAAGCCCCTCCCACATCACTGCCAGCATCCAATCACATGGTTGCTGTGTGTTTGGAAGGGGCTGTGAATTAGTGGTCGAATTGGCTTTGTTCATACTGCACACAAATCAAATCTTTAGGACTTTTTCAGGCAATATTCAGCAACGTAATCTGGAAATGCTGCCTCTGCACATGTTCGTCATGGAATCTTGTCATGGTGCTGAACATTTTTACAAATGCTAAACCACCACATGCTTGTTCACTCATTTACTATTCACTATATAGTTGACAAAATTGAAGGAATAACAAATGTCATCCTGAATTAGGAAAAACTACCTTAAACTCACACTGCATTCTAATGCGATTTCAAACCACCTACAGAACAAATGTAGTTTAAAAACTCAGATTTCATGTAGTTGTTTTGCTGTCCAAAATATACTACAAAAACAGACCAAAACTTGTGTTCGTCTGAACAAAGCCCATGCAGAACATCTCATAATTGATTCTGCAGTTTTATTTGCATGATAAACACCCACTAATCCCTTTGTCCCAAATCCATTTTTTCCCACTTTACTATCTGCTTCTTACCACTGCATCATTAAACCAGAAAAAAAGGAGGGATGCTGTTAAGAAAAGGAAGTTCAGTTGCCTTTCAGAGTATTTTTTTAGGAGTGGATGAGCAGACTGGGCGTGGCCGGATCCTCTCTGTCTACCGCCTGCCCCCTTCTGGCTGAGGGACGTACTACACTCGGAGAATGTTTAACCAATACTAGTGGCTTTCTTTTCATAATCAGACTCTTACTTTGGGTTTCCAAAGGAAATATGACATTAGATAGAATATCTCAATGTATTTAAATAGCTTTGAAAATGGAGAGGGACAGCAAACAGGATGGACCGTGCAAAATTACACCTGCCTCTCTCCCTAGATGATTTATTCCACTAATAATTTACTCATTTTTACCAATTATATACATATATATTTGACAGAAAAAAGTATATAGATATATGAATATAACATTTTTGTCATAAATATAAAACTTATATATGATATTATATATATAAAGACAAAAAACACTCTTGAAAATGATTTTTTGATGGCTATCCTTTTATGATGGACTGTAGCATGAAACGTTACATCACCATACGGAATGACAGTTGACTGGTTTGTTTGATTTGCATTGAACCACCCCTGTTTTTCAGTTGTTTCTTATAGTTTAACAGAACCTGGTCTTCCATCTTTAATTGAACATCCCACAGTGGGGTGCATCGGTGTGTTGAGCCCTTCACACAGACCACGTTTGTTATTTTTCAATTGTAATTTTTCGTATAAAACACAAAAAAACGTGTTCCCAATACAGTAACATGCTTTCATGCACACAACCACACTAGTTTCTTATCCAAATATGACTTTGCTAAATCAAAAGTCTTCTTAATCTGGTAATAAGAAATTCTGAATAAGAAACTCTGCAATAAGTGTGCGTGTAAGCGAGTGTGTGAACAAATGTGTGTGAGGTGTGCATGACAGAACCACTGTGGGACGAGAAACATCTGTAATATCGCAGCTTATCTGGATGGTAATGACTGGTGTTCAACATCTCATAAACAAACCAGAAGGAAGAATCTATAATTGTAAAAGTTTCCACTGTATGGCTTATATGGTAACCTGCTGTAAGCAGCATTTGGCTTATTTGTTTTTTATTTCTTTATTTAATGTTTTTTTTTCTCCTCATAGGTGGATTTTGTAGCTTGTGAAATATGATGCTTAGAATAATTTTTATGAATTCATGTAGAATAAATTTTAGAATGAAAATTATTTAAAAGATGAAGCTAAGGACAAAAGATTTAATGAAGAAGAAAAAAAACAATCAATCAAAAAAAAAGCCCGGAGATCCTGCAGCTGTATATATGGTCAAATGACTAAATATTTGCTTTTTATATCAATCACAAGCAATGTATATATGATAGTTTTCATATAAATTTTTAAAAATCAAAAAATATATAGATCTATATATGAATGTTTGGCATATATGCATAGTTAACCACCTGTCAAAAAAGGTGAAGATTTTACTCTTTGTATGGAGTTCGGGGGTGATTTGCACAAAACAAGGTGCTAGCATTTCAAGCCATTCATTCCCACCTGTCTGATTCTACTCTCCATTAGGGCTCAACAGATGCATATGAACTGTTTGCATATTTAAAACCAAGCCTAGGACGTGTAAACACAGACACATTGATGCTCATTTCTATTCTGTGCATCATCGGTCCTATTCAGACTTGTGTGTTTTCTAAACAGACTGTGACAGCAGAAAGAGTTAAAGCTTCACCCATTGGTCATCGAAAATCAGTCCGCATGCAAACAGCCAAGGACGAAAACGCCTTCTCGGTGCTTCATTAGATGAGTGTTTTTGATGACACGCCAGTAACACTGTGTAGGAAAGCCCCTTCCGTAGGAGCAACATTGAGTAGATGCCATATTTATCTTGACATGAATAAAAAAGAATCTGTGAGTGATTGAAGTACAGCCTGTTCACACTGCAGCTAAATACGGGTGTCACTCTTCTTCTTAATTCGGTTCTGTACATATAGTTAAATATGGGAGTGGCATTCTACAACTGAATTTACTAGGAATGAAAAATCTATTGTGAATTTAGGTGAAGATGAGATAAGAAATTGCTATTCATTTTGAGATTTGCAAAATAATACATTTAACACATTCATTTATTACACTTTTTAAAGATTAATTAGACGGCAAAGGTAATTTTACCAATGTATCCAGTATTGTTTGTGTGTGTGCGGTGCATGTGTGTGTTATTTATATATATACACACACACACACACACACTGACCAGGCATAACATAATGACCACTGACAGGTGAAGTGAATAACAATGATTATCTCTGATGTTAGTGGCTGGGATATATTAGGCAGCAAGTGAACATTTTGCCCTCATCTCCAAAACTGCAGCTCTTGTGGGCTGTTCCCGGTCTGCAGTGGTCAGTATCTATCAAAAGTGGCTAAGGAAGGAACAGTGATAAATCGGGGGAAAGCGTTATGGGCTGCCAAGGCTTATTGATGCACGTGGAGAGCGAAGGTTGGCCCATGTGCTGAACAAACAAGTCCGATCCATGGAGGCCCCACCTCGTAATTTACAGGACTTAAAGGATCTGCTGCTAACATCTTGGTGCCAGATACCACATCACACCTTTAGGGGTCTAGTGGAGTCCATGCTTCTATGGGTCAGAAGGGGGATATTATGAATATTATAAGGGTGATCATAATGTTATGCCTGGTCGGCTATGCCATAAATATTTTTGATTGATTGATACTGATTATTTTTTTATTTTATTACTAATCACTGATATGGTGTTTCTCGTGAACTTGATTTTTTTCCCTCTGATTGACATTGAAAATATATAAATTTCCAGCAGAAATGAAAGGTTTTGAAAATAGGATGTGACCTATGACCTTAAGACAGTACAACTTTGAACAGACTGTACTTTTATCCCTCATAGCCTCAGTTGTGCTAATGTACCATAAATATGGTGGTTACTCTGACTAAAGTTTATTCCCTCATCTTAGATGCTATTTTCTCTGAGAAAATCCTTTAGCTCATTAACAGAAATCCTGACCCCCCCTCCTAAAACAGCCACTCTGCATTAAACCGTCAGTCTGTTTGACTGTACAAGGGCTTGAATGAAGGTGTTGAGGGGCCATTTGGAGTCAGGCCCCTTCTGATAACTGTGAATTACTTATATGTGCTCCATTGCAGACGAGCCCTGACCCTACCTTTCAGATCCCCGGAAAAATACACAAACAGATTCCTTGTAAAGTCATCCCAGTAATGCTGGAAAATTTCGATTTAGAGATGACCTATTTAATTTCCCCCTCCTGCTGAGAAAAAGTCATGCCCCTCCCTTTAGCAGCCATCCAGAAGAACAAAAGCGTGCGCATGTTTTTGTGAACGTCGTCCCGCTCTGGAGACTTGGAACTGCATTTCTGAGTTCCGTACACATCACTCATAGGCCTACTTTCATCTTTCATATTGATTTTATGTCATGTACATTATATTATAGTTGTTCTTCTAGCAGGAGATGAAAGGAAATGAACAAATGTGCCAAAAAGTAATTATCGTTTTTTTAGCTTTTCTTTGAGGTTTGTAGAGAACAAAATGCTGTTGGAACCAGCACTATGGTGCCACCTCCTGGAAATATTGAGACTACAGACATCTCGTATTTTCCTTTTCTTTTCCTTTTTCTTCCCTGTTTACCCAAATATAGGAGTTTTTATGTTTTTCAATGATTTACATATGTGGCCCAATTTATTTAATTTTATGGGTTCATGTCTGGATTTAAGAATCTGTTCTGTTTGGCTTGAATTCCAGTAAGTCAGTTAGTGACTGACTTGCACATTCGGTGACTACTCTCCCTGACCTTTGCCCTTTACTTTCCCACAATGTAGCGCAGACATCAGGGGTTCTGCATATTTAATGAGAATAAAAATTGCAAATGATTTCTTTGTAATTTTACTCAACCAATGGCAGGACGAAACATGAAATAAACACATCATTCACATGACTCTACAGTATGTTCTAAAGGTTTGTCCATCTTGTTTTCTGACTAACAAAAGCACAATAAAAAATGGCAAGAAATGCAGTATACACTGCTTTAATGAGCATTGTTTTCTGGTGGGTTGATTGCTCAGTTGATGTTGTGACCTGTTCCTAATGGAGACACAGAGGGCCTCATTTATAAATACATGAAAGCTTTCAGTAGGGAGCATCATGAGAGACGGCGTTAAACTACCTCATGTCTCAAAAGCATGTAACTTTACCATAATAATGCACATAAACAACTTTAATGCACTGACCTGTATCACCTGACTGCTGCAGATTCATTTCACCATTGAAAGTGTTGCCACTGAAATGTCACGAACTACCCCAGGTATGACGGGTTTCCACCTCTTTCATGGTGTGAATGCAGCATGAGCGCGTTGTTTTGGTTCAGGAGGAACTGTAAAAGATGGCTGCTGTTTCAGTTGCGGCGCTCTCGATAACATCTGTCCCTCTGATTTACAGGGTTGCCGACTCTCATGCTTTCAGACTCTCACTCTGGCCAAGTAAATCTCACACAAAATTACCAAACCTGTTTTTGATATGAAACAAAGTCTAAGCTTTTACATTTTTTTAAAAGTTTTAATACGAAATTCTAACAATAAATAGCGTTTTGGCACACCTAATGTGGCATAACAGTTAAAGTTGAAAAACAGAATTGCGATATGCTTTAAACTCCCCGCGGCGCGCGCGATCACGTGGATCATGGCGCTCTCGATAGTTCCAGACAAACCAGCGCTGTCAATTCATTTGAATGGCTTAAACAGATAGCTTCACTATACAGGTATTTTCAGAATGTTTGTTGAACAGCACAGCATAGAGTGCATTGATTATCACTTCAACCACATTTATATTATCATTTTGATGGATGCAGCGTTAATATTATGTTTTTGTTTTTTGTATTTAGCCCTCAGGTATTCCTTACTAATTGGTCACACTCATACTCATTGACCATACAACTTAACTATTTTGCAATTAAATGTTTTATGGTTTGGTTCAATAATATGTATTGAATATTTTGAGGAGATCTTGTTGTACTAAATACTATCTGTGCAATAATTATGCTCCATTAATGACCACTTAAAAGATTTTTCCTCTAATATATTTTATTATTTATATTATAATTAGTGTAGTAATTAAGATTAAAATAGATAATTCAAATGCAAAGAGGCAAATTAGAGTCATTTTGTGACTGGACTTTTTTTGTTTGTTTGTTTTGTAATGCCATCACCTTCTAGGTGACTTATTTGTCCTTATACAGTAGAGTATACATATGAATTGATACTAAATCAAGATCGAAATCGATAAGAAAAATATCCCCTGACAAGTTAGATGCTAGATGAACTTGTCTGTTATGGCTCATTCATGGAAATTGATGATAGTTAATTGCTGAATGATGAGATATTTAAGATCTCGCTTGTTTGCATTTCTTTCATTTGAACCACATTCTACTCACAGAAGAAAATGAGTATACATAACATCTTCAGAAATAAAAACATTTTTCTGATGATATACAGGTTGTATCCAGATCAGATACACACATTCATGAGCAGTACAAGGCTGTACTATTTTAATTCATCAACATGGATGTATATATGATATATAAAGCATTTGTGCAAAACATCACAAAAATACACAAACCAAAAGCAATAATCTAAAAATGCCTTCACAGTTTGTGCAATAAGAATAACTGCTCTTCACAATAATAATAATTATTTCTCATCTCTGAGGGAGAAACATGAAGAAACATCTGGGTCATAAAATAATAAAGGGAATTGATTAAATGTATCTATTTTTAGGACAATTGTTTTTTTTTAAGCATTAACACTCACTGTAAGGTGGGAAAATAACAACAGTACAATAATGACAAACATCCTGTCCAAGCACAATTTTTCCTTTTAAAGTCAGCATAAATTACATTCAGTAGATTACGTAGTACTATAATGAAAAAATTATTTAAAATAATTTATCAAAAGACATGACCAGGGTCTAAAACTAACACTCGCAAAGCGCCAAATGATAGTAAAAAATCAGTGCTGGCGAGTATATGAAGCGTTGTCAATCACCAGTTGGCCGGTAAAATTTTTATGAACTGTAACAATGCAGTGTTGTGAGAACATGAATGTGAACAAACGTGAACAACGCCCTGGACAGTTGACAGGTCAGTGCTGCATCATCACGAAAGTTTAAGCCTTGCCAATTTAAATATTCAAGAGCAAGAAGGCGTGGAAGAGAACTTTGCTACTTGCGCGCTGTAAGAAATTTTGTGTGCGCAAACATCAGACGCAAGTGTCTCAGACAGCGCACTGAATTGCACTCTCTTTCATGTAATCTGGCACTTGGACAGACAAATCCACAGGAAATTACGGTATTACGTCTCTGCGCATACCCTAGTAAACACAGCCAGTTATGTCTTAAGTGAACGTTAACAGTAGAGAAAGAAAATGCCGGTGTACAAGCATGCAACCATCTTTAGAATTTTATGTTTGAACGTATTTTTTTGGTAGCTGTGTATATTTCTATAACTTTATAAACTATAATCACTGGATTTCGGTAACGCCCTATTTCCGTCCGAAGAGTGAACTAAGACCCGAAGCATGGCATTTTGACGAACGCGGAAGCGCAGAGGATAAAGCAAAACATAACACCGGTCACAAATGAGAAGTGTAAAACTCTGACGCTTGTCAGAGGAGTTTGTTGCCCAGCCCTATTTGTTGGAACCTCGAGAGGTGCCTACTCTCACCTAAGCTTACGATACTCCTACATCAGCGTCGTGTCAGAGGTCACTCTTCCACCAGAACTCGAATCACGTACGGACCTTACCGGAAGCCAGTGATTATAGTTTATGAAGTAATAAATAAATAAAAATTCTTTACTTCAGAAGGTCTTTATTAACCCCCTGGAGCCATGTGGATTACTTTTATGATGAATGTGCTTTTTTGGGCTGCAAAATCTCAGCTACTATTCACTCCCGTTATAAAGTTTGGAAGAGCCAGGATATTTTTAATATAACTCTGATTGTGTTGGTCTGAAAAAAAGAAAGTCATATACATCTAGGATGGCTTGAGAGTGAATAGATTATGAGATCATTTTTAATTTTGGGTAAATGACCCCTTTAAGTTATCGGCCATTATTCATGTGTGGCAAAAAGTTAGTTTCAGGCCCTGAACATGACAGACATATTCTTGACAGATTCACTCCTGAACTACCTACAGTCTTATTGGACAGATCATCAAACAGCTGCATATGGACATGACACATGAATGCTTTACACTTGGCCTGCATGTCCATTTGACCCTCTTTGTTTATAAAATGTTCCGTAGAAACCACCCTATATTTGATCTTACGATAATTTTTCAAATGTGCGTACATCTGAAAAACACACAAAAAACGTGTGTACACCTCTTCCAGAAGTGAAATTTATAAATTGCGAATGATCTTGAAATTGTGCGCAGCTGAATGGTTTCAGATATCCGCCTTGTAAACAACACCTGAAAGAGCACCAGTCAACATCCAAATATTTTACTTGAGAAATATATCACAGCGCAAAGAGAACACTGGCAATGCGCAGACAGACAAGAAAGATTACTTTTTATGAAACAAAGTCTCAGCTTTCAAATTTTGTCCGTTTTTTAATATAAATTCAAACAATACATATCATTTTGTGGCTATTTAATGTGTCTTGACAGATCGCTGTAGCGCCCAAAGACTTTATGTACTTTACCCCATGATTTACTCACCCTCAAACCATCCTAGGTGTATATGACTTTCTTCTTTCAGACGATGAGATATATTAAATAATGTCCTGGCTCTTCCAAGCTTTATAATGGCAGTGAATATAGGATTTGATTTTGAAGCCCAAAAAAGTGCATCCATCCATCATAAAAGTAATCCACGCGGCTCCAGGGGGTTAATAAAGGCCTTCTGAAGCAAAGCGATGCGTTTGTGTGAGACAAAAATATCCATATTTGAAATTTTAAAAAGGAAAATAACTAGCTTTCAACAGACAGCCTACGTTCTCACTTCAGAAGGCCTTTATTAACCCCCTGGAGCCGTGTGGATTACTTTTATGATGGATGGATGGATGCACTTTTTTGGCCTTCAAAATTAAATCCTCTATTTACTCCCACTATAAAGCTTGGAAGAGCCAGAACATTGTTTAATACATCTCCGACTGTGTTTCTCTGAAAAAAAGAAAGTCATATACACCTAGGATGACTTGAGGGTGAGTAAATCATGGGCTAATTAAATTTTTGGGGGGTGAACTAACCCTTTAAAGGGACTTTGGTAAGGTCTCAGTTAAAGCGGCATGTGAACCGATAATCTCTTCCTACTAGTTAGGCTACAGCATGAAATAAACATGAATGAAAATCAGAAGGTGAATGTTGTTTCAATCGCGGAAAGACGTCAATTCACAAAATTTTAACGTTAACCTACTAACTCTCCTGTCCGTTTATCGGACAAAATGGCGTAGTCGCCATTATGATTGATCTGATCGCCTTTCAATCAAACTCCCAGCTAAATCAAAGTTTGAAAGCTATTCATTATCAAGTAATCTACACATTAGATGTGCTGTAATCTGCCATCTGCCAGCGAGTCACTGTAACCTGCAGTTTGTGAACGTCGGTGAGCATTTAGAGCAGTCTCAGCTCTCTTCTTTGCCCTGACTGTCACATCCACAAAAACACATTCATATGCTCGAGTTTTCATCATGGCTGTCTTCCCATTAATTCCCAAAGAGATTTTATCCTGCTCTCAGATATGCTTGCAACAAATCTCTTTAATGTAAAAAAAAAAAAAAATGGACAAACTTTTTTCCGTCAAGATTTTAGGTTAAAAAAATATAAATGTATAAGGTAATGTGTATATTTTAGGTGTGTAAGTGTAACTGATTGCAGTTCAAACAGTCCTGCTGTTAAGTGTACTAATATTACATTATGATGCCATTAAAACCGCATGAAAAGTAATTACTTCAATTTGTATAATCAGCTACCCTTATACAAAGATCACCTGCTTTATTCATACTGATGAGCATCACAAATTGTTACACAAAGGGTGCATTTGTAAAATATCACACTTTAAAAAGATTATAAATATTTCATTTAAAATTCCAGCTATATATAACATTCGGCACAGACTAAGCTTCACATTCCATTAAGAGTCTTGATTTTTTTTTTTTTTTGCTAAATCTGCATGCTGCACAATTTGTATCAAATCAGTTCTGCAGTTGAGAACTGTGATTCTATTAGTCAATCATCTGATAATGCCACCTGTACATTCACAGAATCATAATTTATTCCTGTTAGAGGTTCAAGAACAGACACACACTATCAGTGGTGTGAGGTAGAGTTCTCTCTGATGCTCAGGACAGTGAGAGGACAGCCATGATTTAAGGAACTCAACAGTACAACCCCAGAAGCAGAGGAGAAAGAGAATAAGAAAGGATGGAGAATGTGACGTGGTCATGCTGAGTCTGGTTTTCCCTCTTGTGTCTCCTCTTCTTTATCAGATGTTTCTTCTTTATTCTCTAAATCAAAGTTCTGCAAAATAACATGAATAAAATCAGTAAATTGCGTCATCATTGAGAGAGTAAGCAGTATTATTCAAACACGCACCTCTAACTCCCTCATAACTTCATCCATAAAGTCGTTGGAGTTCTTCTTGTAGGACAGAGCCATCTGAATGGCATCTTTAAACACCTGTGGAACATTCCCAGAACATTAGAACTTCACGCAGCAGGGCCAAGGACTTCCCTTTTACCCTAGAACACATAGGGCCTTTTAAGGGCACAAATGGCCTTCGAAACGCTTTCGAGACGGATTTAAATCCGATCTCGCTCAAACCACTTCAGGAGGTGGTCTGAGACGCATTCCAAACAAAACTGGACAAGGGTAAATGCATCTGGCTGTTGAAACCACATATCTAAAATTTACTCTTCCCAAAATGTTAGGTGTAAGAGCACAGGCACATCTGTGAGTCAAATATTATACAATTAACTTAAAGGAGTTGTATGTAGGATTGTGGCCAAAACTGGTACGGCAATCACTTTCAAATGACTGTAGAGTGGTGTATCCCCTCTCCCCCTCCCCCCTGACTTGAGGTTGCCAGATAGGCTGCAAGATCCAGCAGGAGCGTAGGCTGCTACAAGGAGCTTACAGGAGTCCTACACTTTTTTTCTGTTAATTATGTTTATGCTTCATGAGAGGTTTTTTAAAGTTAGACATTTTTTATCCAAAAAGTTTGTAGCTGCAGCTGTGGTAACTAGAGCAGAGCTGGCAACCCGGATGCCGAAACACTACTGACTTCGTGATTGGTAGATCGGTGGAGGGTGGAGCTTCAGACCAAAACACAACATGTCAACATCAACATCAGTTGAGGGGCCCGTACCATGATGGTAGATTAACAAACTCAGGGTTATAGGATTAGTTTTGAGTTGACAAAACCAAACCAATCAGTTCAGGCTTTGTTGGTCCCATGATGCTGATCATCAACTTTCTCTGTCAACTCAGGCTTTGATCCTGAGTTTGTGGAGCGCGTGCACGTGAATGTGTGACATCAGCAGTGAGCAGCCAATCATATGCCTTTCAACACAAAGTGTGACTCATTTCTCGCGAGAGAGCCGACGTGATTCAAAACTCTTTTCCTGAAGATAAAGACATTGAAGTATATTTAAAGAGTTTGAAAGCATTTACAAAGAAGAAAATAATGTTCCATGTAAGAGGATAAATAAAGAAAATAGTTGTGAAAGTAGTTTATATATATATATATATATATTTTTTTTTTTTTTTTTTTAAGCAGTCTCTTGTGCTCACCAAGTCTGCATTTATGTTTATATATTTATATAATATTGTGAAATATTATTAAAATGTTATTAAAATGATTTTTATTTGAACATATTTTACTATGTAATTTATAATTGTACAATTATTATATTAAGTAATCATCATTAGACAATATATATATTTTTTTTTTTTTTGGAGCAAGAGAACCAGGGGGAGTGGCTTTATTGCATCAGAGATGAGCTCACAGCTGATTGGTTCAAATTCAGTTTGAGATCTCTTATCCCGAACATAACCTGCTCCGGAGCAGGTTAGCTGCGGAGCATAAGTTACTATGGAGATGAACACTGCTAAAAGCCAAACCACTTTAATGGTACTTAAAACCCAGGATTGGTACAAACTAAGCTTAAACATATCTGGCTAGCTAGCTAAACTGGCTTCATGGTATAGGCCCCAGGACTGCAACTTCACTTTTAAAATGACAATATCCTGGCCGGACTACAGCTGTTGTCAGTTATAAAAGTATTTGAAATGAACATGATTTCTTAATGTCTAGTGACATATCAGGGCCATTTTATGATTAATTTAGATAGATTTCTTACATATAATTCCTTTAAGTGCTTATTCTTTGTAAACTACATGTATTATCAATTCAAATAAAATGTAAAGCTGCACTCTGTTTTATGTTGTACTGGCTGTATTTTAATATGAAAATTACAGCAAAATTAAAAAAAAAAATGGGGTTTATAAATTATATTATAAGATGCATCCAAATTCATCAAAGCAAACAATACGGCCTGTACTTATCCCCATGACATCTACTATTAAAATTCTGAGAGTTCAGTAAGCTATAACAGCTTTTTTACTGAACCTGATACCTGTCAATCTATTCTGTCTAGGATGCTCACCTTCACCACATTGGTCCCATCAGCAGCAGATACAAAGTAGAAGGGCAGACCTTGTTTCTTAGCAAAGTTGAAACTCTTCTGAGTCACCTTCATGTCAGCTTTAAAACAGCAGAACACATTAAAGAACAAAAGATTAGAGACATGCAAAGCCTAACGCTGACTAATAATGCTCTTATCAGTAATCTCACAAAAGGACATGAAATTTACCATCTATCTTGTTAGCGACTACCAGACATGGAATCTCAGGCCGGTACTCTCTGAGTTCTTTGTACCAATTTGGGAGGTTCTTATATGTGATTTTCCTCTGGACATCAAACA
The DNA here is from genome assembly GCA_023029165.1 of Gobiocypris rarus. Lineage (NCBI taxonomy): Eukaryota > Metazoa > Chordata > Actinopteri > Cypriniformes > Gobionidae > Gobiocypris > Gobiocypris rarus. Next base: position 18,061,002 of record CM040918.1, read on the forward strand.
CCTGGAAAAAGCAACTGGATTAATTCTGAAAGCCTTTTTGATATCTACTGTTTATGAAAAGCATTCAAAATAGTTTTCTGTTACAAAAAGCCAAAATGTTTCCAACTTATTTTCACTCATTAATATATATTTTTAAAGAGGATGTGTGTGTGTGTGTGTGTGTGTGTGTGTGTGTGTGTGTGTGTGTGTGTGTGTGTGTGTGTGTGTGTGTGTGTGTGTGTGTGTGTGTGTGTGTGTGTGTGTGTGGACTGGTAATCCCTACGGTATGGGGACAAAATGCCCCACAAAGATGGCAATATCCAAATTTTTGTCCTTGTGGGGACATTTTTGGTCCCCATGAGGAAAACATCTTATAAATCACACTAAGTGATGTTTTTGAAAAAGTAAAATGCAGCATGTCTCCTGTGATGGGTAGGATTAGGGGCAGGGGCAGTGTAGGGGGATAGAAAATACGGTTTGTACAGTATAAAATGCATTACGCCTATGGAATGTCCCCATAAAACATGGAAACACAACATATGTGTGTGTGTGTGTGTGTGTGTGTGTGTGTGTGTGTGTGTGCGTGTGTGTGCGTGTGTGTGTGTGCGTGTGTGTGTGTGTGTGTGTGTGTGTGTGTGTGTGTGTGTGTGTGTGTGTGTGTGTGTGTGTGTGTGTGTGTGTGTGTGTGTGTGTCCTTGTTTATATTACATTGTGGGGACCAAATGTAATCCCCACAATGTAATTTTATTTTTATTTAATTTTTTTATTTTATTGTTTTTAAGTATTAATGCAGAATGTTTCCTGTGATGGGTAAGTTTAGGGGCAGGGGCAGTGCAGGGGGATAGAATGTACAGTTTGTACGGTATAAAAAACATTTTTTTAAACTAAAACTATTTAAAATGAATAAAAAGCATTTTGGTTAATTAAAATAAACCCGGAAAAAAAAGAACACTTAATAATTAGAAATGTTGCCTTGTCAACTAACTGAAATAAAAATAAGTTGCACAAGAGAGAGCATGCACCTTATTATAAAGCTGCATACTATCCATCCATAAGGAATCTCTCCTTAAGTACTGAAATCACTAAAACTGAAAACATACCTAATTCAAGACATTAAAGGGTTAGTTCAACCAAAAAAATTATCCCATTATTTACTCACCCTCAAATCATCCTAGGTGTACATGACATTCTTCTTTCAGACGAACACAATCTGAGTTACATTAAATAAATGTCCTGGCTCTTCCATGCATTATAATGGCAGTGAATGGCAGCCCAAAAAAGTATATCCATTCATTATAAAAGTAATCCACACGGCTCTTTTTAAGCAAATTGATGGGAAGCGATCCACCGGAAGCTTGACATTTTACTTTATAAAATATGGATATTGTTCTGACACAAACCCATCGATTCACTTCAAAAGGCCTTTATTAAAGTCCCAGTGAACCGGAAATAGCAAGTGAGTTTTCTTCAGTGCTGTGATGTATATTATCCAAGTGAAACGGAATATTGAATAGAGGGCAGGGTTTTACTTCAGCGCTCCTCCTCTCCATCTCTCGCTCATAGCAGACTAACGGTTCGAGAGGAGTGGTTAAGGATATTCAAACCCAAGCCGTCAAACTGACGTCATCTGAGCAGGAACGCCATTCCAGACCAGAAGTAACTTTTCTGATTTTGATAAAAGATTACCGCAAACAAACAATTTAAATAGGGGTCAATTTGGATTTCATGAGGACTTTAACCCTCCTGGAGCCATATGGATCACTTTTTTACAATGGATGGATGCAATTTTTTGTGCTTCAATTTTTGGGCTGCCATTCTAATGCTTGGATTAGCCAGGACTTCGATTGTATTCGTCTGAAAGAAGAATGTCATATACACCTAGGATGGCTTGAGGGTGAGTAAATTATGGGTTAATTTTTGGGTGAATTATCCCTTTAATAAATACCAAAATAATATATAAATAAGAATTGAATGTTTTGTGACAGTCTCTTACCATGATACAGGCATGAGATTTATGGTAGTAAGACGGGTGCATGCTTCGAAAGCGTTCTTGCCCTGCAGTATCCCAGAAATCTGTGGTGGAGATAAACAAGTGCATAAGTGCTCAGGTTAGACACACAAACTTTAATGGCATCAAGCGCATGACTGCTCAACTAACATGAAAACTAAATTAAAAACCCTGGTATTATAAAGCTGCAATATTAACTGTTAAAAGATCAAGATTCTCGATTTCCTAAATCACAGCGAACATTCAGATCTTCAAAACCAAACCTATCCGATCAGGCTTTACTGGTACTATGACACAGATCAACTTTCACTTTGATCCTGAGTTCATAGAGCATGAGCACATGAAAGTGTGACATCAGTAGCGAATAGCCAATCACATGCCTTGAAACATGTTTAGCGTCTGGACCAATCAGACACAAACTTCAGCAAACCACCTTCACAACAAAAAAAGTGTAAACTACAAAAACGTGAATTTATGAAAATGGTGACATCATGTGGATGCGTATAACGTGTGCAGTCTACAAGCGCTTCGTGTTTCTTTAAAAAATAACTTTGCCAACTACTGGCCTGACATAAATCTTTTTTAATCGTTTCCGCGGATCTGTGTGAAGGGGGATTGTTTTGACAATGTTGTACGTGAAAAACGCAAAGGAAAATCTTTTTGGTACATCTTTGTCACAAACAAACTCTCAGTTTATCTAGAATCATGAAGTTCCTCATCCCTCCCTCGCACTTTGTAACAAATCCTTCCCTCGTGAGTCAGAAATGACCCGAAGCCCTAAAATTATACTTTTGTTATTTTGGTCCAGATTTTTTTGTTTTGTTTTTGATATTTTGATATATAGTTTATATTTTTTTTATCTTTAAATGACTAGATTTTATCAATAAATAATAAATAAATAATTTAAGTTCTTCATATTCTTTCAACTTAAATTCAAAATAACACAATTTCATGGATAACCCTTTTAATTCAGCTCAATATATCTCACATTGGGTCAATTTGGGTGTCTCTGCCAACCTCTTGTGGGGAAAAAAATAACATTTCATGACTCTTGCCACTAGATGGCCTTATAGCTCTATTTGGAGCAAATGAGCTGTTGCACTGGGTCCTAAAGTCTGTTCTTCCTTCAGTATGCATTTAGATACTTATAAATGTAGACATAAAATAATTTTTTGGTAAAGTTTTAGCATTTTCTTGTTTGGATTTTGAGCATTTTTAGGTTTTTCTAAGTATACTGAAGCATTCCTCACATTTCCAAATTCCAGTCAAATTGACCCGCAGGAGAAGGATTTGTTACTTTTTTCAATTGTGAGCACAAAGCTCCTCGAATCCAGTCAATTGTTTTGTGTGTGTATTCATGGTTCAAGTGCATATAAATAACACTATGTTTCTCAAACTTACCAACTAGGATAGTTTGTCCATTGATGGTGGTGGTGTATTTGTACAGAGTCAAAGCGTAGGTGGATAGCTGCTGAGGCCGACTGATACATTTCATTAAGAACGTGTCAACTTTGAGAATGAATGATACACCCACATACAAAGAGAGAGAGAGAGAGAGAGAGAGAGAGAGAGAGAGAGAGAGAGAGAGAGAGAGACAGAGAGAGAGAGAGAGAGAGAGAGAGAGAGAGAGAGAGAGAGAGAGAGACAGAGAGACAGAGAGAGAGAGAGAGAGAGAGAGAGAGAGAGAGAGAGAGAGAGACAGAGAGAGAGAGAGAGAGAGAGAGAGAGAGAGAGAGAGAGAGAGAGAGAGAGAGAGAGAGAGAATGCAGATATTGGTCACACATACACACACAACAGTAATAATGTCAAAGGATACTATCCATCCATAAGGAATCTCTCCATAAGCCTGAAAAGATATGATGAAAAGCTTTAGAAAAAATGCAAATGCCTTGTCACTGAATAAGAGCAATAACACAGCTCCTCCATTAGTGTCAGTAACACATAAAGCATAAGTTACTTGGATTTGCCCACAGCGCTGTCTCCGAGGCAGATGATCTTGACTTGCTCATCCGCGTCATATTTCTCCAGGTCCAGATCAGAAATGCCTCCTGCGTCCATTGCGAGACGACAGAAGCAGCAGCAGGAGTTTCAACTCTGAGCCTCTTAATGCAGCGGGATTAGATGACAGCTGACCAGAACAGCTGAAACACGGCGCTGCTTTACTCCATCACACGCTTGCTAACTCAATCAATATCATTTAGTTCATCTATACAAGCAATAATTCGTAAAACAAACTGTAAATGTTATATTCCCAAACACAACCCGACAGTGTTACTGCTTTGGCTAGCTGACTAATTAGCAGATTAGCGTGTTTGATACCCAAGCAATCTAACTAACTACGCTAAATACATATTTAGCCAAGAATATTATTTAACAATCTTTGGCAGAAATATTTGTAGGGCTCGTCGTGAGTTTGTTCGCATTCACGGCTGGCATTATAGACCAGAAAACAACGCTATTTTGTGATGAAAAATCTCGGTTTGGTTCCAGAAAATTCACAGTGAACATGCACGACAACAACGCGTTTCTAAGCAACGCCAGGACCCACGAAGGGCCTCCTTTGCTCCTGGAAAGCACCAGGCTGTCTTTGAAGGTGCCTGATTCATTGTGATTTTTCCATTTATTCTAATGGTTATTCTAAATACAAAACGTGGCAACAAAAAAAATGATATTACTACTAATAATTCTAATGTATTCTTCTCCATTTGTATTATTATTAGTAGTAGTAGTAGTAGTAGTAGTGATGATGATGATGATAATAAAAAAAAAATTAAAAAAAAGATTTAACTAGGCCAGTAAAATATATATTTTTATTCATTTCTGAAGGTGTAAACTTTGACCTATATTTTTGACACTTTCTAGGAAACAAAACCAATAAACAATACCTGGAATGTCTTCTTTGTCTTTGACAAATTACCTGTCAGTAATATCAAACACCATAATCTTACCCTCTTTTTTTAGATTGAGTAAGTAGCACTTTACAGAATGTTGTCCTGGTCACATTCTTGACATGGGAATACACAAAACAGACATTTGCACTTGCAGATATAACAAAAATGTTATAGATCTACTTGATGAACAGTCTGAAAAGTCTTTACTACTTTCCCACAGAGGTCAGTGAGTGCATGACTAGATTAACATTGAAAGGCTAAAGAACAGAATAGATCCAGATCTCAGTGGTAAGATCCAGATCTCAATGATGGTTCCCAAAAGTCTTTAAACATAGCCTGGATGCCAGTCGAATTTAGCCCAGCCCACAACATTTTTGCTCGGGCAAGTTCTGACTAGAATTGAGTATGACCACGTCAGGCTACTATAAACATGCATCATTGGTAAAACCAACTTAAACCACATTTTGCGTTTATCAATTATTCAAAAGGACTAAAATGTAGTAATTTAATCTGTTATGAGAACCATAAAAACTAGTAGCTCTGTGGACACTTTTATTAAATGATCTTTTTTATTTTGTATCCAACTTTGTAAGTGCGTGTGTGCGTGCGATACAAAACTATCAAAAACAATGTTGGTATGGGGTATATTTGAAGCTTTCTGTGTGTGTGTGTGTGTGTGTGTGTGTGTGTGTGTGTGTGTGTGTGTGTGTGTGTGTGTGTGTGTGTGTGTGTGTGTGTGTGTGTGTGTGTGTGTGTGTGTGTGTGTGTGTGTGTGTGTGTGTGTGTGTGTGTGTGTGTGTGTGTGTGTGTGTGTGTGTGTGTGTGTGTGTGTGTGTGTGTGTGTGTGTGTTTGTGTAAAATATTAAAAAATATATTATTTTGTATGTCACTTTATCGTATATTTTTATTATTTTATTATGTTGAAACCAGCACCAAGTGAAATTGTAATTTTTTACTTGTTAAATAAAGTTTCTAATGTCTAATTGATTAGGTGTTGCCAAATGTTCGTGTTCTTCCATAAATAAAATAAAATGGAACACTATGAATAATAGAAGTTTCTGTTGAAATGCTGTCTTTGCTCTTATAAGCTCCACCCTAATTTGCATGTGTCTGGGATGTAAACTCAGCTGAGAGACACTCTTGTGCTCCTGACAGCTGGACCAGACACACAGAGAGAGTGAGAGAAAGACAACTAACATTTAATATACTGTAGCAAAATGGCCCGTAGACTGTCCATTTCAGAGGAGGATTTCTACTGCCCTATCTGCTGTGACATCTTCAGGGATCCAGTTCTCTTAGCCTGCTCTCACAGCATCTGTAATGGCTGTTTGAAAACCTTCTGGAATCGGCGAGGAGCTCAAGAGTGTCCCATCTGCAGAACTGTGTCCTCCAACCCTGATCCAGCCATAAACATTGTGCTGAGAAACATGTGTGATCTGATGAGAGAAGAAACCACACAGGACCTTCCTGTAGAGACGGTGGGGTTCTGTAGTCTTCATGGAGAACCTCTTACTTTCTTCTGCGCTGAAGATCAAGAAGTAGTTTGTGGAAAATGCAGAAATGCTAAATCGCATAAGAACCACCGCATCCGTGCAACAACAGATGCATCACAGGACCTCAGGGTAAGATCTAAAAGTGTACAAATATATGGAAACAGTTTCTACTTCTTTAACACTAACACTTCATTTAAACAATTCATGTTAAATTGACTTGAAACAGTTACTCTTTTACTTAACTTAATGTTTTCATTTTGATATAACATGTTTCAATCAAGTAACCCAATCAAACAGGATATTCATTTCCCATAATGCTTTGCAAAAATGTTGAAATAAAGTACTATTTTATAAAAAAAATTATCAAGAGAATGTTGGTGTTTAAAAGTTTCTGTTGTGTTATTTTAGCTTGTGCTTGGTTTGAGGAACTGCTAGCAAAAATTTAATTCGCATTTTTAAGTAAATGAGTATGGAAGTACTCTGGATGAAACCAGTATCACTTCCGGACTGCCAAAACAGAATATTGCAAGTGTAAAGAAAAGATATTAGTTTGTTGTTATTTAAATCACAGGACTAAAGCATTAAATATAATTATTTGAATAATTAAATTTAAATGAAAACCATTTATTTAAGTTATACTAAAATAATTCATTCTACCAGTACATTGGGTTTTACTTGTTTCAATCAAGTGGAACCACTGTCTATGATTAGATCATGTTTAGCCAAAGAGCTATTGTGAGCAATAGTCAAATGCTTGGTCAAAATGTCCAGCTTGTGGTCAGATTTCCCTGATTGTCGGTGTCAGATTTAATGGCCTGGAAAGGGTTGAAATATGAAAGCTGTCTTGTCAAACAGGTCTTAGCACACTAATGGCCCTTATATGACACATGTTCTCAGACTACAAAAACAAAGTTTCATGGGAAAAGTTTCACTTTGCTGATAAAGTCAAATATTATCTGAAGCGACCTGATCCATTTTGGATATGCAGGTTTTTAACAAACAACTTAACGTAAACAACACTGGGAAAATCATCATGTAAGTCAAGTCAAGTCAATTCAACTTTATCTATAGTGCTTTTTACAATGCAAATTGTTTCAAAGCAGTTTCAGTGTTAAACAGGAAAATAATGCAACAGAATTTGATTTGGCCGTACAGCCGTTCCGGAGAAAACGGTGATGTCGTCTAGCTCATTTAAATTATCATACAGTGACAATGTGGGCAAAATAAGTAAATTAATTTATATATTTAATTTAGTTTACTAATTAGATTCATTTGGATATTTAGTTGAAAATGTGTGTCCCCAACTGAGCAAGCCAAGCCAAAGGCGACAATGGCAAGGAACCAAAACTCCATCAGGGAGAAACCAGGCTCAGTCGGGATGCCAGTTCTCCTCTGGCCAATTAACAAACAGTGTATTATTATTATTCTGGCGACTTTACAGGTCAGAAGTCATATTAAAAGTCACATCACATCGGTTAATGTAACAGATTAACACAGATTGACACGTACAGTAAACATCTGAGCATCATAGGCTGAAAAGAGCACAACAATGGAAATGCAGTATAACAATATATTAATTGACAGCCTATATAGGCTATATATATATATATATATATATATATATATACATATATATATATATATATATATAGATAGATAGATAGATAGATAGATAGATAGATAGATAGATAGATAGATAGATAGATAGATAGATAGATAGATAGATAGATAGATAGATAGATAGATAGATAGATAGATAGATAGATAGATAGATATTTTTTTAGCTTTATTTCAATTTCTGAAATACAGTACAATATATTAATTGACAGCTAGCCTATATAGGCTGTCAATTAATATATTGTACTGTGTATAAGCTAAAATAAAATATAAATATTACATTACATTACAATAGACTTGTCAATAAATAATTTTAAGTTGAAATTACTAAAACTAAAAATGGAATAAAAATATAGTAAAGCTATATAGAGTTTAAAAAATTAATACAAATAATGTAAAAAAAATGCAAAACAAAATTATTTAAAACTAAAATGAAAATATAAAAATAAAACTTTCAAAATAGTCAAATACTATAATAGTAAAACTTGTCCCAGTCTCACTTCTCTTTCTATCATCTTTCTAGCAAGAGCTCCAGCAGAAACTAAAGGCCTTTCTAGAGAAACTCAGAGTCCTTGAACAATTTAAACAGTCCTGGGATGAAACTGCGGAGTGCATTAAGGTGAGTATCGGGAGGAAATCCCAGCATTTACACTGTTGAACTGAATGGAAGTTTCAGCCTGATTTTGCTGATATTTCGTGCCTAGAGGCAAAGCCAGCAGACAGAGATGCAAATTAAGGAGGTGTTTGAAAAGCTTCACCAGTTTCTACAAAATGAAGAGGCAGCCAGCATGACTGCACTGAGGAGAGAAGAAGAGCAAAAGAGTGAGATCATTAAAAAGAAAGTCGAGGAGATTAGATCAGGGATGTTATCTCTCTCACATATTATTGAGTCTATCGAGGAACAGCTAAGAAGAAATGACTTCACATTTTTTGTGGTAAGTACTTGCATTTATATTAAAACATTGATTATTTTTTATATTATATTAAGTTGAATTAAGAAAATTTTTAATTATATTATTCTACTATTATGGATGCATTCAAATGACAAAAATACATTTATAATGTTACAAAATATTTCTATTTTTACATAAAAAGAATCCTGAATAAAAAGTATCACTGTTTCCACAAAAATATTACATAACATTGATAATAATAACAAATGTTTTCTGAGAAGCAAATCAGCATTTTCTAATGATTTCTGAAGGATCATGTGACACTAAAGACTGAAGTAATGATGATGAAAATTCAAACTTTTGTGTACATTTTCTGATCACATAACATAGATTAATCTTTCTGTTTCTGTCTACATTTCTTTACTTCTAGAACTACAAGACTACAATTGAAAGGTAAGAAGATGTCTTTTCTTAACTTTTACTCTCAGCTCACATCAGTACTGACTCCTAAATGTTGTTTCAGAACAAAGTGTACACTGCGGGATCAGACCAGACCTTCAGGAATGCTCATTAATGTTGCAAAACATGTGGGTAACTTAACCTTTGAAGTGTCAAAAAAACTACAAGCCAACATTCGATACAGTGAGTACTGAGCAGTAAAAATATTCTCATCTGTTTATTATTGTGTCTTAAAAGTGAACATCTTTATCTCTACCCCTCCAGCCCCAGTGACCCTTGACCCCAACACCGCCCATCCTTATCTGGCCGTGTCTGACGATCTGACCAGTATAACTTACAATGATGAGCACTTCCAACAACTTCCAGCCAATCCGGAGAGATTTGACGGCTACACAAGCATTCTGGGTTCTGAGGGCTTTGACTCAGGGTCTCACAGCTGGGACATCGAGGTGGGCAATAGCACAGCCTGGGCCGTGGGAGTGATCACAGAGTCCGCATACAAACGCAGACAGAGTCCCTCCAAGACGGGCTTGTGGTATGTGGGCTTCTGCAATGGTAAATACGGGAAGGGCTGTTCTCCTGAGATCCTGACCCTTCTACGGGTGAGCCAGAGAATTCAGAGGATCAGGGTGCAGCTGGACTGGGACAAGGGCAAACTCATTTTCACAGATTCGGGCCGTAATATTGGTCTGCATGTGTTTAAACACGCATTCAATGAGAAAGTATTTCCTTACTTTTATAATCACTGTATGCAACATCCGTTGAGGATCATTCCAGTAAATACAACTGTGGAAGCACACATTTAGTGCCAATACAACTTTTAAACTGGTGTAGTCAGGTTGATAGGTTTATTGTGATATCAGTTTAATTAAAATGAGACATTAGCATTAGTACAGTACTGCAATAAATAATTTTCCAGATAGCATGTAATCATTGAAACAATGCTGAGTCAAGTGTTAATACGTCAATACTAATTGCATTAAATTAACGTTACAACGTGATATTTTTTTCACTTTTGCACCCCCAGTTACTGTTGAAACAATGTTGAGATTTCAACCACAAATCATTGAATCAACATTATTACATGATAGTTCAATATCAGGTTTGCACCCACATTTAATGTTGAAACAATGGTGAACAAAAAAATCAACACACTATGATGGATTCTACATTACTGATGTTGAATCAATATTGAAATTAACAAAAATAATCAATGTTCACATCTTTCACTTTCTCAATGATTAAAAAAAAAGTTATTTGTGATTGTGTTTCAGTGGAAACAGGCTAAACTGACTTGAGATCAGTTACATTAATCAAATGTATGAATATGAATGATTACCTGATGAAGCAGTAATCAGGGAGCAGGAGATAAGGCACAGGATATCATCAAGTCCCAGGTCAGGTGATTATGCTGTCGACAACAACTCGGTGTATAATCTGTCGGCATTACCGGGAGGGTGCTTTGAAAAGTATCCTGCTCTGCCTAAAATATAAACACTTAACGGGCTTACCATAGTGAATCAGCGTAAGACAAAAACGCGTTTTGGGAGAGGGATTGATGGTGTATTGACTTATTATTTTAATTTTGTTAATTTTGAAAAAAGTGACAGTGTACCTTTAAGATTTTCAGAAGTTTTTATTTTGTAAATAAATCTCGATAAATGAGTTATTTTATGTCATGGAGCAGAAGATTAAAAATAAGGAAGTGAAACAATGAACAACTGCACTATTAATGTAAATATAGTACCTGTGCCAAGTGACAATAAAGTGACAACAACAAGAAGTATCTTGATTCAAAGATTTACTTTCTTTCTGGATTTACACAGTAATCATCAGTGCTGTTTACCACCTCTGTGCCATTTTTAGATCTGTTCCAAAACCTAGTGAGCTGCTTTGCTGTCTGCTACCTATAGCATCCAAACTGAATCCCACCTCATACTCTGTTAACATTATAAGAACAGGCATAATTAGAAACATTTCCTGACCAGCAAATCAGCATATTAGATTTCTGAAGGATCATGTGACATTGAAGGCTGGAGTAATGATGCTGAAAATTCAGCTTTGCATCACATGAATAAATTACATTTATTAAAATCTAATTTTATATAAATTATTCAAATCAAAACAGAGAACAGTTCTTTTAAATTGTAATTATATTTCATAATATTGTTGTTTTACAGGGTTTTTTTATCAAACAAATTCAGCAAAAAGTGTCCCAATCAACCTGAATTCATGTGTCTGTGATGTGTTAAAATGCTAGTCTGGGTAGACTTGGTTCACATGGTTTTGGAATGAAGTAGCACAATTATTGCATCTTGGAGTTTTTTGTTTTTTTAACTGAAACACCAATATTTCAAGTTTTATATTAGCAATATTAAGACCTGCTATGACAGACTCTGTAGCGTGTTGGACAGAATTTATTAGGGCAGAAAGGACCTGTTTAATCATAACCATCCATAATTATGGGAGCAATGTACTCAGAATGACGAATTCCAAAGGAGAAGCTGGGAGCTTTGGTTCCTGTGAAAGTAACCTGTTGAGTGAGACAAAGGAAAAAGTTTTAGCATACTTGTTATTTTAACAGTAGTTTTAGTAGTGAGCAATTCTAAACTAGAAACTGAATCTATAGCCTGTACACTACCGTTCAAAAGTTTGGGGTCAGAAGATTTAAAAAAATATATTTTTGATCAAAAATATAGTACAATTATTATAATTTAAAACAACTGTTTTCTATTTGAATATATGTTTTACACGTTAATGCATCCTTTCTTAATATAAGCCTTAAGCGTTACTGACCCTAAACTTTGGAACCGTTTTGTATTAGTACAGACCCTTTCTGGATTGTGCGCTCCAGGTCCTGGTTTCTTGGTAGTGTCCCCAGGCATGAGGTTGCGACCGGTCATGCTGTACTGAGGGGCCTTGTGTCTGTACACACATGAATCGACCACTTGGTAGGTCCCTGGACCTGGAGTCTGAGAAAAGGATTGTTATCATCTTTCTCAAGTGCATACCAAGAGATACATACTGTAATGTGTCCGCACCTTCCTTAAATCTTCATGGAAACTGCCAATATTACTACGGCCGCTGAAGGAGACATTTGGAGCGGCTGTTTTATTCACGACTTTTGGCCCTAATACCGGGGGAAGCATGTACGCAGCTGGACCTAGAGACAAGATAATGCACAAATGTCCACTAACACATGGGAAACATACTTGTTCTAGTAATATTGCTGTGTAGATCTGTGGGAATATACCTGGTGTCTGGTCATTGCGGAACAATTTAGTTCTCGCAGAGAGGGAGAACGCTGGGGCCAAGTAATAGGTTGTCTTTATTGCCTTTTCAGGTGAGTAACTGCCTGGAAAAAAGAAAAAAAAAAGAAATCAAAAGCCAGCTTAACTTTACTATGTACGTTCTACCTTGTTTTATATTTGGAGAGAGCTACAAAACCTGTGTGTTTATGTTGAGTAAAATACCTGGGCCAGGGGTCTGGAAGGGCTGAAGATCCTTTCGTCGGCCATAGACAGAGTACGCAGGGGTTCCATCCCGACCCACCCTGGTGATGTTGGAAGGAACAAGGTATCCAGGCCCTGGGGAAAAGTTGGCCTTCAAGTCACGATGGCGCGTGCCAAAGCTAAATGCTGGGCCTTTCTGCATTCGCGGGTCATGGTTGTTCATTCCTGTAAAGGGCACAGAAAACTCCCAAAATCATTTGGATTTACTGCAGGGCAATAGCTAGGCATTCTAGACCCCTTACACCCTTTAAAAAAATAGCATTTAGAAATTGTTGTGGGTTCTTAGAATCGCTTCAACCTTTCAACCCATTAGTTCCTGATTTACTGTGTATTTGTGTGTGTAGCCTGATATTACGGCGCTTATAAATCAACCTAATCATGTTTATATTTAAATCTAGTGATTTGCACAGGTTTATATGACGGTTAACTTTAAAAGTAGAGGTTATGTTAGGTGATAGAAAACATCATTAACCTGATATAAAAAACATTGGAAGTTTATGAAATGTCCTCACTATCACTAATAGTTAAAAAAACGTGTGTGTGTGTGTGTGTGTGTGTGTGTGTGGACTGGTAATCCCTACGGTATGGGGACAAAATGTCCCCACAAAGATGGCAATATCCAAATTTTTGTCCTTGTGGGGACATTTTTTTGGTCCCCATGAGGAAAACATCTTATAAATCACACTAAGTGATGTTTTTTGAAAAAGTAAAAATGCAGCATGTCTCCTGTGATGGGTAGGTTTAGGGGCAGAGGCAGTGTAGGGGGATAGAAAATACGGTTTGTACAGTATAAAATGCATTACGCCTATGGAATGTCCCCATAAAACATGGAAACACAACATGTGTGTGTGTGTGTGTGTGTGTGTGTGTGTGTGTGTGTGTGTGTGTGTGTGTGTGTGTGTGTGTGTGTGTGTGTGTTTGTGTGTACCAGTTGCCCCTGGGAGAGCATATGTTGGCCCCGGACTGTTATACATTGCAGCGATGGGGCCCCTTGGCCTGTGGGGCCTCCAAGAACCCATCCATACATCCACAGGTGACATGACGCCTGTTTAAAACAGAATTTTACAGAATTACAAAAAATACTTAAGAAAAAACCTGTTAAATAAAAGAATAACACATGAATATTTGAATTGTATGATGCAAAGACAGAGAAGCCTTGATTACTAGCACAGTAAGTACCATGACATGATCATTTTAGTTAACTTATGCTCTTAACTTGCATTTCTAATTTAATTCGATTAACTTTTCAAAACATAGAGTTCTGTAGCAGTTAGGCTAACCGTAGCGTGATATGTCTGACGTTAACGTTACAGCAAACTTAGGAAACCCAATAACTTACCTTGAGTGCAAGATATTTAAAAAATGCGTGAGTTTAATAGACGTTTCAATCTCCGGGTGATTTTGTGAAGAAATATTCGCTCAAACGCACGTTCCTATAAAATTATCGTTTAAATTGATGGTGGCCTTTAGATGTCAAACGATTTAAAAAAAAAGTTACGCTTTATATAGGGAACGATAGAATTCCGATGCTGATACGATATGTGTACACACACAAAAAACTATAGCCTATTATTGACATCTAAAGGTAAAAGAAAGCCACCGATAAAATTCGCAACTGCTGCGACTGTTTTTATGCTTTATAATTGTTTTCTTTTGCATCTCTATGACGCCGTCGCCTTGGTGATTCTTTGATGTCAGTTTGAGTGACATTCCAATGGTGAGGAGTTCACGAGAAGCTGCTCTACATGCCAATCCACTGTAACCCGTGCAGTATTATTAATTATTAACAAACAATTCAACAAGTCCTCTCCTTAGAGATATTTCAAAGTTTAATGCACACATACTATCTTGTCGTTAGACCAGAGTACAGACTATACAACACTTATAAAACATCAATTTCAAAAGTTACCAGCCTACATAGGCTACTAAACAGTTTGCCTGCAAGTTAATTATTAGGACACTTAAGCCACATCTAAAAATGTGTGTGAATATCATTAACAAAATATCAAACCAACTGACGTGCATGTATTTACATAAATTAGTAAATTAATAAATAAAGAAAACACAGGCACACTTTGAGGCTAAACAGTTCACAAAACGTGTTGAGTCTATAGGCTACTCTTAAAACATAAATTTAAAAAAATGGCTAGAAAAGTAATTCTGCAGATGCAACTTGGCTTGCTTATTGCAAAAACAGTAGGCCAAGTTGATATAAGTGTGTTACTTTTGGGGACGACTGTACAGTTTATTGATCAGTCACACAGGTAATGAAACAATAATTCTTTACATGGATATCTTTATTAGCTTTAACACGTTGATGGTGTTGCAGTATTTGGATGGTGGTTGTGTAGGTACATCTCTCTCATCGTAGCTCTGAGCACGCGCAACAAGATGCTGTTTCTCTCTATTTCCTCTGGAGGGCGCTGTTATAATACGAAAGCAAGCAAAATATTATATAATCTGTCCTCACTTACTTGTGTTATTTGTTTACCATCTTTATTTGTGAAAATGTACACATGTACACACAAACTTACTCTTGTTAAAGCTCGAATGAGTCTCTGTAGTATAGCATGTTCAAACTGAGGACATCGAACCACCACATGACCCACACAGACCAGCAAACAGCAGATGGTGTGCCGCTGAGACTAAAACAGCACAGAATTATAACCACATAAAGCTTTATAAGATGAGTAATATGTCTTATATGTATGACACACACACTAATATAACTATACAACTGGTTCATTTAAATGTTTTTTATGCCTAAAATGTATATTTTGCCTACTACATGTATTAAGTCACACTCAATACGTTGTAGTGTGTTCTGTCAATAGAAGAAGGCCAGACACCTTGTGAAGTGTAATAAGGGGGTTTTGTGCAGGCCAGGTTGAGGTCAGTCTCTCTATGTCATCTTTATTGAGAACAGGCTCCTGTTATAATAAAGCACAACAGCTAAACAATCATTAAAAAATCAGAAAAGCTTTTATAAAAAAAATTAATATATATATATATATATATATATATATATATATATATATATATATATATATATATATATATATATATATATATATATATATATATTATATATAATTAATTTTTTTTATATATATAGCTTTTGACAAACATGTTATTTGTCATTTTTATTACTGACATAATTTTGTGCCAGAACTACCATATACTGTGACCTCTGACCTTTAGTCTGTCCAGCCAGGTCCATAAAAGTGTGCTCAGAACGTCTGGATCTGTTTCCATGACTAATGTAAACCAGCCACATTCACTCAAGTTGAGTTCATCCTGCAGAGAATTAAAACAGGTTAAAATCTCTTACATTACCACAATATTCACCTACTGTAGTTGCTGTTTTGAAAAAGCCCTGTTACTTGGCTAAACCTGGTTGTTCTTGAATATATCACCCAGACAGAATGAGACAGAGATAATTATATAAAATAAATGAAAGTCAGAATGGTTATCTGAGTGATTTCAAAGCAAGAAAGATTATAGAATATATACCATGATTTAAAGGCACAACATGTCATTTTCACCTCTAGTGGTCGATAGAATCCGACAGGACTCAGAAATCATATTCATGGATGAGCTAATGTATTAAAGATTTAATGATGTTACTGTTGGAAGCAGGGTGGGAGCGGAACGAGGCAGCTGGAGCAATGGTTAATGAGAGACAAGCGCAGTGAAGCTTTATAATGCCAAAGACGACTGATTCCGCTTCTTCTGGTCATGTGTATGTGGGGTAACGTAGCGCTGTTTTGTTATATTAGATACATTTGAGTGTGTTGAAAGTTGTAATAATGCTACTCTGAGCGTTTTCTCTGTGGCTACTATAAGACACTTTTCGCACACTGCAGAGCTAGATCGATATTAGGCAAAATATTAGAAAATGTGATTTAAACAATAAGACTAACTGTGTTTAGCTACATAACTATGATTAGTTTTCTGTTGATGAATGTATCCAAACAGTTGCTCACCTGTCTAATAAAACACATAACATATTAAAGGGTCTTTGGTTTTTCCATGGTTTCTACCATGTTCACACATTTGGGATAACATAGCCTATGTATACAAGTCAACAAAATATATAACATTGTTCTAGTGGTTTTTGGGACTCACTTTATATTAGGTGGCTTTAAGTACTATGTACTAACATTTAAATTAATCCTTTGATACAATGCACTTATTGTGTATAAACATGTTTTTACATTGTACTTACATCTGTAATTAATTTCTCTAGTAACATTTATAATTACACTGTTGACACTTCCTTTACACCTAACCCTACCCTAAACTTACCCATACCACCACAGCTGTCCCTAACTTTACCCATATCCCACCTCAATATCAGCAAAAGTATTTGGCAATACAATATGAACACAATAAGTACATTGAATTTATTTTTTGATGTAGGAGTTAAGGCTACCTAATATAAAGTGGGACCAATTTTTGAATATTTTAATCCAAAAATCTTACATATTGTGCCTTTAAAAAATGTTTTAATCATTGCTCTGTATATTTTATCTGTAGCCTACGTGAAATGGATGCAGTTGTATGACCAATAAAGTGAACCTTGGAAACATGATCATGCTTTGCATTCCTGCATGGGCCAAAATGTTTTGTCAGTCCTGTAACTAAGAAGTGTATGCATTCAGAAACATATTTTACTTGTTAAAATCAAGCCATACATGCTATACCTGCAAACCCGCTGCTCTTTTCAATACAGTGTCTACTGGAGGGCGCTGTTGTGCCATTGCCTTAGCCACGGCTCTCGATAATGACGATTGATCTGACGTATTATCCTCTCGTCGTAACTTTAAAAAAACACAAACATTTGCACAAAATTAAAGATAATACCTTTTAAAGAAAAGTTCTCAAATCCATTCAGGCAGTGATCTAAGATGCAGAAAAAATAGTTACATTAAATAGTTTCACACTGACCTCAATGTTTGAGCTGAACTTTAGGAAAACTTGAGGTTTCTTGGTTGTACATTTTGTCTTCTTGTTCACAGTCTCATTATATGAGTTAGGAGTTGATGTCCCATTGTACTGGTCTGTTATCAGGGTATGAGGAATCTTTTGGGATTCTGTTAGGATTCTCTGATCTTTTGATGGACCGATTTCTTCATTGCTCATTTTATGGTGTCCACCAGATTGAGGAGAGTAGTGTGAGAACATGAAATCCTTGCAGAGAAAACAAGATTTCAAATGTCGTCATTTTTGTACATTATGTGTTGTATTTTAATATATTTTAAAATGTAATTTATTCCTGTGATGTTAAAGCTGAATTTTCAGCATCAACGCTCAAGTGTCACATCATGATCCTTCAGAAATCATTCTCATATGCTGATTTGCTGCTCAAGAAACATTTCTTAAGTGAGTACCAATAACAATTCTGCATCAAATCAGCATATAAGAATGATTTAACAATGATCATGTGAAAGTGAAAACTGGAGTAATCACATGAATACATTACATTTTAAACTATTATTTAAACTATTACAAAAAAATGCTATTTTAAATAGAAAGAATAAATAAATAATAACTCAAAACAATTTGAAATGTCCAACATTGGTGACAATGTGGGTGCATTCAATCCGGAATTGATACATCAGATCAATTCCACTTTACGAAAAATGTATTAGATTCAGAATGTTTATTTTTATTTTCTGAAATTCCAAAATACAGCACATCTAAGTAAAAAAAACGATTGGCTCTCACCTCAATGATGGTAATCTTGCTGAGATCTGATTCGCTGTAGCTTCGCTTGTTTAGTAGGACGTCTCTCTTCCTCTCCAAGAATCCGAAAGGCTCATCCCAGGACTCGCAGGAGAACATTCTGCACGAGCCTCGCCTTTCCTTCAAAGTAGGAAGGTTCCTCTTCAAAAGTGTCTCCTTCACTGACTTCTTTAGAGCCAAAATGTTCACCCTCTTCTCCAGTTCTCTCTGGACCTCTGGAGGACTGGGAGCTCCCTGGGTTATAGTGATCAGCATGCTGCAGAGGACGTGCAGAATTTTGGGGGTGTGTTTGAGTGTTCGGGACTCTTTCCGTGAAGCAGAAGGGCCTGACGCAAGAGGTACTGCCGAAGACTGAAGGTGGCACCATGGCGTATGTTCAGACATGGGTACTGGGCCAACTGAGAGTTCACCAGCCGAGCAAAATCAAACACCAGATTGATCTGTGATCGAGTCTGGATTGAACGAGGCCTTTTGATCCGAACGTAGTGGACAGCTTCACTTGCGCTGATTCGACAGGTGTAGACTAGATAGCATGCGATAAGAACACCTGTAAAGCAGGATAGATATGAAAGAGAATAGAATGTCACTAAATTTACATTGAAAATAATTATATAGAAGTTGCAACTTGCCTGTCCTGCCTAATCCAGCATGGCAGTGGACAGCCACCTTCCCTTCCTGCACAGAGAAGGCCAAAACCTTTACGGCATCCACCATCCCCTCCAGAGATGACACTCCAAAATCAGACATCCCAAAATTATAGAAGAAAACTGTCAGATCAAAAAGGAATATAATTCAGTAATTCATCAGCTAATGTATTGGGTGAATATCACAAGGAACATTTAGGTCATATTCCATCCCAATATATAAAAAGAAAAATGTATATTTAAATGGAATGCACCATTCCACATTATAATGTATACAGCACCATTCAACAGTTTGGGGTTGCTAAGATTTAAAAAAAAAAGAAATTAATACTTTCACTCAGCAAAGATGCATTAAATCGTTCGAAAGTGGCTGTAAAGACATGTATAATGTTACAAGAGGAACTTTCTTTTAAACTTTCTATTAATCAAAGAATCCTGAAAAATTATCAGTTTCCACAAAACATTAGTCAGTACAACTGTTCTCAACATTATTAATAATAATAAATGATTCTTGAGCACAGAATTTATATATATATATATATATATATATATATATATATATATATATATATATATATATATATATATATATATATATATATATATATATATATATAGTTAGGGTTAACAGTTTAAGACCCAGAGACCAGTAGTGAAGAATGAAGACCAAGAGTCAGGAGTGCAATTAATTAAAGAAAAAAGTACTTAAGAATAGTTTGCCGTTTCATCAGCAGAAGCCAGCTTCAAGTCTCACAAGCAGTTCGTAGGCCGCGCTCCGTCTCTCTGCCAGTCTCGTCGTACATACAATTGTCCCAACAGTTATACTGTTTTCAAGGTCATATTTGTTTTAAAATATTAAAAAATATGATATAACAATGAATGTTTTACATTGTGCCACTTCTAAAACAGTATGTAAATATATATTTATATATATATATATATATATATATATATATATATATATATATATATATATATATATATATATATATATATATATACATTATGGTAATAAGAATTAGAAGTAGCACAATGTATCATTTTTCATATTTTTAAAATATTTATTTTATATATATATATATATATATATATATATATATATATATATATATATATATATATATGTGTGTGTGTGTGTGTGTGTGTGTGTGTGTGTGTGTGTGTGTGTGTGTGTGTGTGTGTGTGTGTGTGTGTGTGTGTGTGTGTGTGTGTGGACTGGTAATCCCTACGGTATGGGGACAAAATGTCCCCACAAAGATGGCAATATCCAGATTTTTGTCCTTGTGGAAAACATCTTATAAATCATACTATGTGATGTTTTTTGAAAAAGTAAAAATGCAGCATGTCTCCTGTGATGGGTAGGTTTAGGGGCAGGGGCAGTGTAGGGGGATAGAAAATACAGTTTGTACAGTATAAAATGCATTACGCCTATGGAATGTCCCCATAAAACATGGAAACACAACATGTGTGTGTGTGTGTGTGTGTGTGTGTGTGTGTGTGTGTGTGTGTGTGTGTGTGTGTGTGTGTGTGTGTGTGTGTGTGTGTGTGTGTGTGTGTGTGTGTGTGTGTGTGTGTGTATTTTGTGGTGTAATATTGTAATATGAACTATAAATGTTCATGACATGTTTTGCATGTCTTTGACTCACTTTGGCTGTCCATAAAGATCTGAGGTGAATATGTGAACCCACTGTCAGACTCCAGAGGAGGGCCACAGTGAGCATGTTCCCCAAGGAGCTGCATATTAATGATGGATTTAATGTTCAACCTGTAAGCATGTACACAAACGCACACACACACACACACACACACACACACACACACACACACACACACACACACACACACACTTATTAACCAGAAACATCCCCTGGCAGAGTGTAAGTAAATATTGAGCATCTTAATTAGGACTGTATTAAATAACACTCACTGTTTGAACTGCTCTATGATGCTGTATCTCTTGATGAGATATGTAGAAGGTCGTGCCATTGCAACAATATCATCCGTCACCCTAAATACAAAGTGATAAATAAACACACAGCAGTGAATATTTGCATGGCTATGTAAGGATATTCTATAAAGAAAAAAAAGTAGGAGATTTTAGATTAGAATGCAGTGTGACCATTCTTGATTTTTTAGATTTCTAAAGAAGTGTCATTATACGCTGATCAGGCATAACATTATGGCCACCTTCCTAATATTGTGTTGGTCCCCTTTTGCTGCTAAAACAGCCCTTACCCGTCATGAACTCCACTAAACCCCTGAAGGCATGTTGTGGTATCTGGCACCAAGATGTCAGCAGCAGATCCTTTAAGTCCTGTAAATTGCTCGTTTTTTGGGGTCGACAGCTTATAAAAACTTAGTTCTGTGTTTTTTTTTAGCTTGTTTGCTGTACACCTTGTCACATTTCAGCTTTTAGACATTGTTCTGTTTTTTGTTACAAGTAAGAAATGACAAGAAGGCTGCTTCACGCAATACAAAGTCAACGGAGAGAGTTGGATTGTTTAAATGCGCCCTGTCTATGTGAAAACAGCCATATGGCGCTTTTCCACTGCGTGGTACAGCTGTACGGCTCGGCTCAACAGTCGCTTTTCCACTGCGTGGTACGACTCGGCTTGGCAGTCGGCACAGCTCGGTTGCGGCTCGGGTTTCCACTGCAGTAGGCTAGTACCGCTTCAAGTGGGTGGGATTACGTTGTGGTTGCGCCCCCTCTACGGCCGCGACATCATCGTAAACGCGACACAAAAACAAACGCGCGAAACGGGAGGAATGGAGCCCGTCGAAGAAATGGTGTTCTTGATTCTCGGCATGTGGATGTTTTTCACCACACAACGAAAAAGTTTGTTTCAAAGGAGGCTGATGGCAGCAAAACGAGATACTGCACAAAAAAACAAGAGATTATGGGAACTCCTACAACAAAGCGCAGACGACGACAGGCTTGCTCGACGGCGCACGAGGGTAAACTAATCTTGCATTTAGCAATCTAAGGTCTCAATCGCGGTATCACTGTCACAAACCCATATAATCAACATGGCAGGCAAAATTATGTTTTAAAATGCCTCTGTGTATTTCAGATCCTTCATATTTTGCAAAGTCGCCGCCACAGACCATCTGTTTGGACAGTTAACCGAGCTTCTGAGTGGTGGGATGTGATTGTTCCCGGTTTTACAAACACTCAATGGCTGGAAAACTTTAGAATGTCTGAAGAAACGTTTGCCTACGTGTGCAACAAAGTACGTCCAGCAATGGAAAGACAGGACACAAACTTCCGTTTTTGTGTACCTCTAAAGAAGAGAGTAGCCATCGCATTGTGGAAGCTCGCAACCGGTTCTGAGTACAGAAGTGTTGGACATCTTTTTGGAGCAAGCATAACAACTGTTTGTCGATGTGTTCAGGAGTTCTGTGCTGCAGCAGAGACTTTGTTGGTACCAGAACAAATTTGTTTTCCAGATCAGGAGAAGTTTCAAGAAATGGCTGTCTACATTGAGAACATGTGGGGGCTCCCACAGTGTATTGGTGCTATTGATGGATCACACATACCCATCATAGCACCACAGGACTACCACTGTGACTATTTCAACCGTAAAGGCTGGCACTCCATCATCCTTCAAGGTGTTGTGGATGGAAAGGGACTTTTCTGGAATGTTTTCACAGGACTTCCTGGAAGCCTGCATGATGCTCGGGTTTTGAGACTGTCCACACTGTGGGAGTTGGCAAGTCATGGAAACCACATACCAGCTTACACCAGAAACATTGGTGGGGTGAATGTTGGCTACTACATCCTAGGAGATTCTGCCTATCCCTTGCAGCACTGGCTCTTAAAACCATTCGTTGATACTGGACGGCTGACAGCAGAACAGCAGGTGTACAACGTGAAAATCTCCAGAGTACGTGTAGTGGTGGAAAAGGCCTTTGGTAGGTTAAAAGGAAGATGGCGTTGCCTTAAGAAAAGGAATGACTGTGCGGTCGACCTTGTCAAATCTATGGTCCTGACATGCTGTGCTCTACATAACCTTTGTGAGAGTCATGGAGAGGCCTATGAGAGTGCATGGGATTCACCTTCAGCAGCAGAGCCTGTGGTGGCACTGGCACAGGCTGTAGAGGAGGAGGGCAGGGATGTACGTGAGGGTCTGTTGCTTTACTTGAATAGTTAACTCTTCATATTGTCTGTCCTGTCAAGTGTATTATTAATAAACAAAATATTTCAAAGTATGTCTTGCTTTACTTTTTTAAAAGTTATTAAACAGCCTTTGTTATTTATCATTCACATTTATCCATTGGTACAGTACATGCAAATTAAATCATTAAGAAAGTAATGAAGTACACATGGTTGTCCAGTACAGCTAACAGCTGAGCGACTTCATGAAAAATGTTTCATTCCGTGTCGCCCCATCCAGCTCTCGCTGGATCCACTCCTCGTCTACCAATGAGAGACGTCTGCACCTCATCTACCGACCAAAATTAAGCCTTTTTTTTTGGGGGCTAGTTTTCCTTTCAAGCAAGTCGTGCAAACAATACTGTCGTGGCTGTTGCTGTTAGCAGGTTTGGTGTTACAAATCCAATGACGGCTAGTAGTGACGATTCTCTCTGACCAATCAGTGATCTGTAGTGTTTACACGTCACATTTTAGTATTGGTACGGCACGCTTGGAACCCCAACCGAGGTGGTACTGTTTAAGCGAGCCGTACCATGCAGTGGAAAAGCACCGCGTATCAAACCATACCGAGCCGTGCCATGCAGTGGAAAAGTGCCAGTAGAAGCTTTTATCGGCTCTCTGATGACATCTCAGCTCATTCCATGCTTGAAAAAGCTTTCAGATCACTGATAATCTTTGAAAACATTCTTCATAAGAACTTCACAGGTCTATCCAAATGAGTTTTAGCTTGTTAAAGTCGGCCTTTATGTTCTTATTGATCATGAGTGGCATTCTGCAAGATGTCCCAACATGAAGGCCATGCTTGTTTAGTGTTCTTCTTCTACTCTTTTCATCGGGTCATCTTGCAAGTCTTTGGCATAAATTAAGTTTTTTTTTTCTCAGTTGATCTAAACAAACATTTTATTCCCCTCAATGATATTGTGCATTTTCTCAAACAACCTCAAAGGTTTTAAGGTATAACAAGTATAAGGTATAACTTCTTGTAGGCATATGTAATAAAACAATTTTTTCTCTTGGCCATATTTGCTACTCAACTTTAGCACATGTATGGGCTAAATGCATGTGTAACAGCACATTCAGCTAATTCAGAGTGCAAAGGCACAATTTAACACAATTTTGTATACCGTACGTACCATACAAATAAGTGACTTGCGGACAGCAGTGATGAATAATGATGACATAGTTGTGTTACAAAATTAAAAATATTTTTGAATATTTTTGATTGCAACTCTCAGATATAAACATATGTTTGGTGTGTCACCTCTAACACGTAATCGCTCAATCAATAGAATGCTGTTGGCCTCACCAGCTGCTAAAGACTCCTTTAATGGCCTGCTGGCTCGCGCTCCAGCACGCCGGACCCTCAAAGCGGCAGTCTCTCCCTCCACAGGCCAGAAGACAGATGATCTTAGGAGGAACAGCCTTCACCAGACTCTCCCTGGCATGAGAATATGATGGTCTGGGCACTGGAACTTGAGGAGTCATGGAGGACAGGAGAAAAACTAACAGCAAATGAATTCTTCAATATGCACTAATGGCTTAATGCAGCAGGCCATTATGTGGATGTGCTGTGCTTCAGTAAGTCAGCAGAGGAATACTATAGACAGACAGAAAACAACACACTTGCAGTCAATGACAGAACTGTTAAATCTCATATTATACTAACAAGACAAGAAATTAATTAAAATAACAGAAGAGCAGTCAAGCTAATACACTATAATCACTGCTCCGCCACCATGTTAGCTGACCTACATTTTAAGACTGATGACTTATCCCCAGCTCTGAGCTTTTCTTTATTGATAATTTTGACAGTCAAAAAACTGACTTACCCATGTGGCTCCATCCAAAGAAAAGGTTAAACATGAAAGGCTTACATGTAGATAGCATTACAAACATGTAGAGAGAATGTAACATGACTATATTGCATACAGGTACATGTTAATGCCGCAAAGCTGACCCAGCGATTGGCTTCTAATCCTTATTAAGTGTCATAAACACATTAGTGGATAGACATTCACGATTCATATTAAGTCTTATTATATAATGTGTTCTGGGTCCAGCAGTTTGTATACAATACCTACCAAACGACTAGAAATATTTTTCTCATGTGCATTTTATTCAATCAAAGGAAATTATGAAAACAATTGCAAAGCTTTCTTTGGTCTGAATTAAGTTAAACTGTCAGAAAACTGTGTCAAAATTTTACCTTTAGGGGTACAACAGCTTGTCACTGGGGCAGTGACCTTAAAAGGACTTATTTGTACCTGTTTTACCCCTTAAAGGTTCATAGCAGTACCATAAAAGGTACAGGTCCTCCTCAAAAAATTAGCATATTGTGATAAAAGTTCATTATTTTCCATAATGTAATGATAAAAATTAAACTGAATTAAAGCAGTCATTTCTGCAAAAGGATTCCCGACCAAGTATTGAGTGCATAACTGAACATAATTATTTGAAGGTTGACTTTTTTGTATTAAAAACACTTTTCTTTTATTGGTCGGATGAAATATTCTAATTTTTTGAGATAGGAATTTTGGGTTTTCATGAGCTGTATGCCAAAATCATCAGTATTAAAACAATAAAAGACCTGAAATATTTCAGTTGGTGTGCAATGAATCTAAAATATATGAAAGTTTAATTTTTATCATTACATTATGGAAAATAATGAACTTTTATCACAATATGCTAATTATTTGATAAGGACCTGTATGTATTGTTACTATAAGGCAGGTACAAAGATGTCCTTTTAAGGGTACTGCCCCAGTTGTACCCTAGTAGCTGTTGTACCCCTAAAGGTAAATTTTTTACATAGTAAATAGTTTTACCTATAAACATACGTTGTCTGAAAAAAGCCTATTGGTTTATAAAGAAAGCAGATTTGTTCCTAATTCTGAGTGTACATTTTTGTGTTGTCCACTGGTGTAGGTAGTTTACATAGGAATTTACTTCAAATCTTTCCCCGCCATTAATGGATTAGTTCACTTTAAAATTACCCCATGATTTACTCACCCTCAAGTCATCCTAGGTGCATGAATTTCTTCTTTCTGATGAACTCAACACAATCGGAGTTATATTAATAAATATCCAGATGATCCGAATGACAAGAAAAAAAAAATTATCAGCTTCTTTTTCAAATGTTTTTTTATGAAACTTACCCACATTCAAGTGTTGATAAAAATGAATGCATGATGAAAGAACAGAGGCTCTGTTCTTTCTTTTGATGTATTGTTTGTTCAGATATTCTTACAACAAAGATATTCTGGGGCATTAAAGTTTTGTGAAAATGATCAGAAATGCTGGTGCTGGCTGTCAATTAAAATAAACACAAGCTGAAAAGAGGGGAAAGAGCTGAAGTACAGGAACATACTGTAGTATACTTAATATACTACATAGTAGTATACTTAAAAGTGAAAAAAATAACACATACCCCCTGGTTTCACAGACAAGGCCCAGACTAAGAGGCTTATTTAAGCTGTTTTAACTGAAAGCAACTTACTCTATAGCTTAAAATATGTCGGTGCCATAGCTTTGTCTCAAGATGCACACCAGTAATATTTTTTTCTAAGGCATGTTTATAAAACCTACTTATATGTCCTAATTGAACTAAGGCCTAATCCTGGCTTAATTTAAGTTCTGTCTATGAAACCAGGCCATAGTAAATTATAAGTATGATGTTAGGTTCACTTAAAGAACATTTAATGTATACTTGCAGTATAAAATCACTAGAGTATACTTCAAGATGTATTTTAATAAACTAAAAAATGTGCTACAAATATTTAACTAGTAAACTATCAGTATACCTATAAGTTCACTTGAGTATAGTTGCAGTACAAATTATTAAATAAGTAGTTGTAAACTAGGCTGTGTTCCAGTCCAAATTGTTATGCCCTTCACTCGCTAACTTCCTTCTGTATCATGGACTCGGATGTGCGTCATTGCTTACGTTGCTCAAGTGCCCACTACTGGTGGAAGTTGTGCATAAGGTTTAAATTGAATGCACTAAGCCCTTGATCACTTTGATTCACTATGGCTGATTTATTATTTATTTACTTATGAATGTACCATTCTATAGGCATATGAGCTGTTGGAGAAAGATAAAATTACACAAGACTAAAAAAATTTCAATAGTATAAACTTTGACTGTGAACATAAGGTAGCTACAGTTAAGTGCAATCTGCTGTGACATTGAATTGTGGGATATAGAGCTGCTTGAAGTGTAAATTGAAGTAGACTCGCTCTGACCAAGGGGTCTGTCCATATAAACTTCCCTTGTCCACTTCAAGAAATTGAACACACTTCAAAATGGCAGCAGGATTCCCCCAAGGGGAAGTGCTTAGGAAAGTTTACGAGTGCATCTAAAAGAGGAGTGGAACGCAGTAGTTGTGTCCTTAAAGTTTATTTCTGTACATGTATACTTAAAAGTATACTTTTATACACTAAAATGAGTAAGTTTATTCCCAAGTAGTATTGAAATGTTCACTTACAAGTATACTACTAGTACATTGATATTAGTAGGCCTATACTTACTACATTAAGTATAACAAAAAAATATATCCTTGAACTTTACTTAGTAAAAGTATACTTAGTAAAATAAACTTAATATCTAATTCTTTTTTGGTTGTGGGCCATTAAGGATTGAATTTATAAAGACAGAATGCTCCAATTTCACATCTTCCGAAATATTAAGCAAGAGATTAGCCCCATCAAGTGGGCACACACACAGTTTTTGTGAAATGTGGGGACATTCCATAGACGTAATGGTTTTTATACTGTACAAACCGTATTTTCGATCCCCCTACCCTGCCCCTAAACCTACCCATCACAGGGAACATGCTGCATTTTTACTTTCTCAAAAAAAATCATCCTGTGTGATTTATAAGCATTTTGAAAAGTGGGGACATGAAAAAATGTCCTCCTAAGTCACCCTCTTCTGTAATACCTATGTCATTATACACATTTGTGTCCTGATATGTCACAAAAACAAGCACACACACACAAAAACAATATATTTTTTTTTTATTTAGGGGAAGTTAAACGTGTAGCTCATTAGAAAGAGATGTATTCAGGCAGACAAATGCACAGAAATCCATCTGCAAATCATGACATTCTGAAGAACATAATTTTAAAAACTAAACACATCACTTTCTAGTGATCCCTTTGCCACATAACCAAGAATCTAATTATGGCTCAATAGGATATGAAGGGCCTCTGATGTTGTATCACATCTATTGGGCTTCATTTCAGGCTAGACCTGTATAAGTCCTTTGATTCGGACCATGTTCTGTATGAGATTTCTCATTTCATTACAGTTAGGTTACATATGTTGTGTAACTTTTCTTCAACAGCACTGCAATAACCCCTGTGCGTGAGATTCAGCAGTGTGTCATTTTGTGTAGTGTTAGTAAGGTATCTGAACCAGTGGATTCAACTAAGTCGGCACGACCTGCAGAAACGTTGTGCCTGCGAACCCTATCCTGGTGAACATGTCATCTCGCTCTAAGCATGCTCTCTATAGCTGAGTGGCGTTGACTTGGCGTCAAGTCAGATAAAAGAATTTGGACCCACTTTATATTAGGTGGCCTTAACTACTAACATATGAATTAATCATTTGATACAGTGCACTTATTGTGTACATACATGTTTTTACATTGTACTTACATTTTAAAAATACCTGCGTGTAATTACATCTGCAATTACATTTATAATTACACTGTTGACCCATCCTTTACACCTAACCCTACCCTTAAACTTAACCATACCACCACAGCTGTCCCTAACTTTACCCGTATCCCACCTCAATATCAGCAAAAGTGTTATGGAATACAATATGAACACAATAAGTACATTGTACTCATTTATGTAAGTAAATAGTAGTTAAGGCCACCTAATATAAAGTGAAATAATAATAAAATAAAAACAGTGGGCTTTTACCACTGACCCTGATCCGCTCTTCCAGAAACCTTCTGCTATACTGGAGAGTTTTGGACCAAGCAGCCATAGTCTGAATATATCCTTACAACAACTACATCTGGGCTTTAAAGGGCATTGACCTCCCATCAAATAAATGAGCAACATAATGTACATCCATTAGTACATTTTCAAAATGCCCATCCAGCCCATCCCTGTTTGTATTTTAATGGATTTTTGACTACTGTAGACCTGTTGCAGAAACAGTCAGTCCTGCTGAAATAACTTGGAGTCATGTGCGTTGCTCGATGGCACAATGGTGATTAAGGACGATTGTGATGACAGAAATAACTGGCTCACATCTTCCAACCTCTGGAACAGCAGCTCTTTAACCATCAGGTCATCACCTCTCCATGTATATTTCATTCTTCTCTCCATGGTTTCTTCAGGGTTGCACAAACAGACATAAAAGCAGAGCCGTTCTGAAGAAAACCGATGGTGCTGCCACTGCACAGCGGGAAAGTTGCGAGGTCCATCGTTCCTATGGAGGAATCGTGGTCTACGTGTCAGGTTTGCCATGGACACACATGGCGTGGGAGGTGCTTAGGTTGTGACATTTGTCACGAAAGAAGCTGTGTGTTTCCTTGGCTGCTGCTTGCTTGTATCAGCAAGTACACACAGTTCATGGATCCAGCGTACTATTGGGTCTTTCTCAACACTGGCTGCATCAAGGTCTGGAGCAGTTGTCTACCCTTGGCAGCAGACACTTACTCCAGCACCTTCCTCATCTTCATCATCATCGTCGTCATCGTCATCCCCTTCATCACTCCCCTCGGAAAAGATCTGTTAATGGAGGAAAAAAAAATACACTAATAAAATATGTTCACTATGTATCTTTTGGCGCATTAGTGGTTAATAATTATCTAAACTGCATGTGTCTTGTGGAAGAACATTGTAGCCGGAGATACTTGTCTCTGTTTATGTATGACAAGTCACGCAGATACTGGGCTACTTCGCAGCAGTTCTCGTCCCGCACGGTCTGAATATGAACATATTATAGGAGAGTAGCTGCCATAGGATTCAGGATAAGACAAAAACACAGTTTGGAAGATGGATTCATAAAGTACTCGCTCATTATATAAATTTTAAACAAAAACAGTTACAAATTGTACCTTTAACTAGTTATCATTTTGCTTTGCCTTAGTTAAGTTGTATGTTTTTTCAAACATTAAGTATTTTCAACTTGACAAGTTGTTGATGCAAATAAATTGTATTGCCAAATCCGACAGCCCCAACTCCATAAACATACAGTACAGTTTCATACAGCTCATCATGATAGATAGATAGGGAGAAACTATGTGTGCGTTTAAGGGAGATTCTAGAGTCACCCCATCTAAAACCTGGGAAAACCCCTCGCACATCCGCAGATAAACACATTCTCTACAGAGGTGGGGTGAACACAAAACACACTTGAACTTCGTGTTTAAGCTTCCGCACACAAACACAGAATTGATATTTAAAATACTTAAATGTATATGTATCTGTAAAACTATTATAGCATGCTATAGTGTCGATTACTCTAATAATACAGAATAATGTGTTATGATAATATGTCCTTCAAACTATTTTCTCTCCAGTGACTACACCTAACAATGTTAAACAGCATCGCGCCTCACTTCAGAAATCATGTATTTGGTTGTTTGCACATAGATCCACATTTCAAAACTTGCATACTTTCAAAGGTTTGCGAAAATAGTAACAATATTTCACCATAAAGCTTACCATTCTGATGATTTGTTTTAGCTTCAGAGCAGCGTAGTCGTGCAGTTGCAGAAATGGATCTTCCTCTGTTATTTATAATCTTCCTACAGCCAATCCGGTGCAGACACATGGCATTCGATGTTTTCACAGAAACGAAACTGAATCATATGATTTATCACATAGCAATATTATGCAAAAGATTCTAAAGTCACCCCAGCTAAAACCTAAGAAAACCTCTGGCACACACTCTTATAAAACAGGTGGGGTGAACACAAAACAACATTTACATTTTACATTTATTCATAGCAAACGCTTTTATCTAGAGTGACTTACAAATGAGGAAGTAAATAATCATAAAGCTAGATCATGGAGAGATTAAGGAAAAGTGAAAGCATAGAGGAAGATTTTATTTATTTATTCAGCAGGATCATGCAAAAATACTATAGTATATTATAGTAAAATTACAGTAAAATTACTCTAGTAAATACTATAGTGTTTTTGAACCATAATATAGTAAAGATACTACAGTAAATTGTAGTATATTAGTATATTATAGTATTTACTACACTTATATTTACTAAAGTATGGTTCAAAAACTAGTATTTACTAGAGTGACATAAGTTTGTTTTGTATATGTGTGTGTATATATTATTATATTATATTTATATACTGTGTGTGTGTGTGTGTGTGTGTGTGTGTGTGTGTGGACTGGTAATCCCTACGGTATGGGGACAAAATGTCCCCACAAAGATGGCAATATCCAAATTTTTGTCCTTGTGGGGACATTTTTTTGGTCCCCATGAGGAAAACATCTTATAAATCACACTAAGTGATGTTTTTTGAAAAAGTAAAAATGCAGCATGTCTCCTGTGATGGGTAGGTTTAGGGGCAGGGGCAGTGTAGGGGGATAGAAAATACGGTTTGTACAGTATAAAATGCATTACGCCTATGGAATGTCCCCATAAAACATGGAAACACAACATGTGTGTGTGTGTGTGTGTGTGTGTGTGTGTGTGTGTGTGTGTGTGTGTGTGTGTGTGGACTGGTAATCCCTACGGTATGGGGACAAAATGTCCCCACAAAGATGGCAATATCCAAAACATCTTATAAATCACACTAAGTGATGTTTTTTGAAAATGTAAAAATGCAGCATGTCTCCTGTGATGAGTAGGTTTATGGGCAGGGGCAGTGTAGGGGGATAGAAAATACGGTTTGTACAGTATAAAATACATTACGTCTATGGAATGTCCCCTTAAAACATGGAAACACATGTGTGTGTGTGTGTGTGCGTGCGTGTGTGTGTGTGTGTGTGTGTGTGTGTGTGTGTGTGTGTGTGTGTGTGTGTGTGTGTGTGTGTGTGTGTGTGTGTGTGTGTGTGTGTGGACTGGTAATCTTACGTTATGGGGACAAAATGTCCCCACAAAGATGGCAATATCCAAAATCCTTGTCCTTGTGGGGACATTTTTTGGTCCCCATGAGGAAAACATCTTATAAATCACACTAAGTGATGTTTTTGAAAATGTAAAATGCAGCATGTCTCCTGTGATGGGTAGGTTTAGGGGCAGGGGCAATGTAGGGGATAGAAAATACGGTTTGTACAGTATAAAATGCATTACGCCACGGAATGTCCCCATAAAACATGGAAACACAACGTGTGTGTGTGTGTGTGTGTGTGTGTGTGTGTGTGTGTGTGTGTGTGTGTGTGTGTGTGTGTGTGTGTGTGTGTGTGTGTGTGTGTGTGTGTGTGTGTGTGTGTGTGTGAATAAATATAAAATAAAATAATACAAATTAGTATATATATATATATATATATATATATATATATATATATATATATATATATATATATATAAATAAATACAATTTGTATTTTATTTTATATTTATTGACACGCATATAATAAAATAAAATAAAAATATGATATTGGGTAAACGTCACCAAAGTCTACATTGAGACATTTTAGTGCACAGGGTATTGGTTTCAGTAAGATATGTTAAAATAAAATATTAATCTCTCACACAATAATATTTTATTTTTTCAATTAAGATATACATCATTACATGCAAAAAGTCTGGCTGTGCTTAATTGGTACATGATTGTACCCTTTAAGCACACTCCTGTTGCCATTAAGCTCACATCATGTTTCTTTTTTTGGAAAATTCTTGTTTATTTTAAACAACATTTTAAAAGAATAATTGTATAAATATTAAATTGAAGTGACAACCATCAGTTAATATTTAAAGTCTGTTTATGAAGTATAGACGTTCAATGTGGATGAGCTTAAAAGGAGCACAGCTTAACTGGAACAGCAAACTTGTTTTTTATTAATAAATATTATTAAATTAAATTTAAAAGGACAATTTTGCTAAATGAATAATCTAGGTCATGTATTAAGTTCATACATATTTTAATATGAACAGCTATTATTGAAAATATCTATGAAATTATAGTTTTTCTTATTGATGTCACACTGAAAGCTGTGATTTTCATAGTAGTGCACCCTTTGAGCTCACCTTACAATAAAGTCTTTAAAAATTACTGCAATGTAAAACCACAGAACATCAATAAACTGCAGATTTATAATATAATGGATTTAAAAGTACAAGCCAGTAATGCCTGTGAATAGCACACAATCTTATACAGCTATAAGATTAAGAATATGTATAAAGCTAACAATGTTTTGTAGCACCTGCGCTATGTTGCTAAAACTATGTTTTGGATCTAACTGTAATTATTTCCACATCCAGGTTTTAGATTATATATACGCAAAAGTCTAAATATTAATTTCTTAATTTTGCCGTATGAAGTTATCCAAAATAAAGGCTTAAACGTCTAAAAAATGCACATTTAAGGGGCTTCTCTTTTGTCTTTTGGCGAATGTTTTCAGACAGCTTTCAAAATGGCCACCACACAGTGAACCATAGGCTGTCTAAAAGGTGTGAACACATGAATACCCATATCTCAGTGTGCAATGGTCTGATTAGCTTGAAATTACAGGAGATGTATAGTAACAAACACATCAATTGATTAAGATATCAAGTAGGATGATAAATTATTGTTTTCTTTTTATAATCTGAGCTCAAAGATAGTAGTGTGCTTAATGGGTACTTGATCTTAATAGATTAGTTTACCCTATAGGCTATTTGTATTATTTTATTTTATATTTATTCACACTCACACATACAGGTGCTGGTCATATAATTAGAATATCATCAAAAAGTTGATTTATTTCACTAATTCCATTCAAAAAAATTAACTTGTATATTATATTTATTCATTACACACAGACTGATATATTTCAAATGTTTATTGAATGTGGCGTGGCATGGAGTCGATCAGTCTGTGGCACTGCTCAGGTGTTCTGAGAGCCCAGGTTGCTCTGATAGTGGCCTTCAGCTCTTCTGCATTGTTGGGTCTGGCATATCGCAGCTTCCTCTTCACAATACCCCATAGATTTTCTATGGGGTTACGGTCAGGTGAGTTTGCTGGCCAATTAAGAACAGGGATACCATGGTCATTAAACCAGGTACTGGTTGCTTTGGCACTGTGTGCAGGTGCCATGTCCTGTTGGAAAATGTAATCTGCATCTCCATAAAGTTTATCAGCAGCAGGAAGCATGAAGTGCTCTAAAACTTCCTGGTATTCGGCTGCGTTGCATCTCACCCACATTTTTGAATGGGCTTTGTTTCACAATCCTCTCCAGGGTGTGGTTATCCCTATTGCTATTACACTTTTTTTCTACCACATATTTTCCTTCCCTCCACCTCTCTATTAATTTGCTTGGACACAGAGCTCTGTGAACAGCCATCCTCTTTTGCAATGACCTTTTGTGTCTTGCCCTCCTTGTGCAAGGTGTCAATGGTCGTCTTTTGGACAACTGTCAAGTCAGAAGTCTTCTCCATGATTGTGTAGCCTACAGAACTAGACTGAGAGACCATTTAATGGCCTTTGCAGGTGTTTTGAGTTAATTAGCTGATTGGAGTGTGGGACCGGGTGTCTTCAATATTGAACCTTTTCACAATATTCAAATTTTCTGAGATACTGAACTTGGGATTTTCCTTAGTTGTCAGATATAATCATGAAAATTAAAAGACAAAAACATTTAAAATCTGTGTGTAATGAATGAATATAATATACAAGTTTCATTTTTTGAATGGAATGAAATCAACTTTTTGATAATATTCTAATTATATGACCAGCACCCGTATAATATATAAATAAAATAATATATACACACATATATAAACACAAACTTATGTCAGATGCGATTAATTGTGATATATATATCGCTAAAAAGAATCCCATATTAGCCTATACTGTAAGGTACAGGCTAACGTGCTATCGTTAATAAACTCATCATAAAAAAATGGGCAAGTGAACAAAAAATAAACACAGCACACTGTGGATTTTTGTTGCAGATTTTCCTATTTTTATTTAGGTTTTTTTTTCTTTTTTCGGGGCAATTGTTTTATCAGCTGGGCCCCAGACCAACCGAACCAAGCAATGCAGAAACCAAAGGTTTCACACAAAAAACAACACTTCTTCACTATTGAGTTTGTCATTCGAGTTTTACATTTGTAGCATTATTTATGAGTCAGCAATGTGTTAAAGAGGATTCTTGGTTCACTTTGGGCATTACATGCATTGTTACGTTTTTTTCTGGTTAGTTCTTCCCTTTTTCTAGTAGACTTGAGGCTTCACGCAAGATGTCAGGCTTCGCGGCATCACAGCATCATGGCTGGCCTCTGCGCATCTGGACACCAATGCAAAACAGAGGTGGAGACTGAGTTTCCCCTCTGAATGGCGCTGGGCCAGATGACCTCACCCGTGGGAGTGAGGATTTACATGAGCTCCACCTCCTTCATGATGCTAGAACAAACAAAACCATTCAGCTACAGGAATTGCAGATGGTGTCATATAACAATTGTGTGACAATTATATAACAATGATGCATTTTACAGTAGCTCAAAAAAAAGTTTGAAATACCCAGTATACTCACACATTAGTGCGACAAGATCACTTAAGGTTCCATGGCGTCTCCCACAGAAGAACCACCATAGACCTGTTAAAATGATTCAGTTTCCAGGTTACACACTGACAAACCACCAAAATAACAATTATTCACAATTATTGTGAAAACACTTTAGGAAAACTTTTAGGGAATGTTTTCTTCTAAATAACAATCATAATTAGAAATAATAATAATTGTGAGAAATTCTCTTACCCTGCTGATCCATCAGCAGGAGGCTCTCATGAAGGACAGATCAATGTGTCTCTCCGTAATTTATACTCGTACACTGTTCCCGCCCCTAAAACTAATCTGAGAACAGCTGTTGCCCTAGTTTTCATAAGTTTAGTTTTCTTCTGTCTGCCCATCCCTCTACAGGAAGGGTTTGTTATAGCCTATTCTTGATGAATGACAGCATTTTTGTTAATAATAATAATACTACATTTGTTAATATGTCATGCACTTATCTCTTCTTTGCTGAGATAACACATTTTTCTGACCGCCCAGGTCATATATTTATTTTTATTATGAATGTGTGTTGTGTTGTGTTGTGTTGTGTTGTGTTGTGTTGTATTGTACTGTTAGCTGGCTATAACAGCCTGCTGGGAAATGTAGTTTTTCTGCTTCCTGTGCTCCAGTGATAGTTGCCAGCTGTTCCTTAAGATTGTGGCGAGGAGCCTGAATTTAAGGAACTGGCTGTTCAGAAAAAGAATTTCTCCAGACAGTGTGTTCACTGAGCTATATTGTTTTAAGAAAACCTGTTGCGGCAGCCAAAGTTGATGTGTTGTAATCATATTTCTAATTGATTGCAGAAGCAGTACGGAGCCATTTTCTTTGCTAAACCTTTTACTCCCGTGCTGGGTTAGTAAGGAAGTCAGGGAAGAGTTTTGTTGTTTATTTGATTTTCTTTTGATTTGAAATTATTGTTACTAACTAACATTTTTCATACCTGTAAAAAGACCTTGTAAATAAACCTTGTAAAGAAGTATTTCATTTGTGTGATGAGTTTTGGAGCAGCCATCTTATGTTCTTGCTCTCTTTGTTCTCGTTGGTATATTTTTGATATGCTATTCCCCCACCACCGCACACAAGGGGATGTAACACTGACGAAATGCTTTGCATCCCTTTAGGTTCAGAACACTTTTGTTTTATTATAAATATTTTTTTGAGAATATTAAAAATGGTAGAAATCTGGCTCAGAAAATGATTTCAACAGCTAATACTGTAGCATGAACTAATAAAGAATACCATTAATTAATCTTAATTGATGGCCATTTTAACATTTACCACTAGATTTGTTTTAAATTAAAAAGTTTTAAGTTTTACCA
This sequence comes from Gobiocypris rarus, assembly GCA_023029165.1. Lineage (NCBI taxonomy): Eukaryota > Metazoa > Chordata > Actinopteri > Cypriniformes > Gobionidae > Gobiocypris > Gobiocypris rarus. Next base: position 18,098,403 of record CM040918.1, read on the forward strand.
GTGTCGTCACTTAAGGGTACATTTTTGTACCTCTAAGTCAGGAGTTGGCAATTGTCCTAGAGAGCTGGGCTGCATCCGAAAACTTTGTGCATGAAAGGCACCTCACGAAACTGATTTCGGACAGACTTTTGAGGCAGTGTGACAGTTTAATGATGTACAGCAAAATAGAGGAAGCTTTGGTGAGAACTAAACAAATATTTAATAATACATTAGTCATTTCTCTCTAGAAATTACATGGAAAATGTTGGTCAAAAATGTACATTTACACACAAACTGACCAGCAAACGCAACTATCGGACGCCACCTTTTTTTTCTTGCTCGACTTGTCTGTCACAGAATGGAACGCACAGGATTATGGGAAATCAAAGACAGCGAAGGATACATATATGCTGTCTTCAAAAATCGATCAGATGAAGGTCTCTCTGGAGACAGGAAGTGAAGCTAACATTGGATTCAGACGTGCCTTGATGCTTTCCTACCTTTAAATGTGTCCTCCGAAGGCAGCATTTTCCAGGTTTTGGAGCAGCCCTGATGTCCTGCAGAGTTTAGCTCCAACCCTACTAAGTCACCGCAGTATAAAACTCATGGCTCCCAGCATGCATTGCAGCATTAAGTATGTCACTATTGTTGAGATTCATATGCTGATTCTTGATATCTGTGTGCATCTTAAAAAGCCAAGAGTCAAACTGCCCAACTAAAGGAAACACTGATCACCATAATGGCGACCAAACATTTTTAATAAAACATCAACATCTAAACCTGTTATTTCTCAATAAGAGCTTCTATGGATGTCTTTCAGGGTTGGAGCCAAACTCTGCAGGACATGACTCACTAGGATTGAACTTGCCTACCCCTGCGTAGAGGAAAACAATGGTATAATTGTACCCTATGGACCAATTGTGTACCTTTAAAGGTACAGTTACGTTTTGTTCCCCATAGAACTAAATTGTACCTCCACTGTACCTTTTTTTTCCCGGAGAGTTTATTGTTAACAAAAGGAGTTATTTCCTTCTCCGTTTGAGATCAGCATGTTTTCTGGTGTCAGGTTTTGTTTCTTTAGCCACAGAATAATCAGGTTACTTTCTAATCTTTTCTGAATTATGAGTAAAGATAATGTTCATATATGATAAAATGTCATTGACATTGCATGTTTAAAACTAGATTCGAATAAGCATTATTTTAAAGTGACAGTTACGACATGAGGGTGAGAAATCTACCTTTTCCCTTCAACATCCCTTTAACCCTGTTATTCTTAAAAACATATTCATTACTCTAATAAAACACAGATATTATTTTCAGTTCAGCAGGTTTTTCCATTTTTATTGATTTTCATTGATTTTTCTCTGGTAAAAAGTTGCAGTCAGCCTTTATACAAAAAACAAAAGGTTGGTTTTACTGCAGGCCATCCCCATAACCTGCTAACCAAGCAACAGACAACCAGAAGCCGACCAAAGGAAAAGGGTTAGGGGAAGTTGTCGGCTTTGTTGATTGTTTTCGGTTGCTTCTAGTTTTCTGGTGCTTCGTCAGCGGGTCATAGACCTGGCGCTGTCCACTCCAGGTCCACTGGACCCCAGCCAGGCATCCGGTGTTGCCAGAGAATGCACTAGAACAGGGCAGCGGACCCGAGTGCCGAATCCCTTGGCAGATTGGTTCTCCTCCTCTCCTCCTTAAAATCTAAACATGAAATGACATCATTATTACATCTAAAACGTCACACTGATCTCAGTAAAAAAATAATTTAGAGTGAAATCTACTTACAAAAAAATAAACGCAAGCATCGGCACAATGCCAAAGAGATCCTTAGGCAGTGTGACGTCTCAGCTCATGCGCAGTCATCTAGTTGCAGCTAAAATTGAAAGGAGATGAAGAAATAACATTAATACCATCTATACCATTAACTAAATCAAAACCCAATTCTACATACATTATATATATGTAATCCACTAGATAAGTATACATGCAATCACAAATGATCAACCAGGAAGTGTGTTTATTTTGATCTGTTAATCAGATGAGTTTTGGTTCTTTTCAGACAACAATCAAACTTATCTTCTTAGACATTTAAATCTTAGAGACTTAAATATAACTTTTTCAATGAATTGTGATTTTATTTGACAAACGGGTGGGGATTACACAAGGACAACTCCCTTATTTTGTAGTCAGTAAAGAAGTCACAGAAAAAAAGAAAAATGATTAAATCATTATGAAATTATTACTGCTGTACGTTTTAAAAAGCAAAAAATAGACATGATCACTTACCAGACTGCACACTAGATCACAGCATACAAGTAGACCATCTCCACTCCATCTCAGACAAGAGAGTCTGCAGGATAAAAAGGGCTGATCCCTGCTTCCTCTCGCTTAAATACCCTACTGCATTTCCTTAATAAACTCCTCCCTCTCCTTACCAGTCTCGGTTTCTCAGTAAATAGAAAGCAACACAACTGATGTTTTTTTTTTTCATTGTAATATTTAATTTGACATTTGTGTTTACATTTATAGATTTAGGAGACTAACTCGGTATAAAATTAAGTTACAGATTTTATTATAATATGTTTTTTTAATAATTTGTCTTTAAAAAGGTATAAACATAACACTTAAACCAATTATTAAAACAGTCACATTATGTATTACAACATGCTTCAGGATTAATCACTATAAAGACCTGTAAATAATAAAAAACACATTTAAAGTCCTTTATAAATTCACAAACTGTATTGAGTATTATACTACATTACTTACTAAGTGTTAGGAATAGGGTGTGGTTTATTGTTAGTTGCATGAACTTTTATAATATAGGCACAATTTATAATAACTATACGGTATCTTAATTTAATATGTGTAACAAAGGACACTGTAAAATATAGAGTTACCAAAGAATTATGGGAAGTTTTGTCTGTTGGAGCCCAAACCAACCGAAACCAAGCCCACAGAAACGGGGATCCTTTACCACAACTTGGTTCATTTTGCATTTTTAAAAATGTCTAATTGCAGACTTAATTTCATTGTGTATCACCGGCCTCCATGCATCTGCTCATCAGCACAAAACAAAGGTGCATTTTTGGGTGCCTATCCCTTTAAGGCGCATTTATGCTGGTGTAACCGGCCCCAAGATGTTCTGCCCTTGGGAGAAAGATCATATCAACTCCACCCTCTCTCTTTGTGACAAAACAATCAAACAACAAAACAAGGTCAGCAAAATGGGATTGCAGGTGGTGTTATCAATTATAATGCAATTTATAAATTATAATCGAAAAGTTTTTATTACATGTACATGTACAATTCACTTATGTATGTTAAGGTCTACTGACCCATTAGTGCTATAGCAGCAGGCTCCACAGAGGAATCACCACATATCTGTAAAACTGACTCATGGACTATCACAATCCAAACTGACAAAGCTCAAAAAATAAGCAATTCAACACCCCCTCACCTGGAAAGTCGTGGAATCATCTCTACACCCACTCTAATCACGACTGATAAAAGACAAACGCACACAACAGAGCAGTTTCTGTGGTTGAGTGTATCAGTTTAAAAGTGTGGCGAGTAAGTTTTGGTTTCTCAGTATGTTTTTCATTGCATGCACTAAAGATACTAGAGTTATTTTTATGTACCCTTTATGGAAAGCGATGGGCAGAGTACATTATATGTAAGCCCTTTACAAAGTTTTATAAGATTAAACAGGAAGATACATCATTTAAAGGCACCATTTTTTGGGGGGGATTAAAATATCAGAAAACCTCTTGAACAATGTTGTATATTTTGTTGACTTGTGTACTTGCATTATCCCAAATGTTTCCAAGAATGTTTAAATCCAGAGAAATTTTAGAGAAAGCAATTTTCATCACAACACAGTGATGAACTGTGAGTTCTGAGAACTGTGAGTGATGAACTGTGATGAATGTGAGTTTGTGGTCACATTCAATGACATCATACCCACATTACCCTCGATTTCTGCCAAAAGACACTTTAATATATTATGTGTTTTATTACACAGGTGAGCAACGGTTGTTTGGATACATTCATCAACAGAAAACCGATCATTGTTATAAGCTCAACAAAGTTAGTCTTATATTGTTTAAATCTCGTTTTCCTGATTTACCACCTGATTTACCACCTGCTTACTGCAGTGTGCAACAAGTGTCTTATAGTAGCCACATTGCGAACGCAGAGAGTAGCATTATAACTTTCAACACACTCAAATAATGTATCTAATATGATAAAACAGTGCTGAGTTAAAATGCCGAGTGGCATAATAAAAGCTCTGCGAAGTCAATGCTACACCTTTGTTTTGAATAAGCGACCTCTAGTGGCGAATAAATACATTTTGCGGCTTCACCTTCAGTTCATCGACAAAACCACTGACGAGAAGACAGTGGGCAATAAGCAGTCTCAGGCGGGTTCGACACTTTTGGGTCCCCTGGAAACATTTCAGTCTGTGCTATTTGCAGCGCATTTCTGTATTTGGCTGTGTTGTGAGTATTTGCAGAACATGTGTGTTGTAAAACTGATGAAGATGTTTTCTTAATTTGCTGGTGTTTTTTCTATTTGCATGTGTTTTCTTCCGTTGCAGCGCGTTGAGCTCTCTTGGCCACCATACTTACAGGTCCTTCTCAAAAAATTAGCATATTGTGATAAAAGTTTATTATTTTCCATAATGCAATGATAAATAAAAATTTCATATATTTTAGATTCATTGCACACCAACTGAAATATTTCAGGTCTTTTATTGTTTTAATACTGATGATTTTGGCATGCAGCTCATGAAAACCCAAAATTTCTAAAAAAAATAGCATATTTCATCCGACCAATAAAAGAAAAGTGTTTTTAATACAAAAAAGTCAACCTTCAAATAATTATGTTCAGTTATGCCCTCAATACTTGGACGGGAATCCTTTTGCAGAAATGACTGCTTCAATGCGGCGTGGCATGGAGGCAATCAGCCTGTGGCACTGCTGAGGTGTTATGGAGGCCCAGGATGCTTCGATAGCGGCCTTAAGCTCATCCAGAGTGTTGGGTCTTGCGTCTCTCAACTTTCTCTTCACAATATCCCACATGGGGTTCAGGTCAGGAGAGTTGGCAGGCCAATTGAGCACAGTAATACCATGGTCAGTAAACCATTTACCAGTGGTTTTGGCACTGTGAGCAGATGCCAGGTCGTGCTGAAAAACGAAATCTACATAAAGCTTTTCAGCAAATGGAAGCATGTAGTGCAACAAAATCTCCTGATTGCTAGCTGCATTGACCCTGCCCTTGATAAAACACAGTGGACCAACACCAGCAGCTGACATGGCACCCCAGATCATCACTGGCTGTGGGTACTTGGGCGGCAGTGGCTCAGTGGTTCATGTAGGTCGTCTACAAACCAGAAGGTTGGTGGTTCGATCCCCGGTTCCACCTGACCAAGTGTCGAGGTGTCCATGAGCAAGACACCTAACCCCAGCTGCTCCCGACGAGCTGGATGGTCGCCTTGCATGGTTGACACTGCCGTCGGTGTATGAGTGAGTGTGTGAATGGGTGAATGTGAGGCAAGATGTAAAGCGCTTTGGATGGCCATTGGTCTGTTAAAAGCGCTATATAAATGCAGTCCATTTACTTGACACTGGACTTCAGGCATTTTGGCATTTCCTTCTCCCCAGTCTTCATCCAGACACGGGCACCTTGATTTCCGAATGACATGCAAAATTTAAGCGACAGTCCAGTGCTGCTTCTCTGTAGCCCAGGTCAGGCGCTTCTGCCGCTGTTTCTGGTTCAAAAGTGGCTTGACCTGGGGAATGCGGCACCTGTAGCCCATTTCCTGCACACGCCTGTGCACGGTGGTTCTGGATGTTTCTACTCCAGACTCAGTCCACTGCTTCCGCAGGTCCCCCAAGGTCTGGAATCGGTCCTTCTCCACAATCTTCCTCAGGGTCCGGTCACCTCTTCTCGTTGTGCAGCGTTTTTTGCCACACTTTTTCCTTCCCACAGCCTATTCGTTCAGAAATTTCTTTCTGTGTCTTACCCTCTCGCTTGAGGGTGTCACTGATGGCCTTCTGGACAGCAGTCAGGTCGGCAGTCTTACCCATGATTGCGGTTTTGAGTAATGAACCAGGCTGGGAGTTTTTAAACGCCTCAGGAATCTTTTGCAGGTGTTTAGAGTTAATTAGTTGATTCAGATGATTAGGTTAATAGCTCGTTTAGAGAACCTTTTCATGATATGCTAATTTTTGAGATAGGAATTTTGGGTTTTCATGAGCTGAATGCCAAAATCATCAGTATTAAAACAATAAAAGACCTGAAATATTTCAGTTGGTGTGCAATGAATCTAAAATATATGAAATTTTGATTTTATCATTACATTATGGAAAATAATGAACTTTTATCACAATATGCTATTTTTTTTAGAAGGACCTGTATGTGCTTAAACTGTCAAATACACACAAGGTTATGTCAAAAACACACAAAGTTCACATAAACACATTTGGTTATGTCTGTGAACATAAATATTGCATGTGTGTATTAGATCTGTGTATTAAAGTGAAAGAAGCGTAATAATACAGTAGCCTACCTAGTGCTAAATATGCTGTTAATATGAAGCAAACAACAAAATATAAACAGAAAATCTCACAATGCTCTTGACTGAATAACTTTAGTAGCTTTAATAAGAAAACATTTCTTGAATGCTACTGTTAAAGGCTGTGGCGAGGAGATAAACATGGCGGACTGCATGTGTACAGCTCACTCAGGGCAGGTCTATGCTATTTCATAGGTGCCACCTACGTCACTACCAAATAGAACAATATATATATATATATATATATATATATATATATATATATATATATATATATATATATATATATCTTGTACATAACCCCTCCCCATACAGTGGGGATCGCTTGAAGGCTTTCAAGAGTACCAGTGCCAATCAATATGCTGTGGCTGGATGGGTGAAAGATGTGAAAGTGCAGCACCTGGCCACCAATGATTTATATTTATCATCGGAAATGTAGGTATTATTAATTTTTTTTAAAATGTATGGCTTTGGTGGTAGTTTGCTCTAACTAGGTATAGCGAGTTGTTAGCTAGCTAACGTAACGTTAAGTGGCTAACAGCTAACTTAGCTGTCGTGGATAATGTTCTTTAATGTCAGATGTGTTTATACTCATTGAAAGAACATGGGAAGCAGACATCCAAGTCTCTCAGAAGTTCCGGGAGTCTCTCGTATATTGATAGCGGCTCCCTGATGCCCGCAAAATTAGCAGCCTTGTATCTCTACTCCCGAACCGAATTATTCAGAACCGAATCTCCCTGACTTTTCCTGACTCATTTTTGATTAGTTAAAACAACAAACATCAGATAATCTCAATCAAACACTTGAGCTCATAAACGCACGGCAGTAGGCCTATAAAGCCTCCAAAGAGAACATATCAAAAGTATACAATTCATCCATTCATTCAGAAACATACAACATCGTCCACTTATGATAGTACAGGAAGTATGCAATAATAATATTTATTATTTAACAGTTTGTTCTTCACTTAACAAGTTCGGGGTTCCTCTTTCGGCTGTTGTTGCAGCCAACTGCACAACATATTGCAGGCATTACTGAGACCGTCGGTCGTAAAGATGGCGGCGCAAAGCTACAGTGACATCATGTGACCCGAACGAATAGGGCAGAGTCCGTTAGCATGGGCGGGGCCTGCGCATGTGACATCACATATGTTTAGGCCCCGCCCACCACCCTAGAATCTGCAAACACTGCTTATGATTTATGGAGATTCAAAAAGAGCAGTGGGTGTATTTTTTACCATTAGGGTGGTTGTGTATACACACTGCAGGTTATGTTCAAACACCATATAAAAGTGAATTTTGCATAATAGATTTAATTTACTCCTATTCCAAAGTCTTCAAAATGGAGACACAACATTGTGAAATATTAAACTGCATCAGCGGAAAACAGAAACACAAAATATATTTTATATTTTAGTCTTTATTAAGAGGGAATTACCTGTAGCACATTAGCAAAGTTCATAATGAAATATGAACATAGACAAAAAAAATTGTAATTGAACGAAAACAAACTTGCTAATGTCCCATTTGCTACTAACCAAGTAGGCTATAACTCAATATATAAGGGCCTCTGGTGCCTTAGCGGCATTAGAGTAATCACTTATGGCTAGATCTAAAAGTCCTTTGATTCGGACTGTGTTTTGTATGAGATGATTTCTCAATACAGACACTATAAGTTAACCAAGTATAACTTTTGTTTAACAGCACTGCAACAGTGTTGTTTAGGTTATAGTTAGCAAGTTATCTGAACCACCAGATTATACCAGCACAGTCTGTAAAATCAGTGGGCCTGTGAACCCTACACTCAGAAAAATAAAGGTTACAAAATAGGGTTTCGGTCATGCCACAGAGGAACTATTTTTGGCTCCCCAAAGAACCTTGAACATTTGTTAAAAGAACAATTTTTTCTTAGTATTAAGAACATTTTAGTAATATAGGTAACACTTTACAATACGGGTGCACTAATATGCATTAATTCATGCTTAACTAATGCACAGATAATCATGAGTTAATGTATTACTAATTGTGAACTGACCCATTTATTAACGATTACTGCATCAGCAACTAAAGAAGAGTCTACATGATTAATAGATTAAGTAATCATTAAATTGTTATTAGTTAAATGTGTCATAATGTATTAATTCCTTAATAACATATTTTATTAACTAATAATGTAAATTAATGTGTTAATTACCACAACGGGTCAAAGCCAAGCATTTCAACTTCCAGTTGTCTGCTTTAATTAATCATTAGCTAATGATTTACAAAGGTATCATTATGTTATGACTTTACTTGTTGGGGCACATACGGAAGCCCTGAACCGCAAAGTAAAAAATATATATCTATATGTAAAAAAAAAAAAAAATCTAGAATTTCGAGATTAAAGTCGAAATATTTCGAGATTAAAGTCGAAATATTTCGAGAATAAAGTCGAAATATTTCGAGAATAAAGTCGAAATATTTCGAGAATAAAGTCGAAATATTACGAGAATAAAGTCGAAATATTTCGAGATTAAAGTCGAAATATTTCGAGATTAAAGTCGAAATATTTCGAGATTAAAGTCGAAATATTTCGAGATTAAAGTCGAAATATATCGAGAATAAAGTCGAAATATTTCGAGATTAAAGTCGAAATATTTCGAGATTAAAGTTGAAATGTTTCGAGATTAAAGTAGAAATGTTTCGAGAATAAAGTCAACACAGGAGTTTTCAAACTGCGAGCACCTAGCGAGGCTCAAAATGAATTATTATAGGCCTAAACTGCTGTGGTTGTGAATATGATTAAATAAACCCTTTTATCAATATTATTTTATAGCCTACATTAATAGGCTATATGTCCTGAGAGCAGGGGGGCGGGGGGATCATCCTGCTGTATTGAATAAAAAGCAGAACATTTTGACTGAAACATGAGGACAGTTTACACACGATGTGATCATATGGTTTATGTGTATTTTTCAAGCCATCTTGGGGTAGGCTATTTCCATATTTATATGAATAATGCAGTTATTGCCATAGCATCTCGTCGAAGAAAGATCTGCATCTGCTCCATAGCAATTCCTTTTCAGTCCCACTATCGGAACGGATCCTTCTAGGACAACCATCTCTATTCTTTACTGTCTCAATAAAATATGTTGCATGACTTTCGGGTCATTATTGGTGAAATACAGTTTCAACCACATCACATTTCGTGAGAATCCGAGCAGAGACCTTACGTTTAATCTTATCGTACGAGTCAACGTGCCACACAAAGTTTGGACCAGTTCTTCACCAGCGCAGTTCTTTAGCTATACTAAAAATATATAACGACTTTATTCTCGAAACGTTTCGACTTTAATCTCGAAACATTTCGACTTTATTCTCGAAACGTTTCGACTTTAATCTCGAAACATTTCGACTTTATTCTCGAAACATTTCGACTTTAATCTCGAAATTCTAGATTTTTTTTTTTTTACTTTGCGGTTCAGGGCTTCCGTAGGCACAGGACTATTAACTAATTCAAAATTAATTCAAAACCCATAACCACAATTACATATTACTTAATCAATTAGTTAATCGTCATGTGCCCCAACAAGTAAAGTCATAACATAATGATACCTTTGTAAATCATTAGCTAATGATTAATTAAAGCAGACAACTGGATGTTGAAATGCTTGGCTTTGACCTGTTGTGGTAATTAACACATTAATTTACATTATTAGTTAATAAAATATGTTATTAAGGAATTAATCGATTATTACACATTTAACTAATAACAATTTAATGATTACTTAATCTATTAATCATGTAGATTAATCATTAATAAATGGGTCAGTTCACCATTAGTAATACATTAACTCATCATTATCTGTGCATTAGTTAAGCATGAATTAATATTAGTGCACCCGTATTGTAAAGTGTTACCATAATATAAATAACCTTTTTAATCACCAAAGAACCTTTTGTGTAATGGAAAGTTGGAAAGTTTTGTCCCATGAAATAAAGAACCTTTATTTTTAAGAGTGTGTCCTAGTGAATGGCAGAACGGTGGCTCATAGTTTAGCGCTATTAGGCACAGTGTTAACACTGTTGCTTCTCAGCAAGAAGGTGCAAGCACCGGCTGAGTCAGGAGTCCTTTCTGTGTGGATTGTGCATGTTCTCCCCGGGTCAGCGTGGGTTTCCTCTAGGTACTCCGGTCATGTGTAAATGAAGTGAACTTTCAGCTTTACCATGACAATGATCCAAAACAAAACATCTTAATCAACAAAAGAATGGCAAAAGTCAAGAAAGATTCATGTTTTGGAATGGCCCAGCCATGACTGCTGCAACTACAGAAAGAGTCTACATGCAGAAGCAGTCAGTCCTGTTTAAAATGTTTTGGAGTCATATGTTGATGGTACCATGTTGGCGACTGAAGAAGTTTGTGATCACAGAAATAATTGCCTTCAATTTTTCAATGTGAACCAGCAGGTCTTTAACCATCAGGCCTTCACCATGAACATTTCGTTATTCTCTCCATTGTTTCTCCTTCAGACACAAACGTCTGTTCTGAAGAAAAGCATTTGTCCTGCAACTGAACAGCAGGATTGTTGTGAGGGATTCATACGTGTCATGTTTGCCACGAAGATGTCACAACAGAAGATGTGTGTTTGCTTCAGTGCTACATATTAGCAACAGAGCAAATACACTTTTTTTGTGGATCCAGCCTACTATGAGTCAAAGGCTGCAAGCTATCTATCCTTGGCAACAGACGCTTACTCCAGATGAACATCAACTTCTCCATCATCATCGCTGTCATCCTCTTCATCACTCCCCTCGGATAAGATCTGTTTATGGAGGACAAGCATTGTCTCTCAGTTAAATATATACAGTAGAGAAGGTTGCAGAAAATTGAACAGTGAAAATATTTGAAATGCATATTTGATTATTTATCTATCTATTTGCATTCAAATTGGGAAAATATTTAGTTAATTTTGGCATCATAATGGTTTCTTATGGTTTCATACATGTCCCTCTCTCTCAGATACACAGGAAGAAACTGTGTTCATAAAATAATGTTCTGTTCTAGAGAGCACTCCACCTGAAACTAGAAGGTACATCCTCTTAGGTAAACACACTCTCTAAACAGGTGCGCACAAAACAATAGCCTGAACCATTGTTATATTAACTTATATTAACTTTGTGAATTAAAGGTGGCATGCACAGACAGAAGATTCACCCTTTCATGCATGGCGTCCACTACAGTGGACTGATATTTGGATGCCATTTTGAACTATTAAGTTTTAGTACCATGTCCAATCCACCAAGTGGCGAACCTCCAAAGCGTTGTCTAGGATTCCATTTAATTATTGTTTTTGTATCTTTGTTGTTTTGAGATATTGCATCATACATTCAAAATAGCGGAGGGAAGAGGAGATGCACCAAATCCTTTTATTCTCAGAAAATCAGACAGGAACAAAATATATTTTCAGCTAAATAAGATGTAACAAATACTTTTATCCAGATTTTATACATTTGTACATTTTCTTCTGTGACAGAAAATACATCTGTCCACTCTAGTGGACGTCATGGTCAAAAGGGTATATTGTGTCTATTGGGCCTGTATTTAGATTCCACCTTAGTTAAAATTATGATATAATTTACACTAGGGCTGGGCGATATATCGAATATTAGCGATACTATCGCAATAATTTTGCCGACGGTGTAAAATTTGAAAATATCGTGAATATCGAATATTTCAAATTCAAAATGCAAACTTTCCCAAATAACATTACCAGATAACGCAGAGGTCTGCTTCCACCATTCACTAAACATCGGAAGCAGAAGAGTTCATATATACGCCCAGCGTATGAAAAAGAAAGCAACAGAAACATGCGCGCATGAGAGAAATAATAGCGCAGCGCGGGACGTACTCGCGCTGCCGGACTCTGACCTGGAGGACTGCGCCTTTCAGACAACATGCGATCGGGATTCAGTTCCTTCATGGATTATTGGGTTTCAGTGGTCAAACAGATGTAAAAATGCACGTGCTGGCAAGTATTCAGGTAAACACAGTAGTGTATGTCTTTAGTGAACGTACCACTGATCTATATAATTTATATAGATCAGTGGAACGTACAGAGAGTTGAGTGAGAAATCGTGTGTTACAATGAATTTGGTCCGTGGAGCTCTTAAAGGGCCGGACCTCATATTCTGTGTGATTTAATGTTAATCAAACAACAACGAAAATTAGAAAACCACCCCATGCTTGGCTAAACAGCTTTAATATATTTATTAAGAATCAGTGTAGCCTATGGTTAATTTATATAATTAAGACTGAGCAGTTTATATATATATATATATATATATATATATATATATATATGCTCAGTCTTAATTATATAAATTAACCATAGGCTACACTGATTCTACACTGATATATATATATATTTGATTTTTGATTTATTTCTTGACTTGCAGCTGTTAAATAGACCCACTGTAGGTGAAAATAAAGCACTGTTTTACTTATGTTTTTTTTTTTTAAAGATCAAATTAAAAATCTATATTGTAATTATAAAAGTACATTTCAAAAAATATTAAATTACTCGTATCATGATTTAAGATTTTGGTCATCCCAACCCGTTACCAGTAAACGTAAACATTTTGTATTTAATTTGGTTCTATCTAAATAGTTTTTGTTGTTTTAATGGGGGCAAAAGAAAATATTTTTTTTAAATTTAAAAGCAATTGCAAACATATCGAGATATATATCGAATATCGTCAAAATTTTGAAAATATCGAGATATATATTTTTTTGGGATATCACCCAGCCCTAATTTACACTTGAATAGCTTTATTAAACAGCAATATTACACTCACCTAAAGGATTATTAGGAACACCATACTAATACAGTGTTTGACCCCCTTTCGCCTTCAGAACTGCCTTAATTCTACGTGGCATTGATTCATCAAGGTGCTGAAAGCATTCTTTAGAAATGTTGGCCCATATTGATAGGATGGCATCTTGCAGTTGATGGAGATTTGTGGGATACACATCCAGGGAACGAAGCTCCCGTTCCACCACATCCCAAAGATGCTCTATTGGGTTGAGATCTGGTGACTGTTGGGGCCATTTTAGTACAGTGAACTCATTGTCATGTTCAAGAAACCAACTTGAAATGATTCAGGCTTTGTGACATGGTGCATTATCCTGCTGGAAGTAGCCATCAGAGGATGGGTACATGGTGGTCATAAAGGGATGGACATGGTCAGAAACAATGTTCAGGTAGGCCGTGGCACTTAAATGATGCCCAATTGCCACTAAGGGGCCTAAAGTGTGCCAAGAAAACATCCCCCACAGCATTACACCACCACCACCAGCCTGCACAGTGGTAACAAGGCATGATGGATCCATGTTCTCATTCTGTTTACGGCAAATTCTGACTATACCATCTGAATGTCTCAACAGAAATCGAGACTCATCAGACCAGGCAACATTTTTCCAGTCTTCAACTGTCCAATTTTGGTGAGCTTGTGCAAATTGTAGCCTCTTTTTCCTATTTGTAGTGGAGATGAGTGGTACCCGGTGGGGTCTTCTTCTGTTGTAGCCCATCCGCCTCAAGATTGTGCGTGTTGTGGCTTCACAAATTCTTTGCTGCATACCTCGGTTGTAACGAGTGGTTATTTTAGTCATAGTTGCTCTTCTATCAGCTTGAATCAGTCGGCCCAATCTCCTCTGACCTCTTGCATCAACAAGGCATTTTCGCCAACAGGACTGCCGCATTCTTGATGTTTTTCCCTTTTCACACCATTCTTTGTAAACCCTAGAAATGGTTGTGCGTGAAAATCCCAGTAACTGAGCAGATTGTGAAATACTCAGACCGGCATGTCTGGCACCAACAACCATGCCACGCTCAAAATAGCTTAAATCACCTTTCTTTCCCGTTCTGACATTCAGTTGGGGGTTCAGGAGATTGTCTTGACCAGGACCACACCCCTAAATGCATTGAAGCAACTGCCATGTGATTGGTTGATTAGATAATTGCATTAATGAGAAATTGAACAGGTGTTCCTAATAATCCTTTAGGTGAGTGTACCTAGTCTTCATATTTTATAATTTATTTCAATGCTTACAGTCTATATTTAGTTATCATATAAAACGTCTCGGTTACGTATGTAACCCTCGTTCCCTGAAGGAGGGAACGGAGACGTACGTCGGAACTGACCGACGAATTGGGATCTGCCTTCAGAGACCTATCTGCTTCGAGTGTTTCTAAACGAGCCAATTGGCATTGGCATGCGGTTCACGCTCCGCCCGCAGCGCGGGTATAAATACGGAAGTGAAACACCGCATACTCGTTTTCTGCTGAGGAGCCAAACTAGTGGCGGGTCCTTCAGCGGAAGCACAGCACCTGGCGACGGGGACGTGACGCCTTCGTTCCTCCTTCAGGGAACGAGGTTACATACGTAACGAGACGCCTTCCCTTCAGTCGGTCACGCTCGACGACGCCGGAACTGACCGATTTAATTGGGATCCCTACCAACACGCCAGGGATGCTGGCCCTTCCAGTGCCCTGCCTGAGCTCAGCAAGACCCACTCAGCGTGACTATTGAATAACGCTGGGAAAGCATGCCCGCCTCGGGAAGATGGCACGCTGCGGAGCCACGTCCTTCAATGGAAGGAGAGGTGGTGAATACACATAAGGACTAACCTAGCAGGGTAGTGCAACAAATGGCAGTCCCTGGGGTGGTTCCAGCCTGGTTCCAGGGGGGAAGAACACCTCCAGGAACAACAGAGAGAGCTCTGTCGAGGGAAAGACACGGGGCTAGCCAATTAGGGTAGCTGGTACCGTGGAGAATACACATATGGGGTAGCCGTGAGGGGACCGCTACATATGGATACCCAGCCTACACACACGTTCCACAAGCATACGGGTGCAGGCCTGGCGTCAGACGGCCGCCACGTCTGACACCGAAGGGGTGACGGAGGAACTCACAGGGTTAGCCGTCTCCCGGGGAACACAACTGGAGCAAAATAGACGCACGTATCCAGCCCAGAGGGCGGGAGTGGCGTATGCAAGCCGACACTAGAATGGGCACTTAGCGCTACTGGCCACTGGGGGCGAGTACACGGGAAGATACCGGCTCTACACGGAGGCTATAGAATCTAGCAAACATGTTAGGTGTCGCCCAGCCCGCAGCTCTACATATATCTGTCAGCGAGGTGCCTTGAGCCAACGCCCAGGAGGAGGCAACACTCCTTGTTTAGTGTGCCCGCAACCCAAACGGGCAAGGCACGTCTTGGGATTGGTAGGCCAAGACGATAGCATCCACTATCCAGTGGGCTAACCTCTGCTTGGAGACAGCCTTTCCCTTCTGCTGGCCTCCGTAACAGATGAAGAGCTGCTGTGAGGATCTGAAGCTCTGAGTCCGGTGAATGTAAGTGCGAAGAGCGCGGACGGGACATAACAAAGCTAGGGCTGGGTCTGCCTCCTCCGAAGGCAGCGCTTGCAGGTTCACCACCTGGTCCCGAAAGGGAGTGGTAGGAACCTTGGGCACGTATCCAGGCCGGGGTCTCAGGACAATGTGAGAGTTGGCCGGCCCGAACTCTAGGCACGCTTCGTCGACCGAAAGTGCATGCAGGTCCCCTACCCTCTTGATTGAAGCTAATGCAATCAGGAGAACTGTCTTCATGGACAGAATGTTCAACTCCGTGGACTGCAAAGGCTCGAATGGAGGACCCTGAAGTGCTCTGAGCACCAGGGCTAAGTCCCAAGAGGGTATCGAGGTAGGACGAGGAGGATTTAGTCTCCTCGCACCTCTGAGGAACCTGACGATTAAGTCGTGCTTACCTAGGGATTTACCATCAACTGCATCGTGATACGCAGCTATTGCCGCGACGTACACTTTGAGGGTGGATGGAGACAGCCTTCGATCCAACCCATCCTGCAGAAGGGAAAGCACAACGTTAATCGAACACCTTCGGGGGTCTTCCCGGCGGGAAGAACACCACTCGACGAACAGGTTCCACTTCAGAGAGTAGAGGCGCCTCGTCGAGGGGGCTCTAGCTGAAGCGATGGTGTCTACCACTGCTTGTGGTAGGCCACCTAGAACCTCCGCGTCCCGTCCAGGGACCAGACATGAAGTTTCCAGAGGTCTGGACGCGGGTGCCATAGAGTGCCCCGCCCCTGAGAAAGAAGGTCCCTCCTCAGGGGAATCGGCCAAGGAGGGGCTGTCGCAAGGAGTGAGAGTTCTGGGAACCAGGTCCGGTTGAGCCAGTAGGGCGCAACTAACAAGACCTGCTCCTCGTCCTCCCTGACCTTGCACAGTGTCTGTGCGAGAAGGCTCACTGGGGGAAACGTATACTTGCGTAGGTCCCGGGGCCAGCTGTGCGCCAGTGCATCTATGCCTAAGATACCTCCGTTCAGAGAGTAGTACCACTGGCAATGGGTCGAGTCCGGGGTGGCGAACAGGTCTACCTGTGCCTCCCCGAAGTGGTCCCATATCAGCTGGACGCTCCGGGGGTGGAGTCGCCATTCGCCCGGAGGTGTCGACTGGTGAGAGAGCTCGTCGGCTGTCTGGTTCAGCGCACCTGGGATGTGAATGGCACGAAGTGACCTCACAAACTTCTGACTCCACAGGAGGAGATGGCGGGCGAGCGGGCATGCAGCGGAGGCGTAGACCACCTTGTCGGTTGATGCGCAAGCGGCGCGGTGCTGTCGAGCGGACCAGTACGTGCTTGCCCTGAAGCCGCTTCTTGAACCGGGCTAGGGCGAGACATACTGCCAGTAACTCTAGGCAATTGATATGCCAACGCAGTTGGGGTCCCGTCCACAGACCTGAAACTGCGTGCCCGTTGTATGTGGCCCCTCAACCCGTGGACGAGGCATCCGTGAAGACCACCGCATGCCTGGACACCTGTTCTAAGGCTACTCCCGCCCGTAGAAACGAAGGGTCCAACCACGGGCTGAAGGTTTGGCGGC
Source organism: Gobiocypris rarus (assembly GCA_023029165.1). NCBI lineage: Eukaryota > Metazoa > Chordata > Actinopteri > Cypriniformes > Gobionidae > Gobiocypris > Gobiocypris rarus. Next base: position 18,115,892 of record CM040918.1, read on the forward strand.
AGTACGGGGTGACTGGGACCTGGTACCTGCCGCTCTGCTACGCCCATCTCGGGACTCGGCCATGAAGCCAGTGCTGAAGCGGTCTCATATGTAGCAATCCGAGTGGCGTTACCGCGGCTGCAGATGCCATATGCCCCAGGAGCCTCTGAAAAAGTTTCAGTGGGACCGCCGTCCTGCCCTTGAACGTATTCAAGCAGTTCAGCACAGCCTGGACTCGCTCTTCCGTGAGGCGAGCAGTCCGGTTGGCCGAATCCAACTCCATACCGAGATAAGAGATCCTCTGTGTGGGACAGAGTTTGCTCTTCTCTCGGTTGACCTGAAGGCCCAACAGGCTGAGGTGACGGAGCACCATGTCCCTGTGTTCGCACAACTGCTCCCATGACTGGGCCAGTATCAGCCAGTCGTTGAGGTAGTTGAGGATACAAACGCCGCGTTCTCTGAGCGGAACAATGGCTGCCTCCACGACCTTCGCGAAGACGCGGAGCGACAGGGACAGCCCGAAGGGCAGGACTTTGTACTGATATGCCCTCCCCTCGAACGGAAAGTGTAGGAACGGTCTGTGTCTCGGGAGAATGGAAACATGAAAGTACGCGTCCTTCAGGTCGATCGCTGCGAACCAATCTTGGGGACGGATGCACTCGAAGATGCGTTTCTGCATCAGCATCCTGAACGGGAGCTTGTGTAGGGCCCGATTCAGAACACGCAGGTCCAAGATTGGTCTTAACCCACCACCTTTCTTGGGCACAATGAAGTAAGGGCTGTAGAACCCTGACTTCATATCAGCTGGAGGAACCGGCTCGACCGCGTCCTTTGCCAGTAGGACATCGATCTCTGACTGCAAGACATGGGCATCGCTGCTCTGCACGGAGGTGAAGAGGATGCCCCTGAACTTGGGAGGCCGGTGAGCGAACTGAATCGCGTAGCCGAGTCTGATGGCACGGATGAGCCAGCGGGACGGCCTGGGGAGACCTAGCCAGGCCCCCAGGGACCGTACCAGCGGGACCAACGGCACCACAGACGTACCCGGGGTGGGGCAGCGAAGGGGAGTGCTCTGGCCCGACTCGGGCGGCCCGGAGTGTTGCCTGAGCACTCCTGGTTTGGACAGAGGGTGGGTGGGAAGGCCGGGTGGCGTCCCCAGTGCCCACTCTGCTGCCCACTGCTCGGAAGCAGAGAGGTGGAATATTCAGCCCCGACTTGGGAGGCCCGTGGGCGGCTTGGAGTGTTGACCGAATATTCCAGGGTGGGGCAGACCGTGGGTGAGAAGGCCTGTTGGCGTCCTCGATGCCCACGGTGCTGCCCCATGGCGAAAAGAGAGGAGGAAAGGAGTGGCAAGGCCCGGGGGCATCGCACACTGCCAACCTGGCCCTTTTGGAGCCCAGGGAGGGAGGAAACTGCTCTTTTATTGAGAATGTGGGTACCGCTGGACTCCGGAGAGCCAGCGGCAGGGAGCCCAGGGCAGCCCAGGGAGAAGAGAAGCTGCTCTGGGGGGAGGACACCATCTCCCCCAGAGCAGCTTCTCTGGGCTGCCCGTCTCAGGGCCGCTTGCCCTTACGCTTGCCAGCGGACTTAGCGGGACCCTGAGCGGGTTGGACGCTGCTCCTGCGCCCGGCTGCCTGCTGCCCGGTTGGAAGCTGCTGCTTGGGCTTCGCAGGGGCGGAGGCGGACGCAGGAGGGCGCCCTCGGCGACAAGCTGGCGGAGGCGCTGCTACCGACGGCTGGGTGGAAGCAGCAGCGGGCCGTCGGGGCAGGATGCTTCTGATCGCCTCCGTCTGCTTCTGGGCCACCGAGAACTGCTGGGCGAAGCTCTTGATGGCGTCGCCGAAGAGGCCGGCCTGGCAGACAGGGGCGTTGAGGAACCGCACCTTGTCGGTCTCACGCATATCCGCCAGGTTCAGCCAAATGTGGCGTTCCTGGACCACCATAGTGGACATCGCCCCGACCCAGGGAGCTTGCGGTGACTTTCGTCGCCCGGAGGGGGAGGTCCGTCACCTTACGCAGTTCTTGTAGAACTGCTGGGTCGGGCCCACCCTCGTGCATGTCCTTTGCAGCTAGATCGGGGGATGCGCAATGGGGCCGCTCCCTTTTTAAGGTAGTCGAGCCTAGACCGGAGAACTGCGATGGTCATGTTCCCGCAGTGGGAACATGAGTCATTCACGAACGCCGCCTCAGCGTGCTTAACGCCCAAACATGTGAGACAGCGATCGTGCCCATCAGCTGGGGACAGAAATCGGCTGCATCCAGAAACACACGGTTTGAATGACATCTTGAAAAAGACGCAGGGTCAAACCGTGTAGCTCTTTTAAGAGAAGGAAAATGCTCTTTACGTGCCGAGGCACACAGGGGAGATGGCCGCTGCTCATAGTGGTTTAAAGGGTGCAAGCCCACTGCGAGCACACAGCACCCAGGGAGCTGTCAGAACAGCTGTTCTTCTGCTTACAGACTCGTGACCGCCGCTACACTGTGCCGTAACTCCAGCCGGAAAGAGCTTCTCTGTAGACTCGTAGTCGTCGTAACACTCCGCAGGAACACTGGATAAACTCAATGTTTGGCTCCAAAGTAGAAAGCGAGTATGCAGTGTTTCACTTCCGTATTTATACCCGTGCTGCGGGCGGAGCGTGAACCGCATGCCAATGCCAATTGGCTCGTTTAGAAACACGAAGCAGGTCTCTGAAGGCAGATCCCAATTCATCGGTCAGTTCCGACGTACGTCAAACGTGACCGACTGAAAGGGAAGTCTAGGCATATACTTATTTTATGTATTTCATAATTATTTTATGAATTGTTTTCATTGGTGGAAGAAGGTAAATCAAATTAGATTAAATATGATACTGGTTTTAATTAGTTTCAAATAAAATGAGTTCCAATTCACTTTGCTGCATACATATATATATATTGGTAAGATTTTAACGTGTAAAGTAAAAACTACTTTGTGATTCAATAATTCATGCATGAAAGGGTTAATATGTAACTAATATATATTTCGAATTTATATGTTTCTACCAATAATATTATATAATATTATAGCAGATGCTCTCTCGTTATAGTTTAATTACTCATCAAAATTAAATTCTAAGTCCCGACAGGATAGTGCAATTTGCCAGTCACACCCACAAGACCGGTTTAGTGTGTAGCCTACATGTTTAAAAGTACTTTATCAGCACAGTGACAATTTGCTGGCGCTGCATTCCATTGCTGAAAAAATGACGGAAGTTGAGCTCACAAATAAATGATTTAGATACAGTGATGTTACTTAGGCTAAGGCAAAAACTTAACAAAACAAAAACAATGTGTTGCTATGTAAAAGTAAACAAATCTGATTCGAAATTGGAAAAGTTACTGTACCAATGTCTATTTTCTGCCACTATGTTAAATAGCATTGCATATAATTTCAAAAATGTGGTTATTTCACATTAAATATGGACGCGACCCACATTAAAACTTGCATACATACCTTTGAATCCATTGATTTGCAATAATAATAACAATGTTTACCATATGCTTCTAATTGTCTTGAAAGAAATCGTTTAAAAAGCTTACCATGTTGATTTTTTGAAGTTTTGGAGCATTGTAGCCTTATTTAAGAGAAGGGGATCTTCATCCATTATTTATACTCTTTCTACAGAAACTGTCCACACCTCCTCAAAGAACAAAAAAGCATATGGTGACTTGCAGCAGCCAATCCGATGCAGACACATTGCAGTTTGATGTAAGATTAAATGTTTTCACAGAAAAGAAAGGGTTGGGAGAGATTTCAGAGTTTCTGAATCCATTGAACAAGAAATACAGCAGTATAAATTGTTAGGTACAATGTACTTATTGTATTCATGTTGTATTGCAAAACACTTTGGCTGCTATTGAGTTGGTATACGGGTAAAGTTTGTTTGTATGGTTATGTTTAAGGGCTAAGGGAAGGGTAAACAGTGTAATTATAGATGTAATTACAGAAAATAATTAAATCTGTATTTGTGCAGGTATTTTTCAAAATAAGTACAATGTAAAATCATGTACGTACTGTACACAATAAATTATTCATTTAAATTTTAGTAGTTACTATTATAATATAAGTAAAGATTGATAAAACAGTGGCATACAATCGTATTTTAATCATGTTTCATCGTGTTTTGCATCCTATTTGCAATATCTAAAAATAAAACTACTAAAGGCGTAGTTAATTACGATAAATTAATTATCCCAGAAAAATTGCCCCCCCAAAAAAACAAAACAAAACAAACAAGAAAATGTGGAAGTCGTCTGAATTTTGCTATTCTTATTCCTTTATTTATTTTACATTTTGTTCCGGGGCTATTTGTTTTATCAGATGGGCCTCGGACCAACTGAACCAAGCAATGCAGAAACGAATGGTTCACATTTAACATTACATGCACTGGTACATTTGTTTTCTGGTTTCTTTTTCACTTTGTAGACTTTGTAGACAAGATTTCAGGTTTCGCAGGATCACGGCACCGGCCTCTACGCATCTGGACACCAATGTAAAACAGAGGTGGAGACTGAGTTTCCCCTTTGAATGGTGCTGGGCCAGATGACCTCACCCGTGGGAGTGAGGATTTACATGAGCTTCACCTCCTTCATGATGCTAGAACAAACAAAACCATTCAGCTACAGGAACTACAGATGGTGTCAAATAACTATTATATATAACAATAATGCACTTGAAAGAAGTCATTATAGTTCAAATTAGTAATGTGTTTTACAGTAGCTCAACCCCCTCCATCCCCCTTAAAAAAACAGTATACTCACACATTAGTGCGACGAGATCACTCAAGGTTCCATGGCGTCTCCCACAGAGGAACCACCATAGACCTGTTAAAATGATTCAGTTTCCAGGTTACACACTGACAAACCACCAACAATTGTGATGATAGAAAACACTTTAGGAAAACTTTTAGGGAATATATTCTTCTAAACAACAATCATAATAAGTAATAATAATAATTCTCTTACCCTGCTGATCCATCAGCAGGAGGCTCTCATGAAGGACAGATCAATGCGTAATTTATACTCGCACTGTTCATGCCCTCAATTGATCTTTGAGCAGCTGTTGCCCTAGTTTTCGTAAGTTTCACTTTCTCAGTATGTTTCTGAATCTGATAATGTTAACAAATGAGACTTTATTGTAAAGTGTTACTGTAATTGTGTTATTATGCTATTTTAGGTGCTATTTATGCTATTTAACCATAATGCTATTTTTTCTTTATCCATTTGAGATCAGAAGGTTTTCTGTGGTGTCAGGTTTTGTTTATAACTTTGGCCACAGAATAAGCAAGTTACTCTGCTCTGTTATAAAGATAATGTTCATAAATGTGGGTGATAAAATGTCATCGACATCTGCATGTTTAAAAGCATTATTTTAAAGTTCATCCAAAAACGAAAATCACCCAAATGTTAATGTTTTTCTTCTTCTGTGGAACATAAAATATATTTTTGGGAAAATGTCATACAATGGAAGTTAATTGTGTCCAAATGTTGAATGGATCCCCTGAAATATATTATTTTATGTTTCTACATTTTCCCTTCACTTTCCCAATAATCGTGTTTTTCTTTTATCGTTTCTTTAATCGTTTCATTAATCCAGGGTTTCTACACATTTTCAAAATTCACATTTCAAAATTTCATACTTTTCCATACTCAAATTTTCAAACCTCTTTGTAGATTTTCAGACCATATAAATAATTCATACTGCATTATTTTCAGCTTTATATTTTGTACATAGTATAGTTGTCTGTAAATATTTTTTTAGTGGATTTTCTCAAAGTGACAACATACAGAGCCCCTAAAATAAAATAAATATATGCAGTTTTGCACAAGAGAAACTATTAACATGCGCACTGGATTTTTTTGCGTGCTTACACAAAAATAGGTTGGTTTTACTGCAGGCCATTCCCATAACATGCTAACCAAGCAACAGACAACCAAAAGCCGACCAAAGGAAGAGGGTTAGGGGAAGTTGTTGGCGTTGTTGGTTTCCGGTTGCTTTCGTTAGCGGGTCATAGACCAGTGGCCTGTTGCACAAAGCTGGTTTCAGTTGCTACCCAGGTAAGTTTGAGATTAGTTTGAGCAAACTCTGGTTTTTCGTGCTCAAGAAGGTGGATTGGTTTTTAGCAGTGTTAATCACCATGGTAACTTACACTACACAGCTAATCTGCTCTCCAGCAGGTTTTATTCTGGGTTAGAGATCACAAACTCAAACTGGACCAATCAGCTGCAAGTAAAACTCACACCACCTGTATCTCTCAAATTAAAGTAGTTTATAGTGAAAAAACTTTAGAGACAAAATTGCTCATCTTTTGGTGCAAATTATTTATTATATTTTTAATATATGAATTATAATCACTTTTAATTCACATAATATATTCATATAATTATATTATATTGACAAGTAGCCAAATATTAATATAAATATAAAACATGCATTCATAATTATTTTAAACAACGTGTATTTATTTGAGCTCTTTGTGAACCTATAATTATTAGGCATATTTCTTTGATTAACATCATGCATTGATATAGTCAGATATTCTTTCAGCTGCCTTCTTAAATTGACGCTGCAGCATAAGTGTTTATTCCTGCTTTAAACGCATTTAATTTCATGATAATTTTCAGAATGATCTCTCAATCTTCAGAAGAGAAGTGAATCGAACAGACACTGTGATTGGCTGTTTGCCGCATGTGTCACGCTTTCAGGTGCACGCGCTTCAGTGTTAATTGCAAACTCTGGATTGAACCTGAGTTGTCAGAGAAAGTTTATACCAAGCTTTGAGAAACCGTTCAACTTGATCTAAACCAGGTTGGTTTTATCTGGATTTGTCAACTCTAAACCTACTCTGAAAGTTTGTTCAGCTAGCTTCATGCAACAGGCCTCTGGGGACTATTGCACAAAACTAGGATAAGGGATTAAGCCGGGATATCTTTATGATCTTGTCATCTGTATGCAAAATTTTGTACACCACTGTCGTGTAAACTTACCCTGAAGGCACACTCACACCAAGAATGATAATGATAATGAAAGATAACTGTATATTAGCGGATAAATTGAGCCAGGATCACCAAGATATCCAGGCTTAATCCCTTATCATAGTTTTGTGCAATAGGTCCCTGGTCCACTAGAACCCAGCGAGGCATGATCCAGTGTTGCCAGAAAATGCACTAGAACAGGGCAGTGGATCCGAGTGCCGAATCCCTTGGCAGATTGGTTTTCCTTCTTAAAATTTAAACATGAACATGTACAGCAATTCTGAGATTTGTTTCTAAACACATTAGAAATGTTAGAAATGTACTGTTGAAACACATTACAAAGACTGTGAACTATGTAGTACTGAATTCAGAAGTTAGACCGTTAAGAAGTTTTTCACCATTGCTGTGTTCCGGATTTTTTGGGCGGGTTAAACGGTGGCTCGATGACGCACTGGAGCCGCTGAACACATGGCCCCTCCCCATAACTAGAGCACATTCGCAATTTCGCATCAGTTCACCCGCTAGATTGCGAGTTACTGTCAGTACCGTTAGTTACTACAGCCTACAACTTACAAAACAGCCTACAAAAAAAAAGACGATCTCAAGAAGAGGTGGATTAATTTTGAGAACAGTTGATGGAGTGCTGACGATCACCACCAACACCTGCCTCTGCAGTGTCTTTACACCGGATAGTTTTACAAACTTTCATCGGCAACAACTGGGATTCACTGATAATCCGCTGCAGAATGGGGCCAAACCGACTATCTCCCGCCGCGTCCTTCATCCTCCCGTCCCGCCGACATCTGGTGCCGTCGTGACTCGTGAGCTGTACGCGAGTGTTGTTGTTGTCTTGTGTGTTTACGGCCGCTTTCCCGCGAGTTGGCGTGGTTTCGGCGCCGATCAACGGACACGCCCCCAGCGTTTGAGAGCAGAGAATGCTGCTTATTTTTTCAAGATTTCGATAAGATATTTTATGTACTTGCCGGATTTTTTTATGATTCAAATTTGGCTAGTTGGTTAATAACACATTTATCTGTGGTGTGAGAAACTCAGAACACATTTTTAATTTTGACTTTAAAGGGACTTTCATTTCTTTTCGACTGAAGAAAGAAAGACATGGACATCTTGGATGACATGGGGGTGAGTAAATTATCAGCAAAAGTTTTTTTAAAAGTGAACTAATCCTTTAAGGTCAACTCACCCACAATAGTGCTATAGCAGCAGGTTCCACAGAGGAATCACCACAGATCTGTAAAACTGACTCATGGACGATCACAAACCAAACCAAACAAAATTGACAAAGCTCTAAAAATAAGCAATTCAACACCCCCTCACCTGGAAAGTCCTGGAATAATCTCTACACCCACTCTGATCACGACTGATAAGAGACAAACGCACACAACAGAGCATTTCCTGGTTGTGAGTGTATCAGTTATGTGTACAACTGTGGCAAGTAACTTTCTGTTCCTCTCTTAGTTTTGGGTACTCATTTATGAAGAGGGATGGGCAGAGTACATTATATTTAAGCCCTTCCATTTAGGCTGATATTTTTTTCTTGTTTTGTGAATTACAATTACATTACAAGGTAATACATTTTTTAAATTTAAAATAAATGCGTCAAAGAAAAACGGGCAAGGATGAGGCATGCAGCAAAACAAAGGAAGCGGGGCCTTGAAATACTGCTGGCTAAACATCAGAAGAAATAGAGTTTAACTTACGAGGTGGTGTACAAAATATCTCATTATATTGATGCATTTGTAACCAGTGGGATCTTCAGTTTCAGTTTTGAGTGTTAATAAAGAAGCTATGATTTCCAACATACATTTTATCTGGTTGTTGTCTTCTCTTTTTTTTTGTTTTGTGTATGTATGTATTCAGCTCCCACATCTATTGAATCCTTTTTTGTGTGTTTTATAAAGGGTTGTTTTGCCCTACATAAGACACAGAAACTTCTTTACCTCTTATCTGTTAGAATTAGTGCAAAGATACTTAATAGTGTCTAGACATGAGCATGAAAAGTAAATATACTGTGTGTGTGTGTGTGTGTGTGTGTGTGTGTATATATATATATATATATATATATATATATATATATATATATATATATATATATATAAAAAAGTTTCCTGACCTCGGAGAATGTTTTCTCTATCCACGCAATGTTCTCACCTTTTTTACCCCTCACCCTTTGCATCCCTGAATTAAAGATGCATTTCTCTCTCTACTGCAAATATATACTTGATGATGTGATCTATATAATGAAAAGGAAAAAAAAATCAAATATTATAAAAGCACATAAAGAGTCGAATATATTAATACTTTTTTCTGTGTCCTTTTTCAGTATCAGTTTCGATTCTTTTAGTTACATTTTATTGTGACAAGTGAGTTGGCTGAAGTTGTTCATTTCAGGTGCCATCTGCTGGATTGATGCATTAATGCAACTTAGATTAAATACAACTGATATATTTACAGATTTGTGTTGTTGAGAAAATTATTATAAACATTAAAAGACTTTTGGATGTTTAACTTTTTATACAAATTATTTTTGCTCCCAAAAAGTGGGATTGGTAACACTTTACAATAAGGTTTCATTAGTTAACTACATCAGTTAACATTAACTAATAATGAACTGCACTTATAAAGCATTTATTTATCTTTGTTAATGTTAATTTCAACATTTACTAATAGATTATTAAAATCTTGTTGACATTAGTTCATTCTCTGTGAACTAACATTAACAAACCATGAACAGCTGGATTTTTATTAACTAACGTTAACAAATATTAACTAATGCGGAACAGAGGTGTTGTTCATGGTTAGTTCATGTTAACTAATGCATTAACTAATGTTAACTAATACAACCTTATTGTAAAGTGTTACCATGGGATTTAAAGTCTGCATTCAAAGAGCAAAATAGATGTATAACATTCAACACAATATGTTCACAATTATGTTTTATTCTAAAACAATATCATACATATAATACACAAACAAATTTGTCATGATAATAGGGTAAAATAGATTGTATCTGTTACACCTCAGTTTAGGAAAGCAAACCATTTCAACCAGACATGGAATTCATCAATACATTAAATTTGCATTCAGGAGTCAGATTCAGTCACAAATAATGATAAGCTCAAGAAACACGCCTGAGCAAAACATTTCACATGGCATGACAAACATAAAACACATCAATCAATTTCAACTTTAAATTATAATGGAAAGAACTTCAGAGATGGTATCATTGCATCATTGTGGCTGAAGAACATAATGTTCCCTTTGACTCTGACCTACATTAAAACCAGTGTTCGGGGTCACTCAAACATTTGCCACAAACAACAATGGATTGTGGGGAGTAAACTAACCTAATAAAAGCCTTAACCTTTTCATGCCATGTGCTTTTGATGCGGGGAATTTCAACCAAGATCCAGAATGAAGTAAACTCATGCAGACAAGGATAATGTTCAGAAGGACCACAGGACTCCACGCCACTACAGCGGATTATGTGATGTAACATATTTTACAACGTTGCATATCTATAAGGATTGATGGAAACAGCATGGCTTTGATTCGCCCAATGACTCCACATGTTAAGTCCAGTTCCGAAATTTTACTGACCCCATAGATTCACAAGTGAGCTCCTTAACAGAAATTCTCAGCTAGATGCTAAAACGTGATGGTCAAATGTTAAGGACACTAAAGCAAAACCAATAACCCTTAATCAGGGACTCCAGTGTTTTTGGTTTTGCATGAGGCCTTTCTGAAAAACTGAAAAGTCGGAGTGAAGGAAGGTCCTTCAAAACATTTTTCCTCTCACAAAATAAACACTTTTTTTTGTTGGAATTAAAACAAAAAAGAAGAAGAAAAGAAACAGATAAACGTGCGCAACAAAATAATGTAAAAAAGAAAAGCTAAGACAGGTGCAGAGTGTTTGATGGTTTCTCCCCAGCTTCCAGTTCTGTCACACACTTAAACATTCTAAGAGGAGTCTCTAGCCTTTCCATTGGTTCATACACATCATCTCGCCTCAAACAGACCCACTAGCGTTTGGAGAGCTCATTGGATAACCAGTCCAGTCCTTCATAGAGTCCAGTGCCCTGTGTAGCGCAGGTTGCTTGAACATACCACTGCAAGAAGCCCAGACAAAGAAAATTAGCCAAAATGTAAAATAAATGCCTGTAAGTAGGTTGATGCAGCCATCTATACTTTATCTTTTTAAATGTCATGTAAACACTTTAGTCTATGCCAGTCAGATAATAGATAATTAATAAACAGATAATCAGAGAATAGCATCAAGTCAGTTAAACTCCCAGGATATTGATCTGGTCAGTTAAGTAGCAGAGGGGGTTGTTAATCAGTTTCAGCTGCTTTGGTGTTAATGAAACTAACAACAGGTACACTAGATGGGCAACAATGAGACGACCCCCAAAACAGGAATGATTTTACAGGTGGAGGCCACTGATATTTTTTTGCCAACTAATCTTTTCTGACTGTTTTTCACCAGTTTTGCATTTGGCTAGGATCAGTGTCACTACTGGTAGCATGAGGTGATACAAGGACCCTACAGAGGTTGCACAGGCAGGCCAACTCCTCCAGGATGGCACATCAATACGTGCCATTGTTAGAAGGTTTGCTGTGTCTCCCAGCACAGTCTCAAGAACATGGAGGAGATTCCAGGAGACAGACAGTTACTCTAGGAGAGCTGGACAGGGCCATAGAAGGTCCTTAGCCCATCAGCAGGACAGGTATCTGCTCCTTTGTGCAAGGAGGAACAGAATGAGTACTGCCAGAGCCCTACAAAATGACATCCAGCAGGCCACTGGTGTGAATGTCTCTGAACAAACAATCAGAAACAGACTTCATGAGGGTGGCCTGAGGGCCCGACGTCCTCTAGTGGGCCCTGTGCTCACTGCCTGGCACCGTGAAGCTTGATTGGCATTTGCCATTGAACACCAGAATTGGCAGGTCCGCCACTGGTGCCCTGTGCTTTTCACAGACGAGAGCAGGTTCACCCTGAGGACAGTCGTGAAAGGGTCTGGAGAAGCCGTGGAGTTATGCTGCCTGTAACATCGTTCAGCATGACTGGTTTAATGGTGGATCAGTGATGGTCTGGGGAGGCATATCCATGGAGGGACGCACAGACCTCTACAGGCTAGAAAATAGCACCCTGACAGCCATTAGGTATCGGGATGAAATCCTTGGACCCATTGTCAGACCCTATGCTGGTGCAGTGGGTCCTGGGTTCCTCCTGGTGCAAAACAATGCCCGGCCTCATGTGGCGAGAGTATGCAAGCAGTTCCTGGAGGATGAAGGAATTGATAACATTGAATGGCCACCACGCTCACCTGACCTAAATCCAAAAGAACACCTCTGGGACATTGTGTTCCTGTCCATCAGTCTGTCCAGGAGCTCAGGGATGCCCTGGTCCAGATCTGGGAGGAAATACCTCAGGACACCATCCGTTGTCTTATTAGGAGCGTGCCCCGACGTTGTCAGGCATGCATACAAGCATGTGGGGGCCATACAAACGACTAAGTACCATTTTGAGTTGCTGCGATGAAGTTTCAGCAAAATGGACAAGCCTGCTGCATAATTTTTTCAATTTGATTTTCAGGGTGTCTTTGAATTCAGTCCTCTGTAGGTTGATCATTTTCATTTCCATCAAACAATGTGGCATCCTTTCATTCATAACACATTACCTAGTCCATATTAGTATAGATATCCAGCATGATATTTTATGAGCATGAGATCTGATGTGTTTTCAAAGTGTTCCTTTAATTTTTTTGAGCAGTGTATAAAAAGGTTATTTAAAATTGTAATAATGTTTTACAATATTATCTTTATACAGTATTTTCAAAATAAATACAGCCTCGATAAGCATAAGTGACTTTGAGCAGACAAGCATCTATCTGCTATCTATGGGGGGGTCAGAAAGCTCTTGAATTTCATCAAAAATATCTTAACTTGTGTTAACGAAGGTCTTACAGGTTAGGAACAACATGAGGGTGAGTAATTATTGGCAGGATTTTCATTTTTGAGTGAACTAACCCTTTAATTGGATGTTACTCAGATTTTGTGCGTTTAATCAAAAAGGTATGACTCTGTGGAAACTAGAAAGTAGAGCTGCACGTTGATCTCATTAGTGTGCATGTGCGTACCGTTCTGCTGCGTAGACTCTGCAGCCCAAGTTTGTCTGTGAGTTCACTGACAGCCATGGCGTTGGGCAGATCCTGTTTGTTTGCGAAAACCAGCAGCACGGCGTCCCTCAGTTCATCTTCCTGCAACTGCACATATGTACAGGAAAAGATACTGATGAGGCAACTTTACCACATTCAGCAAACAAAATGCTTCCATAAATGTCCTGATTTGTTGTACAAGGTTGCTGCCATTAGAGACGATCACAATGACGTATGCTTACCATTTTAGAAAGCTCTTCTGGATTCTGCCACTCTCTCTCTGTCATTGCTGTCCACCACAAAGATCAGACCCTGAGGCAAAGAATAAGTGGAAAAAGAGAAATGAGTCTCTGCAGAAACTATAAGTAAGTGTGCAGTGAAGCAATATTATTTCATTCGATTGCACATCACATTACAAGATCTGACCTGTGTGTTCTGAAAATAGTGTCTCCAGAGAGGACGAATCTTGTCCTGACCACCGACATCCCAAACGGTGAAGCAGATGTTCTTGTATTCAACAGTCTCCACATTAAAACCTGCCCAATATAAACGCAGTGCTCAGAAATACACATCATACAATAATAAAACAGTTCTGCTTTTTTATGAAAAACTGGCTGAACACTTTAGTGATGTAAGACAGGACAATCAGGCAATCACAGAAACCACATGTATGATGACAACCAGGGAATGTTGACATATCAATACAAAAGTAACACAAATTCATAAAGTGTCCCCAGTGGATGAAGGGATACTCATATGACTGTTGCTCAGATAATGACCTCAATCTACACATGAGAACTGCTTTGAGATCATAAAGAAGAGCTATGGTGTCACATGTTTGACAGTCCTGTCCTCTTACCTATGGTTGGAATGGTGGTCACTATTTCTCCAAGTTTCAGTTTGTACAATATTGTGGTTTTGCCGGCAGCATCCAGCCCCACTGTAAAACACCAAGAGTGAATGATGGGAATGAGGTTTACAAATATATAAGACATAAACAGCAGTCACATGTCTTTAATACTCCTTAAATGGCCAAGAATTACGAAAATTTAGTCTTTAAAGCTTTCTTATTCAAAGACTAATGCTATCTATGTACAGCCTTACTTGAGTTTTTATTCATAATTTATTCATGTATTTATTAATGTGAAACTTAGTCAAAATTATGAATTAACTAAATTAAAGCACGTCATTATTTTTTGAACATTTAGTGAACCAAAAAGTACAGTTCATGATCTGACAGTATGTTGAAATGATCACATACATTAATTCAAATTTAAAGCTTGTGAGATCATATCGCACATTATTAAGCCTACAAATAAATGTCCACTTGACTTAGCTCTGTGTCTACATTGTAAAGAAAAGTAGAAGTCAGTTTTAGTTTTCTATTTCATCTGTTATTTTCTGGGGAATGACATAATTGCGAAAGTTGGCTAATGCCGCTAGCTTAGCTAGCAAGAGACTCAATACTCACCCATAAGAATTCTCATCTGTTTCTTTCCAAACAGCCTGCTAAATAGCGACGAGATGGTCAGACCCATGATGAAGGACACAAATCACCTAAAACTACGGGATTAGTCCTAATGTCTAAAGTTTTTCGTTGTGATGCTCGTCTGGTGTCAAGAAAGCCTGTCGACTCTGCGTTTGCGTAATGCCACGTCACGGCCGTCGTGGAAGATAGGATGCCACGCCACTTCCGACAAGGAGTTTTCATAATGACAGCTTTTCGAACAAAAAACAGCTTATATTAATACAAAGTAATACACATACAAAAAAAAAAACGAATTATTATGATTTTTATTATTAACTCATATTAAATAATATTACAGGTAACGTTATGTGTTTCTGTTTGTATTATTATACCCTAATTTGGTTGTAATAAAAATTATTGTGACAATAGGAATTAAAGAATGTATTTTTGGTTCTTAAGTATGCTTGTCAGTGAGTGATATAGCCAACATATTTGAAAAGTTGGCATCCCGGCAGCCTTCGTAATAGTGGTGCCAGAATTATTCAGTTTACAAAAATGTCTTTGGTTTATATTCAGACGGGTCTAAATATAAAGCATAACATTTCCTCTTTCAAAAGAAGTGCAAGATCAGCAATTTGTGAAATGTACCAGTCTTTCACTGGATGAACATGATCAGCAATTTTGTATGATTGTTTATATAGTGAACATGGGAACGACGCAGTTACTGAATCAACAATACGATCCAGAAAGCGCTAACATGTTGGTACATGAGGATTTTTTATACATGTTTTTCTCATACATTCGGTACAGTGAGCAGGATAATGCAAGCCGGGCAACAGCAGCTAACTCCTTATTTCAAATGTGTACGTGCATACACCATTCTGCCCTAGTGAGGCAATCACTATAGGCGGTTATCACTGTAATTACAAAAATTACTAGACTAAACCAACCTTTTATTCTATTTGATTTTTTTTCTTCTTCCATATGTTAATGAAACAAGAAAAACGTCATAATTTGTCATTTAATGTCCATGTTGCATTATACCCTAAGGAGGAACCCTTAATAACTTTATTAGGTTTAACCATGCATCTTGGTATGACTTAGTCTTTGACACTCCACTTCTTTTCAGCCCTGCAGATGAAATGGAAGAGAATTGGGCAAGAAAACCATCTTCATATTAACAGATTTTACAGTGATTAAAATGAGGTTAAACAAATCAGATTGATCAACTGGTATCTTGAAAATAATAAACAATCTGTCAGTTTAATTTATCTCAAATGAGATAACCCAGCATAAAGCCATGCAATAATACAGCTTTTGCAATGGTCTTTAAGAATAGTAAATCCTTTTGAAAGGTCCGAAACCAGAGTAAATCAATGAAATGAAAAAACAACAACAACAACAACAACAACAACCGAAAGAAAATAAATCACCAGCATACAATGTTTCCATTCAGTTTTTATCAGATTTTTATTTTCTCACAGGGGTTGGCCTGTGGCACAGTTTGAGCAAAAGTAGGGCATTTGCCAGTTGGGAAGTGAACAGAATCAGAAAATCCTGCTCAGGAAATGGGGACCTTATCGGTTTACTGGAGTGTCCCATACAAAATTCTCACCGAATGCACCTTGATCATTGATATTAAAGGTGCCAGCATACATACATACATATGTTTGACACGAAAAGAATAGAAAAGAAACATGGAGCAGATTGAAGAAGCAATTCATCCCTGTCCAATCCACCATGTCCATGCCACCTCAGAAAAATCAAGCAAAGTACTATGATCTGTTCAAATGCTTTCAACTAAAACATTTACTTACACATTGTTCAATGGAGGTATTTTACATCAAAGGCGGTTAGAGATTATTGGGCTAATCAATCATGGATGACTTCATATTGCTGTCAATACTTCATGTACCATTTTGTTCCAAACATCTCAAAGAATCGGTTGGTGGCAAAGTCCCTGAAACAAGGCTTTTGCAACAAAAGTTAATGGAGGCTTTTGCAACAAAAGTTAATGTGTAGCTTTACAAAAACCCCTGGAATAAAATTAACTGCCAAGAAATGGAATGTTCATGGAGCGGCAAGTCCTACAACTCGAAAGTCAGGTTAGGCAGCACTGCAACAGGGATCTTGGAGTGAACGTCAATGCACAATGACTTCTTCCTGGCATTCACTCGCTCTTAAGCTACAACTACTCCAAACTTGCGTGAGAGGTAAGCCTTAACCTGGAATTCCCCCTAAACTTCCTCTCTGTTGTGCCATAATGCTCTCACAGTTATCAAGTAAACGTGCAATTTAAGCATTATCTTACAGTCATCAGATTTGTAAGGAAAAAAATTAAAAGAACAATAGTAGGAATACAGCATAGAAAAAGACAGATAAGATAGATTAGACATGATGCTGAACACTTGATAGCTCCTCCACACACTCGCACACACACTCACTCACTCACTCACACACACACACACACACACACACACACACACAGTTCTTCAGGACAGAGTCTATCAACTGACACCCTCTGTCTTTCTACAGTTCACTATCAGCGTTTGGAGAGCTCGTTTGATAACCAGTCCAGTCCTTCATAGAGTCCGGTACCTTGTGTAGCGCAGGTCGCTTGAACATACCACTGTGGAAAACAGACAACAGACAGTAAAAATGCAGCCACTGCTTAAACAACTAGAGGTTGGAGTCAAGTAAGTGTGCGTACCGTTCTGCTGCGTAGACTCTGCAGCCCAAGCTTGTCTGTGAGTTCACTGACAGCCATGGCGTTGGGCAGATCCTGTTTGTTTGCGAAAACCAGCAGCACGGCGTCCCTCAGTTCATCTTCCTGCAACTGTATAAATGAAAAAAGTGAGTGTGATGAGGCTGATCTAACAATGTCAATCAGTTAACACACATTTATACATTACAGGTCTCAACAATAAGAATGGAGTCGCGGAACACCTGCCAAAGTAGCTAATACAGCTTGTTAAAAACCTAGTATTTTACTATTTTTGTAATTAAAATAAAAAGTAAAACTAAAATAAAAACTAAAAAAAAAAAATGTTCATGATATAAAAAATATGAAAGTCAATATTAAATAAATGGAATATTTAATTATTTATTACAAATTATTTATTCACAAACATCATTTTTTTAAAGGTACATTTTAGAGGTGAGGTTGTGAATTGACCTTTCGCTAAGCCCCGCCCTCCTTAGTTACTGTTGCTACGCCTGTCAAGCTTTCGTGCCTGGCCCGTCTATTACAGTATGTATGCGCCGGTGTCAGACATTCCCAAGGAGATCAATAGTCATTTTTAGCGAACAGGTGAAATATCTGAGAGAGCAAGACAAAAGGGACTGCAGTCTCACACGCTGATCATTCAAATGGGAAACTCACAAATTGAGGAACAGCTGTTCATGCACAGCAGAGAAAACAATCTAATAATTATAAATCAAACAGCTTATCCATAAGACTTGTGGAATAAACACAATACATTAGCCTGACCACTTTGCAATGCTAACATTCTCCCGCTTATATTTTATATATAGATAAATAATCCAAGGTTTTTATTTAACACCGTGGCTAGATTAACAAATAAACAAGCATCGCCTGAGCAAAATATTCCGTTACAGTTTAGTAGTAACGATTTTATGAATTTCTTCACTGAGAAAATAGAAAGCATCAGAAACAGAATTGTAAATGTACAACCTTTAATGATGTCTTATGATTCAACCTCAATTATCGCCCCTCAAGAACTACTACACCGCTTTACAACTATAGGACAGGAAGAGCTTAATAAACTTATCATTGCATCTAAATCAACAACATGTTTATTAGATCAAATACCCACTAAACTACTGAAAGAGCTGTTACCTGTAGTGGAAGAGCCTCTTCTCAATATTATTAACTTGTCTTTATCTTTAGGTCATGTTCCAAGAATATTCAAGTTAGCAGTCATGAAACCTTTTATTAAGAAGCCACAATTAGATCATAATAACCTAGCAAATTACAGACCCATTTCAAATCTTCCATTTATGTCTAAAATACTAGAAAAAGTTGTGTCTGCTCAATTGTGCTCTTTCTTGCAAGAAAATGATATCTATGAAAAATTTCAATCCAGTTCAGACCACACCATAGCACAGAAACTGCGCTCGTTAAAATCACAAATGATTTACTTCTAGCTTCTGACCAAGGCTGTATCTCAATACTAGTTCTACTCGATCTTAGTGCTGCGTTCGATACTATAGATCATAAAATACTCTTAGATCGACTTCAAAATTACACTGGTGTTCAGGGAAAGGCATTAAACTGGTTTAGATCGTACTTATCAGACCGCTACCATTTTGTCTGTCTAAATGGGGAAAAATCAAAGATAACGTTAGTAGACTATGGGGTGCCGCAAGGATCTGTGTTAGGCCCTCTGCTATTCTCAATATATATGCTGCCACTTGGTAATATTATAAGAAAACATGGAATTAATTTCCACTGTTATGCTGATGACACTCAATTATATATCTCATCACGACCAGATGAAAACGCTAAATTATCTAAACTGACAGCGTGTGTTGAAGATATTAAATACTGGATGACGTGTAATTTTCTGCTATTAAATTCAGATAAAACAGAGGTATTACTTATTGGTCCAAAAACGCCCACAAAACCTCTCACAATACAACTTTAACTTGGAAGGATGTCCTGTCACTTTATCCACTACAGTAAAAGACCTGGGTGTTATATTAGACCGCAACTTGTCTTTCGAAAATCATATTTCATATGTTACAAGAACGGCATTTTTCCACCTTAGAAACATTGCTAAGCTACGTAACATGCTATCTATTTCTGATGCAGAAAAGTTAGTTCATGCATTCATGACCTCGAGACTAGATTACTGTAATGCTTTATTAGCTGGTTGTCCTGCATCCTCAATAAACAAGCTACAGTTAGTCCAAAACGCAGCTGCTAGAGTTCTTACTAGGTCAAGAAAATATGATCATATAACACCAATTTTATCATCTCTACACTGGTTACCTATTAAGTTCCGTATCAATTACAAAGTATTGCTACTGACCTATAAAGCCCTAAATGGTTTAGCTCCAGTGTATTTAACGGATCTTCTATCGCCCTACAATCCATCGCGCTCTTTAAGATCACTAAACTCGAGGCTTCTGGTCGCTCCTAGGATATCTAAGTCCACTAAAGGAGGGAGGGCATTTTCACATTTAGCTCCTAAACTCTGGAATAGTCTTCCTGATATTGTTCGAGGTTCAGACTCGCTGTCCCAGTTTAAAACTAGATTAAAGACGCATCTCTTTAGCCAAGCATTCACATTATAATTACCTTTTATACTACAGTTAAATCGGATCAAAAGAATTAATATTCTGAACAGCAGCTATGCTAATTATTTCCCATCTGCTTTTCTGTTATTATCTCGGGACACTAGTCCCGAGGTAAATAGTTGGTCAGCTCCAGTTTGTATCCAGCCTCTCATGGAGACTTCAGATGCCCCAACACCTGTGAAGAGACGACTCAACGCCTGTGAAGAGACGACTCAACGCCAGCGCTGTTATAGCGGCCTAAAATAATACATGATTGATTAACTTTTTCTAACATTTTTCAATGTACATTTATAAAATGCACTTTCTGTAAAGCTGCTTTGAAACAATGTGTATTGTGAAAAGCGCTATACAAATAAATTTGAATTGAATTGAATTGAATTGAAAATATAGATTCTCCCACACTGCTTGATCCACAACAATCTGATGTGGTATTTTGCAGTATGAAATTGTTTTCCCCAGTAAGAATCCTCAGTAAAGTTACATTGAATTATTTCACGCAAGTTATTTTTCCATGCAGCAGCATGGATCGATATAATTTTGCGCTACGGTAAGAAAATCTGACAAGCTAGGACAAATCGACAGAACAGCGTCATTTCTCCCCTTGGGTTTTAGGTCTGGGGAAGGGAAAAAATTCCACCCCCTGTCCAAATTTATAGGATACCGGTTATCAGATTTGCACAATCCATAAGCGCAATGCTTTGGCATGTTCCCCTCGCTCGAAAGCTTGACAGACCTTGCGCGCCTAGTTACGGTTGCTAAGCCATGATTGGCTTGTGGCGGTTTTAGGGCGTGGCTTAGCGAAGGGTCAATTGCCACCGCCCACAGCTCGGCCCGCCCTTTTGACGTTACGGTGGCTGACAAAGGACAAAAATGTCGTCGGAGAGAGAGAACAGAGTAGCTAGCGCTCTGTAGAGAAGTTTGTCCGTTTAGGGCTACAGTAGAAACATAGTGGCGCAAAATGGTGTCTTCACCGTAAGGGGACCAGCGGTGTATGGAGATAGAAATGTCTTATTCTATGGTAGTAAAAACATTTTGTAAGGTCTTTATTAGTGGTGGGCCGTTATCGGCGTTAACGTGCTGCGTTAACTTGAAACTCTTATCGAGGGATAAAAAAAAATTGCAGTTTAGGGATAAACCGAATATTCGGCCGCCGGAAATGGCCCAAAAGTGCATTTTCGGTTTTCGGCCGTATAGACTTTTATCACCGAAACTACGGGCGAAATGTTGTGATGACGCAAACTGAAACCGCGACCTGTGCTTGTCTAAACGATCTCAACAAGCAACATGTCTAAGGTGTGGACGATTGTGGTTCATCTCACATCTGATGATGCATCTAGTTTATGGGTTTTAACTCGAAAATAATGCTTTGTTTATGTTTCTGTTGATGGATACACAAGCTGGCTCCTCAGTAATGCACTACAACAACAGCGATCATAAAAGAAACGTGGGCAAAACGGTCTCTCTTTGTAAACTTTGTTCAATGCATGCGAGTACTGCCGTAAGTTCGAATATGACCAGTCGTTTTCGCCGTTATCACCGGGTGTAGTGACAGAAGACGCGAGTGAGAACTCACGCGCTGTGAGATTTGTCTCTGTGCACTCATCCGAAAGCGAGCACTCGTTTCACAGCGCGCAAATATTGAGTTCTCTATCAAGTCTTGCGCTTAAACGGACAAACTCACACAAAAAGTATGTCAACATGTCCATCTTGATGAGTCTCCTTGGAGACATAGTCTGCATATGCCTTAAAGCTACACTGTGTGATATTTTCCCCCATCTAGCGGTGAAAAGGTATATGACCATCCAGTGAATATTGGTTTCTGTTCCTCTCAATTCCAATTTCGTTTTAACTCTTACGGTGGCCGATTTACATGGCTTCCAGTTCGACCTCGTCCATGAGTGTTCCTTCAGGTCAGGCACGTGCAGAGGGGGCTTTGGATGCTCGAGCCCCTGCCCTTTTTCAAAATTAATCAAAAGTGCCCCTCTCAGACAAATATCAATGATAATATTTGTGGTCAATAAAAGAGGACAATGTGTCCAATACTAACAAACTGCTCAAAAGTCGGAAGCCTTCTGTTTATTTTTTCATATCAGTCGGTCTGAGGCGTTGCCATAACCCGTTGCATGTGTTTTACTGGCTGATTTGCCTCAGTCTGTTCAGAAATGGCTCTCGAGCCATATATGGTTCTTTCAGAGAGTGTCTGTGGCTTTACGGGAGAAAAGCATTCCCCCAAAAAAACCAAACTTTTTTTTTTTCATCAATAATCAAAGCTAATGTGTTGATTTATTTAAAAATCTATATATTATATGTTTTAAAATATTACATAATTCATCAATGCCCGTTTGTCATGTATATACACCAACCAATCGTGACCTGGCAAAGTTCAGATTCCATTGGACAATGTGAAGTGGAGCGGTAATTCTGTTCTAATTCATAAATCGGTTGAAAAGGGCATGGACAGACGAACTAACGTTTGTGGAACGATTTCCTGAGGTTTGTCTCATTTTATAAATCAAATTGCATCGCTGACAAAATGGATGTTAACTGACAACAAACAAAGCACTGCACAAAACCATGCAGCACCAAAAGTCACATTAATGTAAGTAGTGTTAAACTCACTTGTATTTATTGATACATGTTTACTATTTGATGAAACTATCAAAGTTAATATAGCCCAAGTGCCACCGGCAACTACAGGCCAATTATGTGAAATGGTGGCGTGAAAGGACTTTATATTACCATTTTTGATTATTATGCAGCATTATGAAAGAAGTCTCTTATGCTCATCAAGCCTGCATTTATTTGATCAAAAAAAGCAATATTGTGAAATATTTTAATAATGGTTTTCTTTTTTAATATACTTTAAAATAAAATGTATATGTGATCAAAGCTGAATTTATCATCATTACACCAGTCTTCAGGGTCACATGACCCTTCACTAATCATAGATTTGATGTCAATGTTGGAAACAGTTGTGCTGCTTAATATTTGTTATAACATGCTGTGACACTCAAGATTCAAGATTCTTTGATTAATAAAATGTTAAAAGAAAATGTAATAATATCTCACAATATTAGGCTGCTGTTTTTTTCTGTATTTTTGATTAAATAAATGTAAGCTTGATGAGAATAAGAGACTTCTTGCAAAAACAAAATTTAAAATGCAGTACCTAAAATTTTCACACAAACACACACATATATGTGTATATATATGTGTGTATGTTTATTTTTATTAATAATATTTATTTTTTAAGATGTTGCCCCTTTTTTACATCTGAGCCCCTGCCTCTGAAGAACTCTCTGCACGTCCCTGCTTCAGGTGATGAGGTTACTTTAGAAAACTATTATAATTTGCAGTTATTTAATTTGTCAGTTAACATGTAGGTTATGACATCTATGTAAACTGAATAATAGTTTTACCTTTTTGTTATTTTTTACCATTTCATTGCTAACATCAGCTATCAGGTTCCCAGACGAATGCAAGCTAATCTTAGTAAAGTAACTTTTATCGGTGCTATCGTTATTCTGTATATTGTACGACATCACTAACGTTAGGCAAAGTTTAGATTGTAGGCTATATCAGTCTCAAGCAATCCCCCTCTTCACATTCGACACGGTGCCATCGAGTGTTAAAACGCGAAAGCCGAAACTTGATTTTTCGGGTATGTCCCTCTTTGGCTAATGTACTTTCAAGATGGAGGGGCAACATGGCGACGCGCATTCGAACCCCTCACCCGTATGTTTTTTCAATGGCATATTATACACTTACGAGAATACTTTTTTACTTGAAAGAAGTAAATATACATTAATGAGCACATGTATTTTTGAAAGAACTAATTGTTTTTAGCTAAGAATAAACAAAAAATTTTTCACAGTGTAGCTTTAAGTGAACAATACAGTGAGAAAGACGACGCATTTCAGTGCATTAGGTCTTAAAGGGGCAGTAGCCTTTACTGCGGTCTGTTTAATGTCAACAAAAGTCAAGGACATCACTCACTGCCCTTGATTGAATAGCTTTTGTAAGTTTAATAAGGATTAATCTTTAATTTAAACAGTTAAATATGCAGTTATTTTATGTTTGATTACTTTATTAAATTGCTGTACCTTTCTGCAGGCCAGTAGGCCTGTACATTATTATTTAATGTACATGAGTGAGGTCAAGTAAAAAAAAAATAATTCAAATTTTAATTTATACTGTGCAGTGTGCTAAATAAATATTTGCATAATTTGTAGTTGATTTATTATTAGAAAATTTTAATATTAATTTATGCACTTGCAATGCCTTGATTTGTAGTAAAGTTACACAGTCATAGCCATAAATGCAATGGTACTAATAATTAACATAATCTGTTTCGGTTTTCGGCCTTGGTTTCCTATTTTTTGGTTTTCGGTTTCGGACAAGAATTTTGATTTCGGTGCATCCCTATTGCCGTTAATCTATTCTCAAAGTTGGGTAGAGAGCTGGGTCTATACTACGCAAGCTATGATGACTTTCACCTTGATATTTTAGCACTGATGTATACCTAGCCGAATTGCACTGTAGGGAGCGAGAACGACTCTTCAAACCTGCGTGTATGCCCACTGTGAAATTATTACCACATTAAGCGTGAACGCTTTCTTCCGAACTCGGGTGCGCACCCGCGAACCATACTCGAGTCATGACGAGTGGGACTGACATACTGTAAATCTAATTTCTGCTCGTCGTCAGTGTTCTTTAGAGCATTTGCAGTACATTCTCGGCAGATAGACGCAAGTGCCATTACGTACTGAAGCTCTGGTAACAAATCAACGGTTCAAAAACAAAAATATAAAAGTTAGGTGAACAACGCTATTCATTTTGCCACCTTTTCATTCGACGTTGTTACCTAGTAACGGGGTAAACAGCTGCTGCTTTGATGACGCAAATGCACCCCGGTTCGGACCATAGACTGTATGGTTCGGACCCAAATAATATAATATGAATATATTATAGCGGGGGCAGGGGGAGCAATCGAACTCGGGTTCGGTCCAAGTGTGAAAGCACCAGTCATTATTTGGGTAGCACACATATTCTGAATGCCTTCAGTAGAATTCAAATGAGCCATTTTAATCTAGATTAATTCCAAGATCACAGTGAGATTAATCTAGATTTAAAAAATGTATTTATGCCCACCGCTAGTCTTTATACACAACTGAAAACACAGTTATGTATATTATATTGCATTTCTCTCAATAGATGCTCATAAATACTACACACTGCACGTTTAATTCAAGAGCCCTCATAAGCTTTAATCAAAATCACTTTCCCTCGCTCCTACAGCGACATCTCTTCTTTTATCTGATGTCAAACTACAGTCGACCAGCCATCCAATCAATTCAGAATGGACAAAACCAAGAACAGCCATTTCTTGTCCGAGAAGTTGTTTTACCAAGCGGCAACCTCCCACGGTCTTTCTTAACCTGTTAACCAGCGCCTCAATTTTTTAAAATTTTCTGAAAACGACATTCCCAAACGAAAATGTCTGCAGCTCTTAAACCCTTTGGTCTATATTCATAAATTTTGGTCTTATTTTAAACTAGACACTTCAAATAGTGTTACCCAAGAGTCATAATAGCTCAAAGTTGTATATGAACATAGTAATATACATGTAAATATACATTTAAGTGACTCACATTTTTTTTTAATTATTATTCACTTAGGGAAAAATTATGAGATTTTAATGTTGAAGTCCTGAAAATAAGCATAATATAAAAATGAATGTCTGATCATGTTTTGATTCAAATTTGAGGATGATTCTCTCAAAAATGTAGCTTCTGTAAGCTTTTATATCAAGAAAAGACTAGGCGTCCTTTCCAAAAGGCCTTTTATTTTAGAACTTTTGTAATTGCAAAGAGTAGTTTTTTATTCAAATAAATCTGCAATAAACTGCTGATTATGATTAATTTGAAGTTACTGAAAAACTAAATGAACTATTTACAGAATGTTTAAAGTGTAAAAACCCATTTAGTTGATAAAAACAGTCTGTCATAGAGCCTGCGCGCTCCACTGCAGTGTTGCGCAATATGAATGGCAGGTGCCCGGCTGCTATGGAGATTGTGACTAGAGGCATATTCACCAATAATGCTTACAAACACAACGTAAGATAATGCCTTGTGATTGGTTACTACGTCCATCAATCAAACCTTTGCTGGCAAGGCATTGGCCTTGATTGCCTTTATCCAACGAAAACCATGCGCGCTTTGATTGACAGCTGGCGGAGCGAGTAATGCGCCAACTCTGTATAATGACTCGTCAGAAAGCCTGTGATTGAAGCAGAGAGACCTGGGAGGGTTTAACGTGACAGGAAGAGTCCACAGCACAGGGGAGATCGTCAGAAACGGATTAGAATCGATATCTCATTGAAAATGGACATGATTGATTACTCTAACTCAAAACGCCCAAGCAAACAAAGGAGTATTTCCTTATTTTTTCGTTGTTTTGGATTAAAAAGTGGGATGCATTTGGAAGAGTGGACTCTTACACGGACATGCATGCTGTTGTTTTTTGGATTCGATCTGTTTATAACTCATTTGTTTACATTATATAAAGCCATAAAGTACTGCATAATTAAGGGCGTGGCAACTTTGAGTGACAGGTGGATAGCCGTTTACCCACTGTCTGTTAGTCGTCACCTCAGCTCCTCCCACGTCCATTTTCTGTTATCAGGGAGTGACGCCCCTGCCAAGATGGCAACAGGCAGCTTGACTCTACGCTTTAAAACTTTTTTACAGTCTATGTGTTTTACTCGGATACATCTCACATTAGGGAAGAAACGATTTTAAAAGTTAAAAATTGTGCCGTATTTTCCCCAGAAATTAGATGGCATTGTGTGTTAACTTAAATGAAAAATACATTTAAAAGATTCCTAACAAACATAACACATGGACTTAGTCATGATACTTTGGTAAGAAAGCCTCTGCCAAGAACAAATTCAAATGTAAATACATTGTGTAACGCGATCTCAGGCAGTTCAGGTCACTGAAAGTTACAGGTTCTTCAGCGTGATACAGATTTTATGCAATATCTAAAGATTAAACTAAATGCTTACCATTTTAGAAAGCTCTTCTGCAGATTCTGCAACTCTTTCTCTGTCATTGCTGTCCACCACAAAGATCAGACCCTGAGGACACAATAATAAACAGTTTGGGATCAAACAGCTAAAAATAAAAATATCCTAAAAATGCTTCAAATGAACAACATTCACAAAAGCGTTACAAAGATTACAGTACATCTCATCAACCAATATTTTTGACTTAAAAAGAGACTCTTCAGATCAGGATGCTGCTGAAGGGGCACAGTGCCTGTAACTGATTTTTTTATAAGTTGCTTTGGATAAACATATTCAGAAATTGCCAGCAAAATTCATAAAAATCATACCTGTGTGTTCTGAAAATAGTGTCTCCAGAGAGGACGAATCTTGTCCTGACCACCGACATCCCACACGGTGAAGCAGATGTTCTTGTATTCAACAGTCTCCACATTAAAACCTGTCCACCAGAAGAAAACAATACAATTCAACACCTTACTCAAAAATATATTTGATTGGCTAAACGTGATTAATGATAGGCACACATATCAGCCATGCCAATTCACTAGCCTTCGTTCCTCGATTACTGTAGAACGCTCAGAAACAGAGTGCAACAAAGTTATACCATTTTGGATAAAAAGCTTGTGATAATGTGGCAGACAGCAACAGTCACTAGGGTAGGATTGGTCAGTAACGTCTTTAGGGCGGGGCTTAGTGATAAGAAAATTGACAGCAGTAGCAATCCCACCTTCTGGCAGCTCCAAGACTGACTGAAAGCATTGTCAATGGGTGAAATATTTTATAATTTTACTTTATAGATTAAAAATCTGATCATATTTAGTATTTTCAAATATTTAAATGAATACAAATTAAACTTAATTTAATTGTCAATGCTGTCAATAAATTGGTTCATGCATATATTGGAAATTGGACCCATCTAGATATCTGTATAAGCCAAGCTTATGGGTATAATAATGTCAGTGTCAGACAACACATTACTGTTAGTGCAATTCCCCACGAAAACACTTGTTAAATCCCACACTGAAGTTGTAAATGCAATGACATTACAGATACTGATCATCAAAATGAACAGAATCTTGAAAACTGAGTCACATACATCACATATAAAACGTTATCATTAGCTCCTTCTGTCTTAAATGAAAATTTAACATTGTGAAAGAGTGATTAGAAAACGGAGAACAAAGTCATGTTAGTGTAATCTCACCTATAGTAGGGATGGTGGTGACAATTTCTCCCAGCTTTAGCTTGTAAAGTATTGTGGTTTTACCTGCAGCGTCCAAACCCACTGAAAAATAAATAAAAATATTAAAAAAACTTTAGCTGTCAAATTCATTACATGGGTGTGATTTTATTTTTGATTTGATCCATTCATACAAGCTCTAACGTTACCTGAAGCTAGCAAGCTAACATTAGCCACTGCTCAAGAAATATGTGGAATTTCAATGCGGAAATGACATAAAATCATGTTTAATTTAATCTTACACACAAATAATATTCACATTGTCTTAGAATTGAATATTTACCACACAAAATAAATCAGAAACACAGGAGTGTAATGTACTTGAAACACTCACCCATCAGTATTCTCATCTGTTTCTTGCCGAAAAGTCTCCCAAACAGCGATGAGATAGTCAGACCCATTATGATTTAAAAGAAGAACTTAAACCCTATCAACAAGCGAAACGATAATGAAAATGTAATAACGTATTTTAGTGAATATTCTGTCTCTTTGTGCTCAGTGTCTCGCGGTCGCTTGACGCGTTGCCACGTAAGAAGAGGAGCCACCGTGGAAGTCTTGGCGTCACTTCCGGCTGCAAGCGCATTCTGGGCAGTGATGTCATAATTATTCATAACTTCCGATGTTTTCTGAAACGCCCCGTCTGACGACAGCATAAAAACTAGCCTGACATTCTTCTCAATTTATTCTCAGCCTTTATTATCAGTAAAATCCCCATATTCAGGGAAATATTCAGCGAATTTGAAAGTACTGGGTAACCTTATTTTTGACCTTTTTTATTGTTTCGATTGTTATTTATAAAAGAAACACACACACACACACATACACACACACACACACACACACACAAATCCCTAAAACTTTTATATATAAACATTTATTAATTATTTATTTATTATTCAAATTAGAAAAATACATATTTTTTATGATTAATTTTGGTTTAGTTGATTAAAATATTAAATATTATCTCACAGTCACCCAGTATTTTTATATTAGTTCGAAATTAAGTGAACTTTATAGCTAACAATGCTACAACCTTATCAGTTTTATTGTGTTCACTGGACAGCTCACATGGGACAACTACAAGATTTTGTCAGACCTGTTGCACGTGGCATTTTGACCAGTAGATGTCACTGTATGCTAATTTTAGTGTGCGTGGTGAGGGTCCGAGAAGATATCAGTAACAGAACACAAACAGAAACACTTTACAGATTAGTAGTTTAACATACATAGCCTATGCATAATTAGTCTATGTTTAGGCCTATGTTAGCCATTTGAAAGTGTTCCCAAAGATGTTAAGAATTGTATGTAGTGATTGTTAGGCCTACATCTAATCATTTAAGGCACTTGACTTGTATGTTGTATCTCCATGACACAGACCACACAGCACATATCTGTGGCACAACATCTGTAATGTAAAACACATTTGGTTTTACCCGCAAAAACATGGTTATGAAAGCAACGAGAGCAGCGCGCTGCGCACAGGTGAGACTGCAGGAGTCACATGACCAGAGGTTTAACATGCAGGTGAGACGGCGGGAGTCAGTCAGTCAGAAAGCGGCTGTACATGACAGGACACAGAACAACAACGAGCTGGCATGTAGTTCACTGAATTAATATCTTCATCATGAATGCAAGTGGATTATCAGACGAAGACGAAAAGGTATTTAATCGCACACCTGTGTACAAGAATACAACTTAATGTGGGAAAAACAGCATACAGTAGGCTATGCCACTCTACAAATTAGCCTACTTTAAAAAATGTATATATATATATATATATATATATATATATATATATATATATATATATATATATATATATATATATATATATATATATATATATATTTTTTTTTTTTTTTTTTTACTAATGTTGACAGTTAAACATTGATCTACTTTGATGACTGTTAAACTTTCGATTTGACGAGGCTACGTCATATATTTTTAAAAATAGATATTATAGGCTACATGTTTACATTCTTTATTTTTCGTCTTTGTTGCAGACACATGTTACTGCTTTGTCTTGGATCTACGTCTCGACTTTGAGTTTAAGGTGAGAAGTAAAGAATTTGATTCTACTGACATATGATTCCAAGGAAATGAGAATTGTTTGGCTAAATAAGCGCTTGCGATCTGTTTTACTTGAAGACTATAATGCAGTAAAATGAAGAATGTGAATTTATTTTTCAACACGCACTCACACTCAAAGAGAAACCATACTTGCATCTGGAGTTATGCATTTGAATTGAGAGACAGTAATACGTTTTTTTAGAAGTAAAAAGTATCAATTGCTTTTATAATTTACAATATGCATATTTACTGCATTATACAGTAAAACATTGTTAAAATTAGGTTACATTAAAGTATAAATCACTTTATAACTTATGGAGATAAGGACGTTCTCAGAATTCCCTGCACAAAGCATCACATTTGTTTGGATTTTACTTTAAACGTTAGTTTTGCCTTATTTTTTGTTACTAATTATGCAAATGATTATGTTTATGGCAATATGTCATGTGTGTTTATAGTACCTCAATACAGCTTTGGAACCAACCACAACGATCATGTTTCTTTTAAAATAAATTAACAAATAATAATTAGTGCTGTCAAATGATTAATCACAATTAATCACATCCAAAATAAAAGTTTGTGTTTACATAATATATGTGTGTACTGTTTATAATTATTATGTATATTTGAATACACACTCATACAAATATTTGCATGCATATAGTGTTTATATATTTATATAATTTATATTATATATAAATATAAATATTTTATATATAAATGTAACATAAATGCATGTGTGTATGTATATTAATATACATAATAATTATACACAGTACACACACATATATTATGTAAACACAAACTTATTTTGGATGCGATTAATCACGATTAATCGTTTGACACCACTAATAATAATATATTTAACTAACAAAATGGGGTTAATGTGGTAACATCTAAAATAATTAATTTTATTTTAAAGTCCATCTGAATACATTAGTTTACATAGACTCAATTCTAAGGGTAAAATCAGGTAGAAATATGTTCTTAAGATTGCATTTGCAGCTTAGGAACGACAGGGACAGAAGTTGCTTTCAAAATCACAAAGTACTTTTTTCTGTTGCAGTCTGATAGGTAGTTGTTCTGTGGTGGTGGTGTCCATTATAAAGAGAAGACATCTCAATGAACAGGTGAGTCAATATGCAAATGTGAAATTTAATTTCATCTCGAGGACCAGATCTGAGTAATCCAACAACTTAGTCTAAACGGGCACATAAAATGCCTACTTGAATTCCATCAGATAATCTGAATTTTTGAATGGAGAAATGGAATGAAATGATGGATTTGATGGATCTGCATTCCCCAGCTGAATCACAGAAGTCTTGCTGCAAAAGTCAATATTGGCTAACAGTGTGCCAGTATGCACAATGAAAACTAAGCCCTATGATTACATCATTGCATACATCTCTCTTAATCAGCATAACATGCTTTAGATAACTCTTTTGCAAAGTTCACTAAAACATTTGTAAAGAATATTTCTTCAGCAGTCTCTTTGAATCGGGCCTCCCCGTTTGCAAATATACAGCGTGTTCTGTTTAATGTTTCATCACATACACTCAGAGGTGCACAGGGAAGTTGAAGCACTGGCCCGAGCGGGCAAGTGACAGTTCCGTCATCTGCCCCAAGTGTCTTTCACGCTGGCCCCGGGTCATCGGGCAGTCCTTATTGTCGAGCCCTGGAAAACAGAAGCAATGATGTATTGCAGATAGCATTAATGTCAATATTAAAATGTACAACCTAATTTGGGAATTTAGTCTGATTCAGGGGGAATCAGAATGCCACATCCTGACTGACAAGAGGAGCTGGGGATGGAGGAGGGTAATTAGCTCCGGAGAAACGTGATAGCTGTTGATAGAACTTATATATATGCATGCTGTGATAGGCATCGTATTCCTGTAGACGCGATCAGCTGACAGTCAGCTGATGCAAGTTTGTGACCTGCCAGAACTGACACTTTATTCTGGGTTTTCAGAACCTTTCAGTGAACAGTTTTTTTTTTTCTTTGAGAAGAACATTTTAAAAATAAGAACCTTTTTCCACTATAAAGAATCTTTTGTGGAGTGGAATGGTTCTTCAATTTTTAAGAGTGTAAGTTTCTTTATCATTGTTCTTGTATTACAGGCTAAGCCTCTTCTTCAGTTGGCCCTGGCAGATTTCCTGGCATCACTTGTTTTGATGTGCACTGTCATTATTAATTTGCCCTATGAAATGTTGCCACACAGTGAAACGATCTGCAACTACGGATTGCCTTTGTCTCTGGTGAGAAACTGCTGATACAGAAACATTTAATCATGTACAACTGAAATTGAACATTGAAATAGTCTGTATAATAAAAGCATTTGTTTACAAGGTAACTGTTGAAATAGTCA
Source organism: Gobiocypris rarus (assembly GCA_023029165.1). Lineage (NCBI taxonomy): Eukaryota > Metazoa > Chordata > Actinopteri > Cypriniformes > Gobionidae > Gobiocypris > Gobiocypris rarus. The sequence goes on from CM040918.1 coordinate 18,148,575, forward strand.
GTCTAATAAAAGTGTTTGTTTTGTGGTTATGTGTACAAGTGCACATTCAATGCAGAAAAATAAATACTTAGGGGTTTTGTGTGTGTGTGTGTGTGTGTGTTTGACACAATATCCTATACAGTGCATTTACTGAATAATGTCCTTGTTATGCAAAAACTTCCTTGAACAGCTGAGAAATTAACAATTGGTAACAGTGAGACCGTTTCACAGCAGATGTTTATTCAGTGCTTTGTACGTTTCCAGCATTATTGTGTGTTGCCATAAAGCAATTGAAGAGCCTCATATTTGCACATACAGAGCCACCGAGGCATGCACTGCCCGAGTTGACACAGAGGTTCTGTTTATTATTTACAGGAGGATATTCATTTACAAATTGAAGCATTGCATACGCCTTTAAAATGAGATGTCAAACATGTTTAAATCAAACATAAATGCAGTCATGTGTGTCCTTAGCTTTCACTGTGGATCTGTGCCGCAGCTGTGATGAACCTCAGTTGTTTAAGCGTTAACTCTCTGTCTCTTCCCAGGCCTTCTACTGCGTGTCATTTTTGCTTGTCATCATTTATGCCTGTGAGTCAGCACATGCGTTTCAAGTATGGAAGGAAAAAGCAAAGCAAGAAGCATTTGAAATGCAGGTGAGCAGGGTTGCTGCTTACACACACACACACACACACACACACACACACACACACACACACACACACACACACACACACAAACTGTCACTGTTATGTAAATTAAATCAATCTCACTGGTACCTAACATTACAGCAGCTATGAATGTTATGAACAATGAGTCTGAGACTGGTCAGGTTGTGCCGCATTCCTCCTGTATTTTGTTTAGTCACATATACTGTAATTATGTCTGTGCAGTACATATCTTAGAAGTACCCAACACTAAAATGTTTTCTGTTGTAACCTTATAGTTCAGTCATTATAAATTATATTTTAACTCAAGTTAACTCAAGTGTTACGGCCATTAACTAAATCTAAAACCATATTTAAAAAGTGTGTTACTTGAAATAAAATAAATTTTAACTGAAATAAAATATTAAAAAGTTAACTTATTTTATTTCAGTTAGTTGCCAAGGCACCAATTTTCTAATGCAATGTACTAAATAACCCAAAGTAAATAAATAAATAAAAATAAAACTATACAGACATATTTAAATAAAAATGCACTCAACAAAAGGACTAAAAACATTGTTTTAGTATCACTGAGATAATATTATAATTTTTGTTAATATTTGAAATTATTTTATATATATTTATTTTATATATTATATATTTTAATTATTTTAAAGTTTTAGTCATTTTGTTGTCTTTTTGTCCTCTTTTAAAGGTTTATTTCTTAAATAGGTCTACATATCTTTTTATCCATTTTTATTTCAGTTTTAGTTATTTTAGTTGAACTAAATGAACATGATAAATGTTGTCTTATAAATATGTTATTGCAGTTAAAGTGACGAAAATGTTTTTTTATGGTTTTGGTTTCAATTTTAGTTTCACTTAACTAAAACATTGAATAAAACTAAAGTGAAAAAAAGAAATTTAGAACAGATTTAGAGATATTGTGCAAATTTTTAATTTTTAATGTATTCATTGTCACAGTTATCACGCAGGAGGAAGAGTCTTATCTTTTGTCTTGTCTATGTAATTGCGTGGTGAGTAGTTCCATTTAGTTTTCTTAAATGCTTTAAATATGATTTACGTATACATGATAAAGTAACATGACAAATATGATTGCAATCTGTATGTAATGATCCATATGCTTACATGTCCTTTCTATAGGCTTGTACCAATAATTGGATACCTTGTCTATATTAATACTGTCAGATTTAAGGCAGCTACTCTCATACCAGCAAATAAACCAGCACACATGCCCTCCGCCAGGTTCTGTGGCAGGTGAGAATGAATTTCTGTATATGAGCGTGTGCAACATGCGCATATGTCTGTTATTTAACGAAATACATGTCTGCTTCATCTTGCAGCTGCATTCTCTTCCTGCATCTCTCAAATGACTCCTGCTCAACAATGGTAAGAAATTGATAGACAAGTTATGCTAAATCATCTCTGGAGCTGTTCCCATTATGATGTCTTTTGTCCAACAGGATCTGGGTCATGCAGAGTTCATTCGCTTTTTCACTCTCAGCATTGTGTTGATCGTCATCATCAGCAGCACAGTGGGTACACACATGTTTACGAATAATGCTGATCACAAATCACATCATTTGAAATTTTTCATCAATTTCGTCACTTGCCATGAAAATCCATAGTGGACTCAATACATCATGTTTTGCTTGAAAAGTGTCTTTAAAGTAAATGGCTTTTTGATATTCAGATATTTTAAGTGCCCATATACTTTTGGGGTCACTGTAGGTGTTGTATGTAAATAATCTCTGTCGTCCTGTAGGTGGTGTACTGTTGGTTACATAGCTGTTATAGGCATTATGAGAACACAAGCATGTTTACAATGTCACAAAGACATCCAGGTGGGATTTGGTCCTCGGCTCGATACATGATCCTTGTTATCATTTTCTGCTGGGCACCAGGTCAGTACAATAACACGCACGTGTCCTCAAAAGCTAAACATATGCAATAATGTCTATATGTATTTCCCTGAATATGAATGGTCGTATTTGTCATTTTAAACTAAATTATATTTGGACTATTTCTTTCAGCTCTGGTTCTGATTTGTCTGTCCTTCCCACAAGCTAAGATAAATCTCTTCCCCCTCTATGTCATACAGGTAAAACACGTTTTCTAAACTAGAACATGTTCTGTTAAAAAACATTTGGTAAAACTTTAGTTTAGGGTCCAATTCTCACTATTACCTAGTTGCTTATTAGCGTGCATATTACTAGGATATTGCCTTTTATTAGTACTTATAAAGCACATATTAATGCTTTATTCTACATGACCATATTCTACATCCCTTAATCCTACCCAATACCTACATTTAACAACCTTACTAGCTATTAATAAGCTGTAATTAGAAGTTTATTGAGGCATGAGTCGTAGTTAATTAATAGTGAGAATTGGACCCTAAACTAAAGTGTAACCAAACTTAATTTTATATATATATATATATATATATATATATATATATATATATATATATATATATATATATATATATATATATATGTGTGTGTGTGTGTGTGTGGGTAGGTGTATAGGATTGTGCATAAACAGTAATGCATCTGCATGTTTTGGTATTGTGGTCCAATGCTTTCTCCCGACCAATTCCGTACGTATTTGTATGAGGTGGCTAATTCGTATAACCTCACTCGAATGAATTTGTACGATGTGTCTAAACCACAGTGACGGGTATGTTTAGAGGCCTTAGGGTTTGTGGTCAGGTCATTCGTATGAAATCATACAAATTGGGAAAATCGTCAAAAAGGTGCAATTTTGCAAAACTCTTTTCAAATTCGTATGTGTGCTCATACAATTTGTACAGATTAGCCATCTCGTAAAATACATACAAATTGCCGTGAAATTGGGTTGTGTGGTCGCCATGAGTGTCATTAAATATTTCACTCAACTGATTCATTCAGAAATGCTGATTAGTGCTCCGTTCACAATAATAACGATAGCATCCACCCTAACAAATTGCTCTGTTTATTCTAAGCCTGCTTTGCTGCTTTAAATGCTCAAGCTCTTTAAAAACGTTCTAACATTCTCGTTCGCGAACTAAAAAACAGACAAATTAAATAGCAATATTGTGTCAATGTACAATATTACCTTCTTGTTTACTGAACTGTTGTTTAAAATCAATCACACTCGCAATCTTGCTTATCAGTGAAAATATATTGTCATCAGTGAGTGTATTGTATAATGATAGTGCCTTGTTGTTTAATATCAGAGGTTTAAAGAGCACCTCAAAACCATACTTAAAGGATTAGTTCACTTTAAAATGAAAATGACTCCATGATTTACTCACCCTCAAGCCATCCGCTTTATAATGGCAGTGACGGGAGTTTGAAGCTCAAAAAAGTGCATCCATCCTTCATAAACGTACTCCACACCGCTCTGGCGGTTAAAAAAGGCCTTCTGAAGCAAAGAAAAATATCCATATTGAAATCTTTATAAAGTAAAATATCTAGCTTCCGCCAGACCGTCTTCCGTATTCAACTTACAGAAAAAACGTAACTGGTGTGCGACATATGACTAGGACGTAGCGCAAGCATTTTGAACTGCGAGAGGCATTACACTTTCTGCGTGAGTTGAATACAGAAGGCAGTCTGGTGGAAGCTATATTTTACTTTATAAAGTTTTAAATATTTAAAATTTTTCTTACATAACCCCATCGAGTCACTTCAGAAGGACTTTATTAAACCCCCAGAGCCGTATGGATTACTTTTTTTTATAATGGATGGATGCACTTTTTTTGAGCTTCAAACTCAATGGAACCCGTTCAATAAAGTGGGGAAGCATCAGGATATTAATTAATATAACTGATTGTGTTCATCAGAAAGAAGAATGTCATATACACCTAGGATCACTTGAGGGTGAGTAAATCGTGGGGTAATTTTACATTTAAAGTGAACTAATCCTTTAAGTAAAGATACCTTATGAAAATGACAACAATTTCAATAATGCTTGAGTCAAATTAATTTCCCCCAGTTTCACAGAATAGGCATAAAGATAATCCCAGACTAAAATGCATGTTTGAGCTGTTTTAAAGCAACTTGCACTGATTCATCTTAAAATATGTGAATGCCATTGTTTTGTCTCAAAATGCATATCAGTAATGTTTTTTCTAAGACACATTTATAAAAGCTACTTAAATTCCTTAATTTAAATAAACGTTGATCCTGGAGGGCCACTCTCTTGCAGAGTTTAGCTCCTACCCTGAAAAAAACACTCACCGGCCTGTAACATCAGTAATCCTGAAGACCTTGATTAGCTTCAGGTGTGTTTGATTAGGGTTGGAGCTAAACTCTGCAAGAGAGTGGCCCTCCAGGATCAACGTTCCTCACCCCTGCCTTAGAGTATCTGATTATAACAAAACTTAAGTATTTTACTCATACTGAATGTATGTGCCAGTGAAAAACTAGAAACTTGTGAGGAGAGCAATCACGCCTATTTTGTAAAGTTGAAATAAAACCGAACACCTCAATATTGCAATCGTCACGCCTACAGACACTCAAGTCTCAGTTAAGATCAAGTGCTCAAAAAGCATAAGTAAACCAATATCCTTAAAAAAAAGTCTTCAATATAACGAATAAATAAGATAGTTAACTATAATTCAAAGCCTTCTTGCACTGGACGTGCTGGTTTCGGCCTCATCTCATATATGACAGCTGCAAGATGACACGTAAAGTAGCTTTGTTGACAGGTTTGGGTGAGCAAGGGCAAAAAGCACAACATATAGTACCTTCAATGCCCTGTAGATGGCGATATATAATGCTTCTTTTGTAACAGAAATAAACTGCTGCAGAAAAAGTTAGGTGTTATGCTAAATGTAATATGTAATTGCATTACTGAATAAAGGTAAACAACTGAGCTCAAACTGAGTTTCTCGGTTGAAATTGCGTTTCCTTCCCCCTCAGTAGAAATCGTGTTTCGGTTGAAAACGCAGGGACCCCTAGAAACATCACTACCTTTTACCCTGCCAGCAACGGCCTTAGTTAAAGCTACAATGTGTAACTTTTTTAGTTTATTCTTAGCTAAAAACACTTAGATCTTTCAAAAATATATGTGCTCATTGATGTATATTTACTTCTTTCAAGTAAAAAAGTATTCTCGTAAGTTTATAATATGCCATTGAAAATACATACGGGTGAGGGGTTCGAATGCGCGTCGCCATGTTGCCCCTCCATCTTGAAAGTACATTAGCCAAAGAGGGACATACCCGTAAATTCAAGTTTCGGCTTTCGCGTTTTAACACTCGATGGCACTGTGTCGAATGTGAAGAGGGGGATTGCTTGAGACTGATATAGCCTACAATCTAAACTTTGCCTAACGTTAGTGATGTCGTACAATATACAGAATAACGATAGCACCGATAAAAGTTACTTTACTAAGATTAGCTTGCATTCGTCTGGGAACCTGATCACTGATGTTAGCAATGAAATTGTAAAAAATAACGAAAAGGTAAAACTATTATTCATTTTACATAGATGTCATAACCTACATGTTAACTGACAAATTAAATAACTGCAAATTATAATAGTTAACCTCATCACTTGATCGAACTGGAAGCCATATTAATCTTGGACTAAATCAGCCACCGTAGGAGTTAAAGCGAAATCGGAATTTAGAGGAACGGAAACTAATATTTGCGGGATGGTCATATACCTTTTCACTGCTAGATGGGGGAAAATATCACACGGTGTAGCTTTAAAAGGAGGGTCTAATGCTACCTCTTGCATTCTGACTTATTTACACTGTTAAAGAATTGCAAAACATGCAAAACAAGTATTTCTGTGCCAAATACATTCATTCAGGATTCGAACAAGATTCGGAAGGTTTTTTTCCGAGTATGAAGTCATAAAGGGTGGAAATCCTTGTATGGGCATCAAATGTCTGTGTTTTGATGGCAATCGCAGCGTAAATGCATATGATGTCAACAACACAAATGTAAAGTGAATCAAAAGTTATCCAGGGAGTGTGTGTGTGCTTGAGATTCTTTAGCTCCGCTCACTGCACGCCTTCACGAGTTCGGCTATTTTCTGAAAGGATCGGTACAGTGTCTCTGTCTTTTATAAATATATTAAAACTAAAGACTCTTCGGACATACAGTATAAAGGATGCAATACTACTCTATAAGTACTCAAGATTAACACAAAATTGGCAGAAACTGTGTGTTTTGGCCCATTTAAAACCACATGCTTTCTGGGTTTTGTTGTTGCTGTTTGAGAGTTCTAAAAATGAAGGCTATTCACAGACCTTTTAATGGTGTGGTATATTTTCTTCCATGTGTTGTTGTACAGGCCCTGTCAGTGTCACTCCAGGGTTTCCTGAACAGTATTGTGTACGCGTGGAGACGACGCAATTTCAGAGATGCCGTGCTGGGGGAGCGACTGCCTCTCGTTGCCTATTCTAACAGAGCCTTCTATGACCAATCATTAAATGAGCCATCATGAAATCACAGTATGAAATCATGTAAATGTTAGCGAGTTCAGATAGAATACATATTTATTTATTTTTATACATATATTTGTAATACCTGTTGATAGGCAATTGTACTGCTGTCTGAGTAACAGTATAAAGCATACTTGAAATGTTTAAAAAACATTTTTGCTGAGCTTGAAAAAGCCAAATTAATAGTTGATTATTTTCAAACCATACTTTCACCTTATTTACAAAAGCGATATTGTATGTAACTGCAGTGTTGTTCAATAAACGTCTGCTTAGCCATTTGCCAGTACTACGTTTTTTTGCTTTATCCCTTACCTAACAATGACAAAGCAACATATACCACTGGGACGGTAGTAAAATTTCTCATAAAGTGTGATCCCATAAAGTATTTCAGTACAGAACAGGCAACTATGTACTGAACAAAAGGGTAATGATTATGTCACATGTCACAAAACATGTCACATGGTGAATTCACAGCATGCAATTTTCTTTGTGTGCAAACTGAAACTACCAGTAATACAAAACCAAAAGAATAATTCATAAAAATAATCAAGATTGCAGTTAGCCTTTGAGCTTATTGCAGTTTCACAAGGGCCATAAAAAGTATGGGAGAGAAAAAAAAGCCAATATTACATAATTAAGGTTGAATTCATAAAAATCCCCTCTTGCAATCTATAGGAGACTTGAAAACATGTATGGTTGTAGACTGAACTATCATTAAAAATTGCAGCATTGAGCACAGCAATTGAGTTCTGGAAGAAGAATTTATTTTATTTATTTTTCAAAATTCATTTTTAACACTACATGCCTTTTGAGCGAGGCATTTAGCTTTGATTTATTTCAGGTTTATCTAGAAGCTTGAAAACAATTGTACCTTAATTGCACATTGGCTGAAAATTTGATCACAAAAAAACTAGTATGCATATAAAGTATATTATGGGATCTGCCCCATGGTATTTTTCTGCAGCAACCTCCAGACTCAAAATAAATATTGCAACTGACCTAATTTCACAGCGTTTGCCTGCGTTATCTATATGCCTGATTTATAGATGTGATTAAAGGAACTGCAGTACTGGTAACTTGTCTACAGTGCAGTCAGCATGTACACATAATATTGCAGAATGCTCAGTTGATGAAAGAATAGCATTTTCACTGTAGTGTCTTTATAATTTATTAATTCCCAGCAGCTGAGACATGTGTTCTTGAGCAAATCTGAAAGTGTAACACTTACTTCACCAATAATTATTATTATTTTTTTTTTTTGTGCATTTGACTGATTTTATTTATTTTGAGGGATACTGAATCTTTTTTGTGCATGTTCACATTTATTCTAGAACCACAATAGCCCTCATGTTTACACACAACGCCTCAACATAGAGGAGAGCTGTCAGTCAATACATGGGAAACAAAATAACTTTTACTTATTTGAAAAGGTAACTCAGATAGTTTGCTGTACATTTTAAATGAGTAATGAGTTACTTTACTAGTTACCTGAAAAAGTAATCTGATTACTTTAATCAAGCTACTTGTAATGGTACCCCCAACACTGTGTATATACAGCTGTGGAAAAAATTAAAGAGAAATATAAATATATATATATATATATACACTGTATACCATAATAAAAACACAATCACATTCCAGTGACTGACCAGCACTGACTTGTGGTTGTGCAACTTATGAAAGAGACAAAGAATGTGGCTTGTTTAAAAAAACTGAACTGAAAAAAATGTGCATGTGTAATACAGGGCTCAGTGAGACATGAAGAAAACAAATGTAGATTTACTGTATTTAAAATAACAAAACTCCACATGACAATCTAGGAAGTGTTACATGATTATGATATAGAAAAACCATGGAAGCTCTCCAAAATGGTCAAGTGAACGCAAATATGAGGGCAGACGCAGAGACAGAACAAGAACATGGATCAGAAAAAAGTACATGTAAAAAATAAAATACGAAAACATAAAATAAAATAAAATAAAAAAAATCATCTGATATACACTATATTGCCAAAAGTATTGAGACACCCCTTAAAATCAATGAATTCAGGTGTTCCAATCACTTCCATGCAGGAGCTCAGTCAATTCAAGCATGTTACTGTGATAGGTTGCACCTGCGCAATGAGTTAATTTGTGAAATTTCCTATCTACTACATATTCTATGGTCAACTGTTATAGGTGTTATAACAAAGTGGAAGCAATTGGGAACTCAGCAACTCAGCCAAGAAGTGTTAGGCCACGCAAAAATCACAGAGCTGGTCAATGAATGCTGAGGCGCACAGTGAGCAGAAGTCACCAACTTTCAATATCTACAGACCTCCAAACTTTGTGTGGCCTTCAGACTAGCTCAAGAACAGTGCATAGAGAGCTGCATAGAATGGGTTTCCACGGACGAGCAGCTGCATTCAAGCTTTACATCCACAAGTGCAATGTAAAGCGTCAGATGCAGAGGTGTAAAGCACGGCGCCACTGGAAGACATTTTGGACAATTTCATGCTCCCGACTTTGTTGGAACAGTTTGGGGATGGCCCCTTCCTGTTCCAACATGACTGCGCACCAGTGCACAAAGCAAGGTCCATAAAGACATGGATGAGTGAGTTTGGTGTGGAGGAACTTGACTGGCCAGCATTGCACCTCAACCTGATTGCACACCTTTGGGATGTGGAGACTGTGAGCCAGGCCTTCTCGTCCAACATCAGTGCCTGACCTCACAAATGCGCTTCTAGAAGAATGGTCAAAAATTTCCATTAACACACCCCTAAACCTTGTGGAAAGCCTTCCCAGAAGAGTTAAAGCTGTTATAGCTGCAGATGGGTGGGCCAACTCTATATTAAACCCTACGGATGGGATGTCATTAAAGTTCTTGTGCATGTAAAGACAGGTATCCCAAAACGTTTGGCAATATAGTGTATGTTACAGTATATGAGAAAGAGTAAAACAGAGGAGGGAAAAAGGGCATGACATTTCTGTACAGTTTGGACCGTTTGATATACAGGGCAGGTTATTATGCTTATTATGTCTACAGTCATAATATAACCATTAAACACCCTTTGGCTGCACAGTGATGTCAGACAAAACAATATATGTGGGTGTTTCCATGTGCATTTGGGAAAAAGAAAGAAAGTCTTTTGGAGAGAAAGGAAATTGGGGATTTTTCTGCAACATAAACCTCTATTATCTATTAACTCATCTGGTTACATATTTACTATATGTTCCTTTTATTATTAAAAGGGGGAATTTGACATTATTTTAATGAAAAAATACATGTATAACCATGTATGCATTTATGGATGTCTGTCAAAGGGCTGTTTTAAGTTTAAGATTTTATTTTATTTATGTTAACATTTATTTTATTGTAAGTAAAGAAAATTGTTTTTGTTTATGGTTTTAGTTAACTTTATTAACCCTGATTCAAGTGGTAGCCAATGAAAATAAAAATAAAAACAGAAATCATTTTCTGTTGATACATGATGTTTATTTCCACAGAACGACTCAATGACATTCATATGACAATCCTCTTGGTAATCCCCATGTAGGCTACACCATTAACATCACTTCAGAAATGATTGACTCTTTCTCAATAAACCTCAGTGAGCATCAATGCCTCCTCTAAAAACACAATCACAACATCAAACACCACGGTACACTCTGAAAGCAAAATGAAATACAGACATAATCCACCGTCCTTTCTCCCACCTTTCCACACTCCTTGTATTTTCACATTAATGTCTACATACATCTTTATTCCAGAGGGAGATTTAGGTTTAATGGAGTAGAAGCCAAGGCATGTTTTAAATGAGGGACTGTTGTTTCTGACAATATGACAATTTTGCCCATTAAAACTCTTCACCGCCACAGAGCCACCCATTAACTATGCTGAACCATTCTCTCTCCATGACGTGCTGTTAAAACGGGTGTCCAATCCTGCTCCTGGAGGGCCACTTTTTAGCTAATATACACACCTGAACCAGCTAATCACGTGCTGAAATCAGAACCATTTCTGCCATAGATTAAATAGGATAAAAGCAGCAAGATTAGTATGCAGTTCTGAATTCAGCATCTCTGTAAACATCGAGGCAGGTGTGTTGGAGCCAACCTCCGCAGGAATGTGGGATTGGACACCCCTGGTTTACACAAAAATATTAATCAGCACGGCTGTTTTCAACATTGATAATAATAAATGTTTCTTGAGCATCAAATCAGCATATTAGAATGATTTCTGAAGGATCAAGTGAAACTGAAGACTGGAGTAATGATGCTGAAAATTCAGCTTTGCCACATTACATTTTTAAATAAGTAGTAAGCAGTAAGAAATATTTACTGCCATTGTCAAGTGTGGTAGAAACTTGCCCTTCAATATAGTATTGAGGAATGAGAATTACACCAATAAAAACTACTTGATTTGGCTTGAAATCAATTATAGGAATGGCAAAGGAGGTCACACATAATACTGAGAACGACAAGAAAAAAAAAGTTGCAATAAAATAGTAAAATAATAAAAGAAGATGTGGGCAGAGCCAGGATATTTTCAATGAGATGGCCAGGCGAAAGCCAGCAACCAGTGTGGGGTGGCACAGAAATGTTCATTATTCAAACATAAACAATTAGTTTGACTAAAACATACTGGACTGTTTTAGTGCCTACAACACAACTGAACACAAACAGAGTTCACACTTAAAAATAATCAGACAGACTAAGAGAGTATGCATTTTTGGAGTGACATCCGATGGAGGGCTCAGAGCTGGGGCGCTGAGTCTCCTTCAGCACATTTTTGTTTGATTTGCACCAGCAAAGTTGCATGCGCACCTGAAAAGTCTCCCGTGTGTTTTGTGGTTGTAAAGAGACGTCTAAATAAACTCAATTCTGGTCATGATAAAAAAGACAGTAATGGCAATTCTGAAGCCAAGCTTCGGCCACCCCCTAGCTCCGCCCCTTTATGTATTATATTATTATAATTTTAAACAGGACAAAAAGCGTCAGCTGATTTGGACCCTCCACTCAGAAGTCCATAGAGAGGGAACGCTGCTGGACAGGGTTGGCATGGTTACGTACCATCACAACATTGCGTCCATGTGCGAAAACATCATTGTAGCCGATTTCTTCCATCACACGTCCCTCCAGCCCCAGATCTTCATCTTCAAGTGCCTCGTGCAGACTCTGTGCGCTGTAAGCGTGTGAGCGCGGATCGTGTGTGAAAGGGTGCGAGCGCGAACTGTTCCTACGTCCATGAAAATTGCCCCAGCCTCTGGCCCCGACAACCGTGCTCAGCTCCTCAGGGGCCTGAGAGAGATGATGCGCTCTGGTTGCCATAACAATGGAGGCAGCGTTGCTCGAAACACCACAGTGATGCTCATGGACGCAGCGGGACCCGCTGGAGGACCGGCGGAGTTTCTGTAGATTCTCCAGCTCCTCCGAAAGCTCCTCCGGCACATCATCTTCCCGCATGGAGAACAGCTCATAATGAGGCGGCTCCAGCACCTCCTGCATCTCTGCAGTACTGAATAAACATTTACGGCTCAAAACCTGCAAGAGATAAATACACATTAGCAATGTCACATGTTGTTATTTGTTAAATGGGTAATACTTTACAATAAGGTTCATTAGTTAACATAAATTAAATTAACTACATTTGTTAACATTAACTAATAATGAACTGCACTTATAAAGCATTTATTTATCTTTGTTAATGTTAATTTTACCATTTACTAATGCATTATTAAAATCTTGTTAACATTAGTTAATGCACTGTGAACTAACATGCACAGCTGTGTTTTTATTAACTAACCGTAACAAAGATTAACTAATACAACCTTATTGTAAAGTGTTACTGTTAAATGTTCATTGCACCAAAATATATATACAGGTCCTTCTCAAAAAATTACCATATTGTGATAAAGGTTGATTATTTTCTATAATGTAATGATAAAAATTAAACTTTCATATATTTTAGATTCATTGCACACCAACTGAAATATTTCAGGTCTTTTATTGTTTTAATACTGATGATTTTGGCATACAGCTCATGAAAACCCCAAATTCCTATCTAAAAAAAATAGCATATTTCATCCGACCAATAAAAGAAAAGTGTTTTTAATACAAAAAAAGTCAACCTTCAAATAATTATGTTCAGTTATGCACTCAATACTTGGTCGGGAACCCTTTTGCAGAAATGACTGCTTCAATGCGGCGTGGCATGGAGGGAATCAGCCTGTGGCACTGCTGAGGTGTTATGGAGGCCCAGGATGCTTCGATAGCGGCCTTAAGCTCATCCAGAGTGTCGGGTCTTGCGTCTCTCAACTTTCTCTTCACAATATCCCACAGATTCTTTATGGGGTTCAGGTCAGGAGAGTTGGCAGGCCAATTGAGCACAGTAATACCATGGTCAGTAAACCATTTACCAGTGGTTTTGGCACTGTGAGCAGGTGCCAGGTCGTGCTGAAAAACGAAATCTTCATCTCCATAAAGCTTTTCATCAGATGGAATCATGAAGTGCTCCAAAATCTCCTGATAGCTAGCTGCATTGACCCTGCCCTTGATAAAACACAGTGGACCAACACCAGCAGCTGACATGGCACCCCAGACCATCACTGACTGTGGGTACTTGACACTGGACTTCAGGCATTTTGGCATTTCCTTCTCCCCAGTCTTCCTCCAGACTCTGGCACCTTGATTTACGAATGACATGTAAAATTTGAGGGACAGTCCAGTGCTGCTTCTCTGTAGCCCAGGTCACGCGCTTCTGCTGCTGTTTCTGGTTCAAAAGTGGCTTGACCTGGGGAATGCGGCACCTGTAGCCCATTTCCTGCACACGCCTGTGCACGGTGGCTCTGGATGTTTCTCCAGACTCAGTCCACTGCTTCCGCAGGTCCCCCAAGGTCTGGAATCGGTCCTTCTCCACAATCTTCCTCAGGGTCCGGTCACCTCTTCTCGTTGTGCAGCGTTTTTTGCCACACTTTTTCCTTCCCACAGACTTCCCACTGAGGTGCCTTGATACAGCACTCTGGGAACAGCCTATTCGTTCAGAAATGTCTTTCTGTGTCTTACCCTGTCGCTTGAGGGTGTCAATGATGGCCTTCTGGACAGCAGTCAGGTCTGCAGTCTTACCCATGATTGCGGTTTTGAGTAATGAACCAGGCTGGGAGTTTTTAAAAGCCTCAGGAATCTTTTGCAGGTGTTTAGAGTTAATTAGTTGATTCAGATGATTAGGTTAATAGCTCATTTAGAGAAGCTTTTCATGATATGCTAATTTTTTTAGATATGAATTTGGGGTTTTCATGAGCTGTATGCCAAAATCATCAGTATTAAAACAATAAAAGACCTGAAATATTTCAGTTGGTGTGCAATGAATCTAAAATATATGAAAGTTACATTTTTATCATTACATAATGGAAAAGAATGAACTTTTATCACAATATGCTAATTTTTTTATATATATAGTTTACATTCAATTATTTATCTTCTTTATAATTTGAATTACATTGAAATATCCAGTACAATAAATTATATCAAAATAAGATCAACTGTAGTGCACTTCTGTAACATATTTAAGGAAGAACAGACACGCGCTCCATTATCTTGTATATTTTTATAATCTTTGTGGAAGCCACAATCGTAATCGCTCAGCCCAGCTGTCAGGATGATGTTCTTTTGGTTAAGGATAATCATTTTTTTTCTTTAGATAAATATTAATGTGTAAATCATTTACAATTAGAATCAAAACATGTATTAAAAATATAAACAGTCAGTTTATTTACTTATTATATTATAATGTTATAAATTATAATTCATTTGAAAGCAAAAAACAAAGGTTTTCCATAAATCTGCCCTTGCCACCCTTCAAACAAACAGACCCAAAGGCACACAATTGGCTGAGTCAATACTGCAGTGTTGGGAAGCTGAAATAAACAAAAGCACTAGTAATGTTTTGATAGCGCCACAGTGTTTACTTTTTTCAGGGAAATCAACCTATAAACGGCTTATGTATATGAAGCTGATAAAAACATTTTTTTTTTAAAGTATATAATCTTAAAGTGCATTTCTGGCACCTGTACTATAGGAGGTTGTTAATTTCTCATTCTAAATGGCGACTTCTCAATATAAATACTCACCTTCTTCCTCGGCTGCTTCATCTGTATAAATACAGATATGATGAGAAGAAGAAAAACCACACCAGTGGACACTCCAATAACAATGCAATGAGTTTTACTCATATGCTGGAAAAAACTTTTAGACTTCTTTTCTGAGAGAGACGGGATAAAGACAAAAGTAAGCAGAAGTGAGCCATGAGTGAGGAAAAATGAATATCATCCACCTAAATGAAAACAATGACAATAAAACTGAATTCTTAAATCCTTTACATAACCAGGGCAAATGGCATTTTCTGCACTCCATAATACCCTTTAACCCATGATGACATCCAATACTTCCTCCAATCCAGATTTATATACATCATTAATTTAGTGAACATCAGTTCATTGAGGTCAAACCCCTGAATCTAGTTCTGTGAAATATATGGACAAAAACATTAATTTGCTTTGCAAAATTATCCATTCAAATTCTTAAGAAAGCTTTTACATCTCAATACCGACACAGTTGGAAAACAGTCATGTGAAAGCACACTTATACCTTTGCAATTGTTCTCATCCCAGGGAAACACACAGTTCTGAACACCATTACAGACCAGAGTATTGTTGATGCACATGTTGCTGTGACAGAAAAATGTGTTGGCCAAACACGGAGCTGCAAAACAGAGTTTTTCATGAGATGAAATCCCAACAGACATGCAACGCCCATAATGTCCACATGATGGACCCCTTACACCACATGCTTGAAATCGAATACCATTGGTCTTCTAGTATCATTGGTCAGTTACTGTGTGTGAGAAACTACTGAAGCACAATATTCTGACACATTTTGTTTAGTTAAAGATGTTTTTTGTGTGTATTCCTAGACAAAGGATTGAAGATCAAGGAAAATGTCATCTAAAAAGTTAGAAAATTTTGTTTAGTTAAAGATGTTTTTTGTGTGTATTCCTAGACAAAGGATTGAAGATCAAGGAAAATTTCATCTAAAAAGTTAGAAAATTTGATTAAAAACCAAAATCTCCTTTTGCATTCAATGGAAAAATAAAAGCATATAGGTATAGAACGACATGAGGGTAAAGTAATGACAGAATTTTCATTATTTTGGATAAACTATTACTTAAAATTGTAGAAAGTAGAAAAGGTACGCAAATGCTTACGCTCAACAAAGACCGTAAAGAGCATACGGAACCGGCTCAGTTTGCTAGTCTCGTCGGCCCACATTCGGACAACACCCACGGCATTGTCAAGTGTGATGTCATTGGCAACAGTGCTGCAGAACTTCGCCTTTAGATCTTCAATGGCATTACTTCCTTCATAGATCGCAACAAAGTTTTTCTTACACTCATTTGAGTTCTCCAGCTGATAGTCCAGAAAGCGGAGATAGATCTGTGTGTGAAATAGAGAAACAAACAGAGACGGTTAATGCTACTGTAACTATGTAAAAATGTTACACACAGGGCTCTACAGTGTGACCATTTTGAATATTTCAAAATATTTGGGCGCACCGGTGCGTAAAGCTAATGAACAACAAGTGTATAATCAAACACAAATGAAAAAACTGAAACTTTTTTAATGCCAAAATGCATCCACACTGCACAACAGTTCAGTTTCGCACTGTGATTGGTTGCTTTACATGCCTTCAGATAGTTGTGCGAGGAACTACACAGAGGTGCAGAAGGTTATTAACATGCATGATTACAGCATGACTGCAAATGTGATATTGATTTATGATATTGTGATTTGTGATATTGATAAATAACCAAGACTTACATTTTAGGTACAATATTTGTCTGATTTTGCTCAATTACATCAACGAAAATAGTCACAGCTGAGCCGCTCTGAGAAAACACACAGCGATGAATGAATCTGCGTCTTTCAGCGAATCGGGTGAGTCAATGATTCAGTGACCCATTCACAAAGACAGTAGTCTGAAACCACTCCCTATCCACTATACAGTGCACATCAGATGTCGGATGTTTTGTAGTGGCCATTTTCCTACATTAATTTACTAGTTTATACCCACAATCCTCTCTGATTTCGCTGAAGCACTATTTTCCCAAATCCAATGCGGTGAGGACAGAGAGTGCGCGAAAGTGCGGGAGTGAGCAAGTTCATCTGCTTTAACATCTATTTCACAATATAGTTCTAGTTTTTTTTTTTACCTCTGTTATTAAACATTACTTGGATAAAACATTAAAATATAGAGAACATTTTAAAATTAAAAATTTATATTAATAAAGATTCAATTTTGTTTTATAATATTTTTATTATTAAAATAAATTATTTAGGCATTAACTCAATTTAATCTGTTTTACTAACAGCATTGATGTAAACTCATAAACTGATTTAAAAATATTTGTTAATCATCTGTAGGTAGCGTATTCATTCTAGTGTAATCATAACGATCACCTGTTATTTTTGTTTGAAGTTTTTTTTAATAGTATTTAATGATTATGAACACAGAGCATGAATGACAAACCAATTTATATACAATCGATGAAAACACAAAGCTGGCACATATATAATTTCAAAATAAAGTCATTATGACTGTTATTGCTATTAATATAATTTTATAAAGCAAGTTACTTGTAAGATTAAAGTTGTTCTGCGACAGCTTCAGCTCTCCAACGCACAGTGTATACGTCAGCGTACAAATTCACTCATTTCGTTCACTCCTTGCAGAATTAGTGCATTCAAATGCATACACTATATAGGGATTAGTGAATGAGTGAACAAGTGAGCAGTTTAGGACGCAGCTAGGCCCTGTCCCAAATGGCACCCTAAACCCTCACAGTCTTCCTCTGAGCCCGCACTTTCACAACGTAATGCCGCTTTGCCTGCCGGGAAGAAGTCCGCTGCGTAAAACCCGCACCAGTGCGGGCTCGGCAGAAGTGCGCATCGAGGGCACATATCGACCTCAAATGGGGGCATTCGCGAGCACCCTTCTGAGACCTAAAATGACAAATTGGACACCCAGTGGTTTCGTGGACTTAACGGACACGCGCATGCAGCGGCCATTGTAAGTCCACAAGACCGAAAGTGCACATGAAGTGTGTCTTTTGGAACAGGGCCCTAGTCACTTACTTTGTTCCTGAATGAATCAGCCATTTTGATTGCCACAAATCGAATGAAGGAATGACTCAGTGACAAAAACAGCGACCTGTCGCCATCTACTGGTGGTTTTAGTTTCATTTGCAAAGTACCATTTCAATTATTTTAATCATATATTCAAAACTTAGCATTTCAAATTAAAATAATGAATATAAATTGAATAATTTGACGTTTGAAAAAGACCCTACAAACGGTTTTAAAAAAAAGAAAAAGAAAAAAAGGGGCAAATATTGCCCTGTAATACATTTTTTTTATAATTACCTCACCCTCATAATTTTACTCAAAATTAAGACCAAAAAAGTGCATCCATCCATTATAAAAGTACTCCACGCGGCTCCACTGGGTTAATAAAGGCTTTCTGAAGTGAATCAATGGGTTTGAAAAATATCAATATTTAAAACTTTATAAAGTAAAATATCTAGATTCCAGCCGATCGCCTTCCATATTCAACTTACGAAGAAAGTGTAGTCTACGTCCGACGTCATCGTCAAGCCAGTTACGCTTTTTACGCAAACATGCATTTTAGGTCTGGGACTATAGGCTTAAGCTTGGTCTGTGAAACCAGAGGATAAAGTTTTATTATAAGGCTCTCTGAATAATTGGATTCTAATTGGTCATTCACAGCATTCTGAGGAAAATATTTTCAATGAAAACATTGAACTACATAATTGCTCATTCTCCCAGGAAACCTATTTCCTACATAGCTGTGCTAGTTTCATGGTCACTTTCCTCTCCCGTAATTCCAGATGTCTACCAGGGCTGCATTACTAACCTTAGACATAGGTGGAGCTCGTATGGTCCAAATACAATCCACCGCTTCCCCCGATTTCACCTTGTGTTCCTCCTCAACTTGACTAGATCTGATTATACCATCTGATCCAGACAATTCAAACTGACAGTCTGAGGGGACAGTAAAGATAAAGGCAATCAAATTAACATTATTACATTAAAATATTATAACCTAATAGCTTTGAAGAAAGAGACCTGAAAGTCTGCAGACAGCAACTGGGATAAGTAATACTTATACATTCTGGGGCACTGAAATATTCAGGAGTTTACATAACTGATGCACTAAAGATGAAATTTACATTTATATTTGTTGGGCTCTGTAACCATAGCAACTGACAAAGAGAACATTTAAAGTGTTATTCTGATAGCAAAACCTTCAAAAAATCAAGTACTAAGAAAAGTCTGTTTCTGCAAGGACACGCCAGGTCAGGTTTAGTTAGTAAATAGAAATTTTCCATAGATCAGTAAATAAAAAAATGAATATAAATATAAATAAAAATTGCATATATATATATATATATATATATATATGTATATATATATATATATATATATATATATATATATATATATATATATATAACTGCACAATTTCCAACCATTAACTTAGATAATAAATGTAATGATTCTTAAACAAACTTTACACAAGTCGGTTTGCAGAAGCTTTTATCCAAAGCAATAAATAGACTACTAGGACAAACTCCCTGGAATAACCACCTCCCAACCCATGCTCCATATGTAAGTGTTATCTGTTTACCTGGAATAGGATTCAAGAGTCCTCCAACATGGAGATGAAAATCAGGATCTGGATGCAATTTAGTTTTTGGATAAATAAAAAAAACAGTGCAATAAAATAAATACAAAATGAACAGAGCAAAAAAGCATCGGCGTAAATGTTTCTAAGATCTAATTGCATGAAGAATTGCAAGATGCATTTACCTGCAGTATATGAATACTCCACCCTGAAACCCATGCCTTCCAGCTCCTCGTCACTTACAAATCTGATCCACATGAAGCGTCCAGAGCTGGTGACAATCCCTGGACTCTTTGCCCCGCAGAACCGATCAATCAACGGAGAGAAAACAAACGGCCCATCACGGATTTCAATGTTATCAAAGCGGCACTCGAAGGACGGCTCGATGTAGTAGATGTCATTGAAGGTGAGCTGGATTCTTTTCCGTGGATGGGCTGATGTAGACGAGAAAGAGGTAATGACTAACATGACTAAATGTTGTAACTTAAAAAACCTACACTACCGTTCAAAAGTTTGGGGCTGGTAAGATTTTTTTATGTTTTTTTTTTTATAAGAAGTCTCTTGTACTCAACAATACTGTATTTATTTGATCAAAAATACAGTAAAAACAGTAATATTGTAAAATATAATTACAATTTAAAATAACAGTTTTCTGTTTTATTATAAAGTGTGATAGCAAAGCTGAATTATTAGAATCATTACTCCAGTCTTATTACAGAGACTCCTTCAGAAGTCATTCTAATATGATGATTTGCTGCTCAAGAAGCATTTTCTTTCAAAAACAAAAAAAAACGATATGCATGTTTTACCAAAACAACGAATTGGAAAGAATAAGTAGGTTTGCTTGTGGAAGTGAGACTCATACCCTCCAGTATGTACACACACTCCTTGTTTGGTGGGTAGGTGTTGGGGTAGTTTGGAGAACTGAATGATCCTCCATTTGCTGTCTGGATCAAAGTTCCACAGTGAGCAGGCTTCTTATCCTCAACAGCCACATTCTGAGGCAAAGCTAACAGCGCACACACACGCGCGCACACACACACACACACACACACACACACAAGATTATCTACATTAAAGGTAATGTTATTAAAGCAAAGCAGATGGGAAAATCTCATTAAATGTTCATTTATATTTTTTAATCAAAATATAATGTGGCTTTGCAGGCTAGTTTGTAATTCATACCTACCTTGAGTTTTCTGTGCCAGTGCGAAACCCTCCTCTATCAGGATAAGCAGAACCAAGGCTGCTAGAAAACAGGGTTGTTGTTTTTTACAATTTTATTACAATTTTAAATATCTCTCTTTTCTTTTTTTTGAAATGAATACATTTTTAAATGTAATAACTCCATTCTTCAGTGTCACATGATCCTTCAGAAATCATTCTAATGCTTATTTGCTGCTCAAGAAACATTTCTTATTATTATCAATGTTGAAAACAGTCATGCTGTTTTATATTTTTGTGGAAACATTCACGATTATTTGATGAATATAAAGTTCTAAAGAACAGCATTTATTTTATTTAACTTTTTTTTTAAGTATTTTTTCTTTTGTAACATTATACATGTCTTTACTGAGCTATATAAAAGGTGGATGTTATATTGTACAAGTCATGTCAATCAAGTCTAGAATAAAATTCAACATGCTCCCTAAATCCTGTTATACATCCCATCCACATGTTCAGAGTTTCCAATTTGCATGGTTTATTAAAAGGAAAATGACACCAGCCTTGGATTTGATCCAAGAATGTTTTGCTTAACAGCACAGGTTTTTAAAATATACTGTAGGAAGTGTTCGGGAGGGTTGTGTTTAGGGTCATCGCACATGATTTTCATGACATAAGGGGCTGAGAGTTAGAATTCAAAAATGTACAGCATAATACTAATAGGAATAACCCAACTACTACAGCTAACTACAACTATCCCTTAAGATAGTTGTTTTTTACAGACAACTATCTTAAAGGGATAGTTCACCCAAAAATGAAAATTACCCCATGATTTACTTTTATGATGGATGGATGCACTTGTTTGGGCTTCAAATTTATAAACCTTGGATTAGCCAGGACATTTTTTAATATGACTCAAATTGTATTTATCTAAAAGAAGAAAGTCATATACACCTAGGATGGCTTGAGGGTGAGTCAATAATGGGGCAATTTTCATTTTGGGGTGAACTATCCCTTTAAGGGACTAATGACTAATTATGTCATACTGTATGTAAGAAGTGTGGTTTCACTGGAGGTTTGTAGAGAAGCTGTCTGTTCAGCACCTTGTGCAGTCTGCTGTACTAACACTTATGCTGCTACTTACAGTACATACAGATGTGGGGTCAAAGCAGAAGTTCAGCCTAGTTTGATATAACTTTAAACAGGTTGGTTCCATTGCAATGCTATACTTACTATTCATTTAAGTATTATTTTAGAGAAGGCCTACCATGCATAATAAAAATGTCAACCTATTACAACTGAAATGTAAGTTTAAATACTGCATTGCTTTTTAAATGGCACAGCCTGCAATTGAGTTAATTTCACTGAAAACGTGTAAAACCGAATAAATCGACGATTGTGACAAGTTAGATGAAGGGAGACAAAGATGCAATTATGACCATGATGAAAACATTTTACCATCTGATATAATCACTGTACTACGGTAAAACGACGGTATTTTATTGCAAATTTAGCCTACACGGCATATTTACAATACTAAAAATATGATTTGACACTTGCACAACGTTTTAGACAGATTTAGACAGACAAAAGTAGCATTCATCAACAATAAAGTAACATTATCAATAAATAAAACAAACTCACCCTCATGCATTTCCACTTTCACTGAGCACCTTTGCACATTTTCAAGTTAATACTGTCGCAATACGGTTCTGCAACAGATCTGCATTTCGTTCCTGGAATAAATTCCAAAAAATCCATTGAAAGCTCTAAAATTCAACTATACGCCGAGGCGTTTGCAGAAACTCCTGAGCGCTGTGCTTCTGAACAGCGAGTTTTCATTGAAAGAGAGAGAGAGAGAGAGAGAGAGAGAGAGAGAGAGAGAGAGAGAGAGAGAGAGAGAGAGAGAGAGAGAGAGAGAGAGAGAGAGAGACTCGGCTCATGAATATTAATTAATTTCATGACCTAGACACACCTGATGTGGTGAAAGGCGCTAAATCGTTAGCATTCAAGTCATGATTAATGGTTACTCATGAATATTAAATAGCTTTGTCATGTGACATTAATGAATAAGATTAATATAATTTTATTGTATTTATATTTTAGATATTTAAAAACGTTTTAAACATCGTAAATATAAACGTGAAATAATTAATGAAACAGGAAAGTATAAGCCTAGATAAGAATATGAAACTATAAATGATAAATAATTCAATATTATATTCTGTCATGATAATGACTATAAGTAACAGCAGCATCCGAACTACTAATGCTAGGCTACTAATATTTTGTGCAGCAATTTTGTCTTTGCACAAAAGCACAGAGCCTGTACAGACTGTGACCCGGGACATCATCTACCCTCCTGCTCATTCATTTTTTTTTAAGTTTTATTATAAAAAAATCTTCTTTTTTACAGTCTATGTAAACATCAACCTTCTTATTCCGCAATCAATTCATTATTAACAATATAACAAGAAAACAAAAATTAAATTATAAAAAAATGCCTGTTTTCTAGAAGCTTGTTTCGGCCAAATAATAAAATAAAAGAAAAAAGGTAATTGGACTTTTTATCTCACAATTGCAACCTTATTTATCTTTCTATCTCAGAATTGTGTGGTATAGCCTACAGTCGCAATTGTGTGTTATAAAGTCGCAACTGCAATGTTATATCATGCAATTGCGACTTTAAATCACACAAATACGACTGTATATCACGCAATTCTGCAATAGAAAGATACATTTTAATGTTAATCATTAAATAATTAAATCAATAATACTTTTTTTACATGCAATTGCAAGATATAAAGTCAGAATAGTGAGATATTAACTTTTTTATTGTTAATGGCCCAAGGTGCATAACAGAGTAAGTATATTTTTCTGCACAACAATAATTGAATCTCTGATTACTGAATAAGAGCAATTCACCTTTATTCCACAATGTGGCAATGTCTATTACACAATGATGAAGTGACGTTTCACTCATAGTTACCGCAGGCAGAAAACAAAAGAATAGGAAGTATCATCTTCAAAAATTGAAATGCCTCAGCAATTTACTGCGAAGCAAGTACTGAATGCAATCAAATATTTGTGTCACTAATGATGGTGGATCTGCAGAAGCAGCTGTCAGCGATCAAAATATTGATTTTTAAGATGTTGAAAATTATAGTTTTGAGAATATGTTTGAGATGGCGGATATGAGCCAGATGCTGAATGTACTGGGAAATAAGCTCTGACGAGGACAATGATGATATAAGACATCTGCTAAAAAACAAACCTTCCAAGCTCCAAAAGGAAACAAAATCTAAATGTTACTGTAATATCAGGAGAGTTTTATATTTTCGTGACAGAGATCCATCCATATTAGATATAGATCTGGGTCGCTAATGTAATAATGACTGACAAAAAATGAATGCATTTAATGATTTACTCAGCTGTGTAAAGAAGTCAATCCTTGTTCAGGGGGCCCAAAAATACTGCACATAATTGGGGTTCTCCTTTACTGGACACACACGTCTTGAGCCCTCTATTTATGAGCTGATTAATTGTCAAACAGTTAGGCTATGTTAGATTAGAAGGCATCTAAAATGTACAGTATTCCAGGACCAGGATTGAGAACCACAGCTCTAGGAAGATTACAAGAAGCATCCACATGATTTAAGTAATATTCACAAGCTAAGTCTTGATAGTAGGATTCGTAATATTGCAGATGGGGTCCACACAGCTGTTAAAGACAAGGGATTTGAGACTTAACACTGGTTTCTCAGAGGGGTCTGTCCCACCCATGCACGCCTGATAAGCATGGAGACTGGACTGATGATGCGTGTATAGAAGCTGATTACATGATCACTGTAAGGAAGGATATTCTAATATCTGACTTTGTGTGATCATGTAATGCATTGACTGTCAAGACTTGCCATACACAATAGCTTTAATCACCTTTAAACTTGGCAAGCATCACTATTATTATTGCTCATAAACTCCTGACCCTGAGTTTTATGCATTGAAAAAAAAAATTGTTGCTGCTTGTTCAAATTCCTTAATTAAAACGAGATAAAGCAACACAGTTGCTATAGGCTACATTTTGCCCTAACTTAATTTGATTGTGTTCAGTCCACTAAAATATAATACAATTTAAGTTTATATAATCCGTTTGTCTTGACATTACATTAATGATTTACTGATTAACTGAAACTGAGCTGAGCTTGTTATTTCCCACCATGCATTGCAGAGTAAATGTATTTTTGAGCAAGAAAAGGGGGAGACTTGATAGTGTATAATAGTGTTTAATGTTCAATTATGTTTGAATTATTAGAACAATTAAAATTACAGTGGGTTACCATGTGGAGAAGAGAGTGGAGAGTTTCCTGATGTGGACTGATACAACGCTTTGCTGAAGGAGATTTCAATGTTTAGCATTTAAGATGCTAATGTGTGCTATTGCTATCTAAAAATGTGTCAGCTAGCTAGTGCAGTATTATAATTCAGTGTGACATTAAAATATATGAAATTGAATTGGATGAATGAATGAATATATTAAATTGTATTCCTTAATCTTGTCAGGGAGCCAAATAAAATTCACTTTGAAACTACTTAATTGGGTCACTTAAAATGACTTAATTCCATAATGTTGAAGTTACATGAACAAATTAAGTTAACTTAACTTAATTGATTCATGTGGGACCGATGTACAAGATTAAATCATGTACTTTCAACACAATTTTTTCCAGTGTGGTACAAATATGAATTATGCGGCTCTAAGCGATCAGATTTACGAATGTTGCCCAGAATATCAGAGCCATCCTTTAGAGATCTAACCTGGCAAATGTTTGCAATTATTTCCTAAAAATGATCATTTCATCCCATGCATGTTAAACCCAATTAATAGCCAATATTTTCAAAATCTAAGTTTCAAAAGTAAACTTTGTCACTGCAAAAATGGGGGTGTATCAAAGCCTCTCAAATTAAGCTCCAGGCCGGTTAAAATTTATGCACTGCTTAAATGATCACAGAAAAGTTATTTTCCAACAAGACCATGCCTGCTGACAACTAACATAAGAAGGGCTTTCATAAATAACTTAAACTGCCAGTGAAGTATGATGGCACTCATTTGCAATTCAAATGGAGTTCAAACTCCCTTTCATCTCTGACTGAGGAGATGAGATTCTCACCTGAGAATAGAGATTCTGCCACATTCATTTACAATGGCCTAGATAAGGCAATGAAGCCACTACTGTGGTGAAGTCAACATGTCTAAATTCACATTCATCTGATGCAAAGGATTACGTGCACGTGTCACTTAAGAGAACATGGATGGATGGATGGTTCCAGGATGTTTTTCAGTAAAATTATTAATGCAAATAAAACATTTTTAGCTCCTATACATTCACAGCAAGGGTTGTTAGGCAGAAAAATGAAACACAAAGACAACCATAAGGAGAAAACAATGTTTATATAAAGCCATCATGTCTTTATTTATGGATGCAGAATATTATTCTAAAAAATGTGTCTTCTTAGCTTTTATTAATGGAAGAGACACTTTTTTCATTGATATATAGTGTTTTGGAAAATGGGTGTGAACATCCAACACGATCTCATGACAATGCTTATAAATAGTACGAGTGTGCAATCTCGTAGAATGTATACGCCAAAACTCATTTTGGCGTGCATATGGTACGCCGTTTTTGGCTTGCATATGATACGCACTTTATGGCGTGTAGGCTATATGACACGCTTTTGGGTAGGGTGAGGGTCGGGGTGTGGGGGGTTCGAATAATACGCCATAAAGTGCGTAACATATGCACGCCAAAAACGGCGTACCATATACACGCCAAAATGAGTTTTGGCGTATACATTCTACGAGATTGCACACTCGTACTATTGATACACATTGATTAACATATCTTAAATAGCTTTTTCAAAAGAACCAAAACAGTCACATTTAACAATTACACAATGTTTTCTAGTTACTGTTTGAGCAAAATGTAACAAAAGAGTGTGCAATGAGAAAATTCATGATGCTGTACAAAAAAAAAAAAAAAAAAATTAAACAAAAATAAAACCTAAACAATATGAAGTCATATTCATATTGGACAACACTTAAAAAGTTCAAAAAGCGCATCAGTTAGACACGGCATTTTTTTGGAGCATCTAAGTTCATGACTTATGTGTATTTGTCTGCACGCGACTCTAGATCTAAGTCAATCTTGCTGTCGCGTCTGGTTGAGTGTTGAAGGATTTAGAAAAGAGTCAAATCTTTTTGTTAATCTGGTGCTTTATGAAGAGAGAGGGGGAGAAATTACTGTTCAGTCAATTTCCTGTCAGCGAATTTAATTTCAAGGAAGAAAAAACAAACACACAAGGAATGTATTATTATCATCTGTGAACTACCAGTAAACCCAGACATGTAAACAATTTTACATCATTTTATTTTTAATCATAATCATAATATTATTAATATTTGTTAAATACAGTTTAAAATGTAATAAATAAGCACTTATTTTTTATATGTTTTGATGTGTGTATGTACTGCAAAACTAACTGAATTTTGAGAGCGGAAGAAAGACAAGTAAACCTAATACAAACACTTATGAAAGCCATATGTCCGTACACTTTAGACATTATGATGTTTATACTGTACAACTGTATGTTTTATACCCTAACCCTAAACACAACCCTCACACACAAAAAAGACGTAACAAACATAATTTAGAGTGAGGTCAAAAATGACTGGTATTACTATTTGTGGTGCCACTGCAGGGTTTACCAGGATCTCTCTCACACACGTTGTTTTTATGTTTTATGGGGACTGTCCATAAGCATAATGGTTTTTATACTGTAACTGTATATTATATCCCCTAATCCTAAAACTACCCATTAAAGAAAACATTTCCATAAAAATAATTTGTGACCCTGGACCACAAAATCCAGTCATAATAAATTCAAAAATCATCAGGATATTAAGTAAAGATCACGTTCCATGAAGATATTTTGTAAATTTCCTTCCGTAAATATATTTTAAAAAATATTATTAGTAGTAATATACATTGCTAAGGACTTCATTTGAACAACTTTAAAGGATTTTTTTGCACACTCAGATTCCAGATTTTCAAATAGTTGTATCTCTGCCAAATATTGTCATATCCTAACAAACCATACATCAATGGGAAGCTTATTTATTGATGTATAAATCAATACAAACAATGGACGCTTATGAGTGGTTTTGTGGTACATTTAATCTGATTTAGAGTGGCAAGAAAAAGTATGTGAACCCCTTGCTGAATCTGTGAAAATTTGAATACGTTTAACAAAATGAAAGAGATCATACAAAATTAGTTACTTTTTATTTAGTGCTGTATATATATATATAGTCTACAAGACTAAATAAAAAATAGCTGAATTTATTAAAAATTACTCTTTCAAAAGATTCTCAATGTGTGTCGTTCCCTGGATGATCCACGGCTGTGTGTGTTTTGTGACTGACCAGTTAAACTTCAGCAGTTCTTCAGAAAAATCATTGCGTTCCTGCAATTTCTTCAGTTTTCGCACCTTTTGCATTTGAACCCTCTCCAGCTGTGATATGTGATTTTAAGATCCAGGTTTTTACACTGAGGATGATTGAGGGACTCAAACACAAAAAAGGTTCAAACATTCAAACAGTCCATTTTGTATGATCTCGTACATTTTGTTAAAATTATTCACATTTTCACAGATTCTGCAAGGGGTTCACATACTTTTTCTTGCCTCTGTATAAGCTGTTTTCCTCATGGGGACCAAAAAAATTTCCCCAAATGGAGAAGGATTTGAAATATCTTTGTGGGGACATTTTGTCCTCATAGGGTTTACCTGAACCACACACACACACACACACACACACACACACACACACACACACACACACACACACACACACACACACATACATGTTGTGTTTCCATGTTTAATGGGGACATTCCATAGGCGTAATGGTTTTTATACCGTATAAACTATATTTTCTATCCCCCTACATTGCCCCTGCCCCTAAACTCAGGAGACATTCTGCATTTTTACTTTTTCAAAAAACATCAATTCGTGTGATTTATGACCCGTTTTTCTCATGGGAACCAAAAAATGTCCCCACAAGGACAAGGATTTTGGATATTGCCATCTTTGTGGGGAAATTTTGTCCCCATAACATAGGGATTACCAGTCCACACACACACACACACACACCTGGTTGTGGGGACTCTCCAGATGTATGGTTTTTACTGTACAAACTGTACTTTCTATCCCCTATACTGCCCCTAAAGGAAACATTCTGCATTTTTACTTTCTCAAAAAAACTGTCTGATTTATAAGCCTTTTGAAAAGTGGGGACCGCTGACTGGTGATCTCAAGTTTTACTATCTTTATGGGGGTAGTATAAAAAAGGACACACACACACACAGACACCACACTCAATGTATACAATTTTTCTGAATTCATCAGAGCAGCCAAAGGATTTTGCATTATGCAGATTCATCAAAACCTTCTCATCCTATTGTCATCTTTCTCTCTAACACACACACACACACAAACACACAATAAATATGTAGTCCTAAAATAATGCACAACCACGATTTAGTTGCATTATAAGCTTCATATAAGATGTTTAATATCCCCAGATATTTTCAATTAATATATTCTTTAGACCTACAGCAGTAACAGAATGCATGCAGATAATGCCAGTATAGCCATATGTGTATGTGATTTCAGGGGTTAAGTCTAGGAAACATTCTGGATTAGAATATACCATGTGACAAGGCACACAATCAGATTGATTCCAAGATGACATTAAAGATATAGGGATTTCCTTTAGATATTTCATAGGATGTGTGATGTTAACTGTTTGGTAATGTTCTCGGAAACAGTGGTTCTTCTGTCTGGCATTCTTTATTATCGTCTTATTGTCACAATATATTATCTAATGAACTAAATTTGTTAGATGACAAAATTCCTTTTTAAATAAATCTTCAGCAAAGCAGCTTTAAGACTTTGAAAATCAGCCAAAGAGCAAAAATACTAAGCGGCAAAGAAGAACAGCTTATCTATCTGTCATATTGATTTACACATAATTTACAGTATTGCCAAGTGTGCCTAGTTTAACACATAACACAATTGAAATCAAATTACAAAAAAATAAATACATGAGAAATAAATATATTATTAAATGTTAGGTTATTTACAAAAATCTGTCATTTAAACGGTACAGTTTGGCAATATTGTACATGGCAGTATAGTGCAGAAGATCTGTCTATCCAGAGAACTGAGATTTCACCAAAAGAAAGAAATGAAGGCAGCTGGCCTCTCTCTGTGAGAACATGGGGAGAGAGTCTTTCTGACTGAAGTCCTGATGTCAAGCAATCTGAGACTTCAGCAAATCTCTCAACATCCCTCAGACTAAAAATAACCTCAAAACACATTAAAGCCAGCAGCAACCCACTCACACCAAAGAGGTCAGATACGCAATTCTGATCTTCCTTGGCTGACATCAGTGTTAAAAAATTGAATTAACTTTGTATAATGGTAACTTTTCTCTTACTAGTCTAACTAACCTGAAAACTAATATTCCCCGAACTTTGATCTCATATTCTAATTAACAGTTGACCAAATCTGTTAGAAGCTTACTTTGTCGCTGAGATGTCTGAAACGTGACCTTGGCGGAAACACAATGATTTCTGTAGAAAATCAAACGTCAAATCTGAGTCTGATTGTAAAATCCCATGAGTTACATCATCAGACACATCATTATACATGTGATCAAAGACACAGAAAATCCAACTCATTATTATTACACGTGAAACTCTTACATGTCTGGCTGGACTGGTTGTAAGCTGATTGTTTTTTATTTGTTTTGCTTTTTGTGTGGCTTCACTACACAATTTAAAATGTCCAAAAATGTCAATTTTTTGTGTGTTTGTCTGGTTTTTGGAAGGGACTCTGTCATTTCCTTCTCAAAAGAGGAAATGAACTGTAGGGCAGAGTGGGGTCAAATGTGCCATTTTTTACTTATGTGGTTCTCAAGATAAGAGAAAATTAGGCAGAAGTATTTCAGGATTGTTTCCTATCATTTCTATCAAATGATCAGAATACATCCATGACAAACGGTTCTAAAAATATGGCTTCTTATAAAAAAGTGTTCCTGTGGCTCAAAGGGGTAAGTTGATCCGAGTCAGTGAGTAAGTTGCACCATCTGGGAGTAAACTGACCATCTGAACCAAAACCATGTGAAATTTTAAAGATAATTTGACTCTTTTCAAAACGAATTTAATAATCGAATTTCCTTTTATAAATAGTAATATTTATTTTCTTACAGATAATTTAAACAACATAATGCCAACCAAATGAAGTTGAAATTTCAATATCTTTAATTGTTTGCATTTCTGAAACAATATGTTGAACACCATAATTGTAACCTTCCAAAAAACAGACTAAACAGAGAGTTTATTAAATAATAAATATTTTAGAATAAAGAATTTTCTGAAATGTCGAACATTTTAGGCCATTCGGGACTACAATGGGAAAGATATATATCAGAGAAGGATTTGGTGTACTTGTGCATTGTTCCTATCAAATAAACAAACAACCAAATAATAATAATCATTTTTTGAAATATTACATTGATATTGAATTATACAATTTGAAAAAGTTTATAGATTTAACTAAACTAGTGCCTTATGGTTGGGTAAGTTAAAACGCTGGCTCAATTTACCCCACATCATTTGGCTCACTTTGCCCCATTGCTGCCATTTTTGAAAAAACTAGGCTAATATTTAGCTAAATGATTTGCATGGTTTTATATATTGCTAAATCACCAATATGGCTCATACATATATTTTTAGAACTGGACAAATTTGCTTTGATGAAACAGCCATTACATATACCAAGCCAAAAACAGTTTCTAAAGTAAATGGGTGCCTTGCACTCCTCCCTTGTGCTTCTCCTTTTCACAGTCAAGCTGGTGGTTCAAAAATATATGGTCACATGATAATAAAAGATTGCCAGGGGGTGGGTCAATTTACTCAATGGTCCCTATATATCTAATAGGTGAGAGGACAATTTCAGAACAGCAAAACAGGAATCCAAATTACATATCTGTAAAACATAAGCACTAGTACTCCAACTTTGCTACTGTTTTTTCCTCTGAAACTCATGTTTAATCATCCCTTATTTCTGTAGCAAATGCTAAAAGAAAAAAAAGAAAAAGCACGAAAATGTAGTGGCAAAGAATCAAAATGAAAGGATTGAGAGTCTTAAGAGTGATAACAGCTTCATCTCTCTGTCTCTAACACTCATTACACAAGCAGATAGTTCTCACAGCTCCGCAATTACGACTTCAGCTGTACAATTACTGCTAACAGCTGCCATCGTCTACAGCAAAACAACAACAACAACAACAAGCAAACAGACAAAAACAGAGACAGATGCTATGACAGACTATTAAAAGGCAAGATATAAACAGATTTTTTTTAACATAAAAATTAAAAATAAAACACTGGTTCAAATCAAAAAGGAAAAATGGTGAGGCAAAAAAAGAAAAAGAAAAGAGGACTAGATTCTTCATTTTCAGGGTTACATCAGAAATGGTCCTAAACTCTGTCTCCATCTTGTGGACATGTATCGGCCAAAAGTGATATCTGGAGGGGATATTTGTTTTTAATAACCGAATTTACTATGCAAAAAAAAAAAAAACTAAACTACATTAATTGTATAAAAAACTAAACTAAATTAATTGTATTGTTAAAGTTGACAGTATATAATATGCCTCAAAAATATGAATAAAAAGTATGACACTACTTACCATCTTCTGCACTACTGTTAAAGAGACCTGAATTATGTCTTTTCTGGTAAATAATGTCACAGATGAGCGGAGTCTAAATTATTTTGTGTGGAGAATGGTTGGCGTGACGGGGTTGAGTTTAGGGAAACATAACTTTATACTCAGTAGCCTATAGCCTATAGTAGGACAATATATATTCACAAGAAAATAACACAAATAAATACTTTTGGCAATAATTGGACAATGTTCACATTTTGTTCAATATTGTAGCCTACAAATTCAGTGAAGTGCCTCAGGGCCATGACAAAATGCTTTATGTACAATATAATGGACAAAATGCTTTATGTACAATATAATGGACATACCAAAGTATTGTGAGAAGCTTTTAACCTTTAATTTAGGTGAACCACCACTTTAAAAAGTCTGAGGGACTGAATATCACCGAATCCCTGGAATAAACCATTACGAGAGTCCCCACAAAGATAGTAAACCAGACATAAGTGTGTATGTGTGTAAGTGTGAGTGAAAACATATGGCTCTAAATGCCGGGGAATTATCGAACAGTTTGTGAAGTCAAATAGGCAGAAAATGACTCCCTTTAATCAATAGTTCCACATTTTAAAACGAAATCCGTGACGTGCTGAAAGAGGGCGGGGCAGGGAGTGTCTGTGTGGGACGCACAAATTTTCGACAGCCCCTGTTGAAATTTACGGAGTCATTCAGTGTTAACATGTCTGCTTCATTTAAACGACTCGGTTCTTTTCAATGAACTGGTTCAAAACGGTTCGGTTGAGTCATCATCCCTCACATAGACATAATAAATATTATGTCTATGATCCCTCATGCGGATTGCGGAAGTTGTTTTATTTTTTATGTAAATTGGTCGTTAAATACAGTGTGCGAATTATCCTTTGCCTTACATAAGCCGTCAGCTTTTTAAATGACTTTTTATGTCAGGTAATTTTCACAGTAGGCTTACAGTGAATAACAAACGCTTCGAGAATCGGCTCAATCGAATCATTAAAAAGAATTGGTTCAAAAGAGCGATTCATTTGGAAACTGTACATCACCATCTTAGAGTTTTCCTCCCTTTGCTCAGTCAGTCTCACCATCCCTGATCCTGCATCTGCTCGCGTCTCCACTCATTCACAGTTTAAAAAAAAGGTGGGTTTATGTTGTACTTGATTGAAAATTCGCAACGCATGTATACTTTGCAATGTTTGCAACATTTTCGGCGTAGGTTGTTAAAGATAAAGAATTATCATGTTTATCGGTACTCTCAGTAAGACTCGGCTTTGTCCCTCTGTCCAAGATCTGATGCCACGTCAGTGGTGAATATTATTACGGGTTTGAACTCCACCGTTATATTTCAGGGTTTATAATTTTTAAAACTTCATTTGACAGTGCAAGTTGTGCTTTAAACATCTTTTCAAGAGTGTGGTCCCCAGATGAGACCCATGTTCAAAGAACTTCAGTAGCTGGAAGGTGTGGCTGAGAAGAATAATAAAGTATTAGGCTACTCTTAAATTTACTCTTACCTATTCTAAAATACGTTAATGTTAGAATTCAGAGAAACTTTATATTTAATGTCTCCAGTTGCCTATACGAAATAAAAACAGCTCTTTGTGCTTTTAATCACATAAATGCCTAGGAAGCTTTTCATATCCATCAGTGCGCTTGTGGCTCTTTCCTACTTTCTAGCCAATAAAACCACAAGAGAACATGATGTTCTGCTTTCTAAAACTTAAATGTTAACCCATGCTGATCCCCAAATTTAGCATTATTGTCCAAGACTTAAATCCTACTGTTTTTAAATGGCTGTATGCTATATGCATATGTAATGTACAAAGTTTTCAACGAGTAGTTTTGTTAATCAACTTGAGTAATTCAGTTGATTTTTGATGTGCATTAAATAATGATTCCACAGGTTGATGTTTAACGTAAAGATATGCAAAAAAAACCAAAACCCCATAATACCTGTTTTAATAAGTTATCCAAATTGTGACCAACCATTCTTGATTTAGAATGTATGATGTAATTTAATCATGTTATTTCAGCTAAGGCCACTTCCTGTTGCCCATTTGTTCAAGCTCTTTGTTCAAGAGTTGTTGATTAATACTAATTGCTTCCAAAAATGGTGTCGAAATCTCTCCAGTCTATTTTATTGTGCAAGACCATCATAAAAATTATTGTGTGAGCTTGCTTTAATAACTGTGATGTATCCCTCTATTGCAAGGGGGCAGAATGGGAGCGAAGCTCAGTCGGAAGAAGAGTGAAGTAGGGATAGGAGCAGAGACAACAGGTCCAGCTGTAGAGGATACTGCAACACCAGAGGACACACCTGTGACTGAGAATGCAGAGCAGAATTGTTCTGAAGTTGAGGTTCCAGAGAGCAATTCTGCAGAAGAGGCACCGGCAGCCGAAAAGCCTGCCTCTTCTACCAGTGTCCTGCAGACCATTACACAAGCTGTAGGAGAAACGGTCAATGCAGTCACTGAACAGATTGCTGCACCGGTGGAAGACGTTGTAAACAAAGGTATTGAAGCAGTGGAGTCCGCATTGGCATCTGTCAGCCTGATTGGGAAGGAACCCGCCACTCCGGGGCAAGAACCTGTAGCTGATCTCGATGCTTCTGATGTTCTTCAAGAACCCAGCCTCTTGGATGACCTGCTGAAATCTCCCATCTCCGAAGCCCTAATTACTGTGGCAAGTGAAGCCATAACCAACGAGATGGTGGAAGACAAAATTAGTAATCCTGCACCGGCCAAGAACAAGGATTTGTTGGAATGTCTGGATAAAGTGGAGACGCCCTCATTGGACCTCCTGGATTGTAAACTGACCCATGAAACCACAATTCCTAACTCAGATCCTTCATTCACTTTGGAAGATATGGGACAGAATGCAGTTGACAATGTCAACCTTATATAAATCACTACACTCACCTCTAGAGAACAGAAGCAGCTAGATGGTACTTAGGTACAAGTATGTCAGAACAATAGTCAAGAAATTAATGAACAATTAAATACTTTTTCCCCGAGGATAGTCATAAAACAGGGTTGTCTCATTCAAAATTGAAGTGGGGTAGCAATTTTATTTAGATTTTTTGTATCTAAGAAATGTAAATGAATCAAAATTCTAAAAAACTTTTATAATCAGAATAATCAAGTTGGCTGGACAAATCTTTATTACGATGTTTGGTTTAAAAAGCCTTGATGTTTTAAGGTTTATAGACAGATGATAAAGTCAGTTTTTAAATTTTGAATTGCGCAAAACCCCGTTATGAAGTTTAAGTTACAAGAAAGACCCCACTAAAGAATAAGGAAACAAGCCACCTGCCACCGAAGATGTCAAACAAACATTACTAATGTTATGCCTACCAATTTGTTAATAAGCAGCAAAGCCATCTGATATTTTTTCTTTACTCTTGGTGATTGTGTATGAAACCTAAAGCCGATCTTCCGTAGAAGAGGGAAATAATGTACATCAAAACAATGATTGTAGTAATGGGAAATAAAGACTAACACATCACAAAAACGTTCTTCCTTGATGTCTTTATACTAGAAATGCATTTAATCAAATTTGTGGTATGCATTCATCTCTTTAAACATTTAGATGAGTGCAGTCTGAGAAAATAAACTGATACAACATTACGGCAATGCTGAGTACAGACCAAATTCAACAACGTGTATGAACTATCCCAAAGCACAGGAGTTTCCCGGGAAGTTTCTGGGAAGATAACATGCACTATCTCTCTCTTACACACATATCTTAGAGTTTTCTCAGAGAAGCTTCTGGGGAGAGGGGCAACATTCTTTCCAGAGAAAACTGGTCTCATGGGACAGGTTTTTTTTTTTTTTTTTTTTTTGAGGTTAACTTTCTGGCTCTGATCCTAAGAAACTTTAGATTCATCCAAATAAACATCTGAGTTTTCTGTACTGAGCGTGTAACAAAGTTTTTGAATAAATATTAAGCTGCTTTGGCTTGCTGGAATATCAAGGAAATGCCATGCCTCATTATCCTTGTATAACAGAGCTTTGTGAACTTCAGCCATAACAGGAATGAATACAGATGACATTGACACTGGGAAATCTAGTTGCACAATGTAAACTTTATACAAATATGTGACTCCTATGCAAATCAAGTGGATTTGACTAAAAACAAATAAACAGGTAACTTGCCTATCATTTATTTTTCAAACAAACTGAATGGAAAAATTTACTTCATAAGAAACAAAATATTTTCTTCTTTTTATATTTCTCTTTAGTGCGAACAATGTTCAATTTTCTAATACACCACCTTGTTATATAAAATAAGGGCAAATCTATACATTACAATGACAAAAACATCCAATACATTACTCTATTCAAATAAGACATAAATGGTGAAAATCGTTATAGATCTATGGCAGAAAATGACTGTCCATTTTGAGTTTATCTGGTGATGTTTTTATACGTCTCCTGCACCAGACAGATCTACACCCTGTGCTTTGGCTTTCTGTCAGTAAAAGAGAGAGAGAGAAAAATCAGGATTCTGAAAGAGCACTATTGGGGAAATGAAACAGGAAGCAAGAATATATTATTTGCACTTCTTTTTACAATATACAGGCTAGATAACTCCATAGCCCTGAAGGTACCAGCACTGTAATACAACTACCATCTAATGTATTTGGTATATTTATTTTACATAAGGTTATGTGACCATTATGTGTATGTGTTATGTGCAGTGTTGGGGATTAACTAGTTACGTCAGATACAGTTACTGTGGAAGAAAAGTCTAATTAAATTAGTTACTTATGAAAGTAAAAAAGCTAGGACATGTTGAATAATATTAATTTGTTGCTGTGCCTGTTTTTGATGCCTCCTGCCATTTAAAGTCCATTTAGTAAAGCGACGCTATTCTGATGCCTTTGATTGGCTCTCCTGTTTGAATTTGCAGTGCTATTTTGCAGGTTAACCCTAACTGGTTTAGATGTTAGAAAATGATTAACAGTTGAAAATATTCGTTAGAAATTTAGAAAATTAATCAAATACATCACTTTAATAAAGTAGTTGAAATAGTTACACTACTTATTACATTTTAAATAGGCAAACTTATAATCTGTAAACTATTAGATTTCCAAAGTACCCTTCCCAACACTAGTGTGAAATTAAGCACCCCTCCCATTTCTCATTACTGTAATGCAAATTATCCTGTTGGAAGCATGGATTTTTATTTATTAAAGTCATGCTAAAATAATTACAGTACAACTGAAAATACATTATATTATTTATATAATAAAGTTCTCTTTTTTGCATTACAGTAATAAGAATGAGGATATATATTTTGTATTGCACTAAAGACAATTAGGAATGTCACAATGCAAAACATTGTAATCACCCAAAAAAACTTCTTTATGCACAATATACCAATTTTTTGTCTTTTGATTTTGGGGTAAAATATTATGGGAACGTTCTTGACAGACTTTGTTAAATTTATATCATATGTTCCAGTATTCAGAAAACCGATCTTCACTATTGGTCATGTCATGCCTGCATGTGTTGGTACTTCTTGGCCAGGTCTACATTTTTTCGTCTGGGCTGGAAGGGATACTTCCAGAGGATGGCGTTCCAGGAGTGACCAAACCTTTTCACCCCCATTTCGAGGTAGCGCAACTCATCAGTAGACCAGTTCCTCCTCTCTCTGTGTCTGCCTGAAGACTAAATGAGAAAACGATTACATATTATGGAATAAATGTGGACTAAAGATGATCAACATTATGCATATGAGTGCACAAATATGAACTTTGCCTGTTCATACTGTAACTGCTGTAAGACTGGAGAAAACTGTAAGAGATGGCGACTTATTTCCAAGGAAATTAATATCTGAACTCACTCTTGAGCATTTAGAGTCCCCATTCCAGATGACATCACACTGAGTTAATCTACATATCTTTCCCTTCACTGCCTCTTCCCCGACCCTGGATGCCAGCCGAATTGAGCCCCACCCACAACATTTGAGGTCGGCAATACTGCAATACATATTCTGACTAGAATTGAGTATGACCACGTCAGGCTACTCTTCCCCATCTCTCCTCTATAATCCACTAATAGGTAATGTAAACAAATACTATACAGTATTATACCTGTTTGCAATCATTTGAAACGTGTCATAGGTTTCATTCCCACAGAAGTAAAGTAAAAGGTAACAAAGGTTTTAAGAGTTTAGAGATATTTAGCTTATTGTGGTACGCGAGTCCTCTGCCAATTGGTCTTTACCTCCTTTCCTCAATAAGGTGTAAATTACAGGTCAATAGGACCTGATCAATGCAAATTCCCATTGTGAACTCATGTTTACATTTGAAAGAAGTTTCTGTCTTGGTCTGGTATTTAAGGAGATGTTGCAGAAGGGTCGGGGCGCGATTCTGTAACCAGATCAGGCCGTAATGCTATGCATTATGTATCCTATTTCCTTGAGGTCAGGAATGCATTTCTTACTATTTACTTCGGAGTATTTGATGTTATGTATCGATTATCTTTTAATTGATTATGTAATTGGCATGATACATTTACCTGACGAATAATAAATTGTTACATTGATTTATTCTGATTTACTCTGGAATAATTAACTCTAGTAGATTACGTTAAATCAATAACACTGCAAATCTATGCTCAGGTTAGACTAGAGCACAGTTCTGAATGAAGCAGAGGGGCGTGCCAGACTGATGTTTTAGAGCTCCGACTAACACATTGGCATTAGTTATGTATACATAGACTGTAGGGGCTTGTAGACCAAATGGGTCTTCCGTTTAGAGCAACAAAAAGTTGTTAGACCAATCTAAATAGGGTGAGGCACAACTCCTGGTTACTGTAATATTATTCTAATTACGTGTACGTGGGAAACCACGGCATGATTATGTAAAGTTACCATAAGAGGAAGTTAAGTTGGTCACTTGGTTCTATGGTAATGGTCATGGTCTCTGGTTAGATATAGTCTTGCATTAATTAAGTGGGTTGAGATCTAAGGGGTCCGAAGAAAAAATATTCTAGAATGATCAACGCGGAGCACGGGCATCTTGGATATCAGTTAATCGCCTCTGTCAAATGACCAAGACTGACGAGTTTGTGATAAAGAGATTGTAATCCAGCCAGTGCAAGACTCAAAGTGTTTTTGAGATCCAGATGAACAGCTATAAATTCAATAAAGAGTTAAGCAGATTAATCAAATGTGTAGTTAAACTATTATATTACCATGATAAAATGGAGTCAGATAAAAGTAAATTGTAATTAAATTACTGAAATGACCGAACGCACAGAAACGATTTTGCGGGCCGTACACTGCTTAGTAAATATTGTAACTGTTTCAGAGGAAGAGCAAGTTATTTAATTTTAGATTCTTCTCAGAATAATCTTCCAGAACATCTAAAAT
Source organism: Gobiocypris rarus (assembly GCA_023029165.1). Classification (NCBI taxonomy): domain Eukaryota; kingdom Metazoa; phylum Chordata; class Actinopteri; order Cypriniformes; family Gobionidae; genus Gobiocypris; species Gobiocypris rarus. The sequence continues at coordinate 18,188,765 of CM040918.1, forward strand.
GCCATAGGATGTTCCAGGTTCAATGCAGGTTGTATAATCATTGTATAATCCTTTCACCTAATACTAACAGTACCATACATTTTTTTGGAGGCAGTATTCTGAGCTTTTGTTCCGATGTCTGTGATCCATGTTCTTTTGCTTGTTTGGGCCTGAGAGAAAATAAAAAGAGAATAATCAAGGCAGCAAACAGAATAATAGACTCAAAGCATTCAAAACGTGTCCATGCTGGCAACAGCAATACAAATGGTAAGACTTGCACAGAGCAGCAGGGAGGTATATTGATCTTTAGAATGATTTAATGGGCAGACTGTGAAACTGCACACACAGTACTGAGGCTGAACCCTGAACTAGTAACCTAAAGAACAAATACATACTGTTCTTTAGCACGACTATATCAGGACTTCTTTCTATCAGCATGAAGGACATTCATTCCACCAACTCTTGAGAAGGACAAAACACTTTGTGTGTACTGTGTGCATGTGTATGTGTGCATTGGCAGACTGGAACACACTTATCTTGTTATGAAACAGTATGTGAACTGCAAAGTCGTGATCCTGTTAGTGCAACAGAGTGTGTGCTTGTATCTGGTCATATCCTCATATCCCTAATGACTTTGTTCTAAGGTACAGAACAGACTAGTCTCCATAGTAACAGCTCAATAACTAGAGATCAGAACCCCTAGGGAGCCATAATCTAGTTAGCCATCTTACCTACACATATGCTCCAACTATCTGTCTTTCTCTTTCTCTCTCTCTCTCTCTCTCTCTCTCTCTCTCTCTCACACACACACACACACATACTCCTTTGTCTAAATATTATTACAAATCTTTATCATTTACTTGTTCCATTTATGTATCAAGAAGACTATAAATTAATAAAATACAAATTTAAAATAATAATAATAATACAATATAAATTATATTTTACATTTAAAGGGGATATATGTAAGAATTTTCACATATTAATAACTTTTTTAATTATCAGTGTGAGCAGCTTGTAAAGAAAACAAAAAAAACAAGACTTTCCCAGACTTCCTAGGTTGTCTATGAAAGCCTGTAGACTGATTTTTATGTAAAGGACATTTCTGCCGGAAAAAAAGGGATGTGACGTTTACACGTGCTTCCGAGACAAAACGAATGCTTATTCAAAGTTCAGAATAATGCCAAAAAAAGCTATTCTTTATTGTAGTGTCAATGTTTAAAGAGAGTTCACCCAAAAAATCACCCTCAAGCCATCCTATAGGTGTATATGAGCATTATAATGGCAGTAAAATAGCAGCCCAAAATTTAAGACCTTCTATAAAGACCTTCTAAAGCGAAGCGGCCATTCGTTTGTTATTTAGAATTGTATAAAGTAAAATATCAGACTGCCTTCCGTATTCAACTTACGAAGAAAGTGTTACACCTCTTGCAGTTCAAAATGCTTATGCTCCGTCCGAGACATCCACAATGTCCGCTAGACATCATATATATACACACATTCAGTATATATTAGGGATGCCACAATTCTCAATTTAATATTGAACCATTCGGTACGGCATTCACGGTTCAGTACGAGCTTGTGAATTGTGTTTTTTTCGGTTTCGCATTTAATAAATTGTTTTTCCACACACTCTATAATTTGCCTCCATCCCAACATACTGAACAACGCGACTTACATTCACATCACTGGTTAGTGGTAGAGTTATACTCACGGGACACTATAGTTATTCACAATCACCAAAGTTCATCATATGCATGCGTTTTAAAGCCTTGCCAGTTTCATTCGCGTGCACTGTTTTAACATGCGCTTTTCAGAGCGCGAGCACTAAACGCCTGTCAAACACATGATTACTGGACTAAGTCGTCTTACTGCGCTAATACTGTCAAATACACACAAGGTTAACATAAACACAGTCAGTTATGCCTAAAGTGAAAGTAAAATCGCAATCGTGTCTGTATATTAAATGCACGCAGGTCTTAAATTGACAACAGGGCAGCCTAAGTAAACACGCGGTCCTTAAAGTTCACCTCTAAAATGAGGTCATTATTTACTCACTCTAATGTTGTTTCAAACCTGTATTCATTTCTCGATGACAGAATTTTCATTTTTGAGTGAAATATCCCTTTAATGTTAATACAACAAAAGACAAAGAGAAAATCACCCACTGCTCTTGACTGAAAAACTAATACAGTAGCTTTAATAAGAATCAATGTATATTTTATAGTTAAGTCTATGTAGTGTTTTATTTTTACATTTATTCATTCAATTTTATACTTAAATGCTGCTGTAAAGCTCTGAGCTGCCAGTGTAAATCTTATATAGATATTAATTTTATATTATCCAATACACTAGGAATGTGTAAAAAAGTTTTTTTTAAGTTAAGTTTAAGTAAGGTTTTTCAATTCTTTTAAGTAAAATAAAGAAAATATTGCAATAAAAAAATAGTATTTTTTCTCTTTAACCTCTTGCTGTTCCTATCGCCTAAGAATAGAATAACAAAAAATGTATGTGACAAGCCATCAGAACCGAACCGAACCGAACTGAACCGAAAACCGTGGTTAAAAACCGAGGTATGTATTGAACCGTGGAATAACTGTATTGTTGCATCCCTAGTATATATATATATATATATATATATATATATATATATATATATATATATATATATATATATATATATATATATATATATATACACACAGGTCATTCTAAAAAAAATAGCATATTGTGATAAAAGTTCATTATTTTCCATAATGTAATGATAAAATTTAAATTTCATATATTTTAGATTCATTGCACACCAACTGAAATATTTCAGGTCTTTTATTGTTTTAATACTGATGATTTTGGCATACAGCTCATGAAAACCCAAAAGTCCTATCTCAAAAAATTTGCATATCATGAAAAGATTCTCTAAACGAGGTATTAACCTAATCATCTGAATCAACTAATTAACTCTAAACACCTGCAAAAGATTCCTGAGGCTTTTAAAAACTCCCAGCCTGGTTCATTACTCAAAACCGCAATCATGGGTAAGACTGCCGACCTGACTGCTGTCCAGAAGGCCATCATTGACACCCTCAAGCGAGAGGGTAAGACACAGAAAGACATTTCTGAACGAATAGGCTGTTCCCAGAGTGCTGTATCAAGGCACCTCAGTGGGAAGTCTGTGGGAAGGAAAAAGTGTGGCAAAAAACACTGCACTACGAGAAGAGGTGACCGGACCCTGAGGAAGATTGTGGAGAAGGACCGATTCCAGACCTTGGGAGACCTGCGGAAGCAGTGGACTGAGTCTGGAGTAGAAACATCCAGAGCCACCGTGCACAGGCGTGTGCAGGAAATGGGCTACAGGTGCCGCATTCCCCAGGTCAAGCCACTTTTGAACCAGAAACAGAAGCGCCTGACCTGGGCTACAGAGAAGCAGCACTGGACTGTCCCTCAAATTTTGCATGTCATTCGGAAATCAAGGTGCCAGAGTCTGGAGGAAGACTGGGGAGAAGGAAATGCCAAAATGCCTGAAGTCCAGTGTCAAGTACCCACAGTCAGTGATGGTCTGGGGTGCCATGTCAGCTGCTGGTGTTGGTCCACTGTGTTTTATCAAGGGCAGGGTCAATGCAGCTAGCTATCAGAAGATTTTGGAGCACTTCATGCTTCCATCTGCTGAAAAGCTTTATGGAGATGAAGATTTTGTTTTTCAGCACGACCTAGCATCTGCTCACAGTGCCAAAACCACAAGTAAATGGTTTGCTGACCATGGTATTACTGTGCTTAATTGGCCTGCCAACTCTCCTGACCTGAACCCTATGGAGAATCTGTGGGATATTGTGAAGAGAAAGTTGAGAGACGCAAGACCCAACACTCTGGATGAGCTTAAGGCCGCTATCGAAGCATTCTAAGCCTCCATAACACCTCAGCAGTGCCACAGGCTGATTGCCTCCATGCCACGCCACATTGAAGCAGTCATTTCTCGACCAAGTATTGAGTCCATAACTGAACATAATTATTTGAAGGTTGCCTTTTTTTGTATTAAAAACACTTTTCTTTTATTGGTCGGATGAAATATGCTAATTTTTTGAGATAGGAATTTTGTGTTTTCATGAGCTGTATGCCAAAATCATCAGTATTAAAACAATAAAAGACCTGAAATATTTCAGTTGGTGTGCAATGAATCTAAAATATATGAAATTTAAATTTTATCATTACATTATGGAAAATAATTAACTTTTATCACAATATGCTATTTTTTTGAGAAGGGCCTGTATATAATTTTTTTTTTTTTTACCTATATAGATATTTGAACGTGTTAAATGTGAATATTTTTCTTACACAAATGCATCTCTTCGCTTCAGAAGGCCTTTATTAACCTCTGGAGCCGTGTGGATATATTTTATGATGGATGGATGCACTTTTTTGGGCTTCAAAAATATATTTTATAATCAAACTATAATAACAGTGTAATTTTAATTACCTCATCTGTTGACATGATGCCGGTGAATTACAGAGCTGGTGCAAACATATTCACATGGCTGTTATCAGATGCTTTTCCTAACTTCTTTCTCGCCGCTGTTATTTTTGGTGCGTTTATTTTGTTATTGAGAGGAATGTCTGCAGCACACATTTACATATTCATCTAAACGTCGCAATTTTAAATAAAATGTAAATTATCCATAAAGATCCATCAAGGATGCAAATAAAAAAATAAATGTACATTTCATTTATGGCAGAAAAATAAACAAGTCAACTGGAGCATTGATTGGGAAAATACTTTTGCATAATGACCGCTAAACTGTAAATTTTTCATTGGGGTCCTGATCACCCTTTCCAGACTTGCGATATGACTGGATGATGGTACATTACCATTTACTTGACAATTATAGTGAGAACATCTCTAGAAAGTCAAGTGATCAAGTTTTGAGGTTATGGGAAAGAAGCCACATAGGAACAACTGAACAGCACTCAGAGACCACAACTCGGCAATGGAGGGAATGGAATAAGTGAGACTGAGGGAAAAAGAAGGATACAAAGGGAAAAAACTGAGAGTAAAGATGGAAAGACATGTTAACAGCACAGACAAAAGTGGAAAGCACAGGAGTGTCTTGTGTTACAGAACAGCATCTTATTCAATCTTACAACCCAGTTATTTGCACACACACATTTATCAAACTTTAGGGCAGTTTGCATATGTTTATAGTGGCACAGATATTATGAATGCCACCCCCTCTGGACTCTAAATTCCACTGCCCTCTTCATCAAACTCAAAGTGACTGAGATACATCTACAGTAAGTGCTACAATCCACTTTTGTCCAGAACACTTCTCTTACCATATGTTTCACACGGCCTTCTCAGTGGTGTGAGCCTAAAACCTGAAAAAAGAAACAGTGAGAATTACAGAGCAGAAAGGAAACACAAAATGCACAAAAAAATGCCAATATAGCATGTGTGTATAAAATGTAAATAGATAATTAGAATATGTATAAAATTATAAACATTTGTTGTTTTGGAAGAAAGCATCTGCTAAATTGATAAATGTAACTCATGAGAGTGTGTTTTGTTCTCCAGGCCTTGTTCTATCAAAGCTACTATCTATCTATCCAAAAGACTCTTACATCTGTCTGATGGTTGGTGACTCAGTCTGTATTTTTCCCCCTTGCTCCTCTTATTATCCCCATTAGTGGGTGTGCTGTGCTCTCTGTTTTTGCTGTGTGTGTTGATATGAGCGCGTGTTAAAATGTGACTAGTCTTCTCTAACTGCTGGCTTCTCCTGAATCGATCCTCAGCCTCTTGTAGCACCAGGTGAAAGTCACACTGAAACCTGCAGCTACGCAACGCGGCACCAAATGAACGACTGTCCATCTCATTCATATGTTTCACACAACCTGGGAGATGGAAAAGGTGCATGCGTGTGCATGTGACAGCATGGATAAAATAAATATGATGCGAGACAAAAGAACAATGAGAATACTAAAGAACCAGAAACTGGCAGAATGTATTGCCTTTATTATCTAATGTGTTGTTTGCATTTATACACACACACACACCTGCACAGCGTAGATTGCTAGGTTTAGTGGGAGAGGGCGGCTTCAGAAACCGGTTAATTTCTCTATCTAACAGCTCAGAGCACAGAGAAATCTCATCTGAAAAGAGAACGCAGCATAAAATTAATTATCTAAAACATCAAATGAACAGCAAATAACTTGATTGCTAAAATAAATCTGTAGGTTTTCTGTGATTTAGCACAAAGAGAGCATGATGATTTACCATCTGAGAGAGTGTGCGTGCACTGGTTTCTCTTCATGGGATCAGGATGTCTGAAAATATCTGGGCTGAAACCCAAGAAAAATAAAACGGAGAGAGAAATGTCACTCCCTCAAGGAGGAAAAATTTACTGACTTTGTCTTGAAAAGTCATTGACATGAAATGCTTTATGTGAATTTGGATTTAATGTGAACATTCTAATCATGAATAAAACAACGAGGAATGAGGAAAGCAAGAATAAACTCATAATGTACTATACGTACCACATTATCTTCCAACAAAAAATCTATTTGTTTACATTTTTGACCACAAGTTAACAATATATATTTTTAAAGATATTGATTTGAATGCTTTAGTTTGTCAAATTACATGTAATGAAATGTATCAACTAAATTAGTTTGTAATGAGTGTATCAATTAAAACCGTAATAGCAAAACCCATTAATTTTACCCCCTGCTGCAGTGCTGGAGACGTTTAGGATCTGAGTCTAGTTTCATCATCTTTAATCTCTTTGCCACCCTTTCAGACTTCCTCTCCATGTCTCTCTTTTTCTCATCTCTCTCTCTCCTTGTCTCCTGGTTATCACTCCTCTCAATATTCCTCTCATTCTCTCTCATTTGTTCATGCTCTCTTTCTCGTCCCTTTTCCCAGCTAGAGCCTTCGAAGGGTATGGCAGGACTCAAACACTCTTCAGAGCTGACACACTGCTGCTCACATACACAAACACACAATTTTTTTGTTGTTAAAACTGCTGATCCAGAATGCTGAATAATATTTACACATTATTATTAGTTAATTCTATTAGTGATTCTCACCAAGCTCTCTTGGTTGTACAGTATTTCCTCTGTGATTGGATGTTCTCGATTTCCTGCAGGAGTTGTGAGCAACTCCTCACATTCTCTATGGTAACCTTTGACCTTTCGCATCACAGAACCCTCCCAGATTGCCTCATTACATTCCACAGATGGGGCCGACATCTGCATGCTGCACTGCTGGCTTTCAATAGCTCGTTCCCACAGTTTCACACCCATCTGAGAATCAAAATACAAAATTAGGCTGATAAAGTTAAGAGTAAGAATGCACTCATAGCACAGTCTTCCTTTACTTTGAAATGTAAGCATGCTCGAAAAAAACGAAAAGGACTGTGCACTCTAAAAAAGCTCTTAGTCACATTTTGTCTTTGGTGTCATAACAATCTGTTTAAAGCAATTTGGGCAAAATAATGGTCTTGTGTTAAAGCTTAAGAAGGTATCTTAACAGATGTCAAAAAACACCAAAATCTCTGTCTCCTCCACATTTTAATATGACTTTTACTTGGGCACACAATAGCTGTGCTAACTGGTGAAATTATATACATTCACAAATACCTTTTTCTCTAGATGCTGTATTCTATGGAGGATTTCTCCAGCTGACTGCCAGTGTCTCTCTAGGTCAGACTCCTGCGGATCCATACTGGACATGCCTGCGCCTAATGATTCAGCTAAGTGGTTAAGGAAAATAAATGTCAAATCCTTATGAGCCAAAGTTGAAGAGAAACAGGACATTAAAGATCCTCTGTGGTGAAAATCAAGTTTTTAATGTTGTTTATATGTCTGTGTCATGTTACAAGGCAGCCATCTTACTCTGAGATGGCGAACAGGAACATGGTTTGTGTAACATTAGCAACATTATTAGCTGTTTGATAACATAGTCAAGCCAAAGGCTATTCATATCAACTACTGTTATGTGTGGACTTTTATTCAAATTCTGAATGGATAATATATAGCCTAGAACAGGGGTTTTCAAACTGGGGTCTGGGGACCCCCAGGGGTCCTCCAGAAGGGAGAGCAAAACTGGTTGAAGTCTACCAGACATTCTGTTTCATTTCTAAAAGTTTCTCTCCATTCTTGCCGTATATATACTTTCCAGAATTGTGTATGTTTGCTTTCTATCTTTTTCTCACTATAGTCCAAGTATCTTGCTCACTGGGGTTGTAAGGCAGTATTCTTAATGCAGTACGTGAGCTGTACATGAAGGTTTTTAGAAGGGTGTCCCTCATAAAAGGATAATATTTAGGGGTCCTTGGCATCATAAAGTTTTAAAACTATTGAATGAAAAGACTGTCAATAATAACACGTGCATAAATAAAACTTGTACGTGCGTAATTCTAGAATTTTTAAAAATAATCTGAGCGTAATCGTGATTTACGATGGTACGATTCCAGAATCAATGAGTAAAACAGTTACAGATACAACATTTGCCACGTTTGTTTGAGTACGACTCCAAAAAATGATGAATGGTGTAGTTTACACACACGAAACAGTTTTACGATTGCTGGGTTACGAGTACTAATCATGAGGCGACAATTACGTCACCGCTGTCACAGGCATTAACATACGAGTGAGAGACACATCGATCACACAGTCCAGCACAATATTCAGTATAGTACTGTTTTTTCCCCCACATTTTTATAACAATTATGAATATAAATCAAACTGCAGATTTGAAGACGCCTAAAAAAGGCCTAATCCCAGTGTTTTACAACTGATGAAACTAATGTCCATCTTTAATGCTGTGTTAGAGAACCCTGCTCATTTACTAACGTTACTTACCATGAGCATAAATAGTTCAGTCTCTAGTGGCGACTCTTCTGTTTTGATAAGTTAATGTTCGACAGACAATACTGCGGCCAACAATGCAAATTAAATGCAAAGTAAAATACAAGACTCAGCTCTTTAAACAATTAACTACAGTATGTAGCGTGTGTGTGATCGATGTGTCTCTCACTCGAATGTTAATGCCATGTGACAACGATGACGTAATTGTCGCTTCATGATTCGTACTCGTAACCCAGCAATCGTAAAACTGTTTGGAATCGTACCATCGTAAATAACGATTACGCTCAGATTATTTGTAAAAATTTTAGAATTACGCACGTACAAGTTTTATTTATGCATGTGTTAATATTGACAGTCTTTTTATTCCATAAAAAAACCCTGGCCTAGAAAGCATGACATCTCCCTTTATAATCATTAAAAAGCTGTCACTCATCTCAGTTTGCAATCTCACAAAGTTTTGTTATATTCAATGAAGATGTCTACACGGCACAATGAATTTCTTATTTACATTGTGTCTACATTTTGTTAATGAGAGGATTCATTAGCGTGCAGAACTTGGCACTGAACAAAAACAGTGCCGGTGTTTTGACTGGTGAATGGATTCAGACTAAATAAAACACCCCTGATTGGCCTTTGCGTTCAAGAGATTACCAAAAATGTCTGTGATTGGCTACGTTGCTCACCGCTGCAAAAACGCGTAGTAAATAAAAACATTTGCCGTTCTCCAGGGCGCAAACACAAATATCCACAGGAGCATTCACCAAGTCTGTTTAGTCAATATGATATTATGACATTATCAACTGAGGGTGCTCTTGCTTTCATTTGAGGGTGCTTAGCTCCCTCAAACATCCCCATAGAACCGGGCCTAATTATTTTTCTGAATCAGACTTGGATTTTTTTTTATATTAAACTTCCCATCACTAGCTACTACAGCCATATAGTGTGAACATGTATTAAAAAATAATGCTCACTGATTCTTTTGCAGGTGTGCAGAACGAACACAGCTGCCTTTCTGACCTCTTCATCACTGGCCTCAGTGAGCAGCGCAATCATAATTGGCAAACCTCCAGCCGACAACAACTGAGATTGATGCTCTACTGCAAAGACAGAGAACAGACAGAATAATTACAACAATATACAAGATTTGCATTTCCCCCCAAAAAAATCTTTCAAAAACGCATTGCTTCGCTTCAGAAGGCCTTTTTAACCCCCTGGAGCTGTATGGATTACTTTTATGATGAATGAATGCACTTTTTGGGGCTTCAAAATCCCCATTTTTCTCTCCATATAACTCAGTTTGTGTTTGTCTGAAAAAAGAATGTCATTTACACATAGGATGGCTTGAGGGTGGGAACATTTGCATATAATTATTTGGATATAATTTTTGGGTGAACTAACCCTTTAAGGCCATTTCACGATAACTATAAATATAACAATAACTACATTAGCATCAACACTAACGCACAATATCGTTCTGTTTATTCTAAGCACGCGCTACAGATTAGTCATCTGTCACTTTAAATGCTCAAGCTCTTTAAAGCAGGATACATTCTGATTGGCTGTCAATGTTTTTATTGGATATCTGGGTGCGGAACAAGAGCACATTGCAACAATAAAAAGCTGGTTTAAATTTGGCAAACATATCCTTTAAGTGCATCGGGCTACACTGCAGAAATTGGTTGAGAATGATAAAAAGTAATCTGGAGTTCACTTTGCAAGCACTAATATACTGGAGCTTTGCTCATGTATGAGCTGAATGCAACCCTGATTCCCAATCTGCATTCTCCCATATGAAAGGGTAGATTAATATTGGTCTTTCACAATTGATAATATTATCATTATTATAGTAATTTAAAGGTGCCCAGACGGAGTAGTTTCTGGTGAGCTATTGCAGTAGACATCAGAGCACTCCCACAGGTTTGAAATGTTTTATAATGCATCATCAAAATGCAATTTCATGACATGTCCCAATGCCTGCTCTTACTACAAACTTAAAAATATTTACTTCTTAATTTTTTTTTTGTGCAGCATATCATTTTTTTACTCCAACACACTCACCACAGGCATCCGTGAGGTGTCCAATCGTCAGCACCACGGCGAGCTGGTCTTGATGGTCGAGGTTTGGGCTGGACAACAGACACAACAGCCCTGGAATAACCCTCAACTCTGATAAAGAGGATACCAACTGCTCTGAGACAGAAAGAGAAAGGAAATGGAGGATTTAGAAAAAAAACGATATGGTTCTCTAGGGGTGTGCATGCATTACTCTTACCGTTGTTGGAGATGCAGGCAGACAGTGTTTTAATGATAACCGTAGCCATCTTACAAGCAGCAGCATTGTGTGCCGACTGAGACAAAACTCTGGTAAGAGTGTCTGAGAGTGAATTCAGGCCTCCCACTGACACAAAATACTCCTGAGCACAAGCTGAAAAACAAATATTCACGTGAGATGGGAAAATCAGCACATAAGGTGCCATTATGTGTTATTTTGTGCTCACAGTTATTTGCCACAGTCATGCCAATAAATGAGCATATAGGCTGTGCCAGCTCTGCCCTAGGCAATGCCACTTCCTGCAGCCAGGTCTTCACCAGGGGAAACACATGCATACATATGTTCTGATTCTCCTCTGTCACAAACAAATACATTGGAAGATTGTGTTCAGTTGTATGTGTACCAAAAAATCTGTCTCTCAATCTTCGTAACAGTTTGGGATTTAATGATGGTAAATGGCTAGAGAAGGGATAGAGAACGTAACCATACCATTCTGAGGGTTGTTGACACAGCCACATAGAGCACTAGACACAGTGGCCCACAACTGCAGCTGCTCATAAGAGTCATTAGGATCTGGAAAACTATGCCTGAAAAGTGGTATAAGAAAGAAAATAGACTGAAATCTAGTCCTGTCGAGCAGCTAAGGAGTGTTTAAGTGTATTCCCAGATGTTTATCTTGATTTCTGTGAATCACTTTAACAAACACTAGACAGTGTTTGAAATGTTCTTCTTCCACACCAAGTAGGGGAGCGTATTACATTTTGTTTGGGAATGTTTTCATTTATCCAGGACATTGTCTTGGCGACTTAAAAGGATAGTTCACCAAATATGTAAAAATACCTTCATGTTGTTCAAAATTTGTATAACTTTATATTTTATGAGGAATGCAAAATAAAATATATTTTTCATTATACTGATGGACAAAAAAAACTAAAACAAAAAACATTGTTAGGAAATATCACACAGAAGAAAAAAGTCATACAGGTTTGGAACTACTGAACATGATGGTGAATAAATGTTGACAGGATTTTTATTTTTGGCTGAACAATCCCTAGTTTATTTTCAATTGATGATGCTCTGCCATTCAGAATGGCTTTATTCTCAATGTTATTATTATCAACATTTTGTGACGTATCCTCCACAGGAGTCTCCTCCCTATAGGTGTTAATCTACACTTCACTTATTACTTTTTCAGTTTCGCTGTCTCGCCCTTCAGCGGGTCATGTGACATCACAGATTTAAATGCAAAGGTATTAAAGATATGAAATAATGGCAGATAACAATGCATACCTGAAGCTAAGCTTAATGTGTGTACCTGAACAAACTGAGCAAGGTTTCAATACACCTGGAGGTCTTAGCAAGAGTCTGTCCACATCCTGGAACACAAAACACAGATACACAAACCATTTGTGAATTGTCAACCTGTTCTCTCCTCACTCTATAAAACCACATTATCACATTATTATGGATGTAAGTTTTATGGTGAATCTTACTGTTGTTGGCAACCAATACAGACAGCATGTACACCGCTACTCTTTTCTCCGTAAGTGGGATTTTCTGTTCCAAATGCTGCGCCAAGTCACGAAACGTCTCCTCTCTGCACAGTACCTGTTTACAGCTCTCTGTAAGGAGAAAACATTTATAGTTAAATATAATATATAAGTATATAATATCATATACTGTATATATATATATATATATATATATATATATATATATAAGTGCTGAGGAAAAATGAATCGTGATTAATCACATCCAAAATAAAAGTTTGTGTTTCCATAATATATGTGTGTGTACTGAGTATAATTTTTATGTATATATAAATACACACATTAATGTATATATTGAAGAAATATTTGCATGTATATACTGAATATATATATATATATATATATATATATATATATGTATATACTGAATATATATATATATATATATATATATATATATATATATATATATATATATATATATATATATATATAGTTTATCTTATTTTTTTATATATATAAAATATTATGTTTTCTTTATATGCATGAGTCGGTATTTATATATACATAATAATTATACACAGTACACACACATATATTATGTAAACACAAACTTTTATTTTGGATGCAATTAATCACGATTTATCTTTCCTTTATATATATATATATATATATATATATATATATATATATATATATATATATATATATATATATATATATATATATACAAATACTGCATACATACCTTGCAATTCAGCTAAGGATGCAAGTGTAAATAGAGCGGTCTCTTTAACCTGAGAGAAAGTGCTGGACTTTGACAGGTTATAGATGAAGGAGATTCCTCCTATCTCTCTGAAGAACTCCACATACTGATCTGAAACAGAGAAATCATTGAAGACATCTCATTAAAGTCAACGTTTGTTTGGCGTTATTTTCATGTTTGTTTGAGGCAGGTCATATTTTTGTGTCACAAGAGTATGTTCTGAGCTGTAAATCAGACCATTTTGTTTGCAGATTGAGATGATAGTGAGAAGAGCTTGTTTCTGTGAGCCAGGCCATTTCATCTGGTATTTCAGACATTCCAGTAACAGACGCAAATCTGTCTTGGTAGCTGAAAACGTGAACACAGTTTGAGTTTGCAAAGCAAAATACAACAGATGGGTACTGTGCAATAAAACACAATATAATCTAAAATTATATGTTGCCACTTCAGGCCAGGTACATTTCAACAGAAAACAAACTATAGACGGTAAAGCGTTTTACTAGAAACTGAAATAATAACATTACATAATTATTTACAGATCAATAACGTTAGTTCCAACAAGTATGAATAAAGTATAGTTAACGTTACAGTTATGAATATAGGACTCTACTGTATGAGATCTATCTATCTATCTATCTATCTATCTATCTATCTATCTATCTATCTATCTATCTATCTATGTTATGTGACGTTAATTGTGTTTGCAAATGTTGTTAATGAAAGTTATCATATTGGTTTATAAAATTAAACTTCTGTTATGATATGATGTTGACCTTCCATTTTTCATTTCATTGGACTCATTAAACCATCCTTTTCAACAGTGCGCCCAAAGTGTCTCTATATCCTGCAACAAAAAAGAAAGTTAGAATGTGTTAGAATATGGTAACGTTATATGAACATTAACAGTAAGTAAATAGCAATAAATACAAGTAAAAAATATGTTTTCAACTTCACTGGACACCACAATATTTACGTTAACGTTAACTGTTACCTGAAGTGTTTGGTTACATCATATCCACGGACCACGATTCTAAAGTATTTACAAAATAAATGTTTTATTTATATTTTGATCAGGCTAGAGTCGTTAAAATCCTTCTGGTCTCGCATTAATTTTACTGAATGATTAACGACATTTTAACGGAAGAAAATCATATTCCCGCTCTATGCTGTTTTTGAATCACGTGATTTGAGAAAACCGCATAGTTCATGAAAACCGCAATTAATAAATTTTATTTTATATTAACTATATTTATTTATTTTGGACGCATGTGTATATAAGTTTAGTTATGAAAATACAGTGTGTGAAAAAAAAAAGTTAAATGTGGAGAACACACACAGGGGTAGAACTACACACCTGTAGGGGGCGCTGGGAGCTGTATGTTTGCAACCTGCTGCGATGGAACTGAAAAGCAGAAGAAGATCATTCGGCGAGCAGTGTCAGGTATGTGTCTTTTTGATTCAGCATTTCACTCCTATAAGCTGCTCTTTGAGAAAATTGTTCCATCTACAGTTCCAGCATATGTATTCAAGAACACAAATCTACAGAGAAACGTAATAAAAATGTAAAATGAACCATCAAAATGGCAATTATCTCGAACGCCGGTATGTTAGCTTGTAAAGCTAATTTCACTATGAAATCATGGTTTTAGTAATAAACTGTGTTCATACGTAGCGTAGGCCTAGTCAACGATGTTGGATTTATTACAATACAGACACATCTATAGTTTAAAGGTCTTTCTTGATTTAAGAGTTGGAATAGTAACTGTTCGTATTAATATTGTCTTAATCTTTCTTGGTTGAATCACTGACGTCAGCCTGTAAAAACAACTATTTCTGCAACTATTATTGCAACAACGTATTGCTGTTAATTTATTGTGATTTCAATTTAAAACGGTCTGTTACTAAATACTGAGATCTTACATTGTGTTTTCACAGATGCTGGTGTTTTAGACTGCTTCAATCACTGCATCCAGGCAGTAATGTCTGGCTATCTGCATTCAAGACTCCTCTTTTATACTGGTGGAAGACTTCTGTCCCGTTTTTTTGCAGCCAGCCATTTGCCTGATACGCTGTCTAGAACCTGTCTGTTCCCTTCCCAAGCCCGGAGCTTCTCCTCTCGTAGTGGTCGAACAGATGGAAGCTCAGGACAGGAAGGAGAGAACACGCTGTGTGCTCCAAGACATGAAATGGACTTCCAGTTGAGCCGGCTGCAGATCAATGCTATTCTGCGTGCTAATGAGCAGTCTGTTCGTGTTCCAGAATTTGATGGCCGTGGTGGTCCCAGTCCGGTGCTGAGGTTTGAGAGTAACCAGCTTTCAGCCAACACTCCGTTAGAGGACCGACGCAGCAGCGCCAGCTGCTTGCAGACTCGTGGCATGCTTTTCGGCGTGTTTGATGGACACGGCGGACATGCGTGCGCTCAAGCGGTCAGCGAACGCCTGCCTTATTATATTGCTGTTGCGATGATGGCAGAGTCTGTCCTGGAGGATCTAGAGGCCGCTATGGAGACCGTACGACCCGTGCCGCCCATCCTGCAGTGGTATAAGCACCATAATGACTACAACTACAGGGAGTCAGCAGCCCTCTACGTCGATCATTTGCGTGTTTACTGGCAGGAGCTTCTGGCAAGTGAAGAACACGGTGACGGCATGCACCCTGCTGATGCTCTCAGCTATGCATTCCAGCGACTGGACACAGATCTTTCCCTTGAGGCACAAGTGCCGCTCGCAAATGACCTGATGCGAAACACAGCCATCCAGGCCGCCTTCGCTGGTTGCACAGCTTGTGTGGCTCACGTTGGACTAGGGGGTGTGCATGTTGCAAATGCAGGAGACTGTCGGGCAGTGTTGGGTGTCCAGGAGGATGATGGGAGCTGGAGTGCTCTTCCACTCACACAAGACCACAACGCTGCCAATGTAACTGAGTTGGAGCGGATATGGCAGCAGCACCCATCCAGTGAACGGCAAACCGTAATCGTAGATGACAGGCTGCTCGGGGTCCTGATGCCGTTGCGTGCATTTGGTGACGTGCGCTTTAAGTGGAGTCGTGAGCTACAGCAGAGTGTTCTAGACAATGAAGACTCAGATTTTGAAGCGTTGAATCTTTATCAGTATGCTCCACCTAATTATCTCACCCCACCTTACTTGGAGGCCACACCAGAAGTCACCTACCACCAGTTGCGGCCACAAGACCGGTTTTTGATTTTGGCCTCTGATGGTCTCTGGGATGAGATGAGCAATGATGAGGCAGTCAGGCTTGTGGCGGAACATTTGACAGGTATTCATCTGCAGGCTCCGGTTTCAGCCAGCCAGCTCAACTTAGGACAAATGCAGCAGCTGCTGTTGCGGCGACGGGCCAGGGCAACACCCGCTTTGGATTTAAATGGAGCCACACACTTGATTCGCCATGCCCTGGGCACGAACGAGTATGGGGAGATGGACCAGGAGAGATTGGCAACCATGCTGGCTCTGCCTAGTGATTTAGCACGCATGTACCGTGATGACATCACTGCCACCGTGATCTACTTTAACCCGAACTTCAACAAAACAAATAAATAATAAAGAACAACATTTTAAATGTTCATATATAGATAATTATATTTGAATAACTGTTTTCAGCTGTGAATTTTTTTTTTAGGCATTTCTAAAAAGGTGTCTACAGGTGACTTTAATTTGAGTTTTAATTTGAACAAATTCTTGCATTTTGTTTTGGAAAATTTGAATACAATCAAAGGGTAGAATTATGTGACTCATTTAAAAATTAAACAAGGTTACAAATGTGAAGGTACATTAGATAAAGTCTTTATCTGTGTTGAGGCAGTAATCAAAAGAGTCTCTGAAATTTACACCAGATTTTTTCAGGCTCTTTAAAGTGTTTCAAGTATGCTGCTTTTCCTTGTACCTCACATCTTTTTATGTCTTTGAGTGTAGTTGTGTTCTTTTTAGGTTCTTTTTCTTGTTGTGTTTAATATTTAATGTCTACAAATCTTTCTCTATATAGTCTTTCATTATATCTGTTCAAAAAAGTGGTCTTTTAAGTGTATTTTTCACAACAGTAGAGTTAAAATAATAGAATTGCTGTGAAAGCCTGAAGATTACATGAATTTACTTTATTTGTTTCTGGGCTGTCTTGGCTTGTGATATGAAGACATTTTCACTTTGCACTTTGTAGTGAATGTAGGTTGTGTCAAAGTAATTATTGGCAATGGTTAAACTGATCATATTTAGTGTAAAGTATGAAGGTCACAGGGGCCAGTTTTATGGAAAGTTTTATTATACGTTACATTTTATGTCAACATTACATCAACATAGAAGTATGTTTCAAAATCACTTTGCTTGAGAAAATTTTTTGCTTTGTGTTTGTTTTACATGGCTTATGTAGATTTATGAAGTAAAACAGGTGGACCATATTTTCTGGTAGTAAACAATGTTTTGATTTTAAATTTTTTGTTAATTGTCTCTATATTGTTACTATTTGTTCTGTTCTAATTTGAGTGACAGACTTCAGAGACTCTTTTGGATTTTTTTTAATGGGATAATATATTTTCACTGCAGAATTTTGTCTTTGTATTTTTATGATATATTATTGTTATATTCCGCCTATATGGTTATTAAATCATGTTTAATCCAAATTATGTCATTGATCTGTTGATATTTCAGAATGGCACAAGGAAAGAAGCAACCACAGAGGCTCTTTCACATTGTTGTGTCTGAACATGGAAATATTATGTTATGCCTTATAAGAACAAGGCTGTTCAATAAAATCATGCAGAAACACCTAAAAAGTATTTATATATAAAATAGTAACAAAATATACGGTATGTAAATTATTTAGTTAGTAGTATCTTGGAATAACATTTGAAGTCAGGTGTGAAGATTATTATAATTTTTAAATTAGAAAGAGAATTAAGCTGAATGCTTAAATCAGGTTACTTGTTACACAAAATTTAATGATAGGCATGCATAACAGGTACAAGGGAATTAAACATTTATGTAAGTATTATTGTTTAAATTTGCTCAAATATTACGTAAAACCCTTTATTTCGTGACGCCATTGATCATCTGGCCACCGGAGGGCTCTACCATAGACCTGAGCTGGTGTTCTGCGCATGCGCGGAGCGCCCGCGGAAATTCAAACGCTCGAGCTCAGCTGACAGACGTTTGAAAACTCCACCAACTCTGACACGGTTCTTTTACTGAGGTAAGATAAATATATTTTGGCAGTAAAACGGACAAAAAATACTTAATATATTTAAATGCACACTATAGCTTTTCACTTTTTACGACTCCGAGCATTTTGGATTTCGTATTTTCAGCAATGTTCAACAATGATTGCTTGCTAGCAGCGCATTGGCCTTGTAAAGTTACACTGTCGATATATGAAAAACATATTTGAGATCGTTTAGATTAATCCGTAATCGCATATCAACAGCAACGGTCGTGGGTTTTTTTTGTTGATACAAGATTTAAAATGAAACGAATAAATAGTTGTACAAGCACTAAAGTTATGTAAACAAAGTTAGCAACGTAACACTTCTGAATATGTCGAATTTCATATAAATAACGTTAACGTTACCTATCTTTCAGATACAGCTGATATATTTGTTGTAAAGTCTAATTTACCTTAATTTCGTTGAACTTGGAGCTGTTTTTCAACTCCCAGGTGAAAAGATGGAAAATCAAAAGAGACAAAGAGATCCATTGGAAGAAAACACTTTAACCTCTAGTGGTAAGACTAGTGTTTACCTCTCACCTCCTTCACACTTTATACACATAAACCAGTGTGCTAGTACTTAATTGTTGAGACGTCTAAGATATGTCAGCTTGAGTTCATTAATTTGCAGCTGAGCTTTATTGTTTATATACACAGATAATGAGACATTGTCAGTTTAACCATTAGGCTACGTAATGTTTTCCAGAACTTGAAAGCGTGTTGAAGAAAAGGCGGTTGGCAGCAGGGGGAGAGGAGAACCTGGACCCCACAAATTCCCCTGCCAGGGCGCGCTTGAGATTGGCAGAGCAGGAGGTGAAACCAGACACTCCAGCCATATCCTCCATCCGGTCCAGGGTCCAGCAACTCAGTCAGAGACGAGATGGTAAGATTTCAGATTTATCCTTTTGGAAAAAAATCTGCCAACTCACAAATAATTGAACTTTTTCATGTCCAACCCCATAACTTTTCATTTGCAAGTTGATTTTCCGTTACATTTCAAAATCATTTTGCTTGAAAGTAATTGATTTTGTTTTATACAGCTTATGTAGATTCATTAAGTAAAACTGGTGCACCATGTTTTCTAAAAGTAAACTTTGAGAATGTTGACCAATTAAATAATCTACAAAATGCACTTTTCTTTAAATGTGAATTAGAATGTAAAATCTTGATGTGGAAATAAAGTTAAAAATGCCCATGTTATTTATTAACTACCCTTCTCTTTTTATAATGCATGCTGATTTTATTGCCTCAATGCTTTTAGAATTGTGCCATTGATATGCTCTTTAAGTCACCCAAAAATGAAAATTATCCCATGATTTACTCACCCTCAAGTCATCCTGGGTGTATATGACTTTCTTCTTTTGGACGAATACAATCAGAGTTATATTAAAATATATTAAAACTCTTCCAAGCTTTATAATGGCAGTGAATTGCTGTTTCTGTTTTGAAGTCCATAAAAGTACATTTATCATCATACAAGTGCTACACAGCGCGCTGGGGTTAATAAAGGCCTTCTGAAGTGAAGCAATGCGTTTGTGTTAGAAAAACATCCATATTTAAACCTTACAAACTGTAATCTAATCTCTAACTTTAGCTAACTGTCATACTCATGCTCACAAGAGACTGGCGTTCCAGTGTATGACTTTGGAAGAGAATATGCTAGTTCTCACTAGAACCAAGTTTGGTTTTGAAGTAAGAGATTACAGTTTGTAAAGTTTTAAATATGGATATTTTTCTTACACAAACGCTTCGCTTCAGAAGGCCTTTATTAACCCTCTAGAGCCGTATGGACTACTTTTATGATTGAAAGATGCACTTTTATGCACTTCAAAAAAAAAAAGCCATTCACTGCCATTAAAAAGCTTGGAAGCGCCAGGGCATTTTTTATATAACTCTGATTGTATTGACTTGTGTATGACTTGAGGGGGAGTAAATCATGGGATAATTTAAATTTTTGGGTGAATTATCACTTTAAGTAACAAAACATGTTTAGTAATGAGTTGTCCTTTTTTCTTTTGTTTGGTCAGGTGGGACTGGTTTAGTCCAGCGCTGCCTGTCTGACCCAGGGTCTGAGGGTTGCACCGACAGCATGACCTCAGCGATCTGTCACATTGGTGAGTATTTTCTTACACTCCGGCTTCACTTCACAATTGCTTCTTCATTTACTGCATTATGTATTATGTCAAAGATGCTCTTTAATTGTGGCTATATTTCTAAATGTGTAATTTTATGAAAGGCGAGGGAGAGTTTAGCTCTCGCCTTCAGCGCTTCAAAGCTCCTACTCCTCTGAACAGCCCTGGTCGCTCCACCCCCTGCACACGCAATCTCTCCAGCTTTGTGCATGGCATCCAACAGCAGCTGAACGCTGCAGTGACACCCAGCAGTAAAGAGGCCTCCCGTATCCGCCAGGTAGATCTGTTCCACCCACCTGACCTTTTTTTCTGACTGTTCAAGAAAGACTATTCTAAGATCAGACTCTGTATCGTTTGTTACTAAGACCATCTGTCTCTTATGCAGGCACGTGAGGATGAGTTGCGTTTATTGAAGGTTCAGCCAGTGGCAGACAACATGTGGTTGAAGAGGAGTCTGTCTGACTCTTCCCTCACTGAGGTGAGCCAATCAGGTTATGATGTTTTTGTTCTCCTTGTGAAATCTTGTCTTCTTGGGCATTTAGAAGTTTAGATCAAAAGTAAGTAATTTCCATTTTCCCAGAGGGCATCTCCATCTACATCCTCTCCCTGGGTTTTCAGGAAAACTCGAAAACTCCAGTGGCCTCCATTACAGCCCGGGAGTGTGAGCATGTATTTGAGACAATACGTTAAAGTGTATTCGATTTTTCGACTTCTATTTTGGTTGTTTTCTCTCACCCTTGGTTTTGATATTCATCCTCATGTATTTTCTGATGGTCACTGGGGCAGAGGGATTTGTTTCCACAGACTCACTTGGGAAGAACAGAGTTTTGCACTTTCACGCTTTCGCACAGTTTTATTTATGAAATTTGGGCCAAACCTAGTTTCAGCTTTTATTTGTTCTGCAGGAAGAGCTAAAGGGAACTGAATTCATCTCCTGTGAAGGTGACAGTAAGGTATTTGATGGAAGTCTGGACACCACACCTCCATGTACTGTGGACATCCGTTTCCCCAATGAAGAACTTTATACCTCAACAGGTAAATGTGTTTCCTGAAATCTTTTGGATTTAATTTAAACTACCATATTTGCCATATTTACCACATATATTTTGTTAACAGAAGCTGGGTCTTTGAGCACCTCCGCCCTAATTGACAAGATGTTTGAGGATGTCCTACAGCATGCAGAAAATGAAGATAAAGGAGAAGATGGAAATAAGGAAGAGGAGGTGGAGAAAGATGAAAGCAATTCATCAGAGTCTGAAAAGGATGACACAACAGAACTAGACACAGTTGAAATGGAAGACAAACCAGAACCGGTGACTGTCACATTAAATGAGGAGCCTCTTGACCACAGTGAGATGTGTGAAGAGAGTGTAGAAACTCCTGATGCCAGTTCTGCAATGGATGAAGAGAAGGAGCTCCAGTCTGTTGACCATGGTGAAGGAGAAATGGAGGGGAAACAGGAGTTTGCCCACATGGGTGCTGAAGACGACTTTCTAACCCTGCCGCCCAGCTGTATCCTCTCTCCTCTCAGCAAATCTGTGGAGGCTGTTGTCACACCACTGGTATACTGGCCTGGTTTCAGATATTTTAATTGTTTTTGTAGTGGCACCCAACGAATGGGAGAAATTGCATCATGTTCTGTGTGTATTCAATCAATATGCATTCTAGCATAATTTTGCCACTTTTCATATAATTAAATAAAAATAATGTTTTGCACCTGTTTTCCCTTGTGTAGATGAGAAATTAAAATATGCAGATACATACAACTTTCAGTTACAGTGTAAGAATGTAATTGATCATACAGGCATAAATGCATTAGATGGTTAACAAGACCATTTTTTATTGTTCCTACAGAAGATTGAAATCACTGTGTCTGAGCCATCAGTCCAACCACCCTCACTTGAAGAAATGACAGCTAGTCCTACTGAAAATGTTCCACCTTTATACAGGTATGCCTCACTTGAACCTTATTGTCATTCTCTATCACTGTGTTTATCCAGCTTGGTATTTAGAAATGGTAATGCATGATGCCTACTAGTTTTTCTATAATAATACACACCACCGTTCAGAAGTTTGCATTTGTAAGATGTTTTTGAAAGAAGTCTCTTATGCTCACCAGGGCTGCGTTTATTTGATGATAAATGCAGTGAAAATATATTACTGACCCCAAAATTTTCAACAGTAGTACATAGCAGTATAATATTGGTGATGAGACACTCAGCTCTCTACATTGTGGTCAGCCACTGGTATTTACCCTTTTAAATCACATACACAGGTCATTATGATTGACAGTTTTTTCTACCTATGATTGACAGCATTGATGCCTACCGCTCACAGAGGAAGATCCACCCTCCCTCTACTCAGAGCTTGACCCCTGGAGTTCAGAAGCAGGTTAAAGAGAGAACCTGCTCAGAAAAGCCCATCAACATCAAGGAGAGAATTAAGGTTTGAAAAGGGGTCTATAGATAATGAATTAATTAATTTATCTACCTGTAGAGAGACATTCTGGGGTATTTTAAGAGACTTCAAGCATGCACGATTTGATGCAGGTGATTGTATTTGGTTAATTTAAGGCTTTAAATGAGGAGGCAGCCAAGTTGCAGACAATCATCACGCAGACTTTGCAGGCTCTGAGCTGCTGCAGTGATGAGGAACATGGGAAGGGTTCCCTGCAGGAGGCTGAGGCTGAAAAACTTTTGCTTGTCTCCAGTAAGTACAGTAGAACCCTAGTGAAGCTTGAACCTTCAAGGGAACATTCTCTTATTTGTCTCTAATCCGTCCCCATAATGCAGGTGAGAAGCGAGCAGCTTTACTGGCAGAGGTCAGCAGGCT
Organism: Gobiocypris rarus; assembly: GCA_023029165.1. Classification (NCBI taxonomy): domain Eukaryota; kingdom Metazoa; phylum Chordata; class Actinopteri; order Cypriniformes; family Gobionidae; genus Gobiocypris; species Gobiocypris rarus. The sequence goes on from CM040918.1 coordinate 18,212,303, forward strand.
GAGAGAGGGTGAGTCTGGAGAGCCAAAGGCCCAGACAGCGAATCTCCAGCCCTGCAGGGGCACTGTCAGCATCAGCAGCATCCAGCTGCCCCTCAAGGTGGAGTTTGTGTGCTCTGCTCGCACTGGTGAGTGTTAATGTATATTTATAAATGGAAGAAATTGATTGCACAAGGTCAGTGTTTACATACAATTTGTTATTGCTGCTGTCTCTATAAAGGCCGTCCAACGCACTACTTCTTCGTTTTGATCCGTTATGGCCCATGTAACATTGTTGCGACACCTTTGGCTACAGCTGCAGATGCCCAAAATGGAGACACCATCTCCTTCTCGACTTCCATCACACTGTGAGTGCAAACTACTTTTAAAAAGAGTTTAAAGTGGCACAGTGTTTTTGGAAGAAGGCTTTTAAATATTACAATAGTTATTTAAAATGGTTTTAATGTTTGATTTCATAGACAAGACATTCGCTCCAGTTTTGAGATTGATGTTGAAGTCTACAGTTTGGTAGGTACAACTCACAAATGACCAAAAACATTAGTTTTCATTAAATTGAAAATAAATAGCCTCTCTTGTAAACTCTTTTTTGTTTTTGCTTACATTTTTCCATTTTATAACAGTTTGTAATAAGGTGTTATTGTGCATGTGTATTTCTCTGTTTTATAGTCCAGTACTCAGAGTAATACCTGCAGTGTTAATGCTCAGCAGTTCCGCAGCTCAACAAAGTCAAGGGTATGTACATTTTCACACATATTGAGAGAGCAGGATGTTTTTATTAATTTTATCAATGCACAGCTGCAACAGAAATGTTTGTTTCTAGGTGACCCCCAAGAAGATTCTCCACAGCATCACAGTATGTATTTTCTCTCTCCGTTTCATGAAACATATTTTCTGTAATAGTTATAATGTTCATAAATCACTTTTTTTGAATTCACATAATTAAATTAAAAGTTACAACTTCCATAAGAATACTTTCACACACAATTCAGAGAATAATTCTGCTTATGTTTCGTGAATGAGGTGCAATGTGTTTAAATCAAGCGGCAACCTCCCGCGGTCTCTCTTGAAGCCAATACGGAAGTGGATTAAACTGCAGTTTATCGACTGGCCACTAGGGACAGGCTCCAGAAGGGAGCAGAATCTCATTGAGCCCCATGTTAAAATGCCCAACTTTACAGCAGAATAAAACATGTTTACAGCCTGGTACAAATTCTAGTTTTGGTCTAAACGGCTAGTTTTGCCCTTCATGACAACTCTGAGGGTGAATTTTTATAGCGCATTTGTTTACATTATATTAAGCCTTAAAGTTCTGCATAATTAAGGGCGTGGCCACTTTGAGTGGCAGGTGGTCAGCCATTTATCTGTTGTTTGTTAGTCACGTGTCACCTCAGCTCCGCACACGTCCCGCCTCTTTGCCCATTTTCTGTTATCCGGGAGTGACGCGCAATGGCGCGCTTCAAAGATGGCAACCGCCAGCTCGGCCATACTTTAGGCTTCAGAAACGTTCTTCAGAAACCTATGGGTGACGTCACGGACACTACCTCCATATTTTTTTACAGTCTATGGTTTAAATTGTAGAAAAAAACCTGTTGAATGATGTCTATTTTTGTTTTCCTAGAAATCTAACCAGAGTGTGACGTGTAAGTATTTAACCAAGTTCCTTATTTAATCATTGGTTGATTGGTGGTATCAGATACTGATATTTCTTTTCTGTCCATTATAGCTGCTACTCTGCCTGGTCTGAGTGCCCAACGCTCCAGTAACTTTACATTAGTGGGCTCTCACAAGATCACCTTGAATTCATTGGGACAGAGCAAGTTTCCTCTGGACAAGGTATTGATACAGCTAAACTGGGGTCACATTAGAGAGAAAAGGGAGATGAAGTGTTTGTGTGTTGTTATCCTCACGCTTTTAAGCACTTTTTTTATTACTCACAATTCTTTAATTTTTCTCACATTCTTCTCACTTTTTTTTTTTTAAGTCAATAAATATTGCATACACCTTTTACAGTTAATTGTGGAACTTCACTTCAGGCATTAACTAGGGCATCAATAGTTGAACAGTGTATTGAGGTTTTGTCTTGTGTTTGCACTGTGGTGGGAGTTGTGGTGATGTAACTGGGTCTCTGTCCATCTCTCCTGTTTCTCTCCACTCAGATGAAATTTGAAGGCAAAATCAGGCGACTCCTTGGAGATGAGTTTCAGGAAAAGGTTTCACTCCTTCCACCTTAGTCTCGGTTTCTGGTTTAGTGGGCATTGCACGTTTTCTGTCTCCGTGTGTGACAATAAAATGCTGGGCATTTTATTCATCTGTTTGCTATTTGCTATATAATCTCCTGGCCTTGTCAAAAAAATATTTTGGTTTGCTGTTGGGACAAATTAAAGGAACACTCCACCGTTTTTAGAAATAGGGCTTATTCAATTTCTTTCCTACATTTATATATGTGGGCAAATGCATTTTTGTCTCAGTGCATGCATTGTTTTAGTTTGGCAGGGTTGCCAGCTAGCATGTCCCGAGTAAAAGTGATGGCCAGTGTATTCACAACGAATACAAATAGCGATGCAGATTAAGACTAGACGATTTCCTAGGCAGATATTGACTTGGGACTATATTATGGGGAAGCACAGACGAAGCACTGCTACTTGGGCGCAGAGATATCACGCAACACATGAAATGTAAGTTGTGGGATATCATGTGTTGCGTGATATTTCTGCGCCCAAGTAGCAGTGCTTCGCCTGTGCTTCCCCAATCTTAATCTTAATCTGCATAACTATTTGTACTCGTTGTAAAATACGCAGGCCACAAGAAGTAATTAGGTGTTTTTTGTTTTGTTTAGTTTTTTGATCACTTTTACTCGGGACATGCTAGCTAGCAACATAGGATTCCATTCATTATGCTAAGCTAAGCTAGCGGCGACCCTGCCAAACTAAAACAATGCATGCACTGAGACAAAAATGCATTTGCCCACATATCTAAATGTAGGAAAGAAGTTGAATAAGCCCTGTTTTTAAAAACTGTGGACTGTTCCTTTAAACTAATATCCCACAATATATACCCTCTTTGAATCTCCTAATGTTCTGTGTTTTATTACTGAGATATCAGGGAATGTTATTTTCCAGTACTGGAAAATTAAATATACATTTTTTTAGTTGTGCCCTTCTGTAAAATATTTCACTGGCTAAATGGGTTGAGCAAAACTTTTGTTTGTAAGCCAAAGTGATGCCCCAGTTGTAAGCAAACTATGATTAATTAGAATTAGTATCATTGTTTTCAGAAATGTAGTTCAAATGAATGTTCTTTGAATGTTAGTTAAAAAATTGTCTTAAAGGGATAGTTCACTTTGAAATTAAATTTTGATATGTTTTAGCTTACCTCATGGGCATCCGAGATGTAGGAGTGTTTGTTTCCCCAGTAGTTTCAATTTTGATTATTTTAGGTCAAACCGTTCTTGTCTGTGCCTCACATAATGCAGGTCTATGGTCACCACCTCAAAGAGCATACACAGAGAAGTCCAAATCACCACTCCCGGATGAGTTCGTGCAAGCATATGTAATTGTTTTCTTTTACGTCGGTTTAAACATCCAGGATAAGCGCAAATTAGTACCATTTCTACTAGCTGTTTCACCTATAATCTCTGTTTTGTGTAAACAATGAGAGACATACACGCGCTTGCGCAGACTAAAGCCAGAACGCGTGAATGTCACAAAAGGAAACACGCACCCACGCCCTCGGATCAGTCGGACGTAGTGGCGTACTGTTTGTTTTCTCACACAAACCGCTCGTTTCGTGTCTTAGACCATCAGTGTGTACTTACGATGGGGGATTGTTTAATTTGGACTTCTCTGTGTATGCTCTTTGAGGTGGTGACCATAGACCTGCATTATGTGAGGCACAGACAAGAATGGTTTGACCTAAAATGATCAAAATTGAAACTACTGGGGAAACAAATACTCCTACATCTCGGATGCCCATGAGGTAAGCTAAAACATATCAAAATTTAATTTCAAAGTGACCTATCCCTTTAAAGTTGCACTGTAATGTGGCTATATTAATTATTACTTAAAATTATTTCATTTGAACAGTATTTCTGTTTTACATGCCCATCTGTTGTTTTCTTTTTCCTGTGTCGTGACTAACTCATTTTTTTTTTTTTTTTTGTAGGTTCCGTTTCTCTCTCCTCTAGAGGGCCACATCTATCTGCGGCTGCATAGTGAGGGCCACTCCAACGTCCAGCATCAAGGCTTTTTGGTAGGTTGGTGTATATTATGTGTCCTAGAACCTGACTGATAACTCTTTTGGCTGGTTTTATTACATGAAAAAGGCACTTAACATCGACACTCTCTCAATTAATTTGTACGTAAGCAAAAATGTGATGATACAGTTGGCAATACATATTTACTAAAGAAGATATGGGAAATATGTGAGCAGTTTATCTTCATAGTCTGATCCATTCCATTTGAATGGAAGTTTTTAAATAAAAGATCGGTTTAAGCGGCTTTGGAAACAAGAATATTCAATGTGTTGCATAGTATAGCTGCAGCTGGTCTCAAAAAGCAGGAGTCTTACATAAGTACTTAATTTTGTGATTGAATTATTGTGATTTAAATGTATTGTAATGTATTCTTTTGGTATTTCATGTTATTCATGACCCATGTGTGGAATGTATGCTGCTATTTTCCTTTTCCTCTTGTAGACCATGTTTGAGGATGTGAGTGGCTTTGGAGCCTGGCAGAGGTTCTTCTTCCTTCTGGAAGGAGGACACCTGCTTTACTGGAACCACCCTAATGAGATGGGCGACAAGGTGGGTTTGTGCAGTTATGTTTTTATTAGGGCCGGGACTTTAATGCGTTAATTAAGATTAATTAATTGCGTGACTTTAACGCGTTAATTAAAATTAATTACGCAAAAAATAGATAACAATATTAACTTATTTTTGCACCGCAGAACATTTTTTAATGAATGAGTTTCGACGGACCGATCATACTGGAACACCAACTAGCGTTCTTGACTTCTGAACACAAACCACAGTGAACATGAACAAAGAAGCTGACGAGACTGCTTTGCTTGGCCCCGTGGATGGGAAATTTAGTTTTAAAAAACGAAAGGATGGAAGCGTCGACAAGACCATGGTTGTGTGGAAGCTATGCAACAAGGAATTTGCGTATCACCGCAGCACATCGAGCTTTAAATATCACCTCAACGCAAAACGCTGGACATAAATAAATAAACAAAATTTTGTTGATTAAGCTTATGTATTCAATGGTATACTAAAAATCCATGTGAAAAAAATTACTTCCCATTACTTCCCACTGTTCTCAGGTCAAATATTTATATGCAATTAAAATGCGATTAATTTCGATTAATTAATTACAAAGCCTCTAATTAATTAGATAATTTTTTTTAATCGAGTCCCGGGCCTAGTTTGTATGTAATGCGTTTCCTTTCTACTCATTAATGTCTTTTTATCATCTCTTCTTCCAGCCAGCAGATGGCAGTCTCTCTCTCTATGGCTTCTGCAGTGTCAGGCCTGTGGAGCGAGAGTGCTGTGCACGACCACACACCTTTGAGTTAGTAGAGACTAACACCCTTCAGCAAGAAAACAGCCAGATCTTGAAGAAGTAATGCATCCACTTTCAACAAGCTTTGTATTGTTACAATGTGGATAGTATATGTTCATATTTACTCGTTTTCTGTGTTCGCTGGACAGAGAGATTCATGTTTATTTGTCAGCAGAAGACTTTTGAGAGCCCCAGGGTTTTGGTAAAAACTGCAAATTATTTTTTTGCATTTTTGTATCCCTGCCCACAGACAGTTGGATCAACTGAGGTTTTTCAGATTTTCTGCCACAGCGTTCTTTCCATATTTATGATTCTTTGCAGCCTTTAGCCACTGCCTACAACACGCTGAATCCTTCACTGGAAAACAAAAATAACTCCCTCCCGCCAAGTGTTTACTCTTTGAAATTTCTGCACCCAAGAACAATACAAATCGACATATCAAAGTTTACTAAATAGTATTTCTTACTAAAGGTGGTATTTGACCCTTTTTATTTTTGACCCAAGTGTATTCATTGCAGACTGGTGGGGGTGTCCTTGAATTGCAACATCCCCAGTGCATTATGGGTGTCGGAAGTTTTCATACCCATTTTGCAAGCAAAGTACCACTTAAATGCAATAGTTCAGCCAGAAATGAAATTTCTTGGTCCTCTTTTCCATAGTGATTGTGTTTGTAGAAATTCAAAAAATATAATCATGCAAAACCAGAAGTGAAAAGGGGGTTGTTCAAATGAGCTTCTCATTTCTGCATTCAGTCCTGCAATATTTCTTTATCATTTTACACAAGTTTAGAATTGAATTTGTATGTAAATTAATCTTTTGCTGTGCAGGTGCTGGTTTTCAGCAGACACACGGGAGGAAAGGTCTGACTGGATGGAGAAACTGAATCAAACCTTATTGGACTCTCTTACCTGGAACAGGAAACCAGTTTCCAACGATAACCGGGCCAGCACATCCTCTAACACCGGGACCTCTCGTGAGAGCATTCTGTAACACAACACACAAATGTGAAACCTCACTATGTAACACTAAGAAAGGAGATCTCTGAGAAGATTATATGTGGCACAAAAAAAAATTAAAAAAATATATACAAAGAGCTTCTGAGAATAAGCTCGGGGGCAGCCAAACAGGACTGTTTTACGTAAAAGTGTATCATAATCTACATATGTACATGTGCATGTTCTACTGCTTTATTCGATGCATACAGAATGGTGGCATATTTAAGATTTCTGATCTATCATTACGTATTATAGATTCTTTAAGGAAAGATTTGCCATTGCAATTAATTTTCAGGTAAGACATGTAGTAAGAGCAGTCAAGTTTATATGTATGAGGTAAGTCTCTGAAGTGCCTATTTGAATCTTTATTTATCTCCTGCCTAATTCAGACAATTGCTCATTACTAAATGAAAGTTTTACATTTTAATGCTATAATCTGTTTCAGGTTATGCTCCTGTATGAGGGTGTCCTTAATTACACTAAATGATATAGTTATGTTTACAGCATTAGTTGGGAAGCACTTCTTGTCTGCCTTCTAAAGCTTTTTATGTTTTTGCTTTTTCATTTACTCTGGAAACAATTTATATGATTGTCATACTGACAGTCATTTAGAAGGGAGAATAGTTTTTATTTGAATGTTCAATATATGAAGTATGTCATGAATCATATAGCTTGATTTTTCTGGGAGGACAGTTTCATAGTATACCTCTATATGACTTGATTTTTGAAAAACATTTACAGTTGTATACTTAAAATGATTTTGGGAGTACCTGGCCATGCATTATCTACTGAGGTGTACATCATATTTTGAGGAGACAGAATGGCCAGCATAAACTAAACAGTTCAGTTTATACTCTAATCTGATGGTCGTATGGGGTTCTTCGGTTCAAATCTGGAATGTGCAAGTGTAGAAAAACACTACAGAGCTATCAGTCTGAAAATGCTGTACGATAATTCACCATGCTTGCTGGGGGAGAGAGCGAGGTATGACCTTGTGACTTTTTTGAGGTTTATTTGAAGCTTCTGATTGTCTTGAGAATGAAGAGTTGCCACTCTAGGGACTGTGAGACTGTTAGAAATGTTTCTGTGCCATGTATGTCCCATATATGTGTTTTTGCCAAGGGTCTCATATGCTATTGCTGTTAAACTATATAAAACTATATGAAATATCCTGGTAAAGGTACTATTGATAAAGCCTGAAGTGTTTGTTTTTCTTTTAAGTTTAAACGTATTCTTTGTTTTAATATATTATTTGTAGGGCTTCATTTTTCAGATCTCTGCATTGCCTGGCAGAACATCTTTACAAGCCATTTTACTTAATAGAAATATGAGCCCTTTGTATTTTTCCTAAATCAGGTTCTAACTAAAATCTCCTGTTGTAGTTGAGATTTCTCTCTTTCTCTAATCTAATTTATCACTGTATTTATGTAAATGTTAAACACATTCTCAATAATCACTTGCTGCACCTCAGGTGAAGAAAATACTAGCAATTATTCAGAAAACTTTGCCAACTCATGTTTAATGACTGAAGTGTTGTTACATATTTCTGAATCTAAATAGCAAGACATTTGCTTTAAATTACCAGATTATATAGTATTATTTCTTTCTTCTTTTTTTCAGATTTATAAGGTAAAACTTGAGTCATTACCAATTGGTTGGCAGGATCAGGTTTAAATACTGATCCACATAGGCACTTACTGGTAATGATCAGAAGAGTGATATAGGACACACTTCCATACATTTCTGAGACAAGTTAGCTTGTGATGTAAGTTACTGCTAGGTGACTCTTTTTTTTTTTCTTTTTTTCTTCTAAGTTGGTTTTTGAGTTCTTTCGGTCAGTAGTCTTCATCCTTATTGGGTTGCATGAGTTCCAAGTTTTGTCTTAAACTGTATGACATTTTTTAAAGAATACATCATGGTTATGAGTGACATGGTGGCAATTATTGCTTTTTAATGACTAAAGGCTAGCTATCAACATTTAAGAGGTTACGTTTGTATAGCTAATTAGTAATAATACATTTAAACAGTCAGTCATTAGTTGTTCTCCAGTATGTACATACGGTTTAGTAATTGTTTAGCTAAAATTCAACAGCCCTAAATCATCTGTTTGTCACCTTTCTACAGTAGTTCATAGTAGTGACTGCAGTTTATGTAGTGCCCCTCAATATTGTTACTTATTAATTATGGAACAGTTTTATAAAGTCTTGCCAGAAAATTCACCAGGTGCACTGCTGTCAGTGCAATCTATTTACAGTATATGGAGCATCTCCATTAAAAAAAATTCTCATGAACTCATTTTTCCATGATGACATAGCAGCACTTTTGTCTATTTGTTCACCCCAAGGCTTAAAGCATCATTACACTGCAAACATTCTACATTGTATTATATTATAACATAATTTATTGCCATTTTCATGATACGAGATTACATTAGAGCATCAATTGACAGTGCAATTTCATGAAGTATGATAGCTCAACAATAGCACATTTTATAAACACGCCACATTTAACAGACAAGGAATAGGATATATGAGGTGAAGAATCACTAGTAACCAGGAAAATGAGCATAATAGACAAATTAAGTGAGTGGAGGAGGGAGAGGGGAACAGTGCTTATTCAGCAGTCTGACTGCCTGTGCCTGGGGGTTGAGGCTTTTGGCCATTCTGGTGGTTCTGGCTTGAAGAGACCTGTACCTCCTGCCTGATGGATGCTGGCGGAACCAGCTGTGTGCTGGAGGGAACCGGTCTCATGATGTGTGCCCTACGCAGATTTTATAATAATAAACATTTATATGAAAAATAAAACACTTTTGTCACTTCTATGACAAGCATGGATATAGTTTATTGAAGCTGTCACTGAACTGTTCCATGCAATACCAGCATATGGCTCCTATACACTTGTTAGGCCTACTTCATGGCTGTCATCTGACGTTTCACTTTTAACACCCACTCATAAACATGCAAATGCACACACACACACTGAGATCAGACTTTACAGCACAGCTACTGCTGGGAACTAGATCAAAGGATACACAGAGAAAGTGTATTTCGCATGTATTTTATTACTCCATTACATTGTGATCATGAAGGGATATACCTGTGTTTTGTCTCTGGTGAGTGTTCTTTATTTAATTTATTTATTATATTTTTGTTTAATGCATGTTGTGATGAAGACAGCATCATTGTTTATGTCTGGGAAAGTCCAGATTTTACAAAATTGCCTAGTTTAATTAAAATGAAATATTTTGTGTGTACTGTTTTATATGGAAACTATTTTCAGTACTGATTCATGTCATTATTTTTAAATTAATCGCTGTGTGAGTGTATAACTCCTTAAAATAAGTAATGTCTACAGATTTTATTACAGAATGGAGAAAAAAAAAAGAATGCATCAGAACGAATATAATATTCTCTGTTCCAACTTAACTATAGAAATTGTATGCAACCTGATTCATGTGAAAAGTCATGAATTTTCTGATTACTTGACATTTTTTGAATTATTATTATTATTTGAAATTGCATATAAAATGATGCATTCTTCATTTGTTTTAACAGGTGATCTTATTCACATTCACAATCCAAGGAAAAATTCTACCAGAATATTTCGGAGCCATTCAACAGGAACAGTTCGTGCTTGACAAGAGAAACAGCAGCCCGCTTTTGCAGGTATATGAAGTACACCAATATATTTACAAACCTTTTTTCTGATTTCCTTTATTTATTTATTAAGTATTTAGTACTTCCAAAAAGTTGTTGGATGTTTATTTGAAATGAAATTCATTGCAAAAATGAATTTTTACAATTGCAAAACAGATTGTTATCTGCAAAACAGATTATCTGCAAACAAGTTACATTTTTGGAATAACATTTAACCAGCTGTACATTTTTTCAGTCAGTTTCTTGTTCACAAGCACAAGTGTAGTTCATAATCATCACATTAAATATGAAAATGTTCTACCAACACCTGGAAACTACAAAATGTCAAAATACATTTTAATCATAATTTTGAAAAGTATATCTATTGTCATATAATTTAAAACCTAACAAACATTTTGAAATAAAGACAACTTGGTGTATTTTAAAATGTGCCTAAAGAGTTTTCTGAACCATTGCACTGTAGCTCAAAATCTTTTTAAATATTTTCATATTTGGTTATTTAATTTACATTTATGTCATTCAGAATAGCACAACTCCAGAGACCCATGATGTCTTGATGAGGGTCTTTCCAAAGCCATATAATGGCATGATCAGAAGAAAGAGGGATTGGTTGATTCCCCCTATCAGCATTTCAGAAAACGACAAAGGCCCATTCCCAAAGCAAGTGGTGAAGGTGTATCTCTCTTCTTTGTGTCCTTTTTGCTTTGTATACTATTTTTAATTTGCATATCATTGTCGTCTTTGCTCTGTCTTTGTTTTAACATTCCAAAAAGAAGAGTTCTTGTTGGGTTTTTTCTGCTTCTATGGTTTGCTTCACAGATGAAGTCCACCGCTGCTGATTCCACGAAAATGGTTTATAAAATAACAGGGGCTGGAGCCGACCAGCCTCCCGAAGGCCTTTTCAAAGTAGCAAAATATTCAGGCATGTTGTGGGTCACCAAATACCTGGACAGAGAGGAAACTGAAGAATATGTTGTGAGTGACCTTCAGTAATCGAAGAACCTGGATATCAAACATAACTTTAAGACGTTTGAGTTAGTGTGTAACTTTATAAAAATAGTTTATGTGTTTCTGTGCACTTGAGCAGCTCACAATTCATGCCTCAGCAGAGGATCAAGACTACATTGAACCCCCTGTCCAACTCACCATAAAAGTTCTTGACCAAAATGACCACAAACCCTTCTGCACCCAAAATCCTTTTATGGGAGAGGTCCTGGAAAGGGCAAAACAAAGTAGGATATGGAGATTCTTCTATCCGTCTCACAAATATATTCCATAAAAAAATTTGTTTGAAGATAAAATAGCAAATATACTGTTTTATACAGATGTGCCTCTCATACAAGTGACGGCAGAGGACCTGGATGACCCCGATACTTTAAACGCCGTTGTGCGTTACAAACTGGTGAGACAGAAACCCAGTGATGCTGTGTTCCACATTGAGCCAACAAATGGAGTCATCAGTCTGGCCTCTATGAGCATTTTGGACAGAGAGGTACTAAAACTTAAAGGGTTAGTTCACTTAAAAATGAAATTTCTCTCCCTGATGTCGTTCCAAAACCATAAACCAATAAAAAATATCTTTCATCTCTCCCTGTCAGTCTCTTTTAGTAAAAATACTAAAACTGAAATAAAAATGTATTAAAGCTGAATAGAAAAAAATAAAAATTAAAATATACAAATAACACATTATACATTTTACAAAATGTAAAATGAAAATATACAAATAACACATTTATACAGCTGCAGTTCGTAACTTTCTGCCCTCTAGCGGTTAATAAACAACTGAATGCATCTTGCGGAAGAACATTGCAGCCAGAGCTACTTCTCTCTGTTTATGTCTATGGCGAGTCACGCAGGGACTTTGCTCCTCCGCTGTGGTTCCTGCCAGACCAGTTTTGAAATAGTCCCAATATAAACAGATTTAGCCAGATTGTTATCTTGTCCATGCTGGCAAATAATCATGGCCATGGGGCATCATTTTAATAGCACGGCCATTCAAAACCAGAGGGTCTACCATATGCATAGTAAAGCGCTCACCGACAATCACTTTGGGTGGGAATTCATGTAAACACAGATATCAGATACCAGTTGTGTCTAAAATGAATTTAAACAGTAAACACGTGGGTCAGATGAAGACATCCAAAATCTGTACTGTTGGTGTGCCTCCGTGAACAGGGTTGGGAAACACTGTATTAAACAGTTGTTTTATAACCATCATCTGAACATGTCTGTCTCTGTCGCCATCCCTATGGTAACAGACTCATGATGTGTATACGCTGGCTGTAGAGGCGGCAGATATGGATGGTCGTGGTCTTTCTTCCACCTGTACTGTCATCATCAAAATCACTGATATCAATGATCACGCACCTAAGTTCAGCAAAAGAAAGGTGAGTTCGTTGTTGTCTTGGCTTCAAGCTTAATTTTCCAAACATCTGGCATTGAGTGCTTATGAAACAGTCTGTTTGTGTGTGTTTTGGCAGTATGCAAGCACAGTACAAGAAAATAGGGCTGGGGAAATTGTTGCAAGGTTGGTCGTCACAGATAGAGACGAGCCTTTAACTGCAAACTCATTGGCGAAGTTCACCATCGTCCAGGGCAATGCGGAAGGGTTCTTCAACATCAGCACCGGCCCCAGCAGGATGGAGGGAATTATCACAACATCAAAAGTGAATATACACTCACCAAACTGAGATGTGTATATACTACTGTTCAAAAGTTTAAGAATCAGTAAAGGTTCTTTTGAACCTTGAAAAAAAAAAATCATGAGAAAAGTACCACTATTTCCATTAAAGTATTACTATATACTAGCATTCAAAAATTTTAGATCTGTAAGATTTTTTGTTTTTTAAAGAAGTCTCTTCTGCTCACCAAGGCTGCATTCATTTGATCCAAAATAGAGCAAAAACAGTAATATTGTGAAATATTTTTTCAATTTAAAATAATGAATTTTCAGCATCATTAGTCCAGTCTTCAGTGTCACATGATCATTCAAAATCATTCTAATATGATAATTTGCTGCTCAAGAAACATTTATAATTATCATCAATGTTGAAAACAGTTGTGCTGCTGCTGCTTAATATTTTTGTGTTTTTCTGGATTTGTATTTAGTGAATAGAAAGGTCAAAAGAACAGCATTTTCTATTTTTAAATAGAAATCTTTTGTAACACACACTACCGTTGAAAAGTTTAGGGTCAGTAATAATTTAATTATATATGTTGGAAAGAAATGAATAATTTGATTCACCAAGGATGTATTAAATTGATCAAAAGTCACATTAAAGACATTTATATGTTAGAAAAGATTTCTATGTCAGGTGAATGCTGTTCTTATGAACTTTTCAAATAATTCTGAAAACATATATACACAGCTGTTTTTAACATTGATGATAATAAATGTTTCTTGAGCAGCAAATCAGCATATTAGAATGATTTTTGAATGATCATGTGACACTGAAGACTGGACTAATGACTGCTAAAATATTTCAGTTTTTACTGTATTTTTATCAAATCAATGCAGCCTTTAAAAAATCATTTTGTCTTCACAATAACCCTGTGACTATTTCATGGCATCAGCATGTGTTGATTTAATTTTTTTTTTACTTGAGTCAGTGTGCATTTTCTTTTTTTTTTCTTTTTTTTGACCCATAGAAAATAAAAATCCAGTTGTCCCTGTATTTTTAGGGTCTGGACTTCGAGCAGGCCAACAATTTCTCTCTGCTGGTAGTGGTAGAGAACGAGGTTCCTTTTGCTGTTCCTTTGCCCACCTCCACTACTACCGCTACCGTCACCATCACTGTGCAGGATGTAAACGAGCCGCCTGTTTTTGAGCCTGCAGAGAAACTGGTCCAAGTTTATGAGGACCTTGTGGTGGGCAGCACCATCCAAAAATACACTGCCAAAGACCCAGACACTGCTAGAGAGCAGAAAATAAGGTTTTGCATGCATACACAAAAACACAAAACAGCACAATTCTACGGTGTGTCATATAATAAACGTATTTATCATGTGACCGACCTTGACCAAATTTGTAATGTCAGTTGTTTTTTCAATGCTGAAAAAATGCAGCCCGATCTGCAGGCGATTTAATTTCGCCCTCCAACTCAGTCTGGAAACCCGTGCCTGTTGATCACGCCTCTTGTGGTCTGATTGGTTGAAGGACTATCCAATTGCATACAGAGTCATTCAAATAATGCTCATTTATCACGCCTCTTGTGCAGTAGAAAATATAGAGCAGACTCCCCAGACCAATGTTCAATCTTAAATTGAGCTTGGTCTGGTGATAGCCAGACAAGAAACGATGCTAAATGGTTGTAAAAAGGTTAAAAATATAAACCAACTTTGAACAATTTTGATATCGACTTCATTTGCTAAATTAAAACAAATGTCAACAAGCAATTCAACCTTGGTACATGATGTTGATTCAGTAAACATTGAAGTGCTGGCTAGGTATGTAGTGTGTTCTTTTATTTTAATTTGTGAATTAATACTTTGTTCTGCAAAAACCAACTAAACCTGTTTTTATTAATCCCAAATTGCCTTTACAATAAAGTACTGTGGTGGTACCATTTAACTGTGATCAGATGGTACTGTAATACTATGGTACTTTGATTTATATGGTATTGAATGATCAACATTTCCATCAATTATTTATTAATTATCATCATTTCTGCTAGTTAAATTGTACTCCAAAGTACCTCAAAGATTCTGTGTTACTGCTATACATGCAAATAATACCATTTTATATGCACCACTTTTTCTGTCATGCTCATTTTTTTGTTTATGTTTTGATGCTAGATATAAGTTGCTGCACGATTTTGCAAACTGGCTTGAGATCTCAGAAGACACTGGACTCATCAGAATCAGGAGCTCACTGGACAGAGAGGCCTTGTTTATAAAAGATGGACAGTACACAGTCTTAGTAGTTGCATACGACGATGGTAATTTAATAAATTATCTAGATGCTTAAAGACTTGGGATAAAAAGAAATGTTCACCCAAAAATGACATTTCTGACATTTAAATGACCTTCAAATGCTGAGCTGTTTTCTTCATCCACCCGGATGAGAAGCGCTTTAGTTTCATTATCTGTCCAATGTACACATTTTTTTTTTTTTTTTTACTTCTGAGTTCTGAGTGATCACACACAATCCGGTTTTTGCTCTTAAAAACACAAATCGTGCATTGTTGCAGAATTTTACTCTTCTAGTGAGCTACTTTTTTTTAACTGCATACTTCATAAATAAGTCTGACCGAGGCATCAAGCCTCAATTTGTTGCATTGTTTTTCTTTCTGTAGATGATGAGCCAGCCACAGGAACAGGCACATTAGTGATTAAGCTTTTGGATGTTAATGACAACGCTCCACTGCTGGAGCAGCCCAGAGTCCCAATATGTTCTACAGAACCAAAGCCTATCTGTTTGACCATCACAGACACAGATGGGCCAGAAAACGGCCCACCATTCATCATAGAGCTACATAAAGAATATCAAAGCAACTGGACCATCATCAGCAACTCCAGTAAGACTGGTTCAGCTAACATTAAGTTTTGTTAATCTGTTTTAAATTGGATATCTCACACGGTTCTCGATTCTCAGGCTGTGCGGTGTGGTTGAGACCACTCAGACGTTTGGCTCTTGGCGAACACAGCCTGTTGTTGCGTGTGTACGACTCTAAGATGTTATTTCAGGACAGTTCTATCATAGTGGATGTGTGTGACTGTAAAGGTGATGACGTTACCTGCTCCAGCGGTGTATATGCTGCTAACATCTCCACCCTGTCCGTCTATGTTGTAGCAGCTATCTTATGCTTTCTTGGTAAGCAAACAACCTATTAATATGGGTTTACAAACAAGAAAAATTTGAATATAGATGTATAAACCTAAATATGACAGTTTAATGCCTTAATATATTTGTAAATCTATTACCTACCATTTAAGTTTGAGGTTTATTTTTTTTTATTGTTTTTGCAAGTAGTCTCTATAATTACAATTTAAAGAACTGTTTTGTACTTAATATATTTAAAATTAGTGCTGGGCAATCAATTAATCGCATCCAAAATAAAAGTTTGTGTTTACATAATATATGTGTAATATAAGTACAATTATGATGTGTATATATAAATACACACACATGCATGTATATATTTAAGAAATGTTTGCATGTATATACTGTATATATTATTTATCTTATATATACATGCATGTGTGTGTATTTATCTATACATAAAAATTATACACAGTACACACACATGTATTATGTAAACACAAACTTTGATTTTAGATGCGATTAATCACAATACATTTTTCTCCAGCACTAATATATTTCTTATTTTCTTTAGTGCTGCTGCTGTTGTTTCTTTACCTGAAGAGAAGGTGTGGGAGAAAGTTGGAACAGTTTAGCCAGAAACAAGAAGACAGGGACAATCTTTTTTGTTACAATGAGGAAGGAGGCGGCGAACAGGACCAGGTGCACATGGTCTTCCTAATATCATGTTCAATGGATCCACTGAAGAAAGTTACAATTGTTAAGCCTTACTGTACTCTGTGTTTATGTTGTGCATGTACATGTATCTGTTACAGGACTATGATATGATGCTGTTGTGCAGGGGACCAGAGATTTTCTCTACTGATATTGCACCGCCGCCCTTGCATACAGTCTTCTATCGCCAGCATCCAGAGGAAAATGAAGATATCGGAAACTTAATTTTCGAAGTATGTATAGTAAGAGTGTTTGTGTGTATATGAGCATGAGTCACCATAATTTCTGCAAGTTCAGCATACTTGTTGGCCCTGGAACAACGGAAAAGAATATGTTGGACCAACAAAAGATCCAGGAACACATCCACAGCAGAATCACCATCATCATCATGAGTTAAATTCATATGTAATATATTGGATTCTGTGTTTCTGTAGAATCTGTGCACAGCAGATGATGACTACTATGTGGCGCCCTATGACTCCTTGCTGGTGTTTGCTCATGAGGGTGAGGGGTCTGAAGCTGGATCTCTCAGCTCTCTGCAGTCGTCCATCGGCAATGGAGATCAGGACTTCCAGCATCTGCAGAATTGGGGACCTCAGTTCAAGAGACTGGCTGACATGTATGCTGTAGGAGAAGACGAGTGATACGTCCTCATATGTATGTTTGTATAAGTGAGTGTGATGTGTAATCTTTTACCAAATATACTGTAATGCATTAATACATTCTGTCAGTAAAATTGTACCTTTAGCTTGTTACATATGACACTGAAGCTTCAAAGGGTGTATCGAGTATGCAGCGCAAATTTTCATGAAGCTCCGTGCCGGAGCGCATATTGTTTTCAGAGAAACAAAAAGAAAAACGTTTTTTCCAGCCACGTAGATGCTTTACTTTGTGTTTTAGAATGTTTGAATGCAGACCAATACTCTAAACCCCAGTTTCACAGACAAAGCCTAAGGCTAGGCCCAGACTAAAATGCATGTTTAAACTGAAAGCAACTTGACCTGGCATACACTCAATGGACAAACTCAACTTAATTGAGGGCAGGATTTCCATCCAATACATATGTGAACCCCTAAGTAATAAAAAACAAATGAATGTAATGAAAAGTATTTGAGTTGGCCCAACTCAATTTGCTCAAATACTGTTTAAATGAAAAAGAAACATTTATAAAATAAATGTTTATGCTTGTCAATCTTAAATTAAATAATTTCATTGGAAAATCAATTATAAGCAGTTTCATTCATCATTATACACAATGTACATAATGAGCAAATAAGAAAAGACTGCTATAACGCCTGACATTAGCATATATCACTATGCCCACAGCCTATAGGCGCCATTCTTCAGCATAATGGTAACTACAAAACATTACAGAAACTGCTTTAAATGTCCAACATAACTGAACATTAAACACTAACATTAACTAACAGCATCTTTCTTTTTACTGAAAAAAACATAAAATAACACTTTAATCCATGGGCATCGGAAGCAAAAAAAATGTGGATGAGTTCTCCCCCATCCCACTCTTTACTGGAGCAGATACCATTTACAATAAGGGCAAATAGTACAGCTTGTTAACGAAACGTCTGGTTGGGCCAGACAAAATTACAGTAGACACCGAATCTGCCTTTTGCTTTTCTCCCTTTTCCCATTACATATCAGACTAGAAAGGCATTTATTTTTAATAAAAATAAAAACAATATTCGAAAAGTGGAAATAAAGCATCTAACGTGTGTTTAATAATAAAGTGTTTGGTTAGAGGTAGGTGAACAGACATGTGCCAAATTAGAGACAGTAAAAGTGAGTGGGTCCAATATCATTGGTCTTCCGACGCCCATGCTTTAATCCCTAAATTTACTCTCCTAATGCAGTCCCTTGCAAAGCATGCTGGGAACTACAGAGCCACTGCCCGGTTAGTTATGTCAACAATAATGATTCACATAGTTTTAACACAAATTAATTAAGTAAACTTAATTAAACTGAAGCAAAAAAAAAAAAAAATTCTGTGTATCTTAAAATATGTCAGTGCCATTGTTTTGTATGAAGATGTACACCAGTAATGTTTTTTTTCTAGGGCATGTTTATAAAAGGGACCTAAATGTCCTAATTGAACTAAAGCCTAATCCTGGCTTAATCTAAGCCCTGTCTGTGAAACCGGGTCTAAGGATTAATGGAAATTCAAGTCCATCTACTAAGTTTTTTTTATATATATTGCCTATCTTACATTATCATATTTTCTGCCATATAAACAGTAAAAAAAACCAAGAAAAAATAATTAAAATGACATTTCTTGCCTTATACAACTCTGTGGGTTGTATTATTATTATTGCATTGAAATTGAATTTTAAGATGTGAATTATATGATCAGAAAACTGAACATTTAGCTTCGTCTTTTATTTGTGCTTAATGGATGAAACAACGGAGCATTAGTCTGTGTCCTCATCCGTCACATACCTTATCTACCCCAAAAGTACTTTCAGCACCATTGGTACTAATATGCACCATTTAGGGATTGATGAGACACAAAAGGTGTAACTTTGGGTGTTCTTCCATAGTGACGAGCTGTTGTACCCCTAGAGAATTTCTGACAGTATAGATTTAATTCAGAAAGAATAATCCAAGACCTGGGGATAGTGCTACAGGTATCTTGTTTTTTATTTCATTCTTTATTTCATTATTTAATTTTTTTATTTCATTTCATTCCTTAAGGATGTAGTGGTTTTATCAGAAAAATGTTTGCAGATATTTTATATTTGTGTTATGCAACTGAAGCTGTTGAACTGACTATACATAAGACAAGCACTTCTTTTTTTTTCATTTGTTGTTCACTGAAGATTTTACTTTTGTTTAATACAGTAGTTTCTCTTTACTTATTTGCTGTATTTGCCAGTGCTTTTTTTGCTATTATACAAAATAAAAATACAGAATGTTTGTTTAATTATCAATAAACACTGATTTAGCAATAGTTTAACTGTCATTGACACCCAACAAACCCATTAAAACTGTTTACATGAAACATGCATGCTCATTTTTGTTTATTTTAATTCTAAAAATATAGCCTTTATAAAGCTTACATTAACAACAAGATTCATAAAAATAAAAAAAATTGAAGCTATGACACTAAACAACCTTTGACCTGATAGTGGCTAATCACGGATCAGGACTCTCCCTGTTGGGCGGGCTTTAAGACAGAGACCCTGAGAAAGAACTTTGACCCTGTATTTCACGAAGACGGATGTTCTTGAAGTGATTCTGTATACTTCATTGTTTGTTGACTTGTTTTGGACTGATTTAAAAGGTTGTTTCCTATATGCCTGGGATTCCGGAGGTAAGTTTTGCATTATTTCATTTGGGAGGACTTGTTTGTCAATAGCAGCCACTATAGACTTGTATTATATTTTATGTTGTCAGGCATGACTGTAAATGCTATGTTGTACTGCTCTAGATGTATGTTTTGACCAATCGAATATTTACACAACAAAGATTCAAAATCAGTTTTGGAATTTTAACCATATATAGCCAATCCATTTGTTGCCATGGTTAATCGTGATGTCACTTTTTTTTGTCCCAGATGACTCAGAACATGTTCCAGGAGGGACTGCATCAGGTGTTTCTTAAGGAACGCCCTCTGCCCCACCAAATTCCAGCTGCAGACTCCACAACTGGAGAGCTGGTGGAGGATAGACTGGTCCGTTGGTTTGGGACAGTGGTCAACACCCGCCTCCTTCTGTCTGGGGTAACAAAAATCTAGTTAAACCATCATAGGCACACAACAAACTCAAAATGTATTACATGAAAGATGTATGCTCATCTTTGAAGGTTAATATAGTATTAGACTATCCAGAAAAGCATACTACATGGCCAAATTTCTACAATATACCGTATGTGTACAGTGAATAGTATGCTCATTTTTCTGTATTACATAAAATCCCTGGATGACTTACTACTTGGTAAAATTGTGGTATACAACAAAAGTACACACATGAGCACCACTCACTTAATTAAACATGCAAAATGATGACAATATGGCATACTATTATTTAAAAAGCTTTAGTGTTGCATATTATTATTGCTTCACATACTATTTCGACTACTTTTAGGCAGTATATACTGTAATTTCTCTCTGTGTGTGTTTCTTTCTCAGGTTGTTCAGATTTTCAGCGCTGTCTCCTGTATTCTCTCCACCTTCTCTTATACTTGTTTGACTTTCAGCTGTTCTGCATCTTTAACAGCTCCAGTGTGGTGTGGCCTGTTTGTAAGTGCTCAAATTAACACTTCTGGTTCCCAAATTTGATTTGATCAGAAAATCAGAACAAAGCAATTATCAGTATGATACGTATGCTAGAGTTACTAATTATTTGTTTTTTAAATATCTGTCTGTATTATATATTTATGTTTATGTCTCAGTATGTAGCCACCGGGTCACTTGCAATTGACGTCCAGAGAAAACCCAAAAAAATGAAAGTAAGTTTTGTCTTTTAATGACCTTAATGAGTTTCCACCTTAACCTGCTAAAATGACCCAAAAGCATACTTCATTAATCAAGACACAATACTTTTTGCCTAGTGCACGGTTATGATGAGAGGTGTGAAAAAGATCTGTGCTGTGTTGTAGGTCATGACTCTGATGGGCCTGAACATCTTCGGCTTGTTATTTGCTTTTTGTTCTTTTTTCACCTTCTTTATGAAATCCTCTCAACTTGACAAAGCCACCCCTCAGCAGGTGTGAATACAGAAACATTGACGCTCAATAATAAGCCATTGGCAAACCACTGAAAATGAGTTAATGTCTCTCCATCTCTCTCTCTCTCTCTCTCTCTCTCTCTGTGTGTCAGCGCATTGGTGTGCATGTACTGAGGGGCAGTAGTGTAGTGTCCATCCTTCAGTGTATGTTCGCAGCAATGTACACGCTTTTTCTTATTTGGAGAGGTATGAAGTCCTACAGCGCCTCCTACAGAAAGGACTACATCAGCGTAATGCAGGTAAAGCATTCAGACCTTCAAACATCAAAATATGCTGTTATAAATGCAATATTAATGGTTATTTTATGATTAATGCAATATCTGACCCTGTGTGTCTTAGAAGTCAGAAGAACATACAGATCCGCTGTTGGAAAATGAACAATTCAGCATTTGAACTGTCAGTGTGTGAAATCAGGATACTTATGCAAGCAAATATGTGGCTTATTATATTTTATCAAGAGAATAAATAAACATTTTTAGCATTTGCAACCCAGTTTACTATGACAAATAACAGTGATATTGCAAACACCTGAATATACAGTATATTCTGCATACTTCCATTTGTTGCATACAATATATCATCTAGAAGTTATATTTAATGTAACCTTTATGTACATTAATTACATATGCATGTAATTTGTGAGGAACAATGATTTTGTATATTTATATTTTTATGTGCAATTATATGTGGATACTAAATTGTCTTTAGATGTGTTTCTTGGGCCTTCGCTGAAAGTCATACTGTTCTATTTTGTGATCAGAATGGATCATGTTTACTTTCTTTAATAGATGTTACAGGTCTTATGCATGGTTCATTAATGGGTATCATTCTAGAGAAAAATTAATTATGCAAATGATTGCATAATTAAAATGTAAAAACGTTATCCACTTCTGAAATTACTTTTTTGCACGTGTGCAAAAATATATCAACAAATATTGTAATAATATACTCCTCACCTATCAAATCCTAATGGATAAAGTCCAGGGCCATATTCACAAAACATCTTAAGGCTATAAGTAGCTCCTAACTTGCCAATTTAGGAGAAACTCTTAAAAATAATGTTAGGAGTAAGGGTGCATCAGGCGCAGTGATATTACACAGCGCATGAAAATAGGCTAACTTCCGTCAATGTAACCAACGTGACAACCTGCTATACTTGGCTTACACAGGGAGCATGCTGGGGACTTTTTTCAGTAATATCACTGCGCCTGCTGCACCCATGGTACTGCAGCCAAGTTCCTTGATTATTACACAGGAATGAGAGTATAGTTCCTAGCCATATCGGCCTAGAAAATCACAACATTTCATTTTCCATCGGTCTTAGTACACGATGTGTCTACAGAAGAGTCAAGTTTTAAAAAGTTTAATATCGAAAGTCTTTGGTCATTTTTGAGCGAGATGCTAACGGTCTAATCAGGTTCAATGATCTACACTCACCTAAAGGATTATTAGGAACACCATACTAATACTGTGTTTGACCCTTTCACCTTCAGAACTGCCTTAATTCTACGTGGCATTAATTCATCAAGGTGCTGAAAGCATTCTTTAGAAATGTTGGCCCATAGTGATAGGATAGCATCTTGCACTTGATGGAGATTGGTGGGATGCACATCCATACTGCATACTGGATGTTTTTCCCTTTCGACACCATTCTTTGTAAACCCTAGAAATAGTTGTGTGTGAAAATCCCAGTAACTGAGCAGATTGTGAAATACTCAGACTGGCCCGTCAGGCACCAAAAACCATGCCACACTCAAAATTGCTTAAATCACCTTTCTTTCCCATTCTGACATTCAGTTTGGAGTTCAGGAGATTGTCTTGACCAGGACCACACCCCTAAATGCATTGAAGCAACTGCCATGTGATTGGTTGATTAGATAATTGCATTAATGAGAAATTGAACAGGTGTTCCTAATAATCCTTTAGGTGAGTGTATGCTAAAAGTTCTACCGCTAGATCCAGAGATCGGCTGAATGGATTCAAAAATGGTAAAATTCAACTGTTTAACTTTAGGGGAGTTGGAAAATGAGCCTATTTTCTAAAAAGTGGAGTGCTCCTTTAAGACTTCTCTCTATTTCTTAGTAAAAGTTGGTCTCAGCAGCTTTGTGAATATGTTTTAAAAGAAAACTCTTACCTAAGAACTTTTACTGCTATTCAGGAGAACTCTTAGTGCTAAGATAAAATGTGTTGTGAATACAGCCCTCCTACAGCGTCAGCGTTTTTGTGTCTACATTATTTGCTGAGTATTCTGTTACAAAAAGAAACATATTTTAACAGAAGCTCCATTGTTAATGCTGTTTCATGTTGTCTTTAATACAGTTTTTACATCTTTAATACATTAATACAACCTCTGCCCACAAACACATACATGCATACATATGCACACAAACTTCACAAATAAAAGCAAACTGCTGAATATTTAAGTATGCAAATGCTCACACACGCAAAGACAGCTTCACTTCTTCGTTAGTTCAGCCTCCACATCCTCTTCAGATTTAAGGGCATGCCATTGGGCGATGGGTCGTCTTGGGTTGGCTAACATATCTGACCAATGGCGCTGCTCCGTTCCGGAGCTGTTCAGTCCAAGGAAAACTTTTCCAATGGCATCATTCTTCCCAATTTTGTCGTAGTCCAACACTGTCACCACAACCTGTACTTTCTATAAGGAGACAGAAGACTAGTCAAGGACCATCAATGTGTTCCATTTCAGAAGAATCACACTCATTAAAATCATTTAAAGATGAACAGAACTCCACCTGAATCTGCTCAGATGGAACTTCAAAACTAAATGATTCGTTGTAATATGGGTTCAGTGTGTTTTTCTTAATTGTGGTTTTCTTTTTCTTCAGTCTTTTGCCATTCTGCGTCAGGTGGATTTTTACATATGGGTCTGTAGAACAGAAATATGTCAGAATCAGGTGGAGAGATATTTCACAAATGTGTCAGTATATAATTGGGCACTTTTTCACCCACCTGAGAGACCACCCACATCCATTTTTTTGAGGTTTTTAGCCTCCAGAACAACAACCGTCAGCTTTCCAGCTGTAGGTACATAGCGCAGAGACAAGCAAATATCACCTAACCGCTCATGCTGTTGAGTCAACAACAAAAAGTCAGTTATAATTCACTCATCCTGAAATACACATTTCTGCATAATTCAACAGCCAAAGAATCAAACAAAATATCTGACTATAAGCAACTTTCATAACCTTGCCAACATTTTATATATAAGTTATGTCCAGAGGGGATATTGGCTTCAAATACTAAAATATGAGCACACATTTTTATTTTTTAAAAATGAGGGAAGAACAAAATACTGAACTTTGTTACGGTATTTACCTGACAAAATAATTTCACAATATATAAGTATATAATTGGGCACTTTTTAAACTACAGCTACAGGTTTTATTTTACTGTGCAAAAAAAAAAATGCATAGACAAACTAAAAGTTCACAGGAAAAAGCATACATTGTCTACAACTGTCACATTTAATCTGTGTGTGTGTTTTGCTTGAGTTGGAGTTTAGTTTTGTACAGTTCAGTTTGGAGTGTTTCCTGTTAATTTTCCTGTGTTCATGCTTCCATTGTCACACTTCATCTGTTGCCATGGTTTTTGATTTGCCCCTATCTATGGTGGTTCTTTGAGTGCATTATGACGGCCTTTGCATGTTTTTCTGAGCGGGTGTGAATCAATGGGCCAGGTTGCTCTTGCCCGAAGACGGCCCCCAAGGGACCTTCCAAGAGTGCGTCAAGTGGATGTTACATCAGTGCGGATCCCCCTACACCATTGGAGAGAGTGAGAAGGATCCAGACAAGCTAGCGCCCGCAGCACACGCTGCACCTACAGCCACGCCACCAACGGACCGCATGTCAGAGCCCTCTGCAGACTCAAACATTGAGCCCACCTCGAATAAAGAGCCAAAGCCGTGCAAGGAAGTGAAGCCAGAGCACACCGAAGACCCAACCCTATGGAAAGCCCAGCACCATGTCAGTGTGGTTTATGATGCTCCCACTCTCACCTCCTCTGCCTGTCCCGTATCTGCAAAAAGAGGCCATTTTTTAACTCTACCCCTCCTGTCACGTCCAAGAAGGCTGTCTCGTAACCCCTTGCCTATGATACCTAGTTCTTCGGCCCTGGCTCTCTTTAGCCCTTCGACTCCTTAACTGGTTCCTTTTAGCAGCTTGGATCTACTTTGGGCTTCCTGTTTGCCAGCTCTGGCCTGGTGTGTCGAACCCCTGGCTCCATCTCGAACCTCCAAGTCCATCACTTCACCTTGACTCTTGGCTCCCTTGGCTCCACCTGTTACTATCATCCTCCTAGCTTTACCGGGCATGCTCTTTTCTCTGGTTTCACCTTGGTCAATTGTTGCTCTGGCTCCCCCACAGACCCTTAAGCTGTAACTCATTCCTCAACCCCTTTGCCTTCCCTTCAGGATCTGCCTCAGTCGCACCAGCTCACCCTCAGTCCTGCTACACCCTGGCTCCAATTTGGCCGCTCATCCTCGCAACTCCGCATGGGCCTCCGGGTCTCTTTAGTTCTGCCTAAGTTGCCACCTTCACTGGCTCCACCTGTCAGTCGTCCCCTTCTCCGCCAAGGCTTCACCATGTCTCCTCCTGTTATCAGCTCCACGCGGGCCTTCATTCTGATAGCAATAGGTGTTAACCTGAAGCAGGGCTATGCAGGCCGATCATCGTATGATAAAGTAATGCAAGAGTGATGTAGAGGGCAGACGTTCTGCATGCTTTCAAATTGTTCTCGTGGTACTTTGCCATACACTGTATAGTCTGTGTAGTGCTTCAAGTCAAACACGCCTATTGGTGTGGGGTCAAATTGAGGTCACTCCCTGGCTGCTTTCACTGTCATTAGCTGCCACTGTCATCTCCTCCCTGGCTCCTTCATCTGTGATGGTCCCTTCTGCCTATTGGCTTTTCACACAGAACGCAGCAACGGCACTGCTACGCTAAGAAGTCCATTCAATTCAATGGCTTGCGGAGCGCAACATTGACGAGCTGGCGTGCACGCTGCGATCAAAGTTAAAAATATTTAAACTTTTGCCGCTGCGCTCTGTGACGATTACGCGCGGCCAATAGAAACGGTGCATCAAAACAAGAACGGAAAGCAAAATGGATGAACAGCTTGTACTGTACACCTGGAAATGGTTGCTGGAAAGGGAGCTCTTTCACAAGCCTGAAATCCCCAAACTGTTCCCTGGACCTAGGTTTCATGCACCTACAGCCTTTTCTTCCTTGCTGCTCTCTTTCTTCTTCTTCTTCTTCTTGCTAACAGGGCTAGTGCTATCGCTCGCTTCTTAGCACGGGACAATGGTGGAACGACAATCAAATAACTAGACATATAGAACTCTTGCTAAAAGTTTTGAAAACTCTGCCTACTACCAGCGAAGCGCAAATCGCTTTGTATCTTAAGGGCTACGCTGAACCCAGCGGCCAGCGCAGCGCATTCCGCATCCTGTGTGAAAGCCCCATACGCCTTTGCTTGAGTTGGATTCTGTTTAGTTTTGCACTGTTTCCAGTAGTTTCCTGTGTTAGTTCAAGTTTCCTTTGTCCCAGTTCATCTGTTGCCATGGTTTTTGATTTGCCCTCATGGGTTACACTCTCATGTGTTACATCTCGCTTAGTCCCTACTGTGTGCCTGTGTATTTATAGCCCTGTGTTTTGTTATTTTCTTTGTCAGATCTTGTCATGTATTAGTGGTTGTTTTAATTACCATGTTTCTGTTTCCTAATACCCTGAGAAGTGTTTGAGTTTGTTTTGATTCTGCTTTTAGTATGAATGCAGCATGTTGGTCTTACTTTTATCTATAAGCTAGTATAGATGACAAAATTTGCATTTAAAAATATAAACATTCAAAAGATATTTTCTCACTTCTGCCAATACATCTCAGTGATTTTGATAACATCCGTGCACTTTAGCTTCTCATCAGATGTTCTGTCCAATCAAATGCTTTCTAGAATCTACAGTATCCCGCCCCCAAATAGATGCTGAAGCTGGGGATAAAATCTGTCACTTTAACACATTTACCATTTTCTACATGGTGAATGGCACATACAGGGGATAGGAAATTATTCAGTAAGTGTAAATATGCTTTCTATTGGGGCAAATTAAGTCTGGTTTTGTGTGAACCGCCACAGCGTGCACACAATCTGATACTGTCCAGAGACACGATAGCACAGATTAGATCATATCCAATTTAAATTTCAACTCAGGAAAAAAAAAAACACGTTAATGTATTGAAGATTCCCTTCTTCACTCGTACCTCCTCTTTCTCAGCTTTCTGCAGATCTCTCCACTCCTCTGTAAGATGACTGAAGTCAACTTTATTCATCTGCACCCTCACATCTCCAATAGCATCATGTTTGGAGAAACGGTCAAAGTCATACACTGTCATGACCAGCGTCTTTCCACCAAGCTCTGAATATGGAACCTGCAGACAGAATATCAGTCTCATAAGTATCTGATATTAATTTAATTTAATTAAATGCCATATTCTCTACATAGCACATTTGTAATTGTTTATGTTGTGACCTCCATAACATTCCTGCCATGAAGGATTTTTAAATGTAAGTGGATTTTAAGATGTACCTTAAAGTTAAAGTGCTCGTTAAAAGTTGGATCTAGTGTTTTGCGGTGAACTTTAGTCTCAAACTTTTTCTTCTTGTCAGGGAGGAGGTAGACTTTCACATATGGATCCGAAGTGCCGCTCATATCCATAGCAGCAAGACCTTCTGCCTGAATCACACCCACAATTAACTGAAAAAGAAAGTCATATTACAAATTATTTTAATTTAAAAATAAAGTTCTCAGCTCCAACATTATAAGTCCAATGGGTAAGCAAGTTTCTCTCATTAATATGGGTATTGATGACTGAATTAACGGTGGTCATTGATTTGTATTCATACCGCACTGTCAGTGAAGTTGTAGTCAAGGGTATAGAGAAGCTTTCCCAATTTTGCAGCCTCTTTAGACTCCGAATCCTCTTCTTTGGGGTCAGAATCAATGCCGTGATTGACAGCCTATAAATACAATCATGCGGGTGCCATCATTACCATACATACTATAACACATACATACTATATACTGTACAATTGGTCTAAAATGTTTAGATGTTTTTGAAAGAAGTCTCTAATGTTCACAACTGCATTTACTTATTTTATTTACAAAAATAATCTAAAAACAGTAAATATATTTCAATTTAAAATGAGTATATTTTCTATTTGACTATGTAATGTATACCTGCAAAGCTGAATTTTCGGCATCATAGTGTCATGATTCTTCAGAAATCATTTTAATATGCTGATTTGGTGCTCAAGAAACATTTATTATTATTATCAATGTTGAAAACTGCTGCTTAATATTTTTGTGGAAAAATTCTTAAAATAATAAAAATGATTTGATATATAGAATGTTTGAAAGACAGCATTTACTTGAAAAGTAAATATTTTACCACTTTTCCTCACATATATAAGTATATGCAATATATATTGTTTATGAATTTTAAAATGAATTATTAATTTGTTTTAATAATTTGTACCTGTTTTGTTCCCTCTTCTCTCACACTTGACATATTGATGGAGTTCTTTTCATTTTTTTCTTTCCCACCCTTATCTTTTTTCTTCTTAAATATCATCTTTCTGCAGAAACACAGGCAGCAGCTGAACGTAATGAGCACTATGAGTAATCCGAAGGCCACCACAGCCCAAGATGGTACTGAAACACACACACACAAACACAGAAATTACAATAAATACAGAGCTGAGTGAGTGTTTATGTGTGTGAGAGAAAGACTGTGTACTCACATGGGACTTTATGAAGCTCATTCAGAAACTTGCTTCTGATGCTATGGGACAAACTCTCTGCAGTTGTAGGCTGAACAGCAGTGGGTGGAGAACTCGTAGGTCCAGGCACCTTTGATACATTCTGTGCTGGAGATGCTGGAGATAAGGAAGGACCAGCCAGTAGAGCATTGCCCTCATGCATTCTAAAGCCAAGCAACAGAGAGTTGCATTATCTGTAGAGTTGCATGCGACTTTATAAAGTTTTTAACTCCCTTTTGACCTTTGGCATTTGCATAGTGAGTGTAATGCTGATGAAACGGAAGCTCGTTATAAGGTGTAAAGTCAAAGACAGGTTCACATTCAGCGCACACAGCAGGTGACATTATGCTCCTTAACCTTGGATTATTTTGAGAAATGCTGAGTAGGAATTTATTGATTTTCTCTCTATTTACAGTGAAATGAGACACAGATAGCCAGTGACACTGATATCCCTAGATGCACTGCTGAGTCAAACTTATACCTGAATATGCAGGACAAATAATAACAAACATGCATATACACTACACAAATATACCATCAAACAAATCCTTCTAATATTTCTAATTTGATATTTCTAAATACTTCTAATAAGGATTTATTCAAAGCATTATATTTATGTAAAAATACATGCAGAACCTGGGACACAACATGTTCTATTACGTACATAAAAGTTCACTATTAAGTATAATCTAAGGATCGAAAAGAATCGCACAGTAAATTTGAGGAGGAAGAACACTTACCTGCTGCTCTGAATTGAGAAGTGCACTCGGACTGGCAGTTTATCTGAATTATTTTACAGAAAATAAAGACAGAAAACAAAGATAATACAGGAAAGATGTCCTGTGCTTCTTAGAGACACTCTTTTAAAAGAAAGAAAATATTAAGATGATTGACTGACCTCTGCTAGAGAGAAAATGAGAGCGAGAGACTGACTGTAAGAAGCATCCGATTGGCAAGCTGTAGGCTACAGCAGTGGGTGGAACCATATGGACATTATGACAGGTTAATCGTGAATGTAGAAACGATTTGAAATGTATAGGTCACATTAAGCATTATTTCCTCAAATCTTTGTAGGACATACATACAAATTTATAAATGTCAAAATTTCCAACAGTCTGTCAGTCACACTCAAAATAGACCTATGTAGATGTTTTAATTGCAGTAGCCTATGCAGCATAATAAGCAAATATTTTTTATACTATATGAGTAATGTATAGCCAGATGGAAGCTCGTTTCCGCCACGGAATAAAAACAGGTAATTGTGACTTTATCTCGCAAGTCAGACTTTATAACTCGCAATTGTTATGATTTAATATCTCACAGTTCTGAGGGGGGAAGTACAAATTGCGAGATAAACGTGAAATTCTGATCCTTTCTTCTAGCAATTCCGCGTTTATGACTCGCACTTCTAACATGTTTTCTTCAGAATTTACCAAATTGTGAGATAAATGTTACAAAATGGGGGTTTCGAAGCCATTGAAGAACAATGGATTTATTGTCCATCGAATAACCATTCGTGTTCCCCAGAACCTTTCAGGGAACAGTTATATTTTTATTTCTTAGTGTAAAGAACTTTTGTGCTGTGGGTTCTCCAAGGAACTAAGTACATTTATATTTAAGAGTTTAACCTATAAACTGTGAGGATAAAATAGTCACAATAAGCTACTTTTTTTTAATTCCTTGGCTGAAAGCTTCCAAAAATTTAGAATATTTTCCCTTTTGCATAGAAATGGTTTGATAAAGTGCATTTCCGTGAAGTGCAAAGCATTTACTAATTACCTCGTTAGTGTTTAAAAACTATATAGGCTATAATATTTTAAGGTAGTAAAATGCACTGGTTATTATTTTTATACATTGCAGTTGTTACAACTGCAGTAAAGGCTTTTAAATGTTTATTTAACAGATTCTTGTTTAACAGTTTTTTTTTTTACTGAAATGATTTTGTATGAGTCTGTATGGAACATCCAAAAAAATATATGCGAAAGGAAGCATGCAATATAATTAAAATGTTTACTTTTATTAAACATTACTTTCAAATTGCATTAATCTTGTATTACAGCTGTCTGTCCGGTAGGTGTCAGTATATTCCGTTATGCTGGCAAGACAAAAACATCACCGTAGAAGAAGAGCGTCGCCTGGATACTGCATGAAGCTTGAGAATGCTCATCAGATTAGAAGGTTTTTATAATTTAAAGATCATTTTAAACAGGTTAAAGTGATCGTTTTTATATGTTGTATACTGACACTTAAAATAATATTAATCCTCTTTTATTTCTTGTTTAGTTTAAGATTTAATATTCGAGCACGACATGAAGTTTTGGGTTTGTTTTGGTTCAGTTTATTGGCTTCTTGTTTTTCTGTTCTGTTGTGTTATTATAGATATATGACGAATATCACTGAACTCGTTGGTGCCCTGTGCATCTGTCTGCATCACAAATGTGCTACTGTTTATATAAATGCTCGCAAGTTTGCTTGTTCGTTGGAAATATGATTTATTATTTGTGTCTTTCCGCATATATTGCTCTATGTTGCTGTGAGGTGCTTGATGGTTTTACTTTGATGCATTCTCTTGTGTCGCGTGCAGATGCTCGAGGAGTGTGTGTCCGTGCTCGGAGCGCTGGAGTGTGTCGTCCGGCGCTGTCTCGGTCCAGACGGTGGAAGTGTGCTGTTCACTCGAGAAACAGGAGAAACACTCATCACCAGACATGGACAACGCGTTCTCTGCGCACTACAGCTGGAGCACCCGGTGGCCAGGTACCCATACTCTCTTTTAAAAATTAACTAACGTTATTTAAATGTATTGTTCATAACTGCAAGATTGGAGTATGAGTTTGTTTGATGGATAATATGCAATCTAGCAGTTGTGAGCAATACAGTTTTTTTACATACCTTTTTTATTTTCTATTTTAATATATTTTAAAATGTAAAGCATTCCTGTTATGCAAAGCTGAATTTTCAGCATTATAACTCCAGTCTTCAGAGTCACATGATCCTTCAGAAATCAGAAACATTTCTTATTATTATCAATGTTGAAAACAATTGTGCTGCTAAATTTGTGAAAACCATTATACATTTTTTACCAGGATTATTTGATGAATAGAAAGTTCAAACGAACAGATTTAGATGGATTAACAATAATATATATTTTTTTGTAACAATGTAAAAGTACTGTCACCTTTAATTCATTTAATGAATCCCTGCTGATTAAAAGTATTTAAAAATATTTAAATAGTAGATAACACATCTATCTATCTATCTATCTATCTATCTATCTATCTATCTATCTATCTATCTATCTATCTATCTATCTATCTATCTATCTATCTATCTATCTATCTATCTATCTATCTATCTAATCATATACCTGTCTGTCTGTCGGTCTGTCTAGAGATAAATTTAAAGTAATATAATGTTATTAAATGTAGGGTTTTAGGGCAAGTCTTGTATGAAAATAATTATGAAAGAGAAAGTGACATAATTTGTCCTCGGCATTTAATCCATCCAAGTTAGTGCACACACATTAGGAGTAGTGAGTAGTGAACACATACACACTGCAAACCATAGACACACACAAGGGGACCTCAGTCATTTCCTGCTGTCCAGTCTGACTTTCTAACCATTAGGCCTCTAAATGAAACTAGAGAGAAACTAACAATTCTGACGGTTTATTTATATTATGAATTATATTATGACAATGATGTGGATTTATTTAGTATATTTTTGTTGTATTTGTTCTTTAGGATGGTGTTGGACTGCATGTGTGCACATGCTAAAGCTACTGGAGATGGCACAAAGTCATTCATTCTCCTGCTGGCCGCACTTTTACGAGGAATTCAGAACTCTGGTCACATGCACCGCAAAGGATCTTGGACCGGCCCTGGCCTTCAAAATCTTGCTAATCGCCTTCTCGCTGTCAGCCGGAAGGAGTTGGATGATGCCATAATACACAAAATTACCCCATATGCCTCATTGTACTGCAGTCGCCATAGTTACAAACAGGAGGTTTGCATCCTTGATTTGTTGATCGGCGGGTATATTTCTGGTAGAGTGGCGACTGGCCAGGCTGATATACTGAAACGAGTCCTGTGTGAGTTCTACCAAAAAGTCCGTCAAGATCAAGACGTAGTAGAAACAATCTCATTCATACATTCACACTTCTCTTTACTGCATACGCCAGTGACAGGACTTCCTATTGGCTCCTCAGAGGTGATTGAAGGCCTGGTTGTGACTCGTGATTGGTCAGTGTGGACTGAACTGCAAGGACCAGTAAAAGCACTCATTTTATATGAGAGTTTTGGGCCTTCTTTTGTTGCCTCAGATGACAACATATCCATATGCATTCAACAAGACTGGCTGCACCGTACAGAGAGCATCATGAAGCAAAAGTTATTGAGTTTATTAGACTTAGAGGTGCATGTGCTGCTCTCATCCGTGAAGCAGCCAGAAAGTTTGGTGCAATGGGTTCGACTGAACCACATCGCTCTACTTGAGTTTGTCGACTCGGCCCAGCTGGACTTCCTTTCCAACATCAGTGCTGCAGAAACGCTCTCTCATCCGCCTCTTCAACACCTTGTGACGCTGAAGTACTGTAGACGTGTGCAACTTGGTGGGCATCGCTATGCCTCTCTGGGAACGTTTTCACATACACACACACTTGTTCTTTGTGCACCAGCACCAGGATTGCTTGACCAGACTGTGTGTGTGAGCCAAGGTGTGTTTGCAATGCTGCAGCATCTTTCTCGGACGACTGACAGCTTTAATAAACAGTTTCAAAACTCGGAGAGTCCTTCTTTGGACCAATCACAAAGCACGCTTTCAACTCAAGACCTGTGGGGTGGAATTATGCGCGCAGGTGGAGTGCTTCCTGTTGGTGGCATTTTTGAGTTCTTGCTACACTATTTCCTGCTGAACAAACGTAACGGTGGTGACCCGGAGTGCTGTAGGCTGCTGGCAGAGGCTTTGTTGTGTGTGCCTAGAACTTTATACTCTCACAATCAAAGACGCTTCTTGAATATCCAGACATCTTTCTTAAGCGATCTTAAGCATTCGGACAGTGCCAAATTGCAAGGGTCAGAATTGCCTGACCTGAAGTTTAGGCTTGGGTTTAGTGAGAGTTCTGAATTGCCACCGTGTCTAGAGTCGGTCAGTGGTAAACAGCAGCTGGTTGTTTCAGTGTTGCAGTGTTTGCACAGACTCTTATGTGTAGGGGCTATTTTACACACCCGCTCTCCATTACGCACCAGCCCACAAACACACTCAGAGGAGGATGAGGAAGAGGAGGATGCAATGCAGGAGAACCCAGAGCTTTCAAACTCCACTCAGAGAACAGTTGCATAAGCTGTACTGAATGTCCAAGCCTATAATGTGTGTAAATTCTATACACTGCCATTTTAAACTAAGCGGCCCCAAAAAGTAATGGATGCTTAAGTCATTCTTGCATTACATACATAACTAAAACCAGGCGGCATCTGCAAACAAACACTGACTTTACACCACCTGGTCATTTTTATTAGTGTATGATGTCCTTGTAGAATAAAAACAGCTGTAGTTTACATTAACTTCATTTAAATCTATTTCCCTTTATTTTTCTTTTAAATAAATGCCACTTGATTTGATGTTTCGTTACATATTGCAGACATTCTCAAGTGTTTCTTAAGAGGGCAAAATCTATATATTAATTTATTTATATAAAATATGAATTTGAACATACACATTTTTATGTAGAAT
Source organism: Gobiocypris rarus (assembly GCA_023029165.1). NCBI lineage: Eukaryota > Metazoa > Chordata > Actinopteri > Cypriniformes > Gobionidae > Gobiocypris > Gobiocypris rarus. The sequence goes on from CM040918.1 coordinate 18,247,284, forward strand.
ATTTATAGAAATGTGTTTGTTGGAGGTAGGAGAAATATATGTAAAACAGTTCTATATATAGTTAACACTGAAATACAAAATTGTTTCAATTAGTTTAACAAATATTTGAAATCTTTGTTGGGTAATGTATAAACAAAACTGTTTTTTAAATTAAGTCAATAAAACTAGTACAATTCAAAAGTTTGTGAGATTATTTTGGAAAGAAATTAATACTTTTATTTAGCAAGGACACATTAAATTGATCAAAATTGACAATAAAGACATTTATTATGTTACAAAAGATACCTATTTCTTTTTTTATTTATCAAAAAATGTATTGTGGTTAATTCCTCAAAAATATTAAGCAGTACAACTGTTTACAATATTGATAATTAGAAGAAATGTTGATCACCAAATCAGAAGAATCATGTGACTGAAGTAATATGTTGTAAATTCAGCTTTTGTGTGCAATATGTGCAATACATATGTGTGCAATGCTTTTTCGAATATTATACCTTTCATCCAGTGTGCAATATAGCTGTCTGTGAATATAAAATATCTGCAAAGTCTTAAAGATCAAAATGCACGACAGATGAAGAGATAGTCTCCTAAAAGAAAGAATCAATTTTGAACTTGTGAAATGAGCCAGTATATTCCAGTATCACTTCCTGTTACATACCTATGTAAAAATGTAACAAATTTGCATAATGCTAGCATATGGCCCTCATTGGCTGCCCGCAAACATCTACTTTGACCCACCCACCCTTCTCAGTTAGAAAGACTGAATCCTTGATCAAACTATTTCAGACAGGAAAAGGGGTGATGCTGCAATGTATATTATAAGAACATGTTTTTATTTTTATTTTTACCTTGGATGCATGTAAACTTAGGAACTTTTAAAGGGGTCATGATTTGAGAAATAATTTTCTTTCTCCTTTTGTCACCATACTATAAGAATATCCTGTATCTTTTTAGAACTGAAAACTTCCTTGGTAGTCCAAAAGCTTTTATTTGAAACCAAGACCAGAGAATATTTTGGAATGTGCATATTTATAACTTTATAGTTAAGAGAAAGATGCCTACTTCTACATCGTTACCACTGTAGCCCCGCCTACTGATTTGCGCATGACAAGTAGTGGGTAAATAACAGACATGAAGCTGACAGTGAACCGAGCAACTTAGCGATAAACATTAGGGGTGTAAGAAAATATCAATACACGTGAATATCGCGATATTATGATTGGCGATAATGTATCGATTCTCAAAAACGCTGTATCGATATTTATACATTTTTTTATTTAGATCCAAGATTATTGGCTTTGTGTTCCGTTTAAACCACAGACTGTATGAAACTCAACCGCTAGATGGCAGTGTTATCTCAGAGCGTAACTGACGCGGAGCCGGAAAAGCGCGAGATGAAGGTGCGTGCATCGCAGCTCACGAGACGATAAAATGATTCCGCTTCTGCGGTATACAGAGCTGAAGTGTGGACTCATTTTGGCTTCAGCTATAAAGAAGCCACAAAGGAAATCGACAAGAGTCATTTTGTTTGCAAAATAGGCCAAGTTAAGATCCAATACTCGGGAAACGCATTAATTTGAGAGCTCGCTCGCTTAACATCCCGACTTCATCTGCGCCGCTGAGAAGCGTTTCGATAGAATATGTAAATTAAAGCATATGCTTTCCTCTCAGTAACAAAATAAACACACAACAAAATTGACAGCGCTGGCAGCAGAACGAAAGCAGATGATCATAGCGATGTGGATATGGATGCACCAGCTCTGCAGTTTAGTACTTGAAATAGCACTTTGTACAAAAGACTGCTTTAAAGAAAACAGCTTTAAATCTACAGTATTTAATATAAAACAAACAGTCCTTCAGTCACGGAATGGATTATGCACTTTCTGTAGTTTAATAGTTTAGAAATGAAAACTGCTATACTGTGAACCTTTAAAACATACATAAAGGATCCTTCAGTCACTTTACTATTTCCATTTACTTAGATTGCACAAAATAGTGATTAGTGATACTTTATTAAATAAAAAAGTTACTTGTCATGTTTTAAGCATATGGTTGTGTCCTTTTATTCTTTTAAATTAGATCTTTCTTTAAAAAAAATAAATAAAAAAAAAACAGAAAGAAATATCGCAATATATTGCCTTTCTTACAATATCGCAATATATAACAATATATCGTATCGTAACCCTTGTATCGTGATTCGTATCGCCAGATTCTTGGCAATACACAGCCCTAATAAACATGCCTGTGAAGAGTGCAAAATGTTGTGCAGTACCAGGTTTTGGAAAAACCTGCATAGCATCCTTTTGAGGCTGTATTTACAGAGACTGAAATTAAACAATGCTGTGCCTTCTATATTCCATCCGACAGGAATGGTGCAACAGACTTACGTGAGTAAAAAAGGTTTTACTGTGTCACTATTGCTTTGTTAAAGATCGTTTGATGTACTGATTATGTGTACATGTCTAATCAAAATTACCAGTGATTTCAGTGAATTAAGCCTTTCTGATAAACATAATTCATGCTCAGTCAGATGTTCTTTGTCTCAAAAGCGTTTATTGCAGTTTATGTGACAGTAAATCAAACCAGTGACTTAACGGTAAACTTCACATTGTTTCTCTTCACATTGTTTTTATTTAAACTGATTATAAATCGATCAAAGAACGCTCCCTTTGCAATTGCTGGAACTGTCAATCAAACAGCGCGAAAACTCCTGTTATAATAAACAAATCTCTTATTTACATCATGTTTGCCCTGTTCGTTATGATGAAAGCTTTCGTTAGAAATCGAGTTGCAATGACGAGATCACTGCACTCAACATGTCTGTGATCGGCTACAATGCTCATCACTGCAACCTTTCATGCCACAAAAATGTTCACGATTTGTTAACCTTGAGAGCTGCAATATTAAAGTATAAAAAATTGTATAAAAGTTTTCTAGAGAGTTCCACAAGTAATGCTGAGCTATTTCATATGCAAAAATGTTAGCCAATCACAGCAGTGAGCGTTTACGCTGAAGCCAGAGCCATATAGAGTGAGAGTTGCGACAACGGAAGTTCAAAACGCTTGATAGTCACGTGATTCATGTAGACCTCGAATAGTTCCAGGAAGTGCTTTGACGGGCAATTCAAATTGATAGTCACAGTGACAGAACTGCGCTTTTTGGTAATTAATAGTCAATAAATGCATTGATTTTCAATAATTTTATTACACATTGACATGTGTATGTAGCATGAGTATGTAGTTACAGCGATGTTGTTTTTAAAATATATATATTTTTTACACACCCCTTCAAACAGAGCGTTCAAATCGGAGGCTAAAATCAGTGGGAAAAGTGCACAATTAATATAAGTGCACCCCAGGAAACATAAAATAATGCAGTTCATAAACCATTTAAAAAAGCATAATAGGTGCACTTTAAAATAAAAGGAGTTATGTTGCATTGTAATAATATAGTTTACAATATCACTGTTTTTACTGTATGTTTGATCAAATAAATGCTGCCTTGGTGAGCATAAGAGAGTTCTTTCAAAAACATTAAAAGATCTTGCTGACCCCAAACTTTGTAATGGTAATGTACTTTAACAATAACATCTTGATCCCTGTCACTGATTATATATGTATGAGTAGATTCAAAAGATTGTCAAAATTGTTAGATATTAGATATAGATAGATGTGGTCAGAGCCATGACGTTGTGTGTCTAAGATGTCTCAATAGATGTCCAGCCGGTCCCAGAAGTCACAGAAGTGATCCCTGTCCCCGTGTTGTGGGTGTGACTGTAGAGTTAGGTTCAGGATGGGCCAGCCCTCTGAAGCCGTGTACCGTGGCCAAACAGCAAGCCTCTGCTTTCTGCAGAAACTCGTCTGTTCACTTCGAGAATTTGGGTCCCCCGTGTGGGCAAACGCTCCCCAGAAGCACGCCATTCGATTGGCCAGAAGGCTCTCTTGAGGTGTAAGTGTGAAGTTAGTGCTGGGGAAGGAGTCAAACAGAAAGGGTAGCTCTGCCCCATGGCAGGTATGATTGTAGCAGAACGGAAGCCCCGCCCATATGTTGGGATCAGATGGAGCGTGGTCAAATACATACAACCAAACAGATCCGCCAACACTTACTCCAGAACGAGCAGACCATCGAGCAGGACACAGAAACACATAATCTGTCACAATCTGCAAAAAAAGGCCCAAAATTATAAGAATGCATAATTCCCTCTATCTTGTGCTGTTTGTCTTGCAGCTGTTTATGTAGGTAGAATGCTGAAGTCTTACTTGTGAAAGCATTACTCGTCTGTCCTTGTTTCGGTAGAAAGGAATGTATTTGTGCAGAATTCTGAGCGCATGTTGCTTAAAAATGGCAACAGTATAGAGCATGCACTCCAGCACTGACACGGACTGGTTGAAAACGCCGTACACAAAGCTCAAGCCTTCCTCAGAGGTTGTACCTACAGAGCAGACCAGACGAAAACTCTCAAAGGTGAGCAATGCAAATCTTACAAAATATTCTGGGTGAAATACAAGGTAAGCTTTGGTTATATTTGTTCCATAGCAGTTATTTTCTATAGTAATAAAGACCTATGTGTCACAGCTTAACTTGCATTCAACCCAGAATGTGCTGATGATGTTGTTAGAGTTTATATAGAAAGTATCAGAAACCTAGTATAATAGGCTTGTAACTCTGCCAGTGGCCTGTTTGGAAGGCTGTGATTGGCTGTTCCTGGATAAGCTCTCCATCTATGAATGGCCCCCATGTCTCAAAGACCTCCAGAAAATGGAAGGGGTTGATGATCTTAGAACCTTCAAAAGACAGAATTAGATTGTAATTGAATTATTTCAGTGTTTGTAGATGTCTGATGTCTTATATATTTGTCTGATGTGTGCATTTATTACATGGCTCCTTGGAATTCATGATTCTAATTGACCAATCATTATATTTTTATATAATGTTCACTAAATTGTGTATTTGAATGTCGTCCCAGAAAACCATATAATTTTGTATATGCTTTTGTATATGCTTCACATGATAAAATCATTTCTGCATAAATTAATATAAACATTTATTTATTTATTTATTTTAATATTTTCCCTTTTTTATTTAAATTTTAGTGTAGTTAACTTTATTATTATTTTGAAATACTGTCCATGTAGTTTTGATTCATTTTTATTTCAGTTATTTCAGTCATTTTAGTACTAAATAAAAACAAGAAATATTTCTTTGACAACTATAAGTTAAAATAAAATAAGTTTACATATTTAAAATGTTATCATATTGTAGTTAACGTTTATTTTAATGAAAATGTTTTTTTAAATGGTTTTAGTATTAGTTAGCTTTAACCCTTCTTCAACCAAGGCAACATTTCTAATATTTTATATTTTATTTTATTTTAATGAATATAAACAATTTTTAATAGTTTTAGTTAACAACACTGATGTAAGTATACCTGATTTAACCTGGGCGTTGAGTACCACATGTGAACTGAGAGAGCGCAGACAGGGAAGATCAAATGCTGAGCAATTTGTTTGTTTAGCAAAATCCCAGCCCAGTTTCATAGCATCCCATCTACAACATAATAAACAACATTATTATAAGCTTCATCATAATTTCTGTATGATGTTGTCTCAGGAGGCTAAAGCTCTGTTCCAAAATGGTCACCATGATTTTGCCAAGTAAGACATGTTCCTGTAACAACATATTTTATTGATCCTGGAACAACTTTTACAACAACCCACAACTTGTCCCTAAAATCAGAGGGAAATAATAGGTGAATAACACTGGCTTAGAAGCAGCTAACCCTTGTTGCAAGCGTAAACTGTAAATTTGTCCCTCAAATCTGATTTGATTCGAATGTTGTTCTTAGTGAAAACATGTTGCACTTAGTGAAATCAGGGCCCAGTATAGCCAATATTGTCTTAAGTAGGCCAACTAGTATGACCAACTAGCAGTTAGTCAAGAGGCAATCAGTCTTACTTTTTGGTAACCCTAAACCAAACGGTTTAAATGGTTTCACTCGTATTGTTATTTATTAAATAACTCGGCACTGCTATAGCTGTTTCACCATTCCCCGTGGCCATCCGGTGACAGTATTCATCCTGCAACAGAAAGGGATGCACATCCTGAATTACCTAGACGACTGGCTCGTCTTAGCTCAGTAGGAGGCCCAATTCAATACCCACAGATCCTTGCTCTTCAGCCATTTGGAATGCCTGGGACTCAGGATCAGCCTAGCCAAGAGCTCACTGTCTTCCAGCCAGTGAATCACTTTCTTGGGGGCAGTTCTTGACTCTGTCCGGATGCTGGCCTGGCTAACACCCGAGTGCGCTCTGACTATCAAGCAGCTTGCAGCATCATTCAGATTAGGGGTCCTTTCTCCCTCTCAGAACTTTTCCGTATCGTCAGTACTTCCACTGTGCCTGCTGCAACTGCAGCCCCTGCAGTACTGGCTGAAACCCCAGGTCCCAGCCCAGGTGGACAAGGTGGACCACGGCTGTATCAGAGGCCTGGTCCCTTTGATGTACCCCAGCTGCTACCTTGCTGGTGTAAATATGGGTTGGTTTTAAGGTGCCTTCCAACACAGGTTGGGGAGCACTGTGCAAGGGCAGACGACTTCCGGCTCCTGGTTGAGCATGGAAAAAAGGCTGCAAATCAACTAGTCCTAAAAACCTTCCTACCAGACCTGACAGAGCACCATGTCTTATTCCATTCGGACAACATGGCGGTGGTGTCCTACATAAACTATCAAGATGGACTCAGATCAAGGCTATTGTAAAAACTAGCCAGGCGCCTCTTGTGGGCACAACTCAACCTGCACTCTCTGAGAAGGGTGCACATGCAAGGCAAAGTGTCCCCAGGGAAAAGGACGCTCCATCCCCAGATGGTTCAAAAGATCTGGAGTATCTTCAGGAAGGCAGAGGTCGACCTCTTCGCATCAGAAGACGACTCTCACTGCCTAATATTATTTTCAAAGACCAAGGACGCGTTGGCCCACAAGTGGCCCAACCTCCCCCTTTATGCTTTTCCCCTAGTCACGCTGCTCCCTCAGGTCATCAAACTGATCAGGGAGGACAGACATGCATCTCTGTGGCTAGAGCCCTGTCCATGAGACTCCTCTATGCCCTTAAGTGGTCTGTTTTCTCTGACTGGTATTCAGTCCAGAACGAAGACCCTACTTCATGTGGTGCCGCTGGTGGACACAGGTCGCATCCCTTCCACTTTTAAGGTCTATGTGGCGGACATAGCAGCATACCACGCACCTCTGGCCGGCCACTCTCTAGGCAGAAACAACCTGGTTGTTGGCTTCTTGAAAGGGGTAAGGAGGCTCAACCCGCCTTGTCCCCTTACCATCATGGGACCTATCGACTGTCCTTAAGGCCCTCAAGGGACTCAAGCCGCTGCAGTCGGCCAAATTACGGACACTTTCGCTTAAGGCCGCACTCCTGCTAGCGCTAGCATCAGTCAAGTGAGTGGCTGATTTCCAAGTGCTCTCCATAAGCGCTTCCTGCCTTGATTTTAGGCCTAACGATTCCAAAGTTGTCCTCCAAAGTTGTCCTCCAAAGTAGTCCTCCAAAGCTGGCTACGTGCCTAAAGTGCTCTCTATTCTGTTCAGAGCACAGGTCATTTTGCTGTCCATTCTTCCCGCTTCGGAAGATGAACGAGAGTTACAATGCCCTGTCCAGTGGTTGCCATTGCTTTGGCCTATGCTTCAATGGGCCTTCAGTGCCCCATCAGTGGGAGAGCACACTCCACCAGAGGCATGGCCTCTTCCTGGGCGTGGTAAAGTGGTGTATACATTGAAGAAATCTGTGTGGCAGCTGGCTGGTCCTCGCTGTCCACCTTCACCAGATTTTACAACTTGGAATTGGTTCATGCAGATATGCTTCATCACCATAGGTTTGTGTAGTTCACACTGCTCAGCCATTAAGCGCATGCCGATCCCTGCACTTTTATGGCTGTGCAGTTCCAGGTTTTGGATAGTCATTTTTCAGGCATTACTACATCCTTCTAAAGGGACTACTATTTGGATAAGTATTCGAAGATCATGGTAAGCCACCAGTAATGGTTCAAGTGTTATTAAATCCATTGGAAGGAATTGTTATCCAGAACGTACAAAAAGCTTGCAATGACTTCAGTCATTACTAGCGGGTTACCATGATCATCACTTTAGAATTAATTATACATTATACATCATTTATGTTAATTATGAACCTGTATATAATAGTTCTTAGTACTCCTCTGGGAGGTAAGAAAAAAAAAAAGTTATTGATTTGCTAATAGTGCACTACTATTGAACAGAGTTTCTTGATAGTTAATAGTAGTCACTGGAGTGTTAATATTGTGTTACTCATTTGTCCCTGAGTAGTTATTCATTGATGAAGGAACTGTATTATAACCCATCATGTAATTGTAAAATGTATTGGCTCCAGGCAGCTGACAAGGTTTTGGGAAAGAGGTTAAGAGTGTTTTATGTGTGCTTTACCTGGTTTTCAGTGGTAAAGAGAATGGTAAACTCTGTATGGCTGCATGTCTAAACAAAGACTCACTGCTCTCCATCATCAGATGAAGACACACTGATTGGGCTCCAGCACTCTCACCAAACAGTGTAACCTACACACATGCAAATATATATATACAGTAATTGGAAATTCACACTGTCGTCATTCATCCACCCCCAGGCGCTCTGATACCTTATTTGGGTCTCCTCCAAAAGCAGCAATGTTTTCTTGGACCCAGCGCAATGCTGCCTGCTGGTCTAGAATCCCATAATTCCCCACTGCAGAGCTATCAGGATCTTTGCCTGTGACTAAGAAGCCAAATGCACCTAAACATTGACCACAACATCTTACAAACTTGCTCATTCAGATGTCAGCACATACACCAATATGGAAAATGTAATGCTTTTTACTAACCAAGACGATATTCCATGTTTACAACCACTGTGTTGCTATAGTTACTGATGAAGCGGCCATCGTAAAGAGGTTTAGAGGCGGAGCCAGCGATGAAATCACCGCCATGAATCCACACCATCACTGGCAGTGCTGTTACTATCGGCAACGACAGGTTAACAGTCCCAGGTACAAACACATTTAGATATAGGCAGTCCTCGCTAACCTGTGTACAGTAAATGTAGATTCACATTCACATTGACACCAGCAGTAAGAAACCTTTCTTAGATTAATGCACAAACCCATAAAGATATGTGTTATTATGTGGTTGCTAAAGTGTTCTGAGTGTTTCTTAGAATTTTGAAATGTGGTTGCTAGGGCATTGCTAGATTGTTGTCAGGGCATTGCTATGTAGTTGCTAAGTGTTTTGACTATTTTAGCATGTTTCAGTGTGGTTTCTAAGTAGTTGCCAGGGCATTGCTATGTGGTTGCTAAATTGTTCTGAGTCTTTCTTAGCATGTTGGAATGTGGTTGCTAGGGCATTGTTGTCAGGGTGTTGCCATGTGGTTGCTAAAGTGTTCTGAGTCTTTCTTGGCATATTGCGGAGTGGTTGCAGGGCATCGCTAGATTGTTGTCAGGGTGTTGCTATGTGGTTGCTAAAGTCATCTAAGTCTTTCTTATATTTATATGTGGTTACTAGGGCTTTGCTAAGTAGTTGCCAGTATGTTTCTATGTGTTTGCCAGGGTATTGCTATGTTGGTGCTAAAGTGTTTTAGGCACTGCTTAGTGTTTTGCTATGTGGTTCCTATGGCGTTGCTACACAGCTGCTGACGTGCTCTAAGTGTTTCTAAATGCGTTTTCTAAAGTGTTGCTTGGTGGTTGCCAGTGTTTATGTAGTTGGTAAAGTGTTCTGAACATTTCTTAGTATATTGATGTCTTCGTAAAATCAATGTACTGATTTTAATAGGTGGATAATTTTAAGACGTGTCATGATCAGAATGTTTGGGGTCATACCTTTGGAGGACACATCCTAGAGAACTCTCCAGCACAAACCTGCATGCACGCGGGACGGGGAAATGTGGCATCATACGTGTACGACCAAGGTGACACGGGTGAAGGAGGAGTCCAGCGTTTATCTCCCACAGGAGGGTCAGCATACGGAATGCCATAAAACACGTAAGCTTTATCCAAAGTACGACCTCGAACTCTCCCGAGATGTGTGATGACCACTGGATCTGTACTAGCCGTATCATCCAGGCCATCAGAGGTGTGATCCAGTGAATTAATTATGCATTCATCACATCCCACCTTATTCAAGTCCTCATGCCCAGTAATATCTATCTCAGGTTCCTTGTGTACAATATTATCATTATCGCAATTCATTTCATTACAGGCAGTTCTGGTTGTTATGGAATCAGCTGCTGGAAGCACATCACTTGATTCAGCCACAGTGTTTCTTGAAAAATCATCAGCACTAGCATACAATTCTAGACTCTTGAGCAATTTTAAAGAATCGTCTAGAAAAACGTCATCCAAGCTCTCATGCATTTCCTTGTGTTCAGTGTTTGGGATGTTAAACATCATTGTCCGAGTCCCAGAGAAGCCCTTTTGTTGAGTTTCACTTTCTTGTTTTCCTCTGACAGTTGCCATCATTGAAAGTAGCGTAACCACAATCAATGTAGTACCATACAACACCATGATGGCCTTTCAAAACCAGATGAAGATTCAGAGAGCCAATCAAGATAGAGTTTGTTTAGTCAAGATAGTAAGTTTAGTTCCACTCACTTCAACAGAAGAATCTCAGCTGCCCAGATCCTCAAACAGATGCTTGGAGAAAGTTTTATGCTGTATATTCTCAGTTATTGCCGTCCGTAACTGTCATATGGCTTAAATCTGCAAACCGTGAGCGAAAGAGTTGCATGTAGAGAAATCGGACTCTGTCTTGTGCGCCTGTTGATTTTCACGTGACATCAATGAGTTAAAATTTCACAAACATTTCTTTCAGTCTCTCTCACACACAAGAGCGCTATTGTGAAACAAATCAGATTACAGTCCGTAAGAGGTCAGGATACGGCAAATGCGCAGGTCATGCTGTAAACTAATGTTTTTTATATTTATATACAAGAATGACTTGGACTTAATGATGAATAAAAAAATTACAAAAGTCTTTATTGCCAATAGCTTGGACTGATATATTCTTTATAAGCTCTTTGGCTGTAATTTTCTGTGAAGTTCTTAATGTAATTTTGACGAAAATATATAAAAAATGCAACTTCTACAGATAACGATTTGAATCTTCTATGATTAACATGTTTTTGAGGTCTGTATTATATCATTTTTAAACTGACTCATGACTCAAAAATGCTAAGTGTTTTGACTATTTTAGCATGTTTCAGTGTATATATATATATATATATATATATATATATATTCTTTTTTAAATATTTGTTTACTTTATTTGTTTTGTTTTTTTAAATAATGATGTAGATGTATTCAGTGTGTAAAGAAATATTTTATACTTTTTTTTTTTACTTGAGCACAGCAACTTGACCATCTTGATCGTCATTAAAGAGATAGTTCACCCCAAAATTAAAATTCTGTCATCATTTACTCTCAAGTTGTTCCAAACCTGTGTGAGTCTCTTTCTTCTGCTGAACACAAAAGAAGATATTTTAAAGAATGTCAGTAATTTTAAGTTTTTTTTTTTAAGTCAATGGGCACTACTAAATGTTTTTTCTCTTATTCTTCAAAATATCTTCTATTGTGTTCAGCAGAAAACAGAAATTCACACTGGTTTGGAACAACATGAGGGTGAGGTAAATGAAAGAATTTTCATTGTTGAGTGAACTATCCCTTTAAAAGACTTCAAACATTCAGGTGTAAGAAACAAACATGAATGCAAAGATGACTCTTCATAGAACTTTACTCATGCATTTTAAACAAGATTCTTAACAGATTTCTCATGTTCTTCATTTCTGACATCCTTAGGTCATTAACCTAGGTGTATGGACATCCCAAAAAAAGGAATGACATTACTCATGCACTAATAGAGTGCTGCTGATTGATTACTCAGAAAAATAAACTACTTCAAAACATAATTCGTAACTTGTGACTCATAGCTGTTCTCACTCACGGCCTACAGTGTGCTATACGTACACCCGTTTCCATGGTTACTGTAAAATCATCAAGAATGCATCGTGACTACATTGGTAATATGTGTGTGAAACACACACGATCCACTCTCAGCCACTATACCGATGTGTATCTTTACGGCACTATTACACACAGTCATGTTCGCGCTTCATAATCCTGAGAGGTTGTAGCACACTTTAGAAATGACATCACAGAAGACAACAGTAAGAGTATAAAATAACCCAAGTTTATTCAACTAGCACTTTTATAACTTCCAATCTTAGAAGAAAAATAAAAATTCCACTTTTTTTTAAATCAAATTCATTTATAGACCTTACAGATTTACACACAGCAGGAAAAGGAACTATATATATATATATATAATGATCATATTTCAGTAATTACTAATTTAATATCTAACCGTATCTAAATGATGGTGCGATTCAAAGATTAAGGTTCAAGTTTGAGACATTAGATAACACAGGATGACATTAATGTGTTACATAAAAGTGCCAGCAAACTCCTAGTAGACATAGTCCAAGATTAGTCAGCCAATAGGAAATACTGGGGGCTGAAGAGGGCGGGCCATAGTCCCATCCAGGGAACCAATCATATCCTGTAAAGAGAGACATTAAGGTGTAGGTTTGAAAGACATCATGCTGGAAAATGTATGCAAAGTTTATATAAATATAGAAATAATGATAAAAAACATGACGGCTGGTTTGAAACGATCTGTATTGTGAAAAGTGCTATACAAATGAAAATGTTAAACTGGTTTACTTTAACATTTTAACCATAGCCATAAAAACCTACTAAATATAGTGTAAATCTGGTTACATCTAATTGATCTGGTTTTATTCAAGTCAAATATATTATTTAATATGAGCGCATCAAACTGACTTCATAAAATTACACAAATTAGTCAATCTAAGTAAGATCAGGCAGACATAAAGTAGCTCTTTTACAGTAAATAAAGGCCGTTTTTTGTATCTTATATACGTAACACTTTAACAATAAGGTCTCATTTGTTAACATAGGTAAATGTATTAACTACCATGAACGAACAATGAACAATACATTTTTTTACAGTATTTATTCAACTTTTGTTAATGTTAGTTAATAAAAATACTTCCGGTCATTTTTTTGTTCATGTTAGTTCACAGTGCATTAACTAACGTTAACAAATACTGTAATAATGTATTAGTAAACATTGAAATTAACTAAGATGAATAAATTCTGTAAAAGGTTAGTTCATTCTTAGTTCAGGTTCTGTCATGACAACTCTCTGAGAGTTTGGCATGGTAATGACAATGTTATGTTTGGCCTTGTTGGAATAGATCTGCTACACTGCTGCTTTAGAGCAAGTTCGGGACTTGATACTGCCAATACATACACGGCACGCTGCTGTGAGCAAGTAAGACATGCTGCTGCTGTACAACAGAGCATACATGAATTACCCTTATCAGATCTATACATGTGGAGGTGGGGAAGGTGGAGGGTTTCTGAAAGCGCACTGCAGTGCTAAAGCAAATGCTACCTGAGTATTTGAAGGTTGAGCATGTAAGCTCATTGGCTACTGATACAGCAGGAACCAATTAGCTGTGCCCTAACGATGACGATGCGATTACGAGCAGTGAGTTAATGGACCTATATTAGCCTGCGCCAGCTAGACAACAGAACTTTTAACTAATGTTAACTAATGAAACCTTATTGTAAAGTGTTACCACATACGCACACGTATGTACTATATGTACTATTAAACAGTATTGAATATATATATATATATATATATATATATATATATATATATATATATATATATATATATATATATATATATATATATATATATATATATATATATATATATACAGACATGTTCCTGTAAACTGTGTTTCCTCTGTAAAATTGCTGTGTGATAGTTATTGTGATGTGTCATTGTGAATGCTCTTACTACAGACGTTGTCTCGGCAGATCTCTGATCCACAACCGCTGCAGGCCACACCTGCTATATATGGAGTAATACCATGAACTTGTCCTCTGCAATGAAGCATGTTAGAACAACATTACTAAACATCACCACAAGAAGCAGACAGTAATATTTTGACATGTGCTGTACTTTATTATACCAATGCAATAATAAATCATGTCCCCTATCCCCCCCGCCACCCGCATTGCATCCCATCCTTGCAAATGAAAAACGATGAAGTCTTACTTACGTATCACCATAGTTGCACACAAAGATAGTGGATTCTGGGTGAGTGGAGTAGTTTTCGATTCCTTTGGAGCACACATTTACAGCACAGCCCAGCTTGTAGCTTGTAGACCACATTAGCTAAAACATACAATACATGTACAAATACACAAGGTTGATAAGGTGAAAGGTTGATTTTCAGTGCAAAAAAATATTCACATACAAAGGTGTATTAATTTTAACGAACGTATACCTGTGCGTAGTGTCCGCACAACCGTGAGCAGTTGTTATTATTTTTGAGTGAGTACACTCCTTCTTTGTTCCATCTGTGTATGGCGTTCTCTACTGAGAAGGCTGAAAACGGAGCCCCCAGCCAGATGTTCTCGCCCATCCATCCGAATGGCGGGTGCCCGAAATGTGCCAGTCCAGGATGATGAGAGGACTTGCAGTGTCTCGCCCGGTCTCTGGCACCTTTGGCTAATTCATTGTCCCAGGACTGTAGACAAACACATCCCCACAACAATAATGCAATAGAATTACAATATGATTTAAGATATGATTGACAGGACTTACTTAACAAACTTAATCCAAATCAACAACAAAAAACTCCAACAAAACTTACATTTAGAAAGTGATTCGTACCAGAACTTTTGCTTCTGGAACATTTGAACTAGTTAATCTAAGTTTGGTTATCGCTGAAATATTTAACTTATTCAGATCAATTGATTAACTGATCATCATTAAAAAATATAAATTAATAACGTGTAAAATGACTATTGATGGAGCGATATCAGAATATGCCTGTGAATCCCTTTCAGAACCCTCTTCATGCATCATCACAAACAAGACCCTTTGTTGTCTCTTCATTCTTTTACTACTTAGAAAAACGCAACCCAGATCAATACACACAAACACACACACACACAAAAGGGAGCCTTTTCTTTCCACTCATACAAAAACATCTCTCCATTGCCATGACAACCAGAATGATGGTTGTACATATTTGTTGTATTCTTAAACCAAACACTCTGAGACAAAAACAAAAGAACATGCTTTTAGGTTAGCATGATTAATCTGTGTCATTTTGATATATTACCATTAGAATTTCAAATGCGGAGCGCTGGGGGCATTGGATTTCACACACGAACAAGTAAATACAGAAAAATGATGATGAACATGAGTAAACAAGATTGAGTAAACAACATGCTTAAAATCTGCGCAAATAATTATAAACATCTACAAGTTTGGGGGAATGATTAAATTTAAACCCCAGGTGAAAATATGTACTATCAAATGCGTTAAAATGTACTTAAGTAGTAGCCTACAATACAAATATAGGCCTACTATAATGCATTTTTAATAGATTTAATAATACGTCTTTTTCACCTGGGACGAAACAGAACCGATGCATCAAATACCTGTGCCCTGAACACCTGTCTTACCATGGAGCGAGCACTGACCGCAGGTGGAGTGATGTGCAAGCGTTGCGTGTTATGCGCCTGCACACACCTGCGGATGAACTCCGGTTCCGTTATTCCCGGTAAGAGCGCCAGAACGCCGAATGAGCCGTACAGAAGAACCGATATCCGTAAGAGAAGACCGCCGAGAGAGTCCATGGCAGGAGATTGTCCTGAGCCGCGATGCTTTGCTCTAGATAAATGAGTCAATGGAGCATCACTGCAGGAGACGCGCTGACCTGTGCGTCATGGTGCCGTGGATATGCCCACTCTCTCTCCCTCTCTGTCTGTCGATCTCACTCTTTCTATATATCTGTCTATCTGTCTGTCTTCGTACAGGGGCTTTTTAAAGGACCGATACAGAACCACCCACCATGTCACGAAAAAATTTGATGCGCGGGGCTCTTTGTCTTCATCTCTCACGCACAAGTTCTCGCGCCCGCGTACAGGCGCGCGCGCACACGTTATGTCCAAATGTAAAATAAGCCGTGCTACAGAAATGGCCATTTTGCCATATTTAGCCAGTACATATTTAGAAAGTCTAATTTAAAAGGGCATTTAGAGTTAGTTAATTTATTTTAGAAGTCAGTTGAGCTAAACTAGTGCATCCGAAAGTTTTCACAGCGCTTCACTTTTTCCACATTTTGTAATGTTACAACCTTATTCCAAAATTGATTAAATTCATTATTTTCCTCAGAATTCTACAAACAATACCCGCATAATGACTGCATAATAATGCGTGAAAGAAGTTTGTTTAAAATCTTTGCAAATGTCTTTTTGAGGATGATGCTACAATCTTGGCATACCTATTTTTGGGCAGTTTCTCCCATTCTTCTTTGCAGGATCGCTCAGCTCCATCAGGTTGGATGGGGGTTGGACAGACAGACATTTTTAGATTTCTCCAGAGATGTTCAATCAGGTTCAAGTCTGGGATCTGGCTGGGCCACTTAAGGACATTCACAGATTTGTCCCATAGCCACTCCTTTGTTATCTTGGTTGTGTGCTAACGGTCATTGTCTTGTTGGAAAATGAACCTTCATCCCAGTCTGATGTCCAGAGCGCTCTGGAGCAGGTTTTCATCAAGGATGTCTCTGTACATTGCTGCATTCATCTTTCCCTCAATCCTGACTAGTCTTCCAGTTCCTGCCGCTGAAAAACATCCCCACAGCGTGATGCTCCCACTTAACTGTAGGGATGGTATTGGCCAGGTGATAAGCTGTGTCTGGTTTCTTCCAGACATGACGTTTGCCATTCAGGCCAAAGTGTTCAATCTTTGTTTCATCAGACCAGAGAATTTTGTTTCTCATGGTCTGAGAGTCCTTCAGGTGCCTTTTGGCAAACTCCAGGCAGGCTGTCATGTGCTTCCGTCTGACCACTCTACCATACAGACCTGATTAGTGGAGTGCTGCAGAGATAGTTCTTCTACAAGGATGTCCTCTCTCCACAGAGAAACGCTCTGTCAGAGTGACCATCGGGTTCTTGGTCACCTCCCTGACTAAGGCCCATCTCCCCCGATTGCTCAGTACGGCTGGGCAGCCAGTCCTAAGAAGTGTCCTGGTTGTTCCAACACTTCTTCCATTTACGAATGATGGAGGCCACTGTGCTCATTGGGACCTTCAATGCTGCAGAAATGTTTCTGTACCCTTCCCCTTCTCAGAGGTCTACAGACAATTCCTCTGAATTTACTTTATGGCTTGGTTTGTGCTATGACATGTTAACTGTGGGACCTTATATAGACAGGTGTGTGCCTTTTCAAATCATGTCCAGTCAACTGAATTTACCACAGGTGGATTCCAATCAAGTTGTAGAAACATCTCAAGGATGATCAGTGGAAACAGGATGCACCTGAGTGTCATGGCTGTGAATACTTATGTACATGTGATTTTTTTTTTTTTTTAATAAATTAGCAAATATTTCAAACAAACGTTCATGTGGTCATTATGGGATATTGTTTGTAGAATTTTGAAGAAAATAATTAATTACATTTTTGGGATAAGGCTGTAACATAACAAAATGTCGAAAAAGTGAAGCGTTAATACTTTCCGGATGCACTGTAGGCCTATATATTTTAAGTTAATTTATTTTAGATTTAGCCGGAGATTTAAAAGAGTATTTACTATAATATTCAAATGATTCAAAGCTATTAAATGTTTAAAACAATAACGATTGGAATATTATTATTTATTTATTTTCCAAGTTAGATGCCTTTTTGTAGGCTATATTTCATATGATTTTTGATCATATTTAGATTTAAAGCAATGTATGTATAGAAATGGAATACACAAGATTTACTCATTTGTGTAATTCAAAATTTGGTATTATCAATTCTGTTATTATTCTTATAATTGTGTTTGGCGTTTATACAGTGTCAGATGTGATCACAGTCTTAACATATGTATTAACAGGGTATTTGTATTATTTATTTTATTTTTTAGTGCCATGCATTTCAGACTTCATTACCCACAATCCTTTTACGATGCAGTCACGCTGCCATCGCCAGTGTTCTGTGTTGGGTTTGAAATCGCCACAGCAACGTGAGCGCGGAAGTGAAAACTGTCTTAAAACCTGTTAATTTTGTACAACTATAGTATTTACATATACATAAATATAGTGTACAGTACCACTAATAATGAAAGCAAACGTGAAACCTCCACCCTTACATAAAAGCGTGCAACAGGTAAGTGCGCAATGCCTGTTATGTATGGCTTTTAACTCGAAAAGGTGTTAAGCGTTGTTAATTATTCTTTCTGTTCATTTGCATGTATATTTGAAGCCCAAGATAACTGGAGCAGACCGCGGGCCGAGGCCAGCAGAGTAAGTTAAGAGAACTGAGATAAGCTTGCAAACACATATAGTTTGTTAAGAGTTATTTCATATTTAATTAATGTATTATTATTATTTAATTGTTTTTATTATTAAGTTATTTATTAATTAAATATCGCTTCCAGAGTTCCAGTGCTAAAGTTAGAGACCCTGCAAGACATGGAGGAGGAGGTGGGATAACAAAACATGATGCTGTGTAGTTTAAAGACTTGATTATGCAAATAGAGGATAAGCAGGTCTAACACAATTGCACATGTATTTTTTACAGCGTCTTGCCATAATTCCAAAGGATGCTGCTATGAAGATTGTTACAGGAGATCTGTCAGCCATGAGTTGGGGCTCTTCAGCCTCCACACAGTCAAAGCAGGTGCTCAAACAAAATTACCTTAAAGAAACAGTTCACCCAGAGTTAAAATTCTGTCATTTTATGCTTTTTACTTGTACTGGTAGTTTTTACCCAATGCAATTACAATGAACGAGGCTTTTGAGCTACCTTACATAAAGCCAATGTCTTAGTCCCAAAAACAAACAAACAAAAAAATTCATACAGGCAGCATTTGATTTCAGCATCTTGTGCTTTTCCCTCCCAGTGTTTTTCGACTAAGATGAAAGGCGCCATTAAAAATCACATGCCTGCTGTGGATCATGGAGAATCACTACAGCTGAACCAGGCACAGACAAGTCCACTGTACAGCCACAAACCAAACCTGGATTCATCCACCTTCACCTCTAAAAACACAGCACAATCCATCTACAACCAGTCCAACACTGTACGACCCAACAGCAAGATGATGGATGCGGTGAGCTCAATACACGAGCCCTATCCAATCAAATGTCTCCTTACTCTTTGCCAGAGATATTCTTATACTGAAAACTCAGGTTCTTTAGCATTTTAATAAGAACAATAGTAAAGTTGGATCATCTATCCATCAATGCCATCCATCTATCCTCTGCAGGACGTGGGAAGTTGGATCATGTGCAAAAAATATACAGCACTCTGAGATCATTGAAAGTCTTTCTGAAATGTATAGTCAGTTAATGTTGAAAAACGGTCAAAAAGTTAAGAAACATTAATATTTTTTTATGTTTTTGAAAGAAGTATCTTATGCTCATCAAACCTGCATTTATTTAATCAAAAATACAGAAAAAGCAGACTTGTTGTGAAATATTTCAATTTAAAATAATGGTTTTCTATTTTAATATTAGAGGTGGGCATAGATTATTTTTTTTAATCTAGATTAATCTAGATTAAAATGGCTCATTTGAATTCTGCCGAAAGCATTCACAATATGTGTGCTACTCAAATAATGACTGGTGCTTTCACACTTGGTTCGATTGCCTGACCGAACCCAAGTTTGATTGCTCCCCCCTGCTGGACCGTGTTCATATTATATTGGGTCTGAACCGGGGTGCGGTTGCGTCATCAGAGCAGCAGCTGTTTACCCCGTTGCTTGGCAACAAAAGGAGCGAGGAGGTGGCAAAATGAATAGCGTTGTTCACCTAACTTTTCATATTTTTGTTTTTGAACCGTTGGTTTTGTTACCAAAACTTCAGTATGTACTGACACTTGCGTCTATCTGCCGCGAATGTACTGCAAATGCTCTAGTGTAAAGAACGCTGACGACGAGCAGAAAGGAGGTTTACAGCTCTCTGCTTACAGTACGTCAGTCACGCTCGTCAATACTCGAGTTCGTATGCCAGCGTTCACGCTTGATGTGCTAATTTCACAGAAGGCATACACGCAGGTTCGAAGACTCGTTCTCGCTCCCTACAGTGCAAGAATACAAGAATATCTATATGTAATATGTATTCGGCTAGGAATACATCCGCGCTAAAATATCACGGTGAAAGTCATCATAGCTTGCGTAGCATAGACCCAGCTCCCAACCAAATTTTGAGAATAGATTAACGGCGATATTTTTTTTTATCGCCCGATAAGAGTCTCACGTTAACACAGCACGTTAACGCCGATAACGGCCCACCACTATTTGATATACTTTAAAATAAAATAAAAATCTGTGATAGCAAAGCTGAATTTTCAGCATCATTACTCCAGTCTTCAGTGTCACATGATCCTTCAGAAATCATTCTAATATGCTGATTTATTATCAATGTTGGAAACAGTTGTGCTGCTTAATGTTTTTTTTATATATAACCTGTGATAATTTGTTTCAGTGTTCTTTGATGAATACAAATTGTATTTAAAATAGAAATCTTTTGTAACAATATACAGTACCGTTCAAATGTTTGGGGTCGATCATTTTTGGGGTCAGTCAATTTTTATTCTTTTTTATTTTGAAGGAAGTTAATACTTTTATTCAGCAAGGATGTGTTTAATAAAATGTGATGGTAAAGAGTTCTATTTTGAATAAATGCTTTTCTTTTTAACTTTTTATTCATCAATGAATCCTCACAGGTTCCAAAAATATATTATGAAGCAACTGTTTACAACATAAAAACTCATAAAAACAAGTATCAAATCAGCATATTAGAATGATTTATGGAGGATCATGAGAATGCAGAAATAAATTGTATTTAAGTATATTAAAATAGAAAGCCATTATTTTAAAATGTAATAATATTTCACAGTATTATTGTTTTTTCTGTATTTTTTATTTTAAAAAATTAGGCTTGAGCATAAGAGACTTCTTTTTTTTAAAAAGGCAATGTTTCCACGTTTTTGACCAGTAATATTATTATTATTATTATTATTATTTTATTTACTAATTTATTATGTTTTCACACAAAAGCAGTTTACTCTGGCAATTATGGTATTGACTTTCATTCAGGCCAAACATTTTCTGGCACATGTTTTTGATCAGTTTATTGGGAGTTTATTGTCTCCCTCTGGAGGAGCTTGTTTGTCCAATGTGTGCATGTAATGTGATTGGATGATATATTTGGGTGTTTGTGGGTAGGAGGAGCTTACCGAGGAGAGGAAACTGCAAGCAGTAATTGAGCAGGTTATGGTGGACCAGCTGTCGAGGTCAGTATCTCTCTCGCTCTCCCTCTCTCTGTTCCATTTTTTGTCAGTCTGTGGTTAGTAATAACGTCGTGAGGGTTCTCTGATGCTCACGCAGGGCTGTCATTAGCGATCCGGAACAGAATGCTGTGTCTGCCATTCCCACGAGTGTCCCACCACGCTACAGGAGAACTCTTCACCACACTAAGTAAAACCCACACACATACATGACTCAGATACAAAACACACTCTCTCTCCCCTTCTGTCTCATACTCATGGGTTTGGAGAAGGTCACAGCAGTTATGTCCCCACATATTTTTATCTTTATATTTATTTTTTGTATTATCATTCATAAATAGAGGTTTTTGCACCACTATTATTATCTATTATTGCTCATCCCCAAAGAAAAAGAAAAGAAAAACACAGCAACACTCAGAACACCCTCGCAACCACATAGCAACGCCTTTGCAACAACCCACAAGCACACAGTAATCGTGATAGTAAGTTTTGCAATAATGGCAAAAATAACTCACATTATCTTCAGAAAATATAAAAACCTATACATACATACATACATACATACATAAAATAAAGATTTTAGTTAGAACATTTTTGGTGACTCTTATAACAAATGTTCCTCATTTGTAAGTCACCTTAAAAAAGTGGTTCTCAACCTATTTGACTAAAAGGCTCCGTTGTCCAACACAATATTTGAAGAAGAAAAAAAATTATCGATTTTAAAGCTTTAGATAAAAGCATCTGCTAAATCAGGGTTTCCCTAACGGAAGTTTGTGAACCCCAGGGGTTTCAAGAGAGGATGAAAAGCTAATAATGAAAAAGTTATTGAGTTTCTAGTAGCATTCTAGATAGATAATTGCAATGAAATACAATACAACCGTCTAGCAAAATTATAGATTGTGATATAAGGATGTCAAACAAGTCCGTGATTTTAGTTTTATTGTGAAGTGGTTCACCACCTGAAATTGTTTAAAAACCCTTGCTTTAATATTTACATTTCTTATTTTATTACAGGGATTCACAAATTTTATTTGTCAGTCAAACCTCTTAGACAAAATCTTAGGTACTTCCAAGTAAATATTTAATGTAGTGCTGGGCAATTGATTAATCGTGATTAATCGCATCCAAAATAAAAGTTTGTTTACATAATATATGTGTGTGTACTGTGTATAATTATTATGTATATATAAATACACACACATGCATGTGTATATTTATGAAATAATTGCATGTATATACTGCATATATATTTATATAATTTTATATAACTTCTTTATAAATATAACATATTTTTCTTAAATATATACATGCATGTGTGTGTATTTATATATACATAATAATTATACACAGTACACACACATATATTATGTAAACACAAACCTTTATTTTTGATGCGATTAATCACAAATAATCGATTGCCCAGCACAAATTTTATGTTACTATTTCAATAATTTAACAACACATTTGCATGTTCAGTTTTGTGATTATAGTTAACCCTCACCTGACATGCTGGTAAACAATTAAAATAGGTTTTAGTAGGTGTTTTTTATTGATTTTCACTAAAATTGTTTTGTTTAAAAAAAAATGTTTTAATGTAAATGTAATTTAATATCCAACTAGGTAGTATGTAGCAATAATTTACAGAAAGAAATTGAAAATAGGAGTGGTTTTGTTAAACCTGTTTAGTTAAAGGTGCAGTGTGTAAATTTTAGCAGCGAGTCTCTGAATTGCAACCTCCCACCACTCATCCCTCCCTTAAGCCCAAATTCATACTTAAATTTATGCGTAGCTACGGCATAGGCTTTGTGAGACGTGCGTACCCTACGACGTACCTTTACGCGCACCTCTCCAAAAATGGAGACGCGCCAATTCTACGCGGACCGCAAGCGCTGTGATTGGTCTGCAAGAACACCCCCGCCTCCCCTCAGGTCAATAAATAAATAATAATCTCTGCGATAGGAGTGTGTGTGTGTCCATAAATGGGATGATAGTTTCAGCCTTACATCTGCTACATAACATTATATTTTATAGTGCAGAGATTATTTATGTTAGTGAATAAATACATAGATCCACTGTGTATAGTTTATTTATTTTTAAAACCAAACATGTTAATCAGTGATCGTTTTGTGATTTCAACAGAATGAATAGTCTCCACAACAGCAATCGATTGAAGCGATATAGCCTGTGCACGAGCTACCGATACTGAAAACAGCGCCACGAGCTCTGCATGATTTCACAAACGCATTCCAGCGCCAGATCGCCTCTTATGTAACTCTACTAACCAATGAGATGCTTCATTTGTATTACATACAACAACTCAAGCTGCAAGAAAAGCCGCTATCTGACGCCATGACACCTGCTGGTACTCCGACTATGTAAACAAACCGCTTCTTCTGCTTTTGCCTTGATACTGTGGGTTACCATCAACATGCCCGTGGACACTGCCAACAAGCAGTCTGCATGTGGAATTGCACATTGATGCGGACAACAACGCAGAAGTATAAATGAAAACCAACGCGTAACTTGCGCTGTAGAGGATATGGCATAGGTCTGACGCAGAAGTATAAACCAGCCTTTACGAAGCGCATAGAGAAGCTACGGTGGCTGTAACAGGACAAAGATGTTGTCGTCTGAGACAGCAGAGAGTAGCTAGCGCTCTGTAGAGAAGTTTGTCCATTTAGGGCTACTGTAGAAATACGGCAGCGCAAAATGGTGACTATATAGTCTAGATAGATAGATAGATAACGGTTCATTGTTTTAGGTCTTTATACACCACTGAAAACATAGTTATGTATATTATATTGCATTTCTATCAATAGATCCTTATAAATGTTACACCCTGCACCTTTAAATTAAGTTAAAATTTTATCTTTGATAAAACTGATTTGTCATATTTAGGTTTTGTTTTGTGTCTACAGGGTAAAAACTCGGATGTCTTTAACAGAGAACACCTTATCCAACAAGCTCTGTTTTCAAGCCAGGATTTTATCAAGGTAGTTATTGTGTTGTAATGGAGATTAAGTGTTTTTTAATTTTTTTTAAATTTTGTAATGCACATGTGTTTGATTATATAGGTGTGGACGTGAGGCTTGCCGAAAACTGATAGGCTTCTTTTTCACGTGTGACCAAACACTGACCGTGTATGAGTATCGAAATTTTGGGAAAAACAGGTCAGGTTATGATGCTTTGCCTTTGTACAAATACAACACATCAAATAGTTTCCCTCTATTTTAAAGTGTTTAAAAAAACAAATGTTAATCAAAACTCTTTCAGGTGGAACGCATTGCCCTTTATCACTCGTGATGTGTATTTGAACAGAGGGAGGCCGTACTGCCTGCAGGACATCTCACAGGTTCGACACTCATCATCTTTCAGCTTTCACACACTCACCGAATAATATTAATTCATTAACACTCTGCCTGCATCTCCCAGGGTGCCGAGCTTCATTTCTGTACAGACGGCCCACACCTCCCCCAAAGTCTGAGACAGCAGCCGTGCCTGACCCTCAGAGTTACTGATGTGGATGACACAGCCAAGGGAGTTCTGCTGTATGTATCACTCACAAACGTATGTACACAAGTGCACAAGTTAGAGTACTCAGTGTTTCTTTTGCACAGAACTCAGTCTGGGGAAGGTCTACATCGTCTCTCTGAAGAGGAAATCAATGATCGAAACACTTTAAAGGCAATTCAAGGTTACTACTAAACACAAGCATTCGCTTTTGCACACAACATTTATTTTTTCAAATGCATAAACATTCATCCAAAATGTTCACCCATTCATGATGTTTGTCATTTTTTAATGTTAAACTTAGGCTCATTTTAATAAAATGATTTACATGATCTGCCAATTAATTGCCTTCACTACTGTCAGTCAGTGAGATTTTTAAAATGTTTTTGAAAGAAGTTATAAAAAATACAGTAATATAAACAGTAATATTGTGAAATTGTTTAAAATACAGATTTTCTATTTTAATATATTTTATAAATGTAATTTATTCCTGCGATCATTACTCCATTCTTCAGTGTCACATGATCCTTCATAAATATTTTTTGTGGAAATTGTGATTTTTTATTTCAGGATTCAGGAAACAGCTTTATTATAAATCTTTTGTAATGTTATAAATGTTTTAACTGTCACTTTTGATCAAATCAAGTCATCCTTGCTGAATAAAACTAAATATCAAGAACAAATCTTACTGACCCCAAACTTTACATCAAATAAATAACGTAATAACGTAGATCAAATAAATAAAAATGTTAAATAGATAACAATTGGCTTTAAAAATCAATATATCTATTGCACATCATTGAAACTGGCCAACAATCCACTTTGAAATCACATTTTTAAGATGCCCTGCGAAGTTAAAAACCTTTAAAAAGCTGTATTGAGTTACCTAAAATTACACACCTTAAAGTGACTTGTACTTTTGATGGCACATTGATAAAACCAGTCACAGTAATCTTGACATGGAATCCAGCGCTCTGATTGGTGTGTGTGTGTGTGTGTGTGTTTGCAGGTGAAGTGCGTGATCGGCTGAGGGGATGTGCGATCCAAACCCTAATCAATCTAGGAAGAGATCTCCAGAACTTAGATTTAAAGATTGATGGTGTGCAGCAAAAAGTGATGGAGCAACTGTGCCTTACTCAGCAGGTAAAGAGAAAAAATCTCAAAAAACATGTTTAAAATGGTAAAAGCTAAATTGGAAGCAAGTAGATATTTACATTTTCTGAAGGATATCTATCTATCTATCTATCTATCTATCTATCTATCTATCTATCTATCTATCTATCTATCTATCTATCTATCTATCTATCTATCTATCTATCTATCTATCTATCTATCTATCTATCTATCTATCTATCTATCTATCTATCTATCTATCTATCTATCTATCTATCTATCTATCTATCTATCTATCAGGCATGTTGATGTAGGACATAATGTGAGAGTGCTGAGCCGTTACATTAGCGTGTGCTGTGTGTGGCAGGACTTCGAGGCGGTGTGGAGGATTGTGAGTCGGCGTGCAGAGAGGCGGGTGCACCCCGCTGATGTGATGCGTGCCGTCACCGGGGAGATAAGCGAGAACAGAAAAGCCGTTTTCCTGAAGGTGACAGACCAGCCGGACTGCTTTTGTCCTCCAGAGGACGCTGTTGAGCTCTGTAAGTTATTGGCCATTTGCTAACGTTTCTATCTTTCCCCTTTTTAGGTTTATGTAAAGCTTGACCCAAATAAAACCGGCTCCATCCTCCTGAGCGATATTGAAAAATTCTATAGAGGCAAACAAGAGTCTGACGCAGCACACGGTGAGCCACTGATCATTTGGTCTCTTGCTCACAGGCAGCAGCTATTGTAGTCGTGTTTATTCAGTGTCGGTCAATATTTCATGACAAACATGAGGGTTGGTAAGGTGTGGAACTTCAGTATTATTTTCCGGAAAAGCTGTATAGAGTTCACTTTACACATACACTTATAAAGACAATGAGTAAAATATTAAAAATTCACAAGAGTAATATTGCTGCACGGGCCACATGGATGACTAATGTTTATGAAGACATTACTGTATAATTTTTACTTCTGACAGAAGCCGGTCCGAATCCTGACATTCTGGCCTTTGTACGGGAAGCAGGAAAGGTCACCAAGACTGTGTCCTATGCTGAGTTTGAGGACTTTTATGAGGGTTTAAGTATTGAAATCCCTGATGACGAAGAATACATCAACAATCTGAGAGCTACCTGGAGTATTTGAGACTATCTGCCTAGTTTATAGACTGACGCTTTCTGAGTATGGGTAAAATGTTGAGCTTTTATGTACTGTACATAGTAATGTTTGTTTATAGGTTTTGCTTGGTCGCAGCTTAATGTAAAGTCACTTTATATTACTCCTCATATTAATAACCATTCATATTCCAAAATTTGACTTCTGAATTGACAAAATGCGTTAGCTTCAACAACATGGTGTGCTGTGTTGTATATTGCACAGTGTACACTACTGCTTAAAATGATGGGGTCAGTACTTTATTTATTTAAGAAATTAATACTTTTATTCAGCTAGGATGCATTACATTGATCAAAAGTCACAGTAAAGACATTTATTTCAAATATTTCAAATGCTGAACTTTCTATTCCTGAATGAAAAATGTTTCATGGTTTCCAAAAATATTAATCAAAAAGTTTTTTTAATAATACATTTTTTAGCATAAAATCAGCATATTAGAATGATTTCTGAAGGATCATGTGACACTGAAGACGAGTAATGATGCTGAAAATTCAGGAATAACATATTTGAAAATATTAAAACAGAAAACACAATAATATTGTGTTTAATAACAATAATTTCCACAATATTACTGTTTCTATTGTATTTTTGATCAAACAAATGCAGCCTTGGTGATCATAAGAGACCTAACTAACTAAAAGTTTTAACTACTGCTTGGATTGGCACATGCTAACAAGTTTTAATTGATAAATTATTGTTTAAAATATTTTGTATTGATTTTATTGAGCTACTATAATATCTGTACATATACAAACCTCAATATAAAAAGCTATGCAAAAATGAAAATTCACAGATGAATCATGTGTCCAATATGGACATATATGCATGCATGGCATTAAAAGGCTATTTGTGTCTACATGTAAAAGTTCTCCCTCTGTGTCCATGGCCATTAGACAGTCCATTCCCAGATCCATTAGGGTACGTGTGTGTGTAGTCTTCCTCAGAGCCCTCCTCATCCTCCTCTTCATCACTGCGCTCATCACCCTTTAGCTAAAGAGAAAGAGAATTAATATTGTGCATTGTATAAGTGAATGTGTGTACATGTATGTTTTTCTGCCCTCTACCAAAAATCTAAATGAGAATATCGAAAAAAAAATTCCATAAAGGAAAAATAGCAGAAAAAATGCTGTGATTATAATAAGATTTGAATAAAAACTGGTGTGTTTTATTGATAGTCTACTGGTGCTGTTTAATAAAAAAGTCTAGTAAAATCAATTAAATGTACATCTGCCTTTTTTGAAGAACAATGAATACTCACATTGCCGAAGAGAAACTTTTTGACCATGCGGAGGATCAGGGAGGCCCAGAACACGTGCAATAACAGCAAGACCACAAGCATGACGTTAAAGAAATAATAGCCGAAAAAGGGTTCGAACTGGTCCAGTGGATACACCCACGTACAGTGGATCAGCCTGCACACATGACACAGACACACAATTTAACAAACGTAACCCGTAAATCTCTGGCACATTTACCTCCATGACACACTCACCAGAAAGGGAAAATGATGAGTCTGGTTACCATAAAGACCAGAGCGAACACCACAAATATGCTGTTGCAGGTCGTCTCCCATCCAGCGTAGTTAAACATCTTAGCAGACTTAGAGAAACCGATAAACAAAAACCTTTAACACAAAACACCCTATACATATACTGTACATACACTACTACTAGTTCAAAGGCTGCACAACTGTAATACTGTGAAATATTACAATGTCAAATCACTTTTATATTTGAATATATTTTAAATACAAATTATTCCTGAATTTTCAGCATCATTACTCCAGTCTTGGGTGTCACATGATCCTTCAGAAATCATTCTTATACAGGTCCTTCTCAAAAAACTACCATATTGTGATAAAAGTTCATTATTTTCCATAATGTAATGATAAAATTTAACTTTCATATATTTTAGATTCATTGCACACCAACTGAAATATTTCAGGTCTTTTATTGTTTTAATACTGATGATTTTGGCATACAGCTCATGAAAACCCAAAACATCTAAAGAAATTAGCAACTTTCATCCGACCAATAAAAGAAAAGTGTTTTTAATACAAAAAAGTCAACTATTATGTTCAGTTATGCACTCAATACTTGGTGGGGAATCCTTTTGCAGAAATTACTGCTTCAATGCGGCGTGGCATGGAGGCAATCAGCCTGTGGCACTGCTGAGGTGTTATGGAGGCCCAGGATGCTTCGATAGCGGCCTTAAGCTCATCCAGAGTGTCGGGTCTTGCATCTCTCAACTTTCTCTTCACAATATCTCACAGATTCTCTATGGGGTTCAGGTCAGGAGAGTTGGCAGGCCAATTGAGCACAGTAATACCATGGTCAGTAAACCATTTACCAGTGGTTTTGGCACTGTGAGCAGTTGCCAGGTCGTGCTGAAAAACAAAATCTTCATCTCCATAAAGCTTTTCAGCAGATGGAAGCATGAAGTGCTCCAAAATCTCCTGATAGCTAGCTGCATTGACCCTGCCCTTGATAAAACACAGTGGACCAACACCAGCAGCTGACATGGCACCCCAGACCATCACTGACTGTGGGTACTTGACACTGGACTTCAGGCATTTTGGCATTTCCTTCTCCCCAGTCTTCCTCCAGACTCTGGCACCTTGATTTACGAATGACATGCAAAATTTGAGCGACAGTCCAGTGCTGCTTCTCTATAGCCCAGGTCAGGCGCTTCTGCCGCTGTTTCTGGTTCAAAAGTGGCTTGACCTGGGGAATGTGGCGCCTGTAGCCCATTTCCAGCACACGCCTGTGCACGGTGGCTCTGGATGTTTCTACTCCAGACTCAGTCCACTGCTTCCACAGGTCTGGAATCGGTCCTTCTCCACAATCTTCCTCAGGGTCCGGTCACCTCTTCTCGTAGTGCAGCGTTTTTTGCCACACTTTTTCCTTCCCACAGACTTCCCACTGAGGTGCCTTGATACAGCACTCTGGGAACAGCCTATTCGTTCAGAAATTTCTTTCTGTGTCTTACCCTCTAGCTTGAGGGTGTCAATGATGGCCTTCTGGACAGCAGTCAGGTCGGCAGTCTTACCCATGATTGCGGTTTTGAGTAATGAACCAGGCTGGGAGTTTTTAAAAGCCTCAGGAATCTTTTGCAGGTGTTTAGAGTTAATTAGTTGATTCAGATGATTAGGTTAATAGCTCGTTTAGAGAACCTTTTCATGATATGCTAATTTTTTGAGATAGGAATTTAGGGTTTTCATGAGCTGAATGCCAAAATCATCAGTATTAAAACAATAAAAGACCTGAAATATTTCAGTTGGTGTGCAATGAATCTAAAATATATGAAAGTTTAATTTTTATCATTACATTATGGAAAATAATGAACTTTTATCACAATATGCTAATTTTGTGAGAAGGACCTGTATGCTGATTTGGTGTTGAAAATAGTTGTTCTGCTTATTTTTGTTTTGTGGAAAACATGATAGTTTTTAAAGACTCTTTGATGAAAAGAGATTTCAAAAGAACAGTTTGCTGAAATAAATACATATAAAAATTATTGCTGGCTTAATTTTTTTGGGTGATCTTTAAGATATGTTGGACTCTTCTTTTGCCATTTCTCTCTCTCTCACCTCGAGTAGGACATCTGATGTGTCATGCACCAGCATCACCAGTGTGCCAATGCGGATGTAGTTCGCACACCAGGAGAAGGACAGCAGAGTTAAAGTGGCCCAATGATGGACCAACTGCTCCTTAAAGTCCTACATATCGACAGAGAGAGAAATAGACATATCTCTTAACCCTCGTGCGTCAATTTAAAAAAGTTACACAAAAATGTAATGTAAAAAATCTTGGGAGCATAGACTTAAATTTCATGGTTCCATTTTACCCGTGGCCCATTACTGTTGAAGTCAAAAAAATAAAAAAAGTTTAAAAAGTGAAATAAAAAAACTTATAGAGGTTAAAGTTTATGAAAAATTATTTATGAATATTATTTTATATAAAATATATATTTAATGAAACACGTTGAACTCTAAAACTGCAAAAAAAATCTAAGCCATAAACAATTTTTGTTCCAAATTTGAGGTTAATATCTCAAGAAATTAGCTTTCAGTAAAATTTTGTTTTGGGCGCAGTTCCAAATTCCCCACATTAGATGCCAGCAAAGCTCCACTGACACACACAGTGGTTGGATTTGTGATATGTAGTAGAGTTTTTCTCTCTCAAATATTAAAAGCTCACACACACATTTTTATTATTATTACACAAATACAAACCACTGACATCTACACCAACACACCCACACAGTTATAGCTGCATAATTTATCCAATTGGATTTATAATATGCAGAAGCAGAAAACAGGAATAAAGTGAGTATTTGCTTTATAGACCAAACCTGGAAAAATGGCAGCATCTGGAATTAAATTGTAAAAATGTACATTTTGAAGCCTTGCCAACAGAATGAAAGCCTATTAACAAAGATTGCATAACTGTTTAGTTAAATGGCCCTGCAGTTTTACTGGATTTCAATGGGGACATTTTTGTTGAAAAGGTCCTGAGATTAACTATTTTGTGTATCTAGTGCAAAATATAATTTTTAAAGGAAATGGGGGTGAAATAGTAAGTGTCCAATAAAAATACACACCTGTGCCAAAATGTATACAGTTGGCATTCACACAGGCAAAATGATAAATAAAACCTTAAAACGACAAACATGTCTAAGGTCGCACAAGGGTTAAGATATGTCCATTTTATATTAATCATATCATATTATCATGTATTTACAAATTCCATGAAATTTCTCCTTAAGCATATTATTTTAATAAATGCAAGACATTGCATTCCATTTATTAAAACTTAATGCATTCAACTGCATGAGCTGTCTGTGTTGTGACATTAATAGCTGTGCTACCTGCAGGCTAGATGATTTGTTTATGACCTTGATGTGACCTTACCGATTACACCTTATACATAATCGTTTAAGTGATACAGACAATGAAATACTCATAATTGATAAGGTGAAATGGAAATACTGACAGTGGTGCATCCTTACCTTCCGTTTAACGTCTGCAGCCACACTGAACAGTAAAGAACCATAAAAACTCATCTCAATGATGTAATACCAGTATTGAGAGTCCAGCAGTGACTGCACACACACACACACACACACATATAGAAACACACAAAACAAACATATTTAAAAACCAACCGCCATACAAACACAACTCTCCCGGAACAACATGCAAATATCAGACTGCTTTTCACCTTGCCATGTGAAGGTAGTGTTTTTTTAAACTTCCATAAATTACACTTACTTGTTTGGGAAATCCTGCCCACACTTCTCGTAGATCATAAAACCATGGTTTCTGTTGCACAAACAATATAATTAACAGTTTATTTGTTCTCATAACCAAATAATACCATTAGATAAACATGAAAAGATTTCAGAGTGTATAAGCCGTGAGGATTTTTCAGAGATTCTTTCTCCAAGTGACATCGCCATTATGTGGTGACAAGTGAATCATTCAATTATTCCAATCAACAGATGGCTGCATCTGAAATCGCATATATAAAGTATAAAAACAGTATGTGACTAAAGAAGTATGTCTGAATTAACAGTACTCATAAAAGAGCAGGTAAAAAGTACCCGGATGACCTACTTCTTCTGACGAAATTCTGAAACAAGCATACGATGGACACTTTACTATCCCATGAGGCCACGGGAGAGGATTTGTGAAATGCACTGAAGCGACGTAACTGACACTGGTAAGTCACATGATAATGACAACATGGCGGATGAAGTATGTCCAGATTACATTCATGCTAAACACATTCATATTACATCGAACATACTTTTTTAGTGCCCGTGAAGTAATTACTCATACTCTCATGAGTAGGCACTTATTTTGAATGAGATTTGGGACACAGCCCTTGACTGTGTCGGAAATCGCCCCCCAATCCCCTTAACAGAGCATCTGAAATCGAATAATTCCCTAATATATAGCATGCGAAAAACAGTACGCCAACAGAGTAGACGAAAAGTACCCGGATAACTCGCTTCTTCTGAGAGATTCTGAAGTGAGCATACGATGGACACTTTACTACCCCATAGGGCCACAGGAGAAGATTTATGAATGTAAGTGAAGCGACACAACTGATGCTGGTAGGTCACGTGAAATTGACAACATGGCAGATGTAGTATGTCCGAAGGTGCATCCCAATTTGCATACTTATGCTCTATTCTATGCCGTTTTGTAGTAGTGTGTTCACACTGAAACAACCAAAAACAAAAAGTGCACAAACACAGAATTTTCCATTATTTGTGAGAAAACGCTTTCCCGGCAGACAGAATTTTCCTGGTTTCCTTGTTTTTACTGTTATACTTTAGGACAGATCTTCTGAAAGAGTACTGAATCTTCTAATCAAAGCACATGAAAAGTAATTGCAGAAACAAGTGATATCATATGTAAAATAATGCGATCACCAACATTAAACAGCATATAAATCAAAAAAAATTTAACGTCTGTGAAGTAAATTCAAATCAAATGTAGTACCAACTCGGATGTAGAGTAACAAGCGCTGAATCACTGAATCATTCACTCACCCAATTTGTTTGAAACACTGATTCATTTATTGTGTGTCGCTCAGAGATAGTCAAGTGTTGATATGCTTTGGCTCCTTCTGGAAAAAGATTCCATTGTTGGAGCAAAAATACTCAAAGTAGCTGGCAATATTGTGTCTAAGATGGATGTTACTCAATATTAACTTCTTGTTTATTGAACTGTTGCATAAAAGCATTATCATAGGCTGCTCACACTCCTGCACCTTTGCACAAAATATATTATTTAATTATAGGTTCTTATAGGTTCTTTAAGACAAATGGATTTCTGTGTTCTTAAAAGCGTCAACACAATTCACAAGAGACTACCCCACAAGTCTCTAAGATAATATAAACTCTAGATATAGCTATATGGAATTTCATGCCCAAGTTGAATATATAAGAATACATAATTGTGATGTTTTTCTTAACAAGTCAATTTTAATGTGTGTGCAGGGCTTGTCCATGCCTGTTATTGTGCCCATTTGTGAAACTTTCTATCAGACTGGAGCTGTTCACAGGTGGGAAAATGTTACTAATTACCCCTCAGGCATTTCTCACAAACACACACGCTGATTCAAGGTCTCTCCTGAGAATCTCTGCATGTGCTGTAACACACATACACAGTTACAAGCAGCTGTTTGGAGGTCATTCAGATGTTCAGATACAGTCTGAGGTCTATGTACAACAAAAAAACACTTACATCATATAAAGCCAAAACACCTCCGAAAGACGAAAACAGGTAAAAGGCAAACCGCCAACTACAGAAAAGGAAATTCTTGTTAATAACAAACATACACACTTGAAAAACAGAAAGGGTCAAATACGAATGAGTCAATCATGAATGTTTGTTTAGTGTGTGTAAATATACCTGGCTTCTTTGAATTTCTTTTGTACTCCGGGTCGGTCTTGGTTCCTCCGTATGCGGAACCAGCGTTCCACCTGCCTTTCCGACCAGCCCAGCTTTTTACATACGCCTTTTATATCCGCCTAAGTACATGACAAACACAAACATTCCTAGACACATAAACTTCATTTGTCAGTATGTGCAACATGTATTGTACGAGTGAACAGAACATATGTTTCTATTTATGATACTTTAACACTTTTATTGAAGCCTGTTTATATAATGGGAATTATTAATCTAATCTAAAGGTATTTGTAATGTCTTTAAAATACATATTGTAATATTATATATTATATGTTATATATTTTCATAACTCAACTACAATTATAATACATTATGGTATGTACCTACACATGGGCACACCTTTAAGTGAAAGTGAGAAAAAATGAACGTGACAAGTGAAGGCCTGGAATTTGTCCTCTGCATTAAACCCATCCAAGTTAACGCACACACATTAGGAGCAGTGAGTAGTGAACAAACACACACACTGCAAACCGTAGACACACACACACTCAGAGCAGTGGGCAGCCATTTTTGCTATGCCGCCCGGGAAGCGATTGGTGGTTAGGTGCCTTGCTCAAGGGCACTTCAGTCATTTCCTGCCAGTATTGAGAATCAAACCCGCAACCTTCGGGTTAGCAGTCTGAATCTCTAACCATTAGGCCACGACTACCAAAAGAATTGAATGCATTTTACAACATTTAGTTTTAATCATGTTTTAAAACATTATACTGTTTATGTTTAAGGCTTTATTATAATGCATTGCTAATACTGTTACAATATTTAATCAGAATATTTAACTTATTATAAGTTATATTTTTATACTATAAATTTATATAAGTATGTTATTAAGTATGTTATTGAAGGTAAATATTATTTTGATTAAAGATTACTAAGGCACATTAATTAAAAAACAAAATGTGCACAGATAAATAATTTATAATAACTGCAATATTCCATACAAAATAAGAATGGTCAGTTTTGATTTCATGGTGACTTTGTGATTCCAATAGGAAAATCATTTATTCACAAACAATGTTTTAT
The DNA here is from genome assembly GCA_023029165.1 of Gobiocypris rarus. Lineage (NCBI taxonomy): Eukaryota > Metazoa > Chordata > Actinopteri > Cypriniformes > Gobionidae > Gobiocypris > Gobiocypris rarus. The sequence continues at coordinate 18,283,021 of CM040918.1, forward strand.
AAGTATTATTATTGTCATTTGAAGACATTACAACATTTTGTCTGCAGATTAATTTTGATTGGTAACAGCTCTATATAGTGTCTTATTATTCCAATTGAATTTATTGATTAAATATAAGACATTTCTCAATCAGTTGATGCGGATCTTTTAGATGAATTTGAGGAGTGTTCCATTCTACTGTCTGTATATTTAAACATCATAAATAACAATGCCTGCTTTAAAGGTTTTGATAATCTTTCCTTTTACTACTGATTGTAACTTTTGTTATCTAAACGCATAGTTTAAATCATACGTTTTCCTATCAGTTCTAAGAAAGACTTTTACCCTTAAAGAAAAGGAGGTTAAAGAATAACAACTTTAACAACGTCAAATAAAGAATTGAATTATGCATGTCGTCCTTCAACTGCTTTTTGTTTCGATTATTGATACGGTATAATCTTAAAATTAATACTTCTGATTACTTAAAATTAATTAAATTAAGACAATACATAATGTAAATACAGTTATTTTACAGCGTCCTAGTATGTTACATGTAGAAGTAGCAGTAAATTATACATAACTACATGCAACTAACCATAAAAAAACCTAATCCTACATGAACCCTATAATTAATATTACTCAATACTTAAATATATAATTACACTGTAACAATGACACTTTAAAATAAAGTGTAACCAAATCTTCTTTTTTTCTTTCTTTTTTTTTTTTTTTTTACACAAAACTTAATTTCTTATATTTTTATTTCTGATTTTGAATTGAAACATGATATGTTCCTGTTCCAGATTAAATGCATTAAAAAGCATCATATACAGTTGCAAGAAAAGGTGAGTGAAAAAGTTTATGAACCATTGATTCTTAATACAGTGTTTTGTTCCCTGGATGATCCACGGCTGTGTGTGTGTGTGTTTTGTGATGGCTGTTCATGAGTCCCTTGTTTGTCCTGTGCAGTTAAACTGCCCAATGTTCTTCAGAAAAATCCTCCAGGTCCTGCACATTCTTCAGTTTTTCAACATCTTTTGCATATTTGATCCCTCTCCAGCAGTGACTGTATGATTTTAAGATCCATCTTTTCACACTGAGGACAATTGAGGGAATCAAACACAACTATTAAAAAAGGTTCAAACATTCACTGATGCTCCAGAAGGAAACACGATGCATTAAGAGCCGGGGGTGAAACATATTGAATTTGAAGATCAAGGTCTTCCGGGAAACATGTAACTATCTTCTGTTGCTTCTGAAGGGCAGTACTAAATGAAAAATGCATCGTGTTTCCTTCTGGAGCATCAGTGAATTTTTGAACCTTTTTTTAATAGTTTGAGTCCCTCAATCGTCCTCAGTGTGAAAAGATGGCATCCAGGTAACACACTGTTTTAAGAATCAATAGTTCATAAACTTTTGAACTGGATCATTTTAATAAATTCAATTTTTTTTGTCTTGTGGACTAAATGTAAACATCTTTTATGTGAAAATATCTTATTCAGGACAGTACAAAATAAAAAAAGTAACATGCATTTTGTATGATCTCTCTTATTTTGTTAAAATGATTCACATTTTCACAGATTCTGCAAGCAGTTCACTTAGTTTTACTTGCAACTGTATATAGGCTTCAAGTAATCAGATCACTGTTCAAGTCTTGTGTTTGTGATGTTACCTGTGTTGGATGTTTAGAGTGTGTTTTGTAGTATTTTTCCAGCTCTGGGTTGTGTGCCGCCCTCTTGCGAATGTTGTCTCTAACCCCAAGAGCCTCAGCAAGTGGCACCGCGATCAGCCTATTGAATGAGGGGAAGGCAGTGAAGGCACAAAGAGTGATGCCTTCTCCTGCTGTTAACCAGAAACCGTTCACTGCACTATAATAAATACAGGAACATATGATGCATATATTGTGTTTTGAATGCTGGTGTTCCCACCAGGCTTCTTAATTAGCCTAAGCAGTAAAGCTCCCTTGGCCAACTGGCTTTACCAGCTCAGTTTTGCTGACGAACAGCATGGATATACGAGTCCACCAGAGCCAAACCAGCAAAAACCAGCATGCATATTAATATGCTGATGTAAGCTGGTCTTTTCAATTTAGCTTGTGTGTGGGTGTGTGTGGGTGTGTACCTTTCATATAATGCCCTTAAACCTAGCAGCAGTACTGCTACGGGTAGAGTGATGTACAAGTGGGACACACGGGCGTAGACACACCCCTCACTGTCCTGTAGGTCCGCCCACGTCACCGGCCTCGGCAACCACAGCCGATCCCACCAAAACCACTCACTGAGCATTGCCCTGTGAAAAACACAATAACATCATGTACACTCATTCATTTAGCAGAAAGAAAGAAAGAGACATCTGGAGGTTGTAAAGCAAGTCATTGTACATATTCAGTATACATTCAGTTGCTTTGGAATGATATGCATTGAGAAAAGAGCCAATGGAATTGAACTTAAAAGAATATTTGAGTCCATTTTTCCATGCTATTGTAGTATAATGCAGTAGCTCCTGTAATAGGATACCTCCCTCCCTGACAAAAGACAAAAATGAACACAGACACCTGCTGAATTTATTAGAACATGCTGAGCATTTAAACAGGTTTTCTAGTTTCTAAGTTTTACAACTAAGAAAATGTGACGTGTTTAACAGTGTCAGAAATATTAGAGTGAGACTATGGTAATGAAAGTCATGCAAATACTCAAATCTACAATAACATGCAGAAAGAATGTGAAAAAGAGTTTGAAACATATGAACAGCTTTAAGGACAGACAGTTATGAGTCTATAAAGTTTTGCTGGGAGTATCCAACTGCAGTACGAATCTGGACATAAAGTAATTCAGACTCACTTTTAAGTCCAAGTGACCAGTATGGAAAGCCGACAGCTCAACAGAACAATACTATCCAGTATTAGTAATAGTATACATAGTAACTTGAGCTACACTGCTTTGCTCCAACAAAATGCTGCTTCAATCAGAGTCTGAGTGTTTTTGTCTTCTGTGTTAAACAAGATTCATTATCTTTTTGCATCACACTGAAGACAAAAGCACCAGACTTGGATTCAAGCAGCATTTTATTGAATGTGAAGGCAGTAGCTCAAGCTACTGTATGTATTCTTATAGTAAGTAGTGACTGTTTATGGTTACCATGACAGACAGACGCAAATAACATGTCAAAGAGTTAGAAACACATGCCAAACAGAAACAAATGCATCCATACCTTCTTTTGCCTCAGATTTGTTCTTTTTCTTGATTTTACACACACTCCTCACTCTTCCTCTTGTTTCCTTCTGTTGTGATTCTGTTCTCACACAGACCTTTAAGCTGATGAGTTGTGCCCAGTCCAGATGAATCCGCTAGATACTAACAGAACAAGCAAACACTCTCTCTCTCTCTCACACACAAACACTTTCACTGCATACCTCAACCCCCCCACAAAGAGCTCATTGAACTGCCTGAGAGTGTGTGTCTTGAAAGAGGGCCAGAGAACTAGAAATGTGGGAGGGGCCACAATCACCTCAGGTAGAGTCAAAGAAAGGCTGTCAGAGAGAGAGGCAATGAACCTTGAAATATTGCATGCCCTACACAGGTTAATAACTCACAGGCTGAATTTAGAAATGTTCTGTTTGTTACTTACTCGCAATTAGTGTTTTAGTTCATATTTACATGGCAGATATGCTTTTATTCAAAGCGACTTACAGTGCAGAGCGTTCAAGCTATACATGGTTTGTTTTGGTTTTAATCAGCGTGTGCATTCCTTGAGAGTCAACCTGTGACCTTGGCGTTGCGGTCATGCTAGCGGAATTACTGGAAATCACCGTTATCGGTTCTCGGTAACTTGTAATTGATTTGGTAAGAATGCATCTACCGGTACTTAGTTGAAACCATACAGGAATTTGTACAGGATTCCTGCCGGATCATAATTTTGAAACTATTGAAAATTATACTAATGGAATTTACAGGATTCCAACACAAAACGATCTAAGAACACTGTAGTTTGGGCTTTTATGATTAGCAATGTTACAAAATGCACATTAAAATCAATTAAAAGAACATTTCGTAGGATTTTTAAACTCCTATAGCGCCGCCTGAGGATTATTTTAACTGCGGATACTTAGCAACAATACATTATGCAATACTAATCAAAGAATGATAATCAAAAGATATTAAAGTGTGTAAAGAATTTCTTTGCAATTACTATCACAATTTGGAACCAATCCGAATGTACTGAAAACATTGGTTTATTTCATTTTTATGGTACCTTTAACACATTCTGTTGACTAAGTAACTTTTGCACCTACATGTCTGCTAACTGTCATTAGAGTGTAGGAGTAGTAGACTGGTAGGGTTAGGATTAGAATAAATTGACATGTACTTGCAATATTATAGTTAATAGAATGTCTGTTGGAGAACCATCACAATAAAGAGTTAGCAGATATTTAGCAGTCTAATAATACTCTAATAAGAGTTAGTTGACATTTAGTTGCAAAGTTACTTATAGTCAACAGAATGTTCAAAAGGGACTATCGAAATAAAGTGTTACCATACTTTTTTTTTTACTAGATCCTCTAAGTCTTACTGGATATTGCGCAATCTTTATCAGAACATACTACATTAGAGATTCCTTTTAATATCCTTCAAATGCATATTATTCCATTGATAATCATACTAGTTCTATATCTAGGTTTTGTGTCATGTTGTATGGTCCAATAGGAATCCTGTACACAATCCTTTAGGATTTTGACTACTATTAATGCTTTTTAATGTGTTTTCATGCGAATAAAGCTGAACTTTAAAAATGAGAACATTTTGGTTTGTCATTTTCCTCTTAGGAACATTTGGATCCTTTAGGATTGGTTCCTAGGATTATATTTCATTAAGATGTTTACTAATGGAAAAATCCTGTATGTGGTAATACAGAAGAAATCTTTTCTCAATATTGTAAAGGTGTATGAATCACTGGCTCCACATGTGCTCACTAGTCTGTGCATGACTGGATCCTTATCCTAGTCCTTAGTCACTGGTGTGATCTCACTGATTTTTGGCGTAGGTTTGCTGTCTCCATCTAGTGGTGGTCAACAATACAGCATTTAGAGGGTCAGTATACAACACAGGGTCAAGGTTTTGTTGGTAAGTATGATCAAGTTAGCTCTTGCTGGTAGATACCTTAACTACAGCATTATAGAGGATATATAGCAAAATAAATCAGATATTCTTAAAATCTTGGTATATTTTGTAATCCTATCTTAGATATAAACCCCCCCAGAAACTTCTTCCTTTACACTTTTTATTATGAACAATTTTTTTATTATAATATCAAAATATTTCAAAGTTCCTCAATATTTCTAGAAACACTGTAACATGGACATGAATTTTCTATGTGAATGCTGGTTTGTAACTGTTCTTATCTAATGGATCCCTTGTAGCACAATGCATATCATACACACCTGCCTCTCAACACAGAGTTAATACACAGTGGCCATGCCCACACTGCAGCTAAATACAGTTGTCACTCCAGTTGTTTAAATAGTTCACCCCAAAATGTTTGTTTGTCACACAAGCTGTTGAATGACATACAACCATACAGTTGTATTGACTACTTTTATTGTGCTTTTGGTACTGTTTAGATTGTGTAAAAGTATAATAGGCTAACCGTTCACTTTCATTATATCAATCAACAGAATTTCTTATTTTGTGTTCCAGGAATGAAAGAAAATATTGGTTGGAGCGACATCAGGGTGAGTAAATGATGACATCATTTTCATTTTGGGTGAACTAATCCCTTAATCCTATTACACACAGAGTTTGGTTATTAGAGACAACTAATGATGTATTAAAAATGACCAGATGCTAGTATTAGTTAAAATATAAAACACCAAACAGGCTACTACTTCTTGGTTACAGCTGTGAGACATCAACTATTGCTTGTTTGGGGTAGTAGGATTTACACCTGCATTATATACACAAATGGAATAATAACTTAGCAATTCATTCCCAAAAAAAAATGCGGATGACACTTCAAAAACCTGGCAGTGTGCACGTGGCCTGTGTGCTTTCATACCTTTTCCTGGATGACTGGGTCTAAATCCCTGAAAAACCTCTTCACAGTGAATATAGCATGCTTTACTATAGCTTTAGCTGTGCTAGCATAGTGCTAAATGGGATTTATGTTAAACACTACAGTGTATTTGCAATGTACGGTGTAATTGGCTTTGCAAGTCTTATGAATCCATTTCAACATCACATTTTTATCATGTCATGAGCATGCTAACCGCCGAGCTACATGCTAACTTGTCATGTGGATGAGACACTACAGATGTTGCCACCAAAGACAAAAAGACAATTCCACAAACAAGTTGGCTCATTTTGAAGCTGAAGTATTATGTTAAGGAAGTTCACATTTAGTTATTATTCTGGTTAAGTACATGTTAACAACACCATGAAATGAAAGTTACACTTGCTGAGTAACAAATCAGTATGGACTGCAAAGCCCTTTGGCCCATATTCCTAATCCTCTCTCTCTCTCCTCACCAGTTCTGTTTGAAGATTTGGATGAGATTTTGTGTGTGTATGTCTGTACAAGTGTTTATATGTGAAAGAGAGAATGGCAAGTCACAGTATAAGACAATGTTTGAGAGTCATCAAGCCATGTCAAATGGCTCTAGAAGAATAACAGAATATCCAGAATGCACAAGCTGGATTGGCTGCACTCGGTCCTCCAATATTGACTTGATGTTTCTGTGCAAAAGGAGTCCCCCTTGTCATTCAACCGAAGTAGCACATCTCGGTAGCAACCAAGTGAACCTCTACCAAGCCATCAACAATTGATCTACATCCAGAGTTACCGAAGATGCTTGTTCTATTATCAATGAGAGTCAAAGATGAGTTGTTGATGGCATGGGTTGCCTGGCACTGAAAGTGATCGGATGCAAGGTGCTGAAGAGGTGGAGTGTTTTTCCACTTCGGCTTGTCACACTCATACGGGAGTGTTACTTTTGAGATCACTGGGTGAAGGTGGGATCTGTTGACTGAGGTGTGGGAAGGTGGTGGAATGGCTAGGTCTGGTTGACGTTTCCTCTGGAGTTTCTGAGCCTCTATACTTCAGAGGAAGAGTCTGGCATCGGCCCTTAACTTTCGAGCCTGGATCATGAGGGGGAAGCCCTTTCATTGAGCTTCCCATTAGCTCAGGTTTGGAGGGAGGCCGTGGTAGTCCTGTTGACTGGATGCCCACGAGCTCCGGTTTCGAAGGAGGACGTGGCAAGACTGCCGAAAGGCCGCTAGAAAGCTCTGGTCTGGACGGTGGGCGAGGAAGTGCTATCGAAGGGCCGCACGTAAGCTCTGAATCCAGTGAATCTGAGACAGATGTTTGGCTTCCAGAGGGCTTGGTTGTAGACAGTGGTTTAGGGACATCCAAGGTGACTTCGCTTGGAGATGGAGGAACTTTCTGGTCGAGGTGTGTGAATGTGGTGGAGTGGCTGGGTCTGGTGGCATGCTCTTCAGCTTCAGGACCTCCAGGCCTTGGTGGAAGTGTTCGGCAACGGCTCTTAGCCTTCCAAATTGGGTCTCGAGGTGGAGGTCCATTCAAGTCGAACTCCCGCTGCCGTGGTAATGAGCTGGTTTTGATGGACTGAATGGACTGGCTTGCTGATGTTGTGGTGGGTGATTCATCATGACAGGCTATCTTAGACAGGGACTCTGAAGTTGTACTGAGACTTTCACAGGTCGAATGTCGAGGTTTATCATCTGGCAGATCACTGGTGGATGCTATGGGTTCCTCATCTGACTTTTCCTCAAGCTCTTCCTCCTCCTTGTTGGACACCGGAAGTTCTTTCAGCTCTTCATCCGACTGGCTTAGCATTTCCCCACTGCAGACAGGCAGCTCCTCCTGTGATCCTTCCTCTAAACCCTTGATGACTACATCATTGTTGGTAGTCGTCAGTGGGTGTGACTGAGTGGATTGCTTATCTGTCTCCTCGGAGAGCAGAAGATCCATCAGGAGTGTTTTCTCTCTCTTCAGCTGCTCCTTCAGAGAACGAGGCACGTCTGGGACCAACCATGCCACCAGCATACTGAGGAACATGGCCAAGTTCTACAACACAACAACATACAGAATTAAACATCCAGTCAGCTATTATAAGAATAATTTGTGTTAAATACAACTTAAGCACAGCAGTTTGATTGGTTTCTCAGTTTGCAAGAACATGAGAACTCTTTTACAGCAATGCACTTACAGTGGAAGTATGTTAGATGCAATAAAGTCAATCATGAAATCAAAATTGACAATTCTTGTTTATTATAAATGATTTAGCAATAGCAAACCACAACCATCCAATCAATTCTTGATGGAATTTTGTTTGTTTGTTTGAGAAGCCGTTTTACTTTATAGATATATCTTACAACAGCAGTGGCGGAGCTGGACTTTTATACATGGGCTGGCCAAGGTTACTTCGGGGGTCCATAGACCTTGAAAGAATATCATGTGTAAAACTTATACGAATTAAATTTTAAAATTCTCTCGATTTGAACTTCTATACCATAGTAAAAACCTAGCTAATATAAATTTTAAACATTATTGAAGACAAGTGAACAGTCAGAAATAAATTAAGAACAGTGCTAATTAAGTGCTTAAAGTTTTCAGGGCTAACAATGTTCAGATACAGCAATTAAATAATCGAACATAAAATAACATTGCATAATCTTCACAGTGTAAATTAAATACAGAGTAATCCTTGTTAAATCTACAAAAGATCAGGTTTTTTTTTACTTTAATGACTATGATTACTTTAAGGCAGGCTATTTTAGGTTGCTGTCACTTTAAGACCGAATGCAATATATTGCATCCAATATATTTACACACATCCGCTTTCTTTCTTTATTGTTTACATTCAGTTAAGACATAACCGGCTGTGTTTACTATGATACTCGCCAAGACGGCTATTTTGCCATACTTTTATGTGTATTTGTCCGCACTATGGATCAAGCGTCATATGCCTCACCCCAGACGCATTGCTTGCGTTCTCAAGTTTAAAGCTGCAGTGCAAAACAGTGAATGTAAACACCACAGAAAAAATGGCTTTGATGTTTTGCTGTAAAAAACCAGGCACACGGAAACAGAAATTACAATCTATATTATATCTCTTCATAAGCACTTTATTTAATACAGAGAAAAAAATATATTGAAAAATGTATATATACAATCTTCCAGCCTAGGGTGAAGTCATTATGTAACAACAATCTAAGACAAATTATGTAATTTAATGGAAAACTATGTGTGTGGTGCTCTGTGACATGGCAGGATTCTGAACAGCTCTGTGCTTGTTAGATGCAAAACACAAACGTTTAGGAATAAAGGGGGTTGCCCTTGTATGTCATACACATACATCAATGATCCATTTATTCTTAATCGTCTGTGTTTTGCAGATAACGTTAATATTCTCTCTTAATATTAATCGGTAATACGTTAACAATGTGCCGTGCTACTGCACGTCAAATTGAAAGGCTTTTTTCAACAGGAGGTGAAATGGAAATAAAGTCAGATGTCAGGGGTGTCCAGGATCTAGTTCCCCCACTGCACAATAGGAAAGAAAAGACCATTGCAGCTCCCGTTTCATGCCAACTTCAATGATGTCAATTTATTTATTTTTTCTTTTTGTCAAAATAACAGACCAAACGAAAAAGACTGACAATGACTACATTTCATCAGAACATGGAGGTTTTCATTTATGTTGATAATTCTTATATGTTTAACAAAGTAATTAATAAATGTATTTGGTCAAATTTGGTCAAAGTTTGGTCTGTTATAGTTTGACACATTTATGTTATTTATCATATGGCATTTTAGTCAAATAAAAACTAGAAGATGGACTAATATTAATGCATTTTTATCATAAGACAATAACATAAATACACAGAGTTCTGCTTAAGCATAATTTCTATAAGTACTATTAGATGGTATTTGCTTCATGTGCATATGGATTTCTAAAATAATCATGTCCATCTGCCAATCATGGGTAAATAGGCCACTGCTGTTTTTGTCCACCTATATTTTTAATATTTCAGCTCTATTTTAATCTCCTATCAGTAGTTCAAAAGGGGGAAATTAGACAGCTTGAGCTCCCTCATTGCGAACAGAAAGCTAAATCTGTTTACCTTTATCATGCAAAGATTATATGGACATATGAACACGTGCAAAAGCTTTAGGGATACTTACATCACGGCTCTTCCTGGTATCATCGCATGGATATCATGTAAAAGATACCAGGATGACATAGCCATGACATTCATTGAAAAATGTTGCACAGGCAAGACTACTTTTTTTCATGGTAGAGAGAGCTTAAGTTGTATTTAACACACGGTATTCCTTGAACAACAAAAAAAGCAGTAACAAAAACTGACCTGGAAAAAAATAACAAAGGCCAGGCGTGCAGCAAGCACAGACCAGTACTGCTTAGAAAGCTGGTAAGACTCAGGAGACCATGGTGGATCTCGATAGTCTTTGTACCTATGCAGATGAGGAATCATTGAGAAGAGAGAACAATAGCAGGTAATGTATGTGAGTAGAGTTCACATGAGGATGTGTATGCATGTGTGTTGTGTGTACCTGCAAATACGGAGTTGTCTGTCAAAATCAGTGTCGTGCGGGGCTGTACCAGGTTTAAAGTTGCTTGTGTTGAAATAAGCCAGTGTGTGGTTGGTAAAACCATGCATGGTGCCTGTCTCACTGTACAAATACTGATACACCATCCGAGGAATGAACTCCGATGTAAAGGAGATCACAAATGCCTTGAGGGAATAAAGATAGAAAGAGGAAAAACACCTTAAAATATTTGCATGCAATGAGATAAATCATAATAAACACCCCCAGCAACTTAATATAATTGTTTTCACCATTAGTCACAAGCTCCATCTTAACACTCACATTTGTAATGACAGCAAACTTGCTGATTCCACTCAAGATGTTGTACCATATGCCTGTGAAAAGAAAGATCAATTCGCAACAGTCTGAAGTAGAAGGAATAATGTTAAGAGTAACCATGAGTAAGTCTGTACATATTTACTGCTACATTTCATACCAATCTCTTTAGCACTGACTGCATCAGGGCGCCGTATTTCAGTGACGAATTTTGCCGCATCTAGTCGGATTTCAATGATGTTATTAAGCAGAGCGAAGACCGGTGCCAGCGGGAAGGAGGCCACAAAGAGTGTGACGAATCCATACTGAATAACTGCAGACAAACAAACGCATACATCAATGATCCATGTCCTTAATCAAACCGGATTTCTCAAAGTCATCACAGGCATCTTCAAACACCATCGCTAAATCTCTTCTAATAAACTAATAATCATTGTGCCACTATGGCTTCCCATACAGCTGTGTGACTACAGTGAAGTATTATCAACATATTTTGCCTTGCAGAAGTGGGGGGTTTCAAACATTAATCTATAAAATAATACATTTAATATTCCTCTCTCTCTTACAAAAGGTTTCTAACCACTGCCAGATTCTCTTTTACAGCACACAGTCATTTCTTTCTAGATGCATTAAAATTCAAATGCTGATTTTTTTTTACCAAAGCTACATTTTGGTAAAAAGTAAAGCAAAGGAAACTTATCAGGTGTAGTGTTGCACAATATACCGGCACTACAAAGGTATCGCGATACCATTAAAGTAGTACGCTTTCTCATTTTACTAGTACCAGTCCAGTACTTTAAGACAGCATTTTAACTCTTTCTCTACCAGCAACATTTTTTATTATTTTCATAAAAGTTTCATGGCCCCCAGAATATTTTGTTGTATGAATATCTGAACATACAATATATCTAAAGAAAAGAAAAACTTGTTTTATTCTAGCTTCATGCATTCTTTTCTATCAACATTTGAATGTGATATAAAAAAAATGAAAAAGCAATATTTTGAGCAAAAAGCTGAGAAAATCACATAAAAGACTATGTCTGGATCTGATTCGCAACAGTGACCAAACATAGATATAATAGATGTAAAGTCCAACACCCCGAAAGCGTCACAGTCCTATATCTTATCCCGGGTCGACATTTCATTTGGTAACGTTAGGTAGTTTTGATTTATATGATGTTAAAATGTTGATGATCGCGTTATTTTACATATGCATCTGCATACATCTGCTATTGCTCATTTCTGCTTCTTCTTCCCTTGTGTTTTAATCCGGATATTCATTACTCTTTCAGAAAATGTGTCACAGCGCCACCTACCATATAATAGTGAAAACGTGGAAAGCCAGAAAATTGAATGGCAGGGGAAGCGTTATCTCTTAAATGATGAAAAAAATTACATCAATGGCGGGAAAGAGTTAATAAGAGCAGTATTTCCAGAGTTGCATCGTCGTGTGACAGCAGGACACTGCTTAAAGTTATTGGCACATTACAGTGATAAAGAAACTTGAAAATTTGAAAATAAAGCCAGGCAAGTGTTTGAAGTTAAAAAGAGTTATTAAGTGCAATAAGTCTCAAAAAGAATGCAGTACTCACACCCTATCACACACCTGAAGCATGAAATCATGATTTTGGTATTGTGACACTAATCAAGTGGCAGTCTTCACTGCGTATGCTTACAGTAGTCATTGACACACACAATCAGCTTAGTGCCACTGTAGATGTTAACCAACTACAAGGGTAATCTGATTTACATTTATTTACTGTCATGTACCTCATCAACTTGATACCGTTTCCCCTCAATCAAGTTGAGTCTATGGTCTCCCATCCACCATGATCATTCCTTGAGTATCACAAAGCTTAAGGCTGCATGTCCACCAAAGTGTTTTTTCACATGGTTGGCTGGCGTATTCAATTATTTTCAATGGGAGCGCCGCATTTTTAGAATGTCATGGGCATAACAGGGCGCTGAGCGAGTATTTCCCGCTCAAGCGCTGAACGTCGGCCCTTTTTACTGGTCGCAGAGAGTTGAAGAATGTTCAACTTTGAGTAAAACGCAGCGCTCATCACTGTCCCTTTTCACCCAGCCGTCCAGTCACAGTGGAGGAGGGGCGGGACAAATACAACACAGACCAACCGCCACATTCTGCTTGTATTGTACAACGTCAACAGATGAAAACAAGCAGCGTAATAACGGAACAAAATAATTTAAAACAAGAGCGAGAGCAAATATTTTACATTGTATATGCAATTTTATATAGAATCAATACAGAAACAAACTACCTGTGAAATGCGATACTAGTACCACTTCTGGGGCTAAGGCCTGTTCACACCAAACAAATGGGTCTGGTTTTTGTATGCGAATTGTCTGTTCAGACCAATGCATTTAAAAAAAACAGACTGACTGAATGAAAATGTGCATATCAATCCCTATACAGGGCAGAAGCAACAACTTTTAAGCCACTTCAACATCTCTCACTATGAAGGGGGAACGGATTTCGACAGCTGGATTGCTCACAATCGGATTCTGTTCCCACCATATTTCTTATACAATAAGGTTCTAATATTTATCAAGCTGATACTGGTTAAGATCCATTTAATTACAGGGTAGAATAATCGACTTCTAAGCTACTTTAACAACATCTCTCACCATGGGCAAACAATATTGCTATCTGTGGAAACACCAGCTCAATGAGCAGTTTGCGTGGTGGCATAACAGGAAACACTAACCTAAGGAAACACAGTGGGAACAGACTTTGGCAGAACACCTGTTCTGGATTGTTCCTCTGCTATTCACTGTCGCTTATGCCAGGTACACTGCATGATTTTAGCCCCGATTTTCACTCGCCGACAGTTTTGTGAAAACCGCAGACAAATACCCGAAATCAGAGGCAAATCAGTGCTCATTTATGTGTGTATGATCAAAGACGCAACCTGAGAGAAGTCTCAATGAGTCACTAATGCCCGTGAGATATTTAGCATTCTATGGCTTCTATGGCTCAGAGTCCTGCAGTGTCAGGAGTCAAAGATCTGCAACATAATATCAGCAAGCATGGCTTTTTCAAGTAACCACTCTCCTTCATATTCTTATTTTTTCTGCAAATCAGTGCACAGACAACTTGAATCGCAAGCTTGTTGAGGGCTATGATTTTACAGCAATTAAATGGTTCCCCAGACCAGGGCCATGCACAGGGGGGAGGCCCGGTGGCTAGAGCCACTGCCCCTCTGCCCTCATCGGCTCTTCCCTCCCTCACCCCCAAAGTATTGAAGGATTCCCATAAAAGTGGTCTGTTCCGCTAAAAATCCACTAATTCGCTCCGTGTTTTCCCACTCGCTCCACAGCATCGCTCACAGTCTGTGCCTGTTCTCTGTAGAGACGACAGTTCCAGAATGTCGTCAGTTTCAGAATGTCATCCCATTAACAGGTAGATTACAAACTACAATCCACATTACAGACAGTGGTTGATCTATGGAATTTGTAATTTGGTAGTTTGTCAGTCTTGTTTTGCTCCTGGTCTTTGAATAGTGCTAACAACTTGTGCAAAATATCCACGTTCTTGGAAGATAATTGTCTAATCAAATTATTGTACCTGATCTGATCTAATATAAATAACACCAAATTTGCTGTTGTCGGCACACTTTGTATAGACAAAAAACAATGACTTCACAAAAAATAAACAGCAAAGGGAGGCTAATGTCTGTTTAACATTGCAAATATGGATTCAAAGCTCCTGCAAGCCAGCGGGTAAATCATCATAAGAATATTTAGCTGACAGTTTGTCACACTTGAACTCCTGTAAAGTATCTTTCCCTTTATAAACAATTGTCTGAGTTAATACTAGTATCCATAACATACATCATATTTATGATATTGTATTAAGACCATATTAATAGTACACACAATTAAAAAAGGTAATATACTATAAGTATTCTAAATGAGTTGTATCATAGTAGGGTTCAATGGGGCTAAAAAGAAAAATGTGCCCATAAAAGTTAATACTTGTTAAAAAAAATCTCTTTAGCAAAGTTTGTACTTTTTTGTTAATTTTGATTAAAAAAATAATTAATTATGTTTAATAAATATTAAATTATAATACAAAAATATATTTAAAAAATACAGAATTTTTTTTACAGTAAAGATTCTGAAAGCATTGAATGAGATCCCATAATACTTTACAGTAGTTGCCCAACAAATAAATATATTTTTTATTATATGATATGGTTATTATCACATTTCTAAATCTGATGGTTTTATAATAAATATGATGATCATCTATAAGTTGTACAACCAACTTAATGAATGATATTTCACATCTGATTCTAACCATGTCATGTCAACAAATGGAAAAGTCAGCTAAATATTTATTATTATGTTAATTATTGTGCCTTTTACCCCAAATACCATACTTTTACATTATCTTTCGTCTTTCAAAAACTGTTGCTTTATTTACTTTTAACAAAAAAAATAAAAATAATTAAGACCCTTGTCTCAAAATATAAACAAAAATAATTTTAGCGATTATCATTTGCTACATAAATCTACAACATTTTGAAAAACATTAAATATGAGGTAAATTAGCGCAGAATCAAATTTGTATTGTTCAGTTTGAGCGTGTGGTACTCACCCATCTCCATGTACTCTGGGCTTAAACCCTCATATGGCTCCAGATCATAGTCCAAATCCCAGCGCTGCGGCTCTCGTTTGGAGTCCTTGTCCTCCTCATCTGCTGATCCATCTTTCTCCTCCTTGTACGTGCGATACATCTTCTTCAGCTTCCTGTAATGTCAAGCAGAATGTCACCTCAGCTGTGTGATTTTAAACCAACACTTCCTCCATTACTCACTGTGTACTGCTTTGGTAATGTTAAATAGTGTTGAGAATTAAAATTAAATTTAACAAGAGACTTAGGGTCTTCCTTTAACAGGACATTGCGGAATCAAAGAAAATTAGCAGAGGGTCCACAGGGAAGACTTGTGTGTAGAGTATGTGTGTGTAAAACACTTACGGAATGGCAATTTCAAACACATTATTCTGAATAAGCTGCTTCCCCAGCATAATGATTCCCAGCTGAATACACACTTCAATAAGACAGCCACCTGGAGAACACTAGACCAAAAACACATGTGCATGCAAATAGTTATGTTATGCTAAAACACTAAAGTCAAATATACTGATGTTTTAATAATTACCTCTTCCATGCGGAAATCCTTAAAGACATAAACATAGTCACCAGGACGGCCGGCAAACCTAAATTAGCACACCAGAGTTATGAGAGATATTTTAAAATGTTCTCTGGATTAAACTATGCTAACCCAGAAATTAGCATTTTGGTGTTTGACACTGATGCCACACACACTACACAGCAACGAAGTACACTGTACTACGACTCAAACACTATATAGACATAAAACACGACATGTAACACAGACACCACAAAAGAAGTTATAGAACTGTAATTCACAGCTGGAAATGTATTATTAAAATATTATATTAATATATATATATATATATATATATATATATATATATATATATATATATATATTAAATATATAATACTAATATTATACAAAAATAATTTAGATTTAAAAAAGCTTTAAATAATTTAAAGCAATTTAAATGCACAGCATGAGATTCATATACAATAATTATATTAAAGAGCAGGAAATATATAGTCAAAAATCTAAATAGAATTGTGATTTCAGGTTTAAAAGGTTTTGCTCTCTATATAAAATGTTTTATATAATGATATATATACGATATAAACAACATAAATAACATTCTCATCAATGCAGTACACAGACAGACACACAAGACTACAGAATACAGTATAAACAAACAACACTACAGTAAGACAAACACTACAATATACAATAAACACAATACTACAGTAAGCACACACTATACTGCAACACAATGGACATGGCAAACGGTAACAAAGTACATTATAATAATCCAATTATCATAGCTCACAACAGAGACAGAACGTCACATTAGTTTGGGTGGGATGCTAATGGGATGCCATTTTACCTGCCCTTAAAGAAGGCCACATAGAAGACAGGTGCAAATGAATTCATGCTCTTCAGCAAAAAAGCTTTCAAGATCACATGCTCCTCAAATGTCGCTTCAGTCTTTGGAATCTCTGAAAGTGCATCATTAACATCATATATTCATAATAATCATCATTGTTAATGCATAATGTTGTCCTTTTTAGAGTCAGTAGAAATGTTTTTCAAATGCAACATGTTTTTATATTTTTGTTTTGTAAACACACACACACACACACACACACACCAAGCTCTGTAATCCAGGCCGCTATAGCACCGTAGATCTCATCCAGCACCAGAACAACCAGCAAGTTGATGATGACAGCAGTGGTTGTCACGGTAACACGCACATTAGCCTTGGCCTCGTGATCAGGGTTCATTGACATAACAGCAAACACAATAATGCGGTAGAGAATCACTCCAGACACTGCAGAGAATGTGACCCCTACCTGAGAAAACAGATAAATAAGAATTTTGAATATTTAAAAACACTATTAAGAAAGGCTCTCATTAGGAAAGGTACCCACCATAAGGAGGATAGAGGATATGTTGATGCAATATCCTGGCAGCCGGTCCGTCCATGACAAAGACTCTGAGGCAAGCTACAAGAACAACAGCATGTTACTCCATATGCTCACCATATCAGACACATAAATACACTATCTATCTACTCAGAGAAAACAAAACATAAAAGAAATTTTTTCCTGATATTGATAAGCAATTATTCTTTTTATGTTATGTTAATTACCAATATGATTAACTATACCATATATATATATATATATATATATATATATATATATATATATATATATATATATATATATATATGTATATGTATATGTATATATATATATATATATATATATATATATATATATATATATATATATATGCTATTTTGCCCCCTTTTTTAACAGAACATCAACAGTGTTCACACTAAGGGCCAGATTTACTAAACGGGACAAATTAGCGTGAGCGCGCAATCCCATAAAAGCGCAGATGGGAGTGGAAAGTTTTGAATGTGATCTACTGACGACACACAAATTAAAGAACACAGACGCAGCCGGATCATTTGCATAATGACCAACGCAATCTACCAAGAGCAGCACAAATTAGCGTATGGTTTAAGACAATGGCATAGCCAGAATTCTATTTTTGAGGGGTCTCATCTGAAAATCGTTTTAGTACGATACCTGTATTTTCAATGCCTTTTTAATGTATTACTAATATTTGCCAGAGGAACCAAAAGAATATGAATCAAATGCGTTTTGGTTCAGTTATTTATATGCCTAATTATCCCTGTTAAAATGTATTGGAGCTACTGTTACTTTCACTGTTTATATTATAGCTCTATCATCTTTTATCTTTAATTTAATAGCACAGTGAATATTTAGATTTGCTCCAGCAGGGCTCAGCCAGTCAAGAGCAGAGAGGGATTTTTAGTGACTTTTGTTGTTAGATTAACATTGTGGAAAAATACAGCTGTTATTTGCTCATATCTAAGTTCACTTAAGATATAACTGACTATATCTCCCACTCGGTTGAAATCGCGTTCAGAACGCGGTGGAAATCACGTTCGCGGGGGCACTGTGGTGCGATCGAAGAGGGCACTTTCACTTTCACTTTTAAAGGGGCAGGGGCTCGAGCCCCCCCGGCGCCCCCTTGTACACGCCACTGTCGTGCAGTAAAACACCGCCTCAACAGAATAAGAACAACGCTTGATTCTGTAGCCCCACCCACCAACTCATGCCTGACATGACATAGGCCTACATAGAGCTAAACCGGATCGAACTTCTAAGCAATAAACATGCCACATAAGCTTCACTCGGATTACAATATTATGAATGCATGGATGAACTTTATTTTTAATGAATATCCAGCTCACGTGGGGAAGACATTGCGCGTTTGTTCCTTATTTCACCACGGATATGTTTGATACATATCGTTTGACATCTATTGATTATGTACGTGTCTAACTGAACATAGCCTACCTTAGCACGCTGTCAAAGGCTGAAGAATCCTTTATTTGTGGTGTTGTTGGTTCATTGCGATTCGGTATCAGACTCGGACATGTATGGGCCAGGGCTCGTAAAGCCCAACGTCCCGGGCTGTGTGTGTGTGTACGTTTTGCGCTTATATCCACCGATCGGGCGGGCCAAGTAATAAAAAAAAATAACATTCCAATCAATCGCGGGTGGATGAGTGGTAAATCATTGTGTTTGTCTGATAAAGATATTTTGCGAGCCCCGTGGGCAATTCATTCCGGTTGCCGTTTCCCCACACGCTTTCAAAACAATCCCTCACGTGTACTGACAGGGGAGCTGGAGCTCATCAAATATGCAAATCTTATCCAATCCTAGCCGTGGGCCTTTACTTCCAAGTCTTTAGTGCGGCAAGCCCATAAAAACAGAGCGTTTTAGGAGAGAGGCTACCAGAGTAGAAAATAGCCTATTACTTATACATTATGATGTTTTTGTGTGTAAAAACCATGCGAACCAGACAACAGTATAAAAAAAAAAAAAGCCAGTTTATGACACTTTTAAAAATATGGCTTCCGATATATGGTGTAGTTGGCTATGTAGGTTTAAAATGTAACGCTGTTAAATATTAGTTAAAAAAAAAATTAGTTTAAAATATTAGTTAAATATTAATATATTATATATTAGTTAAATATATATTAGTTAAATATTAGTAAAATATTTATTTAAAAAAAAGATGTTACAGAACAGGAAATAGTTTTGGACTTTTAAAGGGTTAATTCACTCAAAAATAAAAATTCTGTCATTAATTACTCGCCCTCATGTCGTTCCAAACCCGTAAAACCAACGTTCATCTTCGGAACACAAATTAAGATATTTTTGAAATCCGAAAGCTTGAAGATGTTTCCGAAGATGAACAAAGGTCTTGCGGGTTTGGAACGACACGAGGGTGAGTAATTAATGACAGACTTTTAATTTTTTTGGTGAACTAACCCTTTAATGTAAGTACGGGTGATTTGATTAAAGTGCACGCTGAAGTTAATGAACAGCACAGATCCACCCCCCCATCCCACCCACGCACACGCATGAAATCTAAATTAAAACACTACACTCTCTCAGGTACACGCACATAAACAGTGAACATGTGTCTTTGATTAGAGGAAGGACGCCACTCTAACTTGCGTGTTTTAATCCAGCTCTGACTCTAATCCTGTATAATCTAGTGTGGAATACCCAGAGAGGTAATCTGCTTTGAGTGCCGTGTGTAGTAAGTGTGTACGCCAGAGATAGTGTTTGAGCGCATACGTGTGTTGTGTGTATGCGGCGCAGACCTGACACTACGTACAAGGGCACAATGACAGTAACAAAAATCCACAAAATCACATCAAGTGAAATTGCGACCAAACTGCTCATTTCAGACGGGAAAAACAAAGCACCCACATTCTCTCTGTTGGACTGTGTAATTCATTATCTAACTAATTAAATTGTCCGAAATAATAAGAAAAAGATAAGAGAGTGCTAATGCGGGATGAGATAAGGAGAAAAAGGGATGAGCTAGGTGGGCAGGTGGGGTCTGATGGAGGCAGCCCAGTGACCACTCGGTGACTGACTGAGCTGAGAACTAACTGCATTATCCCTGAAGCCCCGCCTCTTCTGGTTAAGTTGATTAGCTTGCTCTCTCCTAAGCAAACACACAGTAAACTCTCAAATTATCTCCCCCCTCCTCACCGGTGACTGGCCTCCTTTAGCAGACAGTAGCTTCTCTCTTCCTTTGTCATCTGTTCCTGCGTCCGGCTAGAACACAGAGCAGAGATTAAAAGCACTGCACACACACGCACTCATTCTCTCACATCTACTTGGAAATATTTGTGTGGTATTCCAAGTATTTCAGCTCAGGCATTTTTACGCAATAACTCATTTAAAGACTTTTCGCCTTGAGATCCTGAATAGTGAATTAGAAGAACTTGACACTAAAACACACGTGTATAGGAATTTGTAGAGTGTATGTATTTTTATATATATATATATATATATATATATATATATATATATATATATATATATATATATATATATATATATATATATATATATATATATATATATATATATATATATACACACACACACACACACACACACACACACACACACACACACACACACACACACACACACATTCAGTTTGAAGTGTATGCAAATAATCTTCGATTCTTCTAAGGAAGTCCCGATTTTAAATGCTGCTTGATAGTGACTCTCATGCCTTATTAGACTGTTCTTTGATACTTTTTCTATCATTCTAATTGGTTGCAATCATTTAAAGAAATATATATTGAACATGGGGCTTGAGAAAACTTTCTGTTACCATGCTGTAGAGGGTTAAGAATACAATTATTTGTAAAAAAAAAAATGTTAATTTTTAATAATAATAATAGAAATTCCACATTCCGGATTCCACATCCTTTTTCAGTAGTTTTCTATCCACTAAAATCGGAGATGACATTTGCTTGATATAAGGAATTATGACTACCAGACTTGAAAAATCTTAAAGACATGGAAATTAGTTTTTTACTATAGTTATACTCAGTTCAAAAACTAATTTATTTTTGTGAGTACAATCTTTATAAAATTATTTATTTATACAAGTACTTATTCAGTTATCACAAACAACTAGAAAAGTTATGGGAAAATCATGGATTACTTAATTGGATACTTTTGTACGTAATCGTGCGGTTTACCTCTTCTTTCTTCTTATTCTTTGCCGCCTTCTCTTGTTTCTTAAGAAGAAAGTCCTCATATGCTGGTCGTAGCTCATTCTGAGATTTAAACATACAAACATTCATGTCAAGCTTTGTGATAAAGGATAAAAAAAAAACACCAAATCCAACATCAGTTCATCAGACATGCATAAGCAAAACAGTCTCCATAGAAACAGGATTCACAAACACATGCACAAATAGAAATAATTATCTTGGTTCCGCATTAAATCACTTTCTTGTCTTGAGGCAAAGACGCTGGTATGGCACTAAACTGCAAGTTCATTAAAAAGCACATAACCAGCAGGGCTTTTCTGGTTAATATGCGAACCCACTGCTGTAGACTCAATCTGTTAGACCACCATCCTGTACAAGAGTGGTTTATAGTTGCATGTTCAAAACGCAATGCTGAAGGTGATACATTTATAACATAAAATGTGTGTCAGGTGACAGGTAGAATTTTCAACGTTACAAATAAGGTTGTGATTATCTGGCAAGTACATTGTGGTCAGGATTATCATGTCATTGAGGTTAATGGTATAAAATCACAGTAAAGGATTCGTTGGCACACAGGTTACTACAAAGTTAATCCACTGTAAATCTCTCCTCCTCCGATGAATTCAGGGTCGATTCATCAAACAGCATCACCATAGACTCAGATGCAAAATTGATCCTCCCGCTGCGCAGAAAATCGCAAACGAGAGATGGAGCGATGATGAGGGTGGGGGAAGTGTGAGGGACGTGGTGAAAAATATGGAGTGCATTTGAGCGTGTCGGGAACAATATAGAAACGGAGACAGAAAGAAAGAGGGCAAAAGATAGGCTTACCTCAGCCCTTTCCTATTGGTGAGCATCAGAGCAAAGAAAACATGGAGTTAGACACACATATTTACAATGCTTAATATGCGGTGTAATTGAACTTCATTATCGTTCACATTAGCCTGACGCTCATGATCTCCATGGCGTCCTGTTGAGAGCCCTGTCCTTCATCCACTCAGCTCAATGCTTTAAGCAGAACACAATCTCATTACTCACACGTCCTATCACACACATACATCCTCTACCACCACTTACACCGTCCACACACTTAAAACTGAATCAGCTCCCAGGTGAACAGTTCAGACCCTTAAGAAACAATGAAAGAACTTAAATTTTCATAAAGCTAAATGAAGACCAGGCCATCAGCAGCCAGTTTGAGGGTCTGTTGGAGTTGCATTAGAGAGAATTGGCTATTATAATGTAAACTGTGTCACAACAAGTTTCTGGTAATATTCATGGTTGATATTCTGGAGTGGTTTTTAAGAGGGCAGCTATTGTAGGCTGTGTGTAAAAATTATTACCCCACAGTTAAGAGGTGATGCTTGACATGACATGAACCATGTTGCCTCAAGTGGCTAATTGATTTTATAATTAGCCATAAGCCATATCAATTTTCAATAAATATTTGAAGACCCTATGGAATCCAAAAGACAATGATATTGCTTTTAGCTCATGTGTGTTATTTTTGAGGATAATGTTATGATGCTCATCTCTGATGATAAATGGTGACAAAAGGGGCTTCCACACTGGAGGAACCTTTTCATAGTTCCTTGAACTATTGGCGGAAGTACCCGGATTTTGGCATGTTCGCACCACAGGAACTAGGAACAATTTTTTTTCTAGGAACTCCTTTTGGAGGAACTAATTTAGCTCCTACCTCAGAGTAGGGTATAACCCAGCTAAATAGGAACTATCAGTGACGTAAGTGTACGCTGATTGGCTGAACACAAGCGAAACACCAGCATCCGCCACTTTTAAAAAAGCCGTCTACACACACAAATTAAAGCCTATATATTTACTCCAGAAATGAACTATTTGAACGTGGAAAACAGTGATAGATGGAGCTCCCAACCTTTACGCTAAAGAGAAATCCAACGAAATTTTGAGGGGACCAAGCAAAACATGATTATGTATTTCTGCTCAGCTAGCGACATCAACCACACAGCTTTTCATACTTCATTACTTTTTCATATACTGTCTACTTTCTTTGTATAACAGTTATTTCTAATAATGTATTAGACAGGACTGTTAAACAGATTGCAAACTAATGAAGATGGAGAATGTGTAAGCTTTGTGCTCAGGCTCTGGCATTCTCAGCGCTGTCAAAATAAAGGTCAGCCATGCCTTCAAAATAAAAGTCTAAAACCAAGCGTGGCTTACGTCACTTCAGAGTTCTTACTGGAAGTGCGAATGAAACCACGAAAATGGCCCTAGGGGAACATTTAGTTCTCATGCAACCAACCTGGTGGTTAGTCCTATAACTAAGTTCCTAAAATTCTCTTTTAGCAAAAAGTTTGGGTTCAGTAAGACTCGTTTTTTTTTTTTGGTAAAGAAATTGATATTTTCATTCAGCAAGGACGCATTAAATTGATCTAAAATGCTTTGGATTTTTACTCACCTCATCATCTTCCATGCCGGTAAGATCCCAGCTGTGCTGTAGACATCGCTGCCTCCTCTTCCAGTGTTCTAGAAACACTGCCGCTAAACACACATACACAATTATCTATTACTCTTTAAACAACCATTTCTCTTCTCAATGTATTATAAATGTACAGTAAACACAGTTTATCGCAGTAAACACACTAAATATTCATACAGCTCATACCCCAGAGGGACATAAAGATGGCAAAGCCCACGGTGGCGTGGTTATCAAACAGATAGCTGGCACGTGCAGTACTGCAGATACTGCTCAGCTGCCAGTAATCACACACACGATCACATAGAGGACACATGGTGAAATTAAGACGCTCATCACACATCTCTTGACTGAAAGAGAGAGAGAAATTAATTATTGATTATGTAATAAAAATTCACCGCAATACATAAACACCTAATGTTTTTTTTTTAAGTTACACTTGTGCCTCACGAATTTCAGAAAATGAAACAACCCCAAAAGAAAAAGGGTTCAGAAAGCAAATAAATAATTTTAATTCAAATGTAAATATTCCATATTTAAGAGGTAGATTAGTTTATATTAAGAAAAACAGCCTCCACAAAGAAAATGGCTCAATAGACACTAGAAATAAAGTCTGAAAATATGATTTAGGGTTTGGGGATAAAAAAAAAGAAAGTATTTGTGTATTTGTAGAAAAGCAAGTATGTGAATATGTTTACCTGGGCACATTGGTGTCTACGGTGAGGCAACCGTACAGGAATACTGCGACTCCTAAAGCCGAGGCAGGAATCAGCAGCTGTGTGTACACTCCCAACCAGGCAAAATACAGGCCAATCTTCTCTCCAAAGTACTTCCTGTGGAATACACGTAAACGGGTTATCAAACTGTCACAAAAAAAGGTAAACAACCACTGAACACCAACACAAACATACTATTTTGTAGCATTCACAAAGTTTTACACATCCTCCACCACTTACATGTTCATCTATTAAAATACTTGGGTTATTTTGATTACGCTTTCAGCAACCAATAAACACGGTCATTTTGCCATATTAAATGACATTCCGGAGTTTCTCCCCCACATTCAGCTCAGACAATGTGAATCAGTATGCAGACTCCATGTGAGCTGACTGATAAGTGATACATTTACCAAGTAATCTTCCTATTGTACTGTCAAAAACATGCTGTCTGCAGTTCACAGCATGCATACTGGGAACGTATTTAATATGTGATATCCAGATGGTATATTAAATTCCCCAGATGCAATTCATATTCCATTTCAGCTTCCATTTCCATTTGCAGGTCATTTAATAATGTTTTATTATCCAGTAAATGTAATCATCTATACTTGTTTGATGAGCTTTCACTTTGATGGGGTTTTGGTTTCCTTGCCACTGTCGCCTCTGGCTTGGCTTGCTCAGTTGGGTAAACACAATTTTTCAAATAAATTTCCAAATAAATCTAATTATTAAACTAAATTAACCATATACACTAAATTACTGATCTAAAGCCCACATTGTATGATAATCAAAATATATTCTGTTGCATTATTTTCCTGTTTAACACTGTGAAGCTGCTTTGAAACAATCTGCATTGTTAAAAGCACTATATAAATAAAGATGACTTGACTTGACTTTGTGAATAGTTTGCTTTGAAGGTATGCAGTTTCTGCGACACTACTGGAACCTACTGTAGCGTAATTACAAAAACAAAGCAAATGCCCTTTTCACGCACATATCGCAACAAGTAAAATTAGGCTAAATTTAATAAAAGGTCCAACAAATTAGGAATACTATTAGCTGTGTTGCTATGTGTCATGAGTAAGCAATTGAGTAGGGAAACACTGTCTAGAGCAAACGCGAGAGTCAAATAATAAACCTATCCAACATATGTGCACCAGATGGGGTTTTTTACAAATATTTGAGGCTGTCAACACTAGACACAAAGTAAACCTTATAAACTGGTACATTTTTCTTTCTGAGCGGGTGCATGATGATGCTGTATGGTATTGAAGCATCCATTGTTGTGCGTTGCATTGCAGTTCCCTGTTCGCTTTGACGTGTTCATGCCCCGTTTAATCTTTGAAGGTCTAGGTCTAAAAGCAGCACAATTTGGTTTGCTCTTCTGTACCCGAAGCTGAATGTCTTTTCCCATGTACCCATGTAACACATCAGTCAGTGCTCCCACTGCGGCGAGACACCCTCTGGCTCCGCCTACTGCAATAGCCACACCCCAAACTCTTACTATAGGTTGAGCTGGAAAGAGACTGACAGATCTGAACAGAACAGAAGTTTCCATCCACCTATTTTTATGCACATTTTAGGATTTTGCATTAAAAAACGCTGGATGGAAACACCAAAACTTATGCGCTCAGTGTAGTCTGATACATTTTTATCAGATAAGAAAACGTGCATAAACTATGATGAAAAACACATTTATCAAATAAATTCCTCAATGCGCATCATTCACGAGTTCACACGTACATATAATTAATTAGAGTAAAGGTTATGCGTATTTAGGGTGCTGTCGGGGGGGAGGGCTCTGAGCTCGGAATTTGGTCAAAACCCAGAGAACTCCCTCCATCCCAGGTTGGGATAGGAATAGTTAGGAGTGAAGAGATGGGGTGGGAGGGATGCTGGAAAACTGTCAACGAACAGAGGTAAGTCTGCTGTATATATACACCTCTCATCTCGTTAATTGAGTTGATTAACTGAATACTTCTCCTCTCGTGGTAAATAGGTTAATTATCTGAACATGCTCCTCCCGAACTTTGCTAATAAAACATCATAAAAAGTCATGGGAATTTGCTCAATAGGACGGCATAACTGGACTAACTAGCGGACAGCGTTGCAAAGCAACTGAAATGTTCTGTCCATTCTGAAATGCCTTAGCCAAAGTCTGTAGTCAATAAAAAATCTCAAATGTCAGTGTTCCCAAACACCAGGGCCCTCATTTATCAACAGTGCATAAGCACAGATTTGTGCGTAAGAACAGTGTGGGATCTACCAACTTGTACTTATACATAGAAACGTGTGTAAATATAAGCACACCTCGGAGCATGCTTACACAGAGATTCTAGTGGTAGAATAGCGACACTACTCATAAAAAGCATTTAAGAGTGTCACAGTATGCATTAAGAAATCCGCATATGTCCTGCGTTTCCTTTAATTTAAAAACACTCAATTTATCATTTTTGTAGTTTTAAATATGATGCGTAATTGGTGTCAAACCCAATAAAAGACAGCTGTGACAAATGTTGGATGCAATTACTTCCTTGGCCCCAACCTACATCCGGTTCCCTTACAGAAATCCTCAACAAGCCGAAATAAAATGGGGCTTTCATGCTATTGCCAGATTCCCAAACATAATTGGAGCCATAGACTGCACCCACATCGTCATTATAGCATATTCAACCAACGTAATTAAGGATGTAAATAGAAAAGGGTTTCATTGTGTTAACATGCCAATTATTTGTGATACAAATTTGTTGTTGTTGTTTAACGTCATTGCACGACTCATTCTGTGTTTGTGAAGTTCCTCTTCTTTGCTCCCTTTGCCATTATTGCGGTGAGGAAAAGACAAAAGGAAAAGTCTTGATTGACAGATGTCTCGTCCAATCAGCGGTCAGTATTCCATTCGCCGCATATACCAACCTTTTCCGTTTTGTCCAACTTTTCGTTGTGTTTTCTGACTTGCTATTTTGTTTTAAGATTTGTCAATGTGTTTTCTGATTTGTTATTTTGTTTCAGGAATTGTTATTGTGTTTCCTAATGTGTTAATTTGTTTTTTTGACTTGCCATTGCGTTTATAATTAGTTATTTTGTTTTCGGAATTGTGATTTGTTTTGCGCTTCTTGGCCACCGTACATCCGCCTCTGAATACAAAATAACATGACAGTGCTTATTGCGTTTCGTCTGCACGCTCTGAGACACAACTCATTTATGATGTATACGAAAAAAGACCCACAGTGGCTTTTCCTATTGCATCAACTTATATTTTTCTTACCGATATTTGCCTGCAGTTTATCAGGAAGTGACAATTTTGTTCTCTAAGTCTCGCTGGATGGAAACGGTGCTTTTTTCACAAATCCTTTAATCGTTATTTCAAATTTGGACAGTTAAATTTGCAACTTTGGAGGGAAACATAGCTAATTAATGTCTCGATGGTAAATAAACCCCTGAATGGCATACTAATGGTAGTCAATGAACAAAAAAATAAGCATTTTAACTTAAACAATCTTAAATACTTAACTTTTAAGTAGGCATTTCGGGATAGGGAATGGGATTTTTTTTCAGGTGTTTCATCACCTAACAGGTGAAATTCTTAAAAGGCACTGAAAAGTGACACATCTCTCCTTAAGGAGCCATATGCTTTGAGGCAGTACTATTATTAGCAGTCTGCAAAAATACACACACATTTGACAGTTCTCATGAAGGGAAACCAGACAATAACCATCTGTGTACTGAATGAAAGACTCTAAACTGAAAGAAAATCTTTCACAGAACCAGATGGTAGTGAAGTTTATCATTTCTGATACCTGATAAGGTCCATTGGCTGATATTTGTAGAAAGCTCCATAATTGGCCCATTCCTCATGCAACATCTGCAATACACACAAATATCACTCTGTTATATTAACTGTTTAGATTTTCTATTACAAAACCCATATTTTGTTTTGCATCTTCTCAGACAGAGACCCACACTCACATACATATCTTACAGGAATAAGCACCTTATTGCGTTTTTTTCAATCAAAACAAAGCTCATCCTAAATGTCACAGGACTCACCTGTCTGTCGTTGCGATGCTCTCTATCTTCTGAGCTGTCAAAGTCTCCCTGTAGCAATGATAATACACACAGAACATATCTACACTGAACTAACACACAAATGACATATCAGCTTCACCTAAACTAGGTAAAACGCCACACTTACATCATGTAGAGGGAAGGCAGAATCATAAACTCCTTTGGCTAGCAGTGACGAAATGCCTGAGACAGAAATGAGAGAGAATTTGAATATCTGTAGTCAAAATATCTAATGAAATGAGCTAAATGTCAGTAAAACAATGCAATTTAGAGTATAAGAGTATAATTAATTAATTGGTTGTTTAAATTGTTGCACTTGCATCTCCAGGGACATACCCATATTTTGACAGGTCTGTGTGCAGGCTGTGCGCCTCAGAATTTCATAAACCTGCAAGACAGAAATACACTATTGTTCAAAATTCAGGGTGGTAATAATTTTTTTATGTTTTTGAAAAGGTCTCTTCTGCTCACCAAGGCTTCATTTATTTGATCAAAATACAGTAAAAACAGTAATATTGTGAAATATTATTACAATTTAAAATTACTGTTTTCTATTTGAATAGATTTAAATGTAATGTATTATCTGATGGCATGATTCTTCAGATATCATTCTAATACTCTGCTCAAGAAACACTGATATTTAAAACAGTTGTGGTGCTTAATATATATGTCAAAATGTTTAACATTTTTTTCAGGATTCTTTGATGAATAGAAAGTTCAAAAGTACAGCATTGTACATGTAATATTATAGATGTCTTTACTGTCATTTTTGATCAATTGAATGCATCCTTGCTGAATAAAATAATTCTAAAAAAAAAAAAACTTGAATGTAATTGTACATTAAATATAACAAAGAATTGCAAACATACATAAATACAATAGTTTACCCAGAAAATGAAAGTACAATTTTGTCCTATCATGGCTATTCGTTCAATATAAAGAAGGTGAATGAGGATTGGACCAATTGACAAAAAAATGACCATGAAATGGCCTATACGACTCGATTGGTATAGTTTTATGATACTTTTATGGTGCTTTTCTGTCATTTTTGAAGCTTGAAAGCTCCAGTCCCCAATTCTTGTAAC
Organism: Gobiocypris rarus; assembly: GCA_023029165.1. Lineage (NCBI taxonomy): Eukaryota > Metazoa > Chordata > Actinopteri > Cypriniformes > Gobionidae > Gobiocypris > Gobiocypris rarus. Next base: position 18,313,008 of record CM040918.1, read on the forward strand.
TGTACGGGGAGAAAAATGGATCATTCAAAATGTCTCCCTTTGTGTGTTTGAAATTGGTGAGTAAATGACATCAGTTCCTATTCAGTTCGATACTCACAATTCGACCTCGTATTGCATTGCTGAACAAGCTGTCTTTTGACTTTATATCAAATCTGCAAAACAGAAGAAAAACACTTAGGCCAATGTGTGGGTTTGCCATTTGCAAATGCGCTTTTATGATAGTCTGGCTGTCTGCAAGCGCTGGCACACACAGGTGTAGCTTTTCTCTGCTGAACGGTTGGGATAGGACACGTGTGCGTGGGTTCTGGGGCTCTGGTACGCCCGGCTGGAACGGCTGATTGATCTTCGCCCAAAACGAGCTTATTACGCCCATGAGCCCCGTCTTCTCTTTCAGTCGATACGTCTGGAAAAACAAGCATAAGGGAACTGAAATTAAAGAGAGATTAATCCATTTATATCCAGAGCTAAAGACAGACGAGACACTCTAAGAGTTGAGACTAGGGTCAGACGATGGGAAACCACAAGTGTAGATTGGGGATATCTTGTTTTGCAAACAGAAGCATATGTAGGATGTGGGTCCATATGTTTCAATAGCTAATCCACCATTATCTGATTATATCATTCAATACAACTCACAACCTCAAAGGACAAATCATTCTTTCAGGATGAAAGCCAAATCTAAATATATGGGTGGACACAACGCTAACAATAATCTATATGACAAATGTTCCTTGCAGGAATTTGAAAACATTTGACAAGTAATCGGCTTGATGACTGTATAATCAGATCAGATTTTTTTCTCTGCAGTGTTCAGACTTTGAGAATTGACCTTTGGCATTACAACTGCTCTTAGACCGTGCCAACCCGGAGCACTTACAAAGACGATCATGGAGCCAAAGCTCTTAACACCAAAAAGCATGACACTCTTGGGCTGTGCCAGTCGCCATAGTTGGGGTGACTGTGGAGTCTGTGCAGCTCAGATTGACACACCAGTGAAACATTCTCATAGGGAAGAGAATTGTTTCTTATCATTGACATTAGCTTATTGGTCAATGCAATTTGCCGTAAAATGTCATGTCATAAATTATACATGCATACATATGTATATGGAACATATATAAGGTTTTGGTTTTGCATATTTGCTCTAATGGTTATCAACACTTTACGTTCACCAATGCAATGTGAAATATTCTAACATTGTGCCTTACTGGAAGTGATCAAGCGTTGCACCACGACAGCTTGAATCTTTCAGTACAGGCCAATCAGCAGTTAGCTAGAAGTGAGACTTCAACAACAGTTTAATGGATCAAACTTCTTATTCTACTTTATTTTTAATATATTGGTTTAAAAACTAACACTGCATATATTAGATCAGCAAAATAATTTTATATTCATAATTAGAAACAAAAGATTATTTAAATAAGTCAGTCGACGCATCATGAACTGGCCTTGACAAAATCTCAGAAGTTTAAATATATAATATTTATATATAATATTAATATACAGTCCCTGACAAAAGTCTTGTCGCTTATGTACAAATTGACCTGAAGTGCCGCTGAAATATATTTCTTATCAAGATTTCTTTACAAGAAATGGCTCATTTTAATCCCAACAGCTTTTGTAATAATGTTTCAGTGCAAAATGAAACTGTAAAAAAATATTCTAATATTCACAGCTTGGTAAAGCCCATTGAGTCAATTTTTGCAAAGACATAAGTGTTGTCGCCTTGTCATATGAGCTTCACCTGTGACTAATAATGGATCAATTAGATCTCAGGTGTGTATAAAAAGAACCCCAGTACACTAGACCTTCACATCAACTGCAACTAGACCTCTGCAAACATGCCTAAGATTCACCCTGAGACTAAAGTTTTGATTATCAAGAGGCTGAAGACCAGATCCACTGCTGATGTGGCAGACACATTCAAAGTGTCTCAGCGTCAAGTACAGAGGATAAAAAAAAAAAAGATTTGAAGAGACTGGAGACGTTTATGACAAACCCAGGTCAGGCAGACCCTGCAAGACAACTGCTCGAGAGGACCGTTTGTTGGTTCGAAAATCCAAGGCCAGCCCATTTTCTACTGCAGCAGAGCTCCACGAGACCTGGTCACCTGAAGTCCCTGTGTCAACCAGAACAGTTTGTCGGATTCTGACTCGAAATGGCCTCCATGGTCGAATCAGTGCCCAGAAGCCAGCACTAAACAAAAGACAATTGAAAAACCGTGTGGCATTTGCCAAAGCCCACAGCCTGCTAAAAGGATGGATGCTGGAAAAGTGGGAGAAGGATTTTTCAGATGAATCTTCAGTTGAATTACACCACAGTCGCCGCAAATATTGCAGGAGACCTACTGGAGCCCGCATGGATCCGAGATTCACCCAGAAAACAGTGAAGTTTGGTGGGGGAGATCTGCAACTTCAATAGTCTAAAATACCAAGACATCTTAGCTACCTCTTATATTCCCAACCATAAAAGAGGCCACATTCTGCAGCAGGATCACATTCTTCCATCTCCACATCAAAGTTCCTCAAGGCAATGAAGATCAAGATGCTCCAGGATTGGCCAGCCCAGTCACCAGACATGAACATCATTGAGCATATGTGGGGTAGGATGAAAGAGGAAGCATGGGAGACAAGAATATTGATGAACTCTGGGAGGCATGCAAGACTGCTTTCTTTGCTATTCCTGATGACTTCATCAATAAATTGTCCTTGCCAAACCGCATGGATGCATTCCTTCAAGCTCATGGAAGTCATACAAGATATTAAATTTGGATCTCACAGCACCACTACTTAATTTGCTGACATATTTTTAATAGTTGCAGTAAATTTGTTCAATTTCTGTACAGGCAACAAAACTTTTGTCTTGCCGAAATTTGACCTTTATGTCTTGATTAAATGATAAATCTTTTTTCAGTGAAACTAATTTATTTCAGTGCATTAAACATCATTTGGGAGGGTTTTAGCTTTTCATATGAGCTATTTCTAACACCAATTGATGAATTAAAAATCAGGTTAATAGCAGGTGTTTCTACAAAATAGATAAGCGACACAACTTTTGTCAGGGACTGTAATATATAATATTAAATATATAAATACATTTGTAATCATCAATTGACGATATTTGTGAACAAATACACTACTGTTCAAAGGTTTGGGGTCGGTAATTTATTAAAATTGAAATATTACAATTTTCTGATTTAATATATTTAAAAATGGAATTCCTTTGATGGCAAAGCTGAATTTTCAGCATCATTGTCTTAAGTGTCACATGATCCTTCAGAAATCATTCTTACAATGCTGATTTGCTGCTCAAGAAACATTTATTATTATCAATTTTAAAATGGTTTTGCTGATTAATATTTTTGTGTAAACTGTGATACTTTTTTTCAGGATTCTGATGAATGGAAAGTTCAAAATAATAGCATTTAACTAATATTATAAATGTCTTTTCAGTTAATTTTTGATCAATTTAATGCGTCCTTGCTGAATAAAAGGTATTAAAAAAACCTTACTGATCCCAAACTTTGGAACAATAGAGTCATTTATCTACAATCGATTGTGAAAATAAAGTGGCTAAAATAGCTGTGCGATGTGATAAAAAAAAAGGATCCGTCCTATTGTCGACCAATTGGTTGATTATAATGATATTTTACGTTTTGATGCGTCACTATTCAGAAATCAAATATAGTGTACACATGGTTTAAGTGACCTTAGGAAAACAAAAGTTCAATATAAAGATCAATACACTAGCAAACCAAGGTTGTGGGTTTGATTACCAGAAAACACATATAAGTAGCATCAGATAAAAGGTTCTGTCAAAACACATACATGTTTTCCGTGGGCCAGTTTGAGAGACAGACCAGATTCAAACGTACTGTCCCTGAGAGATTTTTAAGCGTCACAAATTATTAGGGATGTACAGATACACTTGTCACATTTTGATACAAATTGCGATACTGAACTCACAATAGGCCAGAGGAGAACTGGCCCCCCGACTGAGCCTGGTTTCTACCAAGGTTTTTTTTTTTCGTCACCTGATGGAGTTTGGGTTCCTTACCACTGTCGCCTTTGGCTTGCTTAGTTGGAGACAATTAATATTCAACAATATTATTGATCTGACTGCATTGACACCATTGTATGAGAACTTACTTAAGCTGGACAATGACACTATTTTCTTCTGGAGCTGCTGTACAGCCAAAACAAACTTTGTTACATTATTTTCCTGTTATCACTGTAAAGCTGCTTTGAAACAATCTGTACTGTAAAAAGTTCTATATAAATAAAGGTGACTTGACAATACGAACCTATCAAAATATTTTAAGATCAAAATAAAGAAAATAGTTTTTTTATTATTAAATATTATTTTATTATTATCAGGACCCACAAATATACCCCCACTGCATTATTATACATTATATTCAACATTATACATAGCAGTTTAATGAAGTAATGACACTAAAACTCTGTAAACTTAAATTTTTTGAAAGCGCAGTACTCGCGCTTTTAATGCGGGTATTTGTAGGAGCTTTACACAGACAAGCTGCGCTCACAGACTCTCCCGGTGCTCGTTATGACCCGCCTCTCCCACTATTAATGCACTATACATATAAGAATAAACCATCTAAAATGCTTTGAATAATCATACTACTAAAACTAAATGTGATGTGATTAAAATGATGTGTGCACTTTCACTTTGAGGATTGACGTTCAGATGATCAATACAATAAATTACAGTTCTAATCGCAAGAAAGCTTGTCAAAATGACTATTCCCAAACTGTAAATGGTTAGTTCATTCAAAAATGTTAATTCTCCTGTTGTTTTTGCACATCATGGAAGCATTTGAACATCTGTGTTTAGGCTACTATGCGTGTCGTTGTAAATTTGTTCATCATATAAAGTATATTGTACATTGGATTTGAATTTTTTACAATGCCTTTATGACATTTTTGGGATCTTTTAAGTTTTAGAGGAATGGATGGTAAATGGAAGGATAGAAATCTCTCAGGTATAAAAATAGCTTCATTTGTGTTTGGAAGTTGAGCAAACTTCTTATAGGTTTAAAACAACACAAGGGTGTTGATAAGCTAATTCTTGGATAAAACAAACTCTATATCACAAATCATATAGTTTACATCAATGATACATATCATTGATTTTTTATACCGCGATATCACTATATTACAATGCATTGTTACACCCCTAAAATGAAACATTACATGCTGCATTACAACTTTATATTTTATTCTTAAACGCAACCTTTTCATGTTGTTGTTTCCCCCTTTAGAATGACTTTCTATTAGAAGGATTTATAGTGACTCACCTTTTTAGTGGGCACTCTGATCTTAAGAAGTTCTGCCTCACGACTGAGAACAGACCAGGGAACATGAAGACGAGTAAACCGGACTGTCCTCATCTTGAAAGAAAATGAAAGAAAGAAGCGGCATATGTTTAAAGAATAAAGCATAAATTATAATGCATGAATAATGCAGTTCATGTCATTTAGATTTGCAGGATGCAACTGAAAATTTAGTTCAAGATAAGGTGATTTAGCAGTCTTGATTAACACAAGCAGAGGTGCAAACACACACACACAAAGAGAGTCTATAAGAAGCAGCTGTTACTAAAATGGTCTTATTCAGCGTGGATGAGTGACACACACACACACACACACACACACACACCAAACACGAACACCTCTGGCAATGAGGATCAACCATAATCTGCCTTTGGGATGGAGACAGCAGCACTCAAATTTAATCCACACCAACATAACACAACTGATCTTCCACCATCACACCACCAACAATCAAAAGTACACCCACGTCACAGCTTTCATTCAAGATTTCGCTCTCATCAGTCAATCTTTATGCTAAAATGAACCCTGGGGCCAATATTAGATCTATACAGACATAAAACATAGCAACATGCATTTACAGCTTAGAATTGATTATAGTTAGTTAAGCAATAAGCAAAATTCAAAAATCACTTGCAGCGTGGTAGTGTTTGTTGTTTTGAATTTAATCTATGCTGATTAATTAAATAACAATGTGTTCAGGCAGATGTTTTTTATTGTATCATTCATTATATTTTCAAGGGAATAAAATAAATAAAATGAATGGTCCTAAAATGGGCTTTATTTTCTTTATGCAAATCATAATGACATACTATAAAATTAAAATATCCAAACAATTCTTCCTAAAAATTCCCCCATATAAGCATGTACTGTATTTTAAGGTGTACTGAAACCTGCATAATAATAATAAGAACTATATTTGGATTCATGAGGTTATTTCCTGAGTATAAGCTAGTTTTGTGGAAAAAAGCTGCACAAGTCAACCAATCTACTCCTATTTAGAAATACTAAGCTCTCCTGGCTCCAGCTTGGGACAATCCATGATGCAGGGGGAACAGAGCATCACTTTTGACAACCACAGTTGTGCCTTTTGCAAATATCTTGCCTCGGGGCTACTACTGCGGCACTGCAGGAAAGCAAAAACAACGCTTTTTGGCAGCTGTTAACTAGTATTAGAAGATGCTGCATCGCTTGAAAATGAAAACTAGCTCCCCCTTAAAACAAGATAGACTTTTCTCAGTGTGGGAGAGTTTGGGGTTTTCTAAACTGGGTCTTCACTTCTTAAGTTCCAAGGTCACCTTGGTAATCTTTTGATTGTGCTCAGTCTGTTTATTTTGCACTCAAAACTGAACTCATCCGTGATTATTCATTGCTCTACATATGAGATGATGATAGATTAATTGAACAGGAAATTGATATAGATACATGCATGGCCAGACAAGAACACACATAGGCTATGTTCAGAATACTACAACATACTGCTATGCTACTCTTTTGCAATATGCATATTGTCTGGCCTATTATGTTTTTAAAAACATACCAAATACTATAATACATTCAACTTCCATTACCTTATTATGAATAATCTGGAATTAACTGTATGGTTTTAATTTGATCAGAGTTGACTGCTGGATATTTAAGAAAATAAAAATAAAATAAAAACAACCTCTTTTAATTTCCAAAATGATAATTGGACACCACTTGCGGAATTACATATACTACTGCTGACCCTAAACTGTACAAGTTTAGGGTCAGCAAGAAAAAAAAGAAAACCTTTATTCAACAAGGATGTGTTAAATTGACCATAAACGACAGTAATGACATTTAAAATGTAAAGATATTTATAATTTCTATTACAAATAAATGCTGTTCTTTTAAAATCTAAATTAGCATATTAGTATGATTTCTGAAGGACCTTATCACATGGATAAATTACATTCTTAAATATGTGATTTGTTTCAATTCTAACTTTCATTGTAACAATATTCCACAACATTACTGTTTTTGCTGTATTTTATCTATACTGTATATGTATCCGAGATCATATGACAAAAATGTAGCATAATGCATCTGTTTCACATACTATTTAAGAATTAAACATAGTAGGCAGTATACTGTGTAGTCTGCAGCATGCTACTTTTCCATTTTTAACATAACCATAGACACACACTGTACACACAAACCTCTTTGTCATGTTCAATCTCCAAGCCTTCCTCCTGAAGTCCTCTTTCAAATTCCTCCCTGATTTTATCTTTTAGTCCATCGGCGGGTTCCGTCCCAAGCCCCGCCTCCAGCACCACCTCCGAAATATCGCCCTTCGTACTCCTGCGCGAAGGGGTGGGGCTTTGAGACGGCACGTTACCGTTAGAGACAACAGAGAGGCGGTGTTGGAGCTGACGTCTCTTGCAGTGATAAACAAGAACGTAGTCCACTCTTCTGTGGCCGTCTGCAAAGCACAGCCCTCCTCCTGGACCAGGGCCTGGCTCCACCTGAAAACACACACAAGCATCTCTGTAACATCTAGACACATCTGCATGGCTCCACAAAGAAAGATTCCTGGAGCTCTCTCAAAGCTGCATAGCGTATAGTTGGCAGTTTCAACAAAAAACTGAGGATCTGGGTCATCCACTGATTGGCTGGTGGTTCAAAGCAGTCGGATGTTTCAGTCATACACACGTTTGATAAGAGTTCTGCTTTTGAGCGAGGTGCATAACTAGGACGGTCCCTGTGGCTGGCACATTAATGGATAGGTGCGTCAGCTCAAATTGTCAATTGTGGTTTTCATAATGTTCTCTCGACACTACAGAAACATCGCCAAAAATATGTTTAAAAATATACAGGTCCTTCTAAAAAAATTAGCATATTTGATAAAAGTTCATTATTTTCCATAATGTAATTATAAAAATTAAGCTTTCATATATTTTAGATTCATTGCACACCAACTGAAATATTTCAGGTCTTTTATTGTTTTAATACTGATGATTTTGGCATACAGCTCATGAAAACCCCAAATCTCGAACAATTAGCATATTTCATCCGAACAATAAAAGAAAAGTGTTTTAATACAAAAAAAAGTCAACCTTCAAATAATTATGTTCAGTTATGCACTCAATACTTGGTCGGGAATCCTTTTGCAGAAATGGCAGCTTCAATGCGGCGTGGCATGGAGGCAATCAGCCTGTGGCACTGCTGAGGTGTTATGGAGGCCCAGGATGCTTCGATAGCGGCCTTAAGCTCATCCAGAGTGTTGGGTCTTGCGTCTTTCAACTTTCTCTTCACAATATCCCACAGATTCTCTATAGGGTTCAAGGTCAGGAGAGTTGGCAGGCCAATTGAGCACAGTAATACCATGGTCAGTAAACCATTTACCAGTGGTTTTGGCACTGTGAGCAGGTGCCAGGTCGTATGGAAAACGAAATCTTCATCTCCATAAAGCTTTTCAGCAGATGGAAGCATGAAGTGCTCCAAAATCTCCTGATAGCTAGCTGCATTGACACTGCCCTTGATAAAACACAGTGGACCAACACCAGCAGCTGACATGGCACCCCAGACCATCACTGACTGTGGGTACTTGACACTGGACTTCAGGCATTTTGGCATTTCCTTCTCCTCAGTCTTCCTCCAGACTCTGGCACCTTGATTTCCGAATGACATGCAAAATTTGAGCGACAGTCCAGTGCTGCTTCTCTGTAGCCCAGGTCAGGCGCTTCTGCCGCTGTTTCTGGTTCAAAAGTGGCTTGACCTGGGGAATGTAGCCCATTTCCAGCACACGCCTGTGCACGGTGGCTCTGGATGTTTCTACGCCAGACTCAGTCCACTGCTTCCACAGGTCCCCCAAGGTCTGGAATCGGTCCTTCTCCACAATCTTCCTCAGGGTCAGGTCACCTCTTCTCGTTGTGCAGCGTTTTTTGCCACACTTTTTCCTTCCCACTGAGGTGCCTTGATACAGCACTCTGGGAACAGCCTATTCGTTCAGAAATGTCTTTCTGTGTCTTACCCTCTCGCTTGAGGGTGTCAATGATGGCCTTCTGGACAGCAGTCAGGTCGGCAGTCTTACCCATGATTGGGGTTTTGAGTAATGAACCAGGCTGGGAGTTTTTAAAAGCCTCAGGAATGTTTTGCAGGTGTTTAGAGTTAATTAGTTGATTCAGATGATTAGGTTAATAGCTCGTTTAGAGAACCTTTTAATGATATGCTAATTTTTTGTGATTTTCATGAGCTGTATGCCAAAATCATCAGTATTAAAACAATAAAAGACCTGAAATATTTCAGTTGGTGTGCAATTAATCTAAAATATATGAAAGTTAAATTTTTATCATTACATTATGGAAAATAATGAACTTTTATCACAATATGCAAATTTTTTTAGAAGGACTTGTATAAGATAATATATTTTCCCCCAAAATTAAAAGGAAAAAACAGAACTTTTATGTTTTATTAATTTTCCAAAAAGACATTGTGTTTTACATTGTGAGACTGATTTATGCAGATCAGATTTAATGGACAATTAAAAAGTCTTCATGGTTATTTTAATTGAACAATTTTGAGGTTGAATGAGTTTTAATGTTGTGATATTTACCAGTGTCTGTGGGAGTATTGTCTTACTAGAAGCTAAATAACTTTATAATAATTAGAGTTAATTAGAGAGAACACATCAGCAGATTTGCCCAGTTATTATGTGTTCTGCTGTGAAAGAACACATAATAACTGGGCAAATCTGCTGATCTCATTTAACAAATGTGTTGTATTCAATGTGATACAATAAAAGCACATTGCATTAAAGCATGTTGGGATCTAGGGAAGTGCGTTCCTTCAGTGATGAATGGATTCTGGAATCTAACAGTAACTGTCCAGTAGTGATATTGTTTTTTTCAATGGTTTATGCCGATGCTTTTTCCCAGTGGGTCCAACAATCTTTGTGTGACAAGCCAACAACTGAAAAATATTTTCTTGTGACACCATCCATCCATCATAAAAGTAATCCATAGGACTCCAGGGGGGATAATAAAGGCCTTCTGAAGCGAAGCGATGCATTTTTGTAAGAAAAAATATCCATATTTAAAACTTTATAAACTTAAATAACTAGCTTCCGGCAGACGGCCTACACAAGTCAACATCGCTTCAGAAGCCCTTTGTTAACCCCCTGGATATCGTTTATGATGGATGGATGCACTTTTTTGGACTTCTGAAAATCAGCAGCGCCTTACACTGCCATGATAAAGCTTAGGATAAAGCCAGGATATTTTAAATATATATCTCAGATTGTGTTCGTCTGAAAAGTCATATACACCTAGGATGACTTGAGGGTGAGTAAATCATGGGATAATTTCATTTTTGGGTGAACTATCCCTTTAAGTCAATTGACCCCTGGGGTTCTGTGAAGGTACTGCATGGAGGTCCATGAGAAGATGTATATAACATATGCAAAGTGACTATTTTAATCAACTTTAACTAATGATCTAACCAAACCATTATTTCATGTAATGTTAGCTACTAATTTAATAAAAGAGATTATAAGTGTTTTGAAAAAGGCCTGTCTATGATAATAAACTAAATGTCATGATAATTCCTGCATTAGACAACAGGATCCACGCACCGTGTCCTCTGCAATGTCGTTGGCATCATGCCCACTGCTTGCCATGCCCTGCTGGCCCAGTTCAGAGATATCTCGGGCAAGACAGCGGAGTTTCTCACTCTGCATTGAAGAGGACTCACTTCTCATGACAGAAACACGCATGCGCTCGGGAGCCCCATTCCAATTTTCTGTTAGGGGAAGAGATATTCACAAGTTAGGTCTTTATGCCTATTGATATCTTGCTGAAATTGTTGTATACTGCTATATGTGAGTGTGATTGAGAGTGAGAGTGAGAGTGAGAGTGAGAGTGAGAGTGAGAGTGAGAGTGAGAGAGAGAGAGAGAGAGAGAGAGAGAGAGAGAGAGAGAGAGAGAGAGAGAGAGAGAGAGAGAATGCAGCTATTTAAAAGTAGATGCGAAAACCCTTTCAGCACCAAGGACAGCGACATAATTGAAGGCTGTGCGTCAATGCTCAAAACCTAAACCTGACTCTGATAACAGAAACAGTGCCATATACAACTTTATTCTTTAAAAAATATGCTCACACCTGACTAAAGCGTCACTTAAATATGCCTCATGCCCTCAGGTAAACAAACACAGGGATTCATGACTCTTAAGAGAAAGCTAAGCGCATTTACACCACCTGACCAGACCATGCATCACATCACAGTATATTTGTGCCTTTCCTGCCCTGTTCTTTCATGTCAAATCACAGTTGACATTATGTCGTCAATGTAAAAAAAAAGAAAAATAGAAAGAAACATCAAAGTGCATTTGATTTCTTAGACACATGGCGTCAGTTGGCGCTTGAAATAGCTCCAGCTTATTGCCTCACTAATTATACAACCCCCCTGCGACACACTGAGCCTTTTCTTTGTTTTCTAAAGCAAAAGGATGAACTCTAACACAATTTGAGATATTAATGAGTGGTAAACTGTGACAGCCTGTCTGAAGGGGCAAATAATGGCGCGCGCCTTAGTGATTTCACTGCAATTAACATCAACGACCAGTTTAGGTGCCCCTCAAATGTTCAGTTTTCATCATATCACACAAACTGACTATAAATGCATGATTAAATGAAATAACAAGCATGCATCTGCAACAGTTAAATATAAAGCGATCGTGAAACTAGCCAATTTGTTGAATTGACATTTTCATAGACATGCAGCAAATACGTTTTCGCCTGGGCTCAGAGAAACCAATGCGCGCGCGCACAAAACAACATCAACCGGAGTGCCAGGGCTGGTACTCACCCGTGGCAGAGGGCGACCTGTTCAGTGCCATGTTCATGTTCCCGGTGAGATGGTGGACAATCCGCTCGCGGCCCCGCGCAGCTTAACGCGCTCGTGCTGCTGCCGTTAATTCCGTGGAGCGCTCGAGACGCTCAAACTTCCAGCGAGAGTCGGACACTGCGCGCGTGCACCGAGAGAACGGTGACAGCCGACACTCCCCCCTCCCCCTCACTCACACACACACACACACACACACACACACACACACACACACACTCGGTCTCTCTTATACACAAACACTAAATGTAAGAGTGCAAGTACAATTCAACATGCAAAAGTCTGACATGTCTCATACAAAATAACTTGTGATATTTTATTATCAACAATTAAATAACAAACAAAAAAAGTAACTTAGTTCACCCAATAATGATGAGAAAGACTTACCTCGTGTTGTTCCAAACATCACTTCTTAAGTTTTTCACAAACGGAGATGGAAATCCGTTTCGTTTAGAAATTCGTTGTCGTTCAGGCGACAATTGTGTGAAACAGACACAATAGTTGACAAAGTTTCGTGTTCTTTATTAAATGTACAAATCTGCAAAAATGATACTACTCCGGAAGGAGCGTTTAACATTTCCTCACAGTCGGTCAGCAGATTAATCGTTAACGTTAATTCGGTTCGTTCACGAGATGACTTGTTTATTCAGTTTACGATAGTCGCGTTCAATATGCCCCATCTATAAAAAAACTCTTGCTGCGACCACATTTCTGAGAAATTTACTTCTCGACCGATGATGAAGGACATAATTTTTTTTTTTTAATTGCTGTTTGAAATTGAACTTGCAAAATGTGAAAACATTACGTACTAGTATTCATTCTCAGGAATTTCCGCCATCTTGATATGCCCTTTGACCCATGCGTTCAAATGACTTTTCATACTAACACCAACTGTGAACATAATATACTCAAGTAGTTTAGTCATTAAGTATTTTTTATTGGCATTTACTCCACTTGCACTAAGAAAAACACTCAAAACCAAAACGCGGCTCAATTAAAAATAAAAAAATAATACAAATTCAGACAGCTCTTTGGCTCGAATGGCGTATGGTAGGCTTTATGGGTGCATACTTCAAAATCAGTTGGATGATATTTAAATACTGCATATTCAGACATACTTATTTAATAAACTTTTTTTTGCATACTATGCTAGCAAACATGTGGGAATGACGTGTGGCAGTCTTTGAGCTGTAGACATGGAATATAGTGCATTAGTTGACTACTTTTATGACATGTACGGGGCTTTATTGTCCACTAATCTTTTACTGTCATTATATGGGAAGGAGGATCTGGAGATTCAGCTAAATTTCTCCTTTTGTTTTATGGAATAAAGTCATACAGTAAGCCTCTTGGAACAACATGAGTAAATAATGACATAAGTTTAGTTTTTGGTAAACTACTGTATTCCTATGCATTATATAATGAAATCATTCTTGTTAATGATATTCATTGTGAACAGAGTCTAGTCTAGTGTTGAGATACCGTTTTGACATTTAAACCGAGTCAGTAATAGTCTCTATGTTTTTATGTCAAAACTGTTTTGTAGCACATTGTCTGCTTGGATAAACCTGTGGTTATGCGCTTTGTTTAAGAGCACAGGGACATTTTCTTGGGTCAACAGAACTAAACCTCAGGGAAAACCACTACCTCTCCTGCCTTAGCGCACTTTACATTGCTTATTCAGTCAATTAATTAACGAAAGAACATTAAATGGCCTTAAATGAAAAACATCTGATGCTGTTGTATGCAATGAGTGCTAAGTAATTCCCATCAGAGAATGCATGCACCTTCATAATTATCTTCAAAACACATCAAAATAATGCAGTGACTCACTGGGTTTAATGAACATACTTTCTGACATGATTTTCAGATGTGAAGCTCATGGCAGCTGAAATTGAGAGGAATCATTTTCTGCTTTTGAATGTTTTCATTTTGTTACTAACCTGAACAAATTTAATCAAATATTATAGAACATGATGATGCCATATAAATACCTTTTATGAAAATGTGCAGAAATGTAGAGTTCTACCATATTATACTCAATATTTCATGAGGTCGAGAAGTAAATAACGAGTCTTTAAAGTGTGACTCATGTCCTCCAGATGTGTAAATTGTACCCTTCAACTCCCTTCACAGCTAATTGACTGATCAGTATTCTCCATATACACGAACGCTCTCACACAAATGAGTTCAAGTGTTCAGAGCATCACAGAGTGGTCCAAGCCAATTACTTGTTTAGCCAGGCTCTTTATTGTAGTTTAGTCTAATAACAGCCATAAACTACAACCACATATAACAGTTGTTTATAAACAAGAATATATTTGTATGGACAAATTGTTTAGTGGCAAAATGGCAATGCATTAGCTGAGATTATTGTTCATTGATTAATGATGTGTCCTTTATACACTGAAATAAAAACAGAATTGTATGATAAAGTGCCCGATTATCAGTTGTTACAAACTCTGAGCAACATACCCGTTGTAGATGCATACATGAACGTGTATTGTGGCAGTTTTTCACTTGTGTGTTATTTTATCAGGTTTGTGTGCCTGTTCTCAGTCGGTCGGACAGGCGTGCGACATGCAGTCACAGCCAGTGACAGCAAGGACTTGGTGGTGTGTTTGTGTGCCGTTAGCGCAGCGTAGGGAAACATTCATGGGCACGGTGCCTGTAGCTGAGCAACACACACACTCGCTCTCAACCTTGTGCTTGTCCAGTGAATACACAGACTTGCTGCTACACTTTCCCTGTGGGTGAGCGAGAAAGACAGATGGGATCAATTATATATAGAGAGCTTCATGATATTGTTGCGAACTTCATGGCAGAATATATAAAAGTGCATCGCCTTGCCTCGCAGTAAGTGAGTTCTATCTTCTCTTCTGATTGGCAGTCGTCCACCCTGATGTAATTCAGAAGACCCACAGTTCTTCTGCATTCTGGCTCAGTACCTAAACAGACACATAGTATGCATATGTCATGTTTAGATCAGGCAGATAGAGTTTTTAAAACGAGCAGGGCTGCATTTCCCAAACGCATCTTGAGCCAAGTTGATTGTCGAGACCATTGGTAGACCACTAATTATTTTGGGAAATGCAGCCCTGGTTGTTCTGGTGTTCATACTTACACATCTCACAGCAGGTGTCTCCAATCTGGCTTATTTTACCCTGTGGATAAAGGATACATAGTTTCACTTTTATCATTGTGCATTTATTCAAAATGTAAATCATGTCAAATATAAATAAGATTTATTCAAGTAGAAAATATTCTGGGATTGGTGTTTAGGGTTTGGTAAATTATGACTAAAGGAATAGGGTTCTCATGTGATCGTTTTATAATGTTGTTCTACACTATAAAACCCAACCGTCAGGATAACTAATTTAAATTGAGGAAACTGATTGCCTCTATCCATTTAAAGGGAAAATATGTATTTGTTCTGCTCAACACAAATTAAGATATTTGGAAGAATGTTTGTAACCAAGCAGATCTCGACAGCCATTGACCACCATAGTATTTTTTTCACCACTATTTTTTGGTTACAAACATTCTTCCAAATATCTTCCTTTGTGTTCAGCAGAACAAACAAATGTATACAACATGAGCGTGAGCTAAATGATAACAGAATTTACATTTTTGGGTGAACTATCCCTTTAAGCTTAGAAACCAATAGTTAAGATTACTGTGAACTTATTTCATTTGAGAATATTTCCTATAATATACAGTTAAAATGTACACCTCATTTAAACACTTTATGTAGCTGAATCTTCACTGTATAAATTAAAACCTATTAAATTTAGAAACATTAGCAACCCTCTTGAAGTTGATTGCTAACTATAGCACAACATGACAAAATATTAAACACTAACAGATCTCACTCTATTTTAATCTTGTGCAAAACCACATAAAAGAACATTTAGTTTCAACATTTATGCTCCTTACAGAGTCTGAAGCAAAGCATGCAGGTAACTAGGAGTCTGCTGTAATTCGTTCAGTTTGAGTTCTGCTTAATATAATCAGTTACAGAGTTCACATATATCTTTCTATTAAGTGCAAACAACTTTTAGTAATATTTGAGTGAAATTAACGTCATAAATGTGTTAGGTTATAAAGTGTGTGTGTGTGTGTGTAGGTTTAGCTATACTTGTGAGGGCCAAATGTTCTTACTTATAGAGTGAAATATTATGACAACCGACTAGTGAAGACATGTCAATGGTCCAGTTAAAAAGTCTTATAAATTGGCCAAAACATTTTTTATTTAAATCTATTGTTTTGCACATGTTTCTGTGATGGGTTGGTTTAGGGGTAGGGGTAGGAGTTGGGTAAATATAATTAACCTGGTATAAAATCAATGGAAGTCTATCCAATGTCCTCAGTAATATAATGAAACAAACGTGTGTGAGTTCTTTGACCAAATGTCCCCATAAGGATAGTAAAACCAGCCAGCGGTCCCCACTTTTCAAAAGGCTTATAAATCACACAGGATGAGTTTTTTTGAGAAAGTAAAAATGCAGAATGTTTCCTGTGATGGGTAGGTTTAGGGGCAGGGGCAGTGTAGGGGGGTAGAATGTACAGTTTGTACGGTATAAAAACCATTACATCTATGGAGAGTCCCCAAAAAGATAGTGAACAAGACGTGTGTGTGTGTGTGTGTGTGTGTGTGTGTGTGTGTGTGTACCCCATGCTCCAGACAGCTTTTTCGGTCAAACGGAGGGCATGTTGTCACCAGAGTCTCCAGCACCAGTTCTTCATCCTTATTCACACTACAGGTATGTTTAGTGCAGCCATCTGTACGGGTTGTATTTGCCTGAACACACACATATGTACATATTTATGACACTATCTGAAAATCAATAGAACATCTGAAGCATTTACAGCAAGGGGTCTCAAACTGCCGGCTCATTGGCCAAGATAGTTTCATACGACTCCTCAAGCATTAAAAGTTTTGGCCTAAAAATGCTTTGGCCTAAAAAACGTGTGACATTGCTTAGAGCACCTTTAACCAAAAATACAGTAAAACTGTAATATTGTAAAATAGATTTATATTTTTTATTCTTATTCTTATGCTGAATTTTCAGCATCATTACTCCAGTCACATGATCCTTCAGAAATCATTCTAATTTGCTGCTCAAGAAACATTCATTATTATTATCAATGTTGAAAACATTCATTTTTATTAAGATTCATTGACGAATAGCAATTAGCAAATTCATAAGAACAGCCTTTATATCTATTAGATATCTTTTGTAACATTATAAATGTCTTTACTTTTTATCAATTGAATGGGTATTTGCTATATATAAAAATAAGTAAACGGTAGTGCATATAGTTCATGGGGGACTTTGAAATGGTTAAAACAATTCATTTAAACAAAGCCCATCTTAAGCTGGCTAAACAGCCAACTGTTTTCTTGTTTTGGCCATTTTAACCATTTTCATTGACACGCAGAGGTCCTTATCAACGAGATCCAAATCTGTGTCTTCCAGTGACTATATTGACTATAGTTTGTGACATTTATTCATGTATGCATGTATTTATTACTTTCAGAGTGACCAGCTGTCCATCAGGTCGTCGGATGCTACAAGCAGTTGCTACACAGCGACCGCAGCAAGCATTAGGTATTGGCTCCATTGTATATCCCTACAAAACAAAACACAACACATATGACTGTACTCATATATTTAGGACTTACGATCATTTTAAAGCTCCATTTACTTAGAAATGAAGATTCTGCCATCATTTACTCATCCTCGTGTAATTTTAAAACCTTTCAAATTTAAAAACTTTCTCATCTTATTTGCATATTCAAATGTGACACATCATGACACACAAGAACCATGGCATTTAGGTTTACTGAAATTAAACCAGGTGAATGAGATTTACATTAAGACATCAGTAATGCTCTCCAAGCATGTGAAAAACATCTGCTTTTTTGCTCCATGGCAGAAAGAAAGTCATACAGGTTTTGAACGACATGAGGGTGAGTAAATGATGACAGAATTGTCATTTTTTGGGTGAACTATCCCTTTAATAATCTCCAGAGTGAGGGTATTACCTCTGAGCAGGGGGAACAGCTCATCTTCCTGCAAGAGAGCCGATAACTCCTCTTATCTCCCACACACTCGCAGTGTGTGCACACATCCACCATCATTCGCTCTCCAGCCTACTCACACACACAGAGCAAGACACCCCAAAGTCAATCTGTTATGCACCAAGACATCTGCACACGGCACATTAGTATTCTGTATGTTAACTCAACGTCTTTACCGCAATAACAGTTTGATTCAGCACGCAGGCATCCATTGGAACTGCAGAGAGGGAAAAAAGCATTAACATCTAAAGAAAGAAAAAAAAAGAGCAGCAGTGAACAAGCCGTATATGTGTGCGGGGTCAAAAAATTAACACTTCAAACACAAAATGAGAGTAACATTGGATTTGGCAAGTAAATAAAACCACTTAATTAAAAAAAACTAATATTAAAGGAACAGTTTTATTCAAAAATGTCATTAATAGACTTTTTTTATAAGACTTATTTTATGAAATGTAAGAATTTTTTATTAAATATCAGAACTGATTGAGCTCTATAATAGCTATATTTTTATATTATTGCAAGAAGAATATTGTTAAATTATTGTATGTAAAGTTTTATTGTTATGATTATTTTAATTTCTACTATAAGTTTGCCTTTGCTGTTTGTATGGTGCTAAATAATGAATGAATAAACAAGAATCTTACAATTTTATTTAAATTTGATGTATTGGCTTTTATTTAGCGACGTAAACCTGTGCATATTTAATTGTTGCCACCTATATAAAGATTTAGATCATCACGTAACACTCCCTTACAGGAATAGTGATAGAATATGGCAAAGAATTAATCCTTCAAATGCTTGAAGAAGACATTTCACAGACATTTCACAGGCAGAAAAGATCCATTGTCTATTGTCACCAGTGTAGCGAATGTCAGAAGCAGAGCTCACACAGAAGTCAATTTCAAACCAAACAGCTGGTTTGTGGATTCCTATTTAAATACCTGGATTTCAGCCTCGAACGTTAGCAGAACAATGGCATGTGACCACATCTTCCAAAGGGATAGTTCACCCAAAAAATCTTTCAACATTTACTCCCCCTCATGTTGATCCAAACCTGTATACATTTCTTTGTTCTGTTGAATACAAAGGAAGATATTTTGAAGAATGTGGGAAACTGAACAGTTCTGGGGCACCATTGACTTCCATAGTATTTTTTCCTACTATGGAAGTCAATGGTGCCCCAAAGCGGCCTGGTTACAAACTTTCTTCAAAATATCTTCCTTTGTATTCAACAGAACAAAGAAATGTATACAGGTTTGGAACAACTTGAAGGTGAGTAAACTATGACAGAATTTTTGGGTAAACCATCTCTTTAAGAATGCACAAGGGTGATTTTGCTAATAATTTGCATTGTTTCCCATACATAGCCAAAGGAAAATCTGCTAAGAAACTGCATTGTCGTATTTTAATAAATATATTGCAAAATAAAGTCAGTTAATCTACTATTAGCAGGTGTGGCATTAAAGGCAAGTTAATTTTAGACTGTGTTAGTTTGTGGAAGAGAGGCTGTTTGTACCGCAGTGGCAGGTCGGGCAGCAGTCGTCTGCTGTATTGCACTGGAGCTCTGTGCCCAGTGGACAGCTTGGCGTGTCCATGAGGTGGCAGGACGCGTTTGTATGCTGGATGAACACTTCCTCATTGACCTGTACGCATTCGCTCCACACACATCTGTTGTTCGGAGACACCCACTGCTCTCCGACCTGCACACATGTGAATTCAAAGAGAATTTATTTCAGGTCATATGGTATTTAATCACAAGCAGAGAGTAGAAGGAAAAAGAAAAGTACTCACCTGTCTCAAATGGCCTCCTTCCACACAGCTGGATTTACGGCAGTGACCGCAGCACTCGTCTTCTGAATGAAAGTATGTGGTTCCCTACATATACAAAATCAATGTGAAATTCTAGACTTTCTGTGCATGATTCATCACTGTATGTAATTGTATGGGAAAACGTATTTGCTTTCATAATGTTTCATCAAGATGCAATAATGGTTTTCCTTCACATCACAGCAAATCCTTCCCTCGTGGGTCAAAATGACCCGAATCCTTTTTTGAGGAGAAAGCTTATATCATTTAATTATTTCATAATTTTTTTACCTTTAAATTACTAGATTTTATCAATATTATTTAAGTACATTCTTTCAACTTAAATTCAAAATAACTTTCCAATACATGTAATAACCAGCTCAAATTTTTGAGTGTCTCTGCCAATTTGGGTGTCTCTGCCGAAAATATATATAACATGATATTTCATGACTCTTGCCACTCGATGGCCTTATAGCTCTATATGGAGCCAATTGAGATGTTCCGCTGGGTCCTAAAGTCAGCTCTCATGTTTATCTCTTCAGAATGCTTTCAGATACACATGTAGACATTATACAAATATTTTTGGTAAAGGTTTAGCATTTTTAGGTTTTTCTATATACACTGAAGCATTCCTCGCATTCCATTAATTCCTATGGGGATCAAATTTACCCACAAAGTTAGGATTTGTTACTTTTTTTTTTGCAACCACATAAACTCATTGAATCCAGTCAATGTTTTGTGTATTGGAGGTTCGACAAAAGTCCTGAGGTCTTGGACTACTCAGATAAGGGGGTAAATTTTTACTCTTTTTTGTGTAAAATGCTGTTGCGAGTAGTTGCCAGGGCTTTTCTATTTGGTTGCTAAGGTGCCAGAGAGGCAACCTTGGTGGTTGCCAATTGTTTAATTTCTGACCCAAATCAAAAGAGCCACTATCAGTCCGGTCTCTAGAAATAAGGGTCTATGGAGTTATTTTGCCCGCTTTAGCATGCTCCTCAACAAGCTGCATAATTTGAGCTATTTATTAACAAATACTTTATAAGGTAAAATAATACATTCTTATCAAATAATAGGAGAAATTATAACATTCAATATGTTTGCTGCAGTGATTTAAAAGAGCTTTCTCATTGACTGTTTGTTTACTCTTGAATATGCATATGCGTTAGCTGGACCAGCCTGAGAATATAATATTTTGAGTGATTTAAAAGCAGCACGATACTATTGTTGCAAGATTTTATTCTTAACTTGAAATATGTTACTTAAGCATAACATTTTGCGTCCTTCCTTTGTTACCAAGATATTCACCAAGTTCACTGGCATGCATTAAAGTTGTATTTTCTAAATGCACTTTTTGATCTTACTGTGTATTCTTACATCAATATGTTTTTTTTTCAGTCTTCTAGTAAACTACAGACTTCTCAGATCTCCTCCTTTTTTAGTTCAAGCTCACATCTCAAAATCCAATCAAAAACTGGTGTATAGAACCAAGTCCCTGCACTATTTTCTTCTTTTCTTATTATTTTCCAATAACCCATTTCACTCGGATGCACAATACAGAAGAAAAGATCCATCTCTACTTTCATTTCATCACGACATTAAAGGGAAGTTAGTTTCATTCAATGCTGCATGAGTGCAGACAAACGTAATACTTGAGGTTAGGAGTTACTTCAAATCCTTTCAGAGAGTATGAGTAATAATATCATAGCCTGAAACTAATGAAATCAAGCCCATGTGAATATTCATAAATGTCACAATACAAAAGTTAAATGCACTGTAAATGCTGCATGTTGTCCAATTATTATTTTTCTTTATTGTGTAATGTTGCTGTTTGAGCATGAAAAAATGTCTGTGAAGAGTCACTCCAAAGGGAGTTATTCTCTAAATCAGTAAGCTATCTTCCTGAACAGCCTTGATTATAGTCTTTTGAGTTTTCTTCAGGGAACAAACACATTACAATATCCCTCATTTAAAGTCCCCCTGCAGTCAATAATTGCATCCCTTTAAACTCACCTTTGATGATCACAATGACATATTTAAACATTTTTTCCTGTGAAAATTTTGTTATGCCTTAAAACAGCTTGAGTGTAACTCTACACCCTTGCAATGGAAAAGATTTGGTGAATGCTATAGTATGTATTTGTGTTTGCGTTCTGGAGAATGTCAAATATTTCTATTTACAATGTGTTTTTGCAGCGGTGAGCAATGTAGCCAATAACAGACATGTACATTGATCTCTTGAATACAGTGACCAATCAGGGGTGTTTAATTTAGTCAGAATCTACTCACTGTAGTTTTTGTTTAGTATCAAATTCTGAACGCTCGCTAAATGTAGACACAATGTAAATAAGAGACTCATTGTGCAGAGTTGACATCTTCATTGTATATAACGAAACTTTGTGAGATTGCAAAGAGGTGAGTAATTGTAAAGGGAGCAGTCTTTGATTGCTTTCTATGCTATATATAATCCATTCAGAATGAGAATAAAAGCCGATGGGATTGGTTACAAGTTTGTGACGGTAGGAGAGAGGGGTGGTTTCAAACCGTGTTTTTGCGGCTGTCTTCGGTACACTGCAGTTTTAACAAGAACATTTTCAGCAATGGTGTTGACTGATGAATTTGCACATGATTTGTCTTAAAGCATATTAAAAACACCACATAGCCTCATAACACCACATAAACAACATTGAAACCTTGATTCTTTAAATAAGTCATGCCAAAAGCATTCAGAAAAAAAGGTGTGAGGCCTGGTTGAGTTGTGTTAGTGGTTTGTCGAAACTTATGGTTATTGTAAGGGCGTGACATTTTTCTCAAACCGGCTGACCAATCACAACACACTGGTCCAGCCGACCAATCAGAGCACATTTCTCTTTTTGGAAGGGGGGGCTTCATAGAGACAGGAACTAAACAAAGCGTTACTGACAGACTGGGAAGAGAGGTGCAGCAATGTAAAATATGTAAAAAAATAAATATATAGATTATTTTTTTTACTTTCAAGCATGAAAACATATTCTAGTAGACCCTAAAAACAAAATCATTTTAATATATTCAATGTTCACAAAATTGAATGCAATGCATTGAATCCATCAAAATTCACCACTGAACATTATTCAAACTCAAAGATTGAAACTAAGTTGTGTAGGACGCACCAGAGGACAGATCTGGTTGCAGACGGGGTCCACACACTGAGCGATGTGCAGGCCAGTCTGTCTGTCTGTTTGCTCCGTGCAGGTACAGGTTTTACACTTCTCATCCCACCTGCTGCCCACCTGGTACACCACAGCGTCCACCACACACACCTGCACATATAAATAGTCCATCACATGCTGATTGCAGAGTACACTCATCAGGGCATGGAGCTGCAAGGGCAAGTGAATAACACATGCGCAGCGAGAGCGCAAAAGCGTGCCAACCTTATCAGGCGTGCAGGTGACCTCTATGCAGTTGCAATCGTTGGTGTTAGTATTCGTGATATAACCCGGAGGGCATGTGCGGGTGATGTTCTGGCAGTCGCACACGCATCCGTATGAATCGCAGCATTCTGATGGCTTGACAGATAGCTTCTTGTGTGCAGGGCAGGATGGTTTTGTTGTCACAGGACACTGATCCTTTTTACAAACTGAGAGACGGCGGTGAAATAGATAATGTCTACGTGATTGAAAACCATCTATGTGAAACGAACTGGAGTATGTGTGTATATGAGCTCTCACCACACTGGTAAACTGGCAGACAATCTCCAGGGTTTGTGAGGACGACACTGAGACCATGATCACAGAGAGGGGGATCTGACCGCTTACAGTTTGCATCACACACTACAAAGACACACAGTACATCACAACACATTATCTTAGTATTGCCAATGTGCCATTAGGTGTCATAATACCTGAGAGTACATAGGTAGTGAAAGTGTAATATATCCATGAAGACTTAAGGTTAGGATTTATATGACTGTATAAGGGAAATTATATAACTATAATAATATAACAATGTAACAATCTTTTTATGTTTACTTTCGTTCTACATAGACCTGTGTGTTATAAAAGAAATGTTAAAGTGCATAATGCTCCAATCTCTAAACTAATATGAGCGCTTACAGGTTGCATGTATAATAAATATGAAAGAATTTGAGAAATGCAGTTTGAAATAGCTGTAGATGGAGTTTAGCATACCCATATATATATATATATAATGTATATACAGTATACTGTATCTGGATTTTGTGTGTATTCTCAGCTCACCACACTCAAATTCAGGGCAGCACTTGGATCCCATCTTCTCCTGGAGAACCTCACATTGTCCGCACTCTGGGGCTGTAGCACAGCAACAGTTGCCATGACAACATACATTGAAAAACCACTTCAAGAAATGGGGCTGTTAATCGTGAGGTGGACGAGAGTGACAGTGAGGGAGAATATATACACATTGTGTCTTTACCTTTAGCATTGCTGCAGGGTAAAGCAGTGCAGTTAATGCGCTGCTGATCCAGACACACACACAGAAGACAGGGGTTGTCCTCAGGATTCCAGCTTTCCATAAACTGAAACACACACCAAGATCAAGAGACTGTTGTATGCAATACCACAGATCTGACAAAGGCTTATTGGGTTTATAAAGGTGGCAATTGCAATATCATAAAAGGCACTGATTTTAATAAATGGTAAAATAAATATATACCTGATGGGTTTTCCCATGGTGGTCCACACACTGACTGCAGGCCTCCTTGCCCATACACTTATCTCCCATTAACACGGACCCCTCAGGGCAGAAACAACCCTCTGTAGGAGTGTTCAAGCACAGCGATCCATTGCCCTTCATTAAACCATCACCCATCATGTCACCAGGACTGAACTGGCTTTGGCCGCACTGCTCCAAACATCCCGTTCGACAGGCATCGTATTCCATAGAGTTTGAGCATGACATAGCTACACACACAGAAAATGCAAAATTCAAGTATTTGACACTTCTCAATTAAGCACAGTATATGTATTCACAAAATGATTAACAATATGAAATGCAGTTCACAGTATATTTCATTCTGTTATGCAACATTTCAGAGTGAAAAAGAGAACAGTATGAAATACAGTAGAAAATAATGTGGAATGGGACTTGATTTTGTCCATCTGGACAATTTTTGTCACTGTTTAATATCTTTTTTCCCCCACATGTGTGACTTGTTTCAGTAGTAAGGAAAATTGGAGGAAAAGAGGTAGAGGAAGTTATTACATTTTTCAGTTTTTATGAAAACCTTTTTAGAATAATGTACACTGATGAGTTGTGCAACATAAAATCAGGGATTTTGGATACATTTTGATAATCTCATATTACGATCATTATGTTGTTCTAAACATGTATGCTGTTTTTTTAATGGAACACGAAATTGTCATTTCACAAAAAAATTTAAAAATATATATTAATACAAGTGCTACAATTACTAAAAATGAAATTAAAAAAGCTAATTACAAATATTAAAAAAGTAATATGACTAAAGAACATAAAACTTTAACTAAAATTTAAATGAAAACTGAAAATAAAATAAAAAACCCATTCAAAATATGAAAAAAAATACTCTATTAGTATATAAACAATACTAAACTCTGCCAGAGGGATGAAGATTATCAGATATCAGTAATTAATGAAAAAAAAATCTAACAAAGCTATGGTATGACTTCAAAAGACTTTAGTTCACAAGATAATATTTTTATGTTTTTTTATTTTTATTATCCTTTTTGGCCCCACTTTATATTAGGTGGCCTTAACTACTATGTACTTACATCAAAAATTAAGTACAATGTACTTTTTGTGTTCATATTGTATTGCAAAACACTTTTGCTGATATTGAGGTGGGATACGGGTAGGGTTAGGGACAGGTGTGGTGGGATGGGTCAGTTTAAGGGTAGGGTTAGGTACAAGGGAAGTGTCAACTGTGTAATTACAAATGTAACTACAGAAATGAATTACAGATGTAATTACATTAAGGTATTTTTAAAAATGTAAGTACAATGTAAAAACATGTATGTACACAATAAGTGCAATGTATCAAATTATTAATTAAAATGTTAGTACATAGTAGTTAAGGCCACCTAATATAAAGTGGGTCCTCCTTTTTAGAGTTTGGTTAAGAGGTTCATTTGTGATCAAAACAGAATACTGATATGAGGGTGATTCATTCATTTTTGGGGGAATATATTTTTTTAATACAAGCCACTAGACGTATAGCTCCCACATTAACTTTCGTTCAAGCTTTTGACTTTCATTACTGCACACAGACCTGGTATAATCCTCTTTTTCAGGCACATTGATCAAAGTACCACCATCTCACAGGCCTAGAGCCGCTGATCTGAGAGGGTCCTCACCCGCTTCACTTCATGACTCATTAATCACAGAAAACTCACGGCAGAGGGTGGGCGTCCTCCAGTCCACACACACTCCCTGTTGACGGCACACTGTGCTGTAGGCGGTAACAAGGTCGCACACCGCATTAGGCTGGCAGGCCACGCTCTGACAGATCTGCACATAGTCCTGCGGAGGAACCAGCGCGTGACAGCGGCCAAACACCTCAGAACTTAACACATCGCAGCCCTTCGCCCCATCTACAGCACACGACTCAACCTCCTGATGCTGGACACACTCGCCCAGAGCCCATCCCTTCAGGTACACGTCAGGGTCTGTGGTCACACTTCCGTCAGATAACACTAGACCTGTCGGATCATTAGAGCAGGAGCCTGAAAGAGAGATGGACAAAATACTGTACGTACTTTACACACCCCACAGGATTTTGAACTTGACTTTGAATGAGACTGACAGATAGAGGAACTGCAATTGAAAGACATTTGTTACATTTTGCAACAAAATGTTAATTTGAACTGATTATGCCCATTTATTTGCTGCTATATATTTTATCCACTGATTACATGTAAATTTATATTTCACTTAGTTGAGAGAAAAACTAACAAAACAGATTACAGTTTTAGTAAAGTAAATATTGACCTTCCTCAAAATTCTATATATTCATTATACATATACAGTGTATATATATATATATATATATATATATATATATATACATACACAGTGAGGAAAATAAGTATTTGAACTATTTTACAAGTTCTCCCACTTGGAAATCATGGAGGGGTCTGAAATTGTCATCATAGGTGCATGTCCACTGTGAGAGACATAATCTAAAAAAACAAAAAAATCCAGAAATCACAATGTATGATTTTGTAACTATTTATTTGTATGATACAGCTGCAAATAAGTATTTCAAACACCTGTCTATCAGCTAGAATTCTGACCCTCAAAGACCGGTTAGTCTGCCTTTAAAATGTCCACCTCCACTCCATTTATTATCCTAAATTAGATGCACCTGTTTGAGGTCATTAGCTGCATAAAGACACCTGTCCACCCCATACAATCAGTAAGAATCCAACTACTAACATGGCCAAGACCAAAGAGCTGTCCAAAGACACTAGAGACAAAATTGTACTCCTCCACAAGGCTGGAAAGGGCTACGGGGAAATTGCCAAGCAGCTTGGTGAAAAAAGGTCCACTGTTGGAGCAATCATTAGAAAATGGAAGAAGCTAAACATGACTGTCAATCTCCCTCAGACTGGGGCTCCATGCAAGATCTCACCTCGTGGGGCCATGTATTGCGAGATTTTGGAGAACAACCTCCTTCCCTCAGTTAGAGCATTGAAGATGGGTCTAGGCTAGGTCTTCCAACATGACAATGACCCGAAGCACACAGCCAGGATAACCAAGGAGTGGCTCTGTAAGAAGCATATCAAGGTTCTGGCGTGGCCTAGCCAGTCTCCAGAC
The DNA here is from genome assembly GCA_023029165.1 of Gobiocypris rarus. NCBI lineage: Eukaryota > Metazoa > Chordata > Actinopteri > Cypriniformes > Gobionidae > Gobiocypris > Gobiocypris rarus. Next base: position 18,340,923 of record CM040918.1, read on the forward strand.
CTAAACCCTATAGAGAATCTTTGGAGGGAGCTCAAACTCCTTGTTTCTCAGCGACAGGCCAGAAACCTGACTGATCTAGAGAACATCTGTGTGGAGGAGTGGGCCAAAATCCCTCCTGCAGTGTGTGCAAACCTGGTGAAAAACTACAGGAAACGTTTGACCTCTGTAATTGCAAACAAAGGCTACTGTACCAAATATTAACATTGATTTTCTCAGGTGTTCAAATACTTATTTGCAGCTGTATCATACAATTAAATAGTTAAAAAAAGCATACATTGGGATTTCTGGAATTTTTCTTTTTTAGATTATGTCTCTCACAGTGGGCATGCACCTACGATGACAATTTCAGACCCCTCCATGATTTTTAAGTGGGAGAACTTGCAAAATAGCAGGGTGTTCAAATACTTACTTTCCTCACTGTATATATATTTCTATAATTCTAAATAAATGAATTAACTATTAAACTATTTAACTATTAAAATAAATTAAAAAATGTACATAGATGGCAGTAGATTGATTTATATCATCTCATGTTAATATCATCTAATAGGAATACTCCATAATGTTTATGAATTATGAATAAATGCAAAAAATTTGTTAACAAATTTTAAAACCCACAGAGCAGTTATATCTCTGAATTTCATAATCATTTCACAATTCTTCTTTAAATTTGAATTTTACACGTTTGCATCCTGATTGCTACCTCAAATCACTTTCAGGAACTGAATTGAAATTAAAAATTGATACATTGATACAGGCAGACTCCATTAAAGTAATACTCTCATGGGCAATCAAGCTAAAAAAATTACAGACGTAAACTTAAAGGAACTGTTTATGTTGTTTACCACATAAGCCAGTGGTGTTGGGTTTCATGGAGATGTCCACATTGATCATGAACTCATTGCTGTGTGGAGTGAAGGTAAGTGTGAAACCATGCTGCTCCGATCTCAGCTGGTGTAGTATTGCACCAATTTGTGTCACAGTCACTCCTTCGATTCTGAATGGGACTGCGGTAAACACACCGCCCACAGTCACCTGAAATATAGAAAACATGTTGATTCTCTCTGCTAACTTGGTAAGCTGTTTCACTTTGCATGCTTTTTCAGTGCAATCTACCTTCATGTCATCCTGTAGCACCACACTCATCCCGCCTTCCCTCAGCTCCAGGCTCTTCATGCAGATCTGATTGGGCGAGCTTTGACAGGCAGCTGTGTGTAACACTAGCTCTGCCCCTCCTGAGCGAAGCAACAAATAGGAGCAAGCGGCTCTTAGCTTCAGAGCCGCCCCGGAAAATGACACAACATGGCTTGTGGAGCTACCCATGCAACTACCTGAGGAAAGAAAGTAAGCATGTTCAAGTTAGAAGTTTACAGATTTTGCATGTAAAACAATACATTAGGCAACTTTTTAAACAGTACAATGCTAAATTGTTGTTGCTTGACCTCATAGAAGCCATAAAGGTTTTGTAAGAAGTATGCTTAAACTTGCGTGATGGTAAGGGGCGTGACATTTCCTAAACAACCAATCACAACACACTGGTCCAGCCAACCAATTAGAGCACACTGCGCTTTTTGAAAGAAGGGTCTTTAAGGAACTAAACAGAGGGCCTGGGCCCTATTTTAACAATCTAAGCGCATGATCTAAAGCACACGGCGCAGGTGCACTTAGGGCGTGTCCGAATCCATTTTTGTAAGTTTGAGAGGAAAATTTATCAGCGCACCCGGTGCATGGTCTAAAAGGGTTGTCTCAATTCTCTTAATGAGAAATGGGTGTGTTTTGGGCGTAACATGCAATAAATCAATCAGAGTCTCATCTCCCATTCCCTTTAAAAGCTAGCTGCACTTGCATCATGGCGGATTTTCTATTTACATGGAGGAATATAGACACCCTAAACCTGATGAGTCAGTTTAAATACATGTGTATATTGCCACAACAGGTTAAATAAGTAGCCAATTTCATTCGTCATTACTGCAAATAGGTAATTCTGATACATTCAAGGACTATCCATTATAGCATTTTTCTCTTAATGTACACAATAATAATCATTTGAATTGTAATATTTAATATTTGGCATGTTTGTGTGCTGCTGCGCATCCCTGTGTGTGTAATAAGCAGAGTGTACGCACATTGTGCACCCGCCTATAGTCACATTTTTCTAAGGCGCCCTTTAAATAACACAAAAAATACTGCGCTATTGACTTTAGACCAGGTTTTTGTTGGTCAATGGCACAGTCGTCTTCAGTTGCCCCAAAATAGCGACGCATCAACAATGCATCTGACTATACCTCGTTTTTAGACCAGCACGCCTCCCATGGGCGAACAAACGATAATTGCAACGGGCTGAAAATAGCAAAAAACAGTTGCATCACGCCTGGCGCCGCATTGTGCCGGATGGATGATAAGGCCCAGAGTGTTACTGACAGACTGGAATGAGTGGTGCTGCAATTATGTAAAATATGTGAAAAATAATATGTTTATTGAAAATTTAAGCATGAAAACCTATTCTAGCATAATAGGTCTCTTTTAATGTGGGATTCATCACAGTATTGGTTGTTGCATAATTAGGGGTGTGTGTTCATACAGGGGCAGGTCCAGGAACAGCCGCAAGTGTGATTGTAGCGGAGGGCCGGGAGGCTGCTTTTGCAGATGGGAGGCTCCATCTTCTCACAGTTGACACGGTGGCTCTGCACCGTTACTGTGCCTGATGGGTTGCACAGCACTGAGTGACAGCCGTCTGACAACATCCATGTCTCACCAGGCTGATGGATGGAAATAGTAAGAATAGTTATTTTGATGCACAAACCAGAACTTCAGGAGCCTTTGTTAGTTTGCAGTAGGTGCTGCGCGTTTAATTGAAATAAAATCGCTATATGGCTTAGTTGCTGTGATTTAAATAATTAAATGTTACATGTTTCAGACTGAAGTGTGGCACTCAGGGTCGGATTATCCATAGATGAGATTGGGCGAGTTTAATCAATCTCAGTTTAATGAGTGACGATGGCCAAAAGAACTAAACAAAAATTTAGTCTGGTTACACTTTAGGGCTGTGACATTCATTTTATTTTATTTTCGATTTCGGATTCCAAGGACAAACTCATCTCTGTATCTGCTCTTGGAAACATGCGCCAACCATCTTCCCAAACTTGTAATAAGAAACATTTATAAACCAACTGTCGTCAACAAAAGTGAAGCTTTAAGGGCTCCCTGTGGTTTTTCACCATGATAAATGGTTAATGATTTAACTGATGAAAATGAAAACATCCATAAATATTAGTATTTTAATTGTATAGTTGTATTGTAATAATTGATTGTACAATACAATTATTTGTATTATTTTATAGTCATATTTTTATATAAATCACAACATTTTTTGGGTAAATTGTACACCCCTTTTATAGCATTTTAAACTACAATCACAATTTCAGAAAGATCACAATTATATTTTCCCCCCCCGAAATCATGCAGCCCTAGGTAGACAAAACATATACTGTTCAGGTATTAAATGGTATTAAATTAAACACTTCTATCTACAGAAGCTATGCATCTGTTGCATTGCAAAATGTGGCGCTATAAGGGGCATTAGCATAAATTCTATGGTCATTTTGCCAGAGCAACAGTTTGAAGAGACTCTTGATGAGCAAGTCAGTTCAATTAATGACATTTATAGCTAACTATCTGAAAATCACCACATTTTAATGGCACAAACATTTCAATCTTAACTCTATCGCCCCCTTGAGTTCAGTGATTAGCTACTGCCATTGTCACCCAAAAATGCATATTTATTATGAATGCATATAATGCATTGGCCAAGCATTCGTGTTTGTGTACTTGCATAGAATATGTTTCTGGCCTAAACGATCTGTTAATGAGCAGCTCAACTTCAAAAAGGTTTCTGAGGGATGAAGTTATTGGCCCAGAATGCCTGATCCAGTGAAAGAGATTATGGATTTCGAGATCCAGTGAAATGGATTGGATTAGAGTTCCCTGCATCAGATCAAGAGGTTGTATGGAAGAAAATTAGAAGCAGATGTTCCGAAAGTTTAGGTCTTTAATGGAAGTTTGATGACATGAAGGGAATTTAGCATCCTACTAAAAAACAGCTCACCTTCCGTTCATTCCCTTCATCATCCACACATACTCCAGGAGGACCCGCTGAGGGACATCATCATCATCATAATTTGTATAATTAAAATGATACATTAGTCCTGTTTTATTGTGTTATGTGTGTGTGAGTGTGTACACGTGAGTCTCACCCCTGCAGAGTTTTTCGGTGAACGATTGGTCGAGTGTAGCCATGGCGAGCAGGTACTCTGTGCTGCTCAGCCGAATGATGTTGTCCTCAGCGTGTGGACCAGCGAGCGTGCTCAGTTCAGTTTGGTCATATTGGTTACCCAGTCCAATGGGAAACACTGACACACCTGTTTGCAACAAACACATGTTTGTTATGAGAATAAAAAAATAAAATGTAAAAGTTTAAATAAAATTGTGTAAAGAATAAAGTTGAGATATATTGAGAAAACAATCACAGTATTATGAGAAAAGGCTACGATAGAAATAGTGTGCAGACAGATTAATGCAGGAAATGGATGTGGTGCATTTAGTTAAATCACACTGTAGGATTTACCAACAAAGAAATCCTTGGTATATTGTTACATCAGCACCAAGTTATCATTAGTATGAGGACACTGCAGCAGTTATGTAGGTAATCAAATTTTTTCAGAAGAAAGAATCAGACAGACATTCAGGAAATTGCCTCTTTTGTGCAGTCTGAAATAGCAACCGGTGGTCGACCTCACTTCACTTTGATGTTGCTTTCCTTATGACTTTATTCTCATAATATTATGACTATAATCCAATAACACTGACTTAAATCGCATAATGCTACGAATTTATTCTTGAAAATGTGACTTTTTATTCTCATAAAAGGCCTGTTATGCTTTCAAAACATCATGACTTCATTCTCAAAAAACTTTTATTTGATTTTTATGAACTTTTATTTATTTGTTTTTTATGTCAAGGTGACATTAAAGCGCTTTCGTAGATACATGCTGATTACTGTTTGACAACTTTACAGCTCAAAATAAAGTACAGTACTGTATAATTGCTGAAATGTCTGAAATGTGACTTGCTGTTGATTACCACAGAATAATTTCAACTTATAATAATTTCCTCATCCCTAACTTTACAGTTTAAAGGCACACTATGAAACTTTTTTGTTGTTGTTCAAAATTGACAAAATTTAAACAATGAGTCAATACATCATCAATCCTTCTTCCAAAACATGTTTTAGTCTTACCCTGATTCACTAAGCTTATTATAAGTGTTTATATTTTAGACTTGTCCGGATGGTTTTCACGGAAAACATACGTTACTTGTTCGTGCTTGTCTCGTCATATCCGCAATTAGAGAAAAGATGCTCCAGTTACATTGACGCCTGTATGGTGTGGGAGTGGCATAGGTTAGTTGTCACGAGCAAGAAAGTTTGTCATGGAGCAGCTGAATCACGAACCTTCGGAAAATCATCCTTTTTAAAAAAAAGACTAATAGAGGAGAGTCTCCTTGCAAAAAGAGCATGACAGAGCTTGTAATAATACCAGAATCAACATTGGCTTGGCTTTTCAGAGATGATGAGAACCGAGGGATGCTGTAAGCGATGCAGAGATGGCATTTTTTTTACTCAACAGGTGCGTAATGTGTTTTATTGGACAGATACATTTTCCATATGTAGCTTTATAACAGAGTTAAAGGACAACTCCGGTGAAAAATGAACCTGGGGTAATAAACACATGGTTACAGAGCAGATCATTCTCTAGGAAGCGTTTTCATTAAAATCGAATGTAAAGAGATTTATCTCTTAAAACAGATTAGCTTATAACGCTAGTTTATGGGGCACAGAATATGTACAATTAAATCGCTATATAATACCACTAACAAGGCTCAAAATAGCCTCACACTAACACGGTAGCATAATGAGGGTCCCTACATGCAAACAGAAGCATTGAGAACATCTTAAGTGAACAAAAAGTTTAATAAGAAGATACTTTATAAAGACAGTACATTACGCGTATACAGACAGAAGCCATCGTGGAAAACAGTCTCGACGAGTCAAGCCACGAACGCTGAATAGGCCTAGAATGTTTTATGAGCTGTAGGATAATTTCTCTCTCTTTCTCTCTTTTTTTTAAACATATGTGCCTCATCTACCACCATTATTTTCAATTGCAGCCGACTCAGATCAGTAAACTATTACATTTGTTTTCTCCAGGTGCAGTTGAAGTACTATGTAAATCACACACTTTATTTGATTGTTTTTCAGTTATGTTTCCTTCACAAAGTATTCATGTAGTTAAAGTGCTTAAACAAAAGCACAAATTGCATATTATTGCTTTTACAGTAAATCTGTACTATATTGCACCATAGACTTATATTGTAAGTGCATTACTGTAAACAGTTTTTTTGTTGTTGTTATTTGCTTGATTTGAGTTTAAATTACTTTCTGTGGAAATCAACAATGTCCCACAGATGCTGTTGATAAAGTTGAACTTGTATTGAACCTCAAATACTACATTAAGGTCCACTTAAATGAGTGCATTGATAAAGCTATAAAACCATTTCACCAACCAGCGGTCAGAGCCTCGTTTGCTGCCTCTTGCACAGAGTCTATTGACCTGTCAGTCACCACCATAACCACAGCTTTAGGGATGCCCATTCGTCCCCCACTGGTGGAGGAAACGGCTGTCTGCACAGCCAATCGCAGAGCAGCTCCTGCAGAGAAAGAGGAAAGAACGCCCACATGTAATGTAGTGTGGCATATGTTTTAACTGTCAGCTGTATCGTACCTGCTGTGTCTTCACAGCATGTTTACCCAATCTTGGTGAATTGTCTGTCTTGCTGTGTATGGTTTCTAGAAGCTTGAGAAGATTGTCTTCTGTCTGTTCATCTCTCCATGTGACCGCCACTGCTGATTTTTCCCCATACACTATCACTGCCACCTGTGTGTGATTGCGACCTGCAACACAGATAAGTGGAACTCTAGCAGTATCTATTATAACATACACACACAAGGAAAAAAATCTCTCATGGAGACTTACCGATATTTGTGCTCTTTATAATAGTTCTCACAAATGTTTTCAAGTCCTCAAACTGGTTATCAGAAGAGGCTCTCAACAGGAAAAGCAAGTCCATGGGCTTTGAACACGGCACTGAGCAAACATACACACAAATACATACAATTACAAAGAAAGCATGCATGTATTCACTCCGTAAGCATCTATGTATTGACTATCCTTGCATTCAATAACTAGAAAAGACAACATTTGAATACTGGCTTGACAAAATCTTAATGTTTAAAAAAGTTTTTTTACTAGGATGGTTGTGTTCTAAGTGTTCTTCACAATTGCTTAGCAGTTGATAGAAAGTCAAACCAACATAATTTGTCATACACTACTGTCTAAAAAGAATCCCTGTAGTATTATATAGTACCAAAAATGTATAAGATAAGTTATGCCATCTAAAATTAGCCCTCTGACATTTTAATTAGAGTAAGGTGTTAACAGACTAATGTATATGTCATTCAGGAGTTCTTCATTTTAAACTAAAGTAGTATGTCTGACAGGCTAGCACTGCGTCACTACCACTGACAAATCCGAATCCAATCATTTTGTGAACAACACCATGTTTCTGCATGATTTGCCAGCCAATTTCCACACCAATTAAGGGAAATACATCATTCCATTGTTGCGCGCCAGTCGTTCTCTCTGCTGTCTCACTCTTCCTTTTATCTTTTTATTCTTTGAAATTACAGCAATCACACACATTGTCAATGAAAAATCTGAGAACTGAGATGAAAAAGACCTTGTGCAGTGAATAGACTGTGATGACAAGTGAAAAGAAAGAATGTAGCACGGCTGCTATTAAAGGGATCGCTCAACCAAAAATGAAAATTATTTTTGTTTTGTTGAAAAATTGTTCCAAACCAAAAGAAGATATTTTGAAGAATGTCGGTAACCAAACAGTTGACGGCCCCGTTGACTTCCAAAGTATGGGAAAAAAATACTATGGAAGTCAATGGGGTCCATCAACTGTTTGGTTACCGACATTCTTCTAAATGTTCAGCAGAAGAAAGAAATTCATGCCAGTTTGGACAACAAAGGGTGAGTAAATGAAGAGACTTTTCATTTTTGGGTACAAATCCCTTTAAAAAAAAACAAAATCACAATATGGTTTAGTGGGATTATCAAATCACAAAGGCTGAGATTTAATTAAATAAATACATACACTGCGTGTTTCAGAGTGAAGCGCAGAACGGTGTTCTTTTAAACACAAGCAGCTCATGATCCAGTGTTTTAGAGTGGTTCGGTTCACAGTAAATGTTACTCCACACTCATCTCATCTCTTCTTGAGTTTAAATCAGTCATAACATGCATTATGCATGCATGCAAAATGCAACATGCACCAGCCATCTTTTCAGATCTGTAATAAGAAGCGCTTATAAACGGGCTGTTTTCAAAAAACCTGCAGTTTTCCACCATAAAGTTAATTGGTTTAAGTGTTTGAAAATTCAGAAATTAAGACAAACATAAATTGTAGTATCGTAGTTTTACAGTTGCACTATAAAATAAACATTAGTAGTAGTAGTTTATTTTTTCTTAAATACTCAATTTATTTTATTTTGCAATATTACAATAGTAATATTTCTTAATATTTTGTTTAATATTTTCATTTAGTAAAGATTATAATTATTATTTTCTATTAATTGATTACGCAATCAAACAATTTTGAGACTTTTTTATTGTATTTTTTGATATTGTATTTCTGATCATTTTTATCAGAAAAATCGCAATTTGATTATTTCCCCCCCTAAATCGTGACCCCCTAGAACAGGGTTGTCCAATCCTGATCCTGGAGGGCCACTGTCCTGCAAAGTTTAGCTCCAACCCCAATTAAACACACCTGAACCAGCTAATCAAGGTCTTTTAGGGATACTAGAAACTTCTAGCCATGTGTGTTGAGGCAAGTTGGAGCTAAACTCTGCAGGACAGTGGCCCTCCAGGGCCGAGTTTGGACACCCCTGCTCCAGAATGTGGGAATATGTGAAGAGAGTGTAGCATTGTTGTATCTGACCTGAAGGGGGCAGTGTGGCTCTCGGTGGTAGTGTGGGCAGCAGAGGTCTCCTGATTGTTCTACTGATATTGATCAGCATGGGCCGCAGTCTCCTAAGGTCCGAGGGATTATCCAGCATGATTGGTTCGTCTGGGAAGCTCAACTTTGCAAGATCCTCGTATCGAATCTGTCCACCGATCCCAATCGGATACACTTTTTTATGAGTGGAACTTGTAGGCCGCTGAATGACATCAGTTGGAGGGCTCTGTGTTATAAGGAACACCATCTGGTCTGGTGTATTGCTTGGTGTGCCTGTAGTGACAGTGTCATATACAGAACGAATGGCATGGCCTGTGTTGACCTCCGCACCTTTGGTCCAACGTAACTGTCGCATTCTCTGCAGCACCTGCTCCCTGTGCTGCAATTCCATGCGACTGATTACCAGGGTAACCGTGACTGAGTACTGCATCACCGTGATCCGTAGATTCTCCACCTCTTCCTGATCAAGTGAAGCGATAACATCGACCAAAGCATCACGTGTCTTATTGAAGCCCTCCTCACCCGCTGCATTTGAGCTTTCCAACAGGAAGACAACCTCATATGTTGTTACTGTGGGCGGAGGAAATGTCGTTCCAGGGCTGGGGATGCTAGGAAATGCGCTTACAATGGAAGCGGTTGGTGGAACCGTTGCGGCGGTGAGTTTATAGGTTGCGGTAGTTGTTGGAGTGACTGAAGTGGTGCTGGGCTTTCTGGTAGGGGGTTTCTTCGGGGGTTCGGGGTCCAGACCCAAAGTGCAGAGGTAGTCTGTGATGGCCAGAGCCTCATCGTCTAGCTCTGTTACGCTGCTCACTATGTATGAGCGACTGCTGGGCGTGGCCTTCGTGATCTCATTAACCTGTGCCATGTTGACGTCAGGCCCCAGAGCCACAGTGAGGATGGTGATGTCTTTTTTACGCAGAAGACGCTGAGTACTGCGCATGGGCCTAGGATTTGAGCTTGCCGTCAGCAATATAGCTACGCGCCCTGCGTGCTCGCGCTTGTTTTTATCGTAAATGTAAACTGATAGATATTTTATTGCCTCGTCCATGAATGCTACATCACCACCACTGTAACGAAGCTCACGCACCATCTTCTTAAAGATCCATTTTTGCACCTGCATGTCATAACTTTTCACACCGGAGTGGAAGAGCAGAACTGTGGCGCGAGTGTGGGCAGAGCCCATTCGGAACCGCTCCACGACCCGGAGGATAAAGAGCTTGACTAAACTGAAGTCATCTTCACTCAAAGCAGAGGAACCGTCCACTAAGAAGGCCAGGTCCATTGCCCTATCGCAAGCATCAGCTGGCACCGGGGTGGAAAACGGGAGTGGCGTAGGAGTGTTGCTGTCAGTGGTTGGTGCTAGAGTGGAGGCCAAACCAGTTAGAGGACATGGGCCGCACGTCAGCGTGTTGCTCTCACAGTGACTGAAATCATAACAAACATGAGTTTTATACACCTAAATGGATGACTGTTGACATAAATGGATGATATATATATATCAAATATATATAATGTTAATATATAAAATATAATGTGTTAATATAATATGTTTCTCTGTGCGCGCATACAAATAAAAATAAAAATAAAGCTAAATAGAAATATTAACAAAACAAAAACGAAAAAAAAATGACAAGAACATAACTAAATTATTAAAACATAAATTTTAATTATAAAGATTTATGAAATAAAGATTTATAAAATAAAATATTAAATATATAAAAGCTAATAAAATATTAATAAAATAGATACTAATTATGTAACAGCTTATAAAACAATCTCTTAAATTTTTCCTATTTTTTTTAATGTTGAGATTAAATATGGCCCAAACTTTCTTGATGAGATTCTCCTTCACGCTGCATAGAGTAATGAGTAATGGAGATCAAAACTAAATGTGGCATAGCATACCATATCTGGCAAAGATGAGGATCTTCACGGTTAAGGATGAACTGTTTTCCATGGGAGATTCTCTCTCCGTCATGCACACACACCTGACACTCTGATGGTTCCACACACTTCCTCAGCACCTCATCTAAAACTTGCCCTGAAGGATTGAAGAAGACAGAACGTGTGAATGTGCGAATAAAAGTGATATTGAAGTCTAGGAAGTCAATTTACTTGTAGGTATCTGTGAATTGGTGCTACCTGGTGGGCAGACAGCATGGCATCCCTCCACACATGTGATGGGACAGCTCAGAGGTTCAGGATGCTGGCAGGTGGGAGGGCAAGCGCTACCACAGGCGTTATATCTCCACTCACACTCCACCCCTGTGTCCTTATTCAGCTCCTCACAGCTCATCGCTGTAAGTAAACAGTCATTCAGCACACTGTTGTAAACTTTGACTTTCTGGATACTTATTTCAGGGAATATTCTGCCTTGGGGTTAAAGGGTTAGTTTACCCAACAATGAAAATAGGTTCTCACCAGGCTCAGATATTAACATTTGATATAGTCTATTTCATTATATTGCATTTATGTCCTTGCAGTGAAATCTATTTCAGATTAGCAGAAGCCATTTTAGTATCAGTGATACTGGCCTTCATTCATAAAAAGATGCCACTACAACAAATATTAGAAATATACTGTTTTGTTAACACTTTAGTATTGGGAACACATATTCACTATTAACTATGGCTTTAATTAAGGATGTTTTTGTAGCATTTAAGTTTAGGTATTGGTTGGATTAAGAGATGTAGAATATGGTCATGCAAAATAAGGCATTATTATGTGCTTTATAAGTACTAATAAACAGACAATATCCTAGTAATATGCATGCTAATAAGCAACTAGTGTATAGTGAAAAAGGAACCCTAAAATAAAGTGTTACCACTGTTTTGTGAAAATTTTACAATATAAAAATATTAAAAACTGATGTTTTAAATCACAAATAATTACAGAAAAATGTGCATTAATTAATTAATAGCACTATATATGTGTATGTATATATATATTTTTTTTTTATGAGGACAGTTTAGCACCTGGACTAAATCACGTTTAGTCAATTCTGCTCTAAGCTTCACAAAGCCTTGTGACATTTGTAAATAAATTAATGTCCTGGTGCCAAGAAGTTAAAGTCCCTGTAAAGTAAATTCTGAGATTTGTTTCTAATCACATTAGAAATGTTAGTAATTTATTGTTGAAACACATTACAAAGACTGTGAACTATGTAGTACTGAATTCAGAAGTTAGACCGTTAAGAAGTTTTTCACCATTGCTGTGTTCCGGATTTTTTGGGCGGGGTTAAAACGGTGGCTCGATGATGCACTGGAGCCGCTTGGCATGTTGGCCCCTCCCCATAACTAGAGCACATTCACAATTTCGCATCAGTTCACCCGCTAGATTTCGAGTTATTGCCAGTACCGTTAGTTACTACAGCCTACAACTTACAAAACAGCCTACAAAACAAAAAAGAGATATCAAGAAGAGGTGGATTCATTTTGTGAACAGCTACCTTGATGGAGTGCTGAGGATCACCACCAACACCTGCCTCTGCAGTGTCTTTACACCGGATAGTTTTACAAACTTTCATCGCCAACAACTGGGATTCACTGATAATCCGCTGCAGAATGGGGCCGAACCTGCCCCGACCTTCATCCTCCCGTCCCGCCGACATCTGGTGCCGTCGTGACTCGTGAGCTGTACGTTACTTGAGTGTTGTTGTCTTGTGTGTTTACGGCCGCTTTCCCGCGAGTGGGTGTGGTTTTGGCGCCGACAACGGACACGCCCCCAGCGCTTTAGAGCAGAGAACGCTGCTTATTTTTTCAAGATTTCAATAAGATATTTTATGTACTTAGCTGATTTTTTTTATGATTCAAATTTGGCTAGGTGGTAAATAACACATTTATCTGTGGTGTGAGAAACTCAGAACACATGTTTAATTTTGACTTTACAGGGCCTTTAATGTCCTTAAAGGACATTGACCCAAGCGCATCTTTGCTCAGTCGATTCACAACTTCCGATGAAACGACCGTCCTTTCCCCCTTTTCCGGCAAGACTTTGTTTTCAAGTTAACTCTTCAAACTTCCCGTGGATCAGAGACACGATCTCCGGAAGAAAGAGAACGCTTCTGCTCAAAGAACGTTCTGAGAAGCCTAATACGCATCCTTTTATCCTCAGCACCAAGAACCCAATGCAAGTATACATTTTATAGAAATTTAGATGTGTTTAAAATTGTGCCCCTGTTAAAGGTGATATTATTATGCTCTTGGGGTTAACTGTTGGTGAAATTGCCATTCCTACCTAGATTTTTCTTTCTTTCTATTTTTCGTTCTCTACTTTTCGTTATTATGTATCTTTTCTTGTTTAGTCGTATGTATTCGTAGCGTCATTTATTAAAACCATTGTATCCACGTTTGATTATCATTGTTGCCACTTCACAAACCAGTCACTTTAATGTTCAGATTTTGCTACAAGCTTTCATATAGTATCAATAAAGGGAATGTGTATTTAAACTGGGTCATTTATGTAGTAGAAATGTGAAATTATTTTAGAAGTTGGTGCCTTTTAGACTGAAAAAAGCCAGAAAATCAATGTTTGGCTCATTTGGATGCAAGACAACAACTCCCAGAATGCACTTGCTTTGCTGCCCTACGAGGCCACTCCCAAGCCACGCCTACCGGTTACATCACTTGTCAACCGTGGCACCCCACCATCGTTTTGATTTTTATGGTAATAAAATCCTTTAGTTCAGTTAAAGAACAAACACTACAATTAAAAACTGAACGTGTCTGCTCAATACAGTGTGAGCCGAACGAGAGTCACAGCACAAACGTAGCAGAAGTCAGATTTCATTCATCATGAGAGCAAAGAGCTGACAGACAAGATGATCGCAGAAGATTTGGTTTCAAAGCGAAATGTGCCTATTTAAGTGAGTGTCATTGTACCATTTTGTTGTTGTGTTTTTCATAATAGGGTAATGCACCCACAATTTAAGCAACCCGCCTCCGAATTAGCGCCAATTCTAAATTAAAACTAAAATTAGCAAGGCCGCACGGGAATTCATTCATGGCCGCAGTGTCATTCATGGTGCATGTCCAGTCTGGGGTATTTTCAGTTCATGCCTATGGAAGCCTAACTTTGATAGGAATTCAGTGAAAACACTCGTATTGCTCCGACCACTCCATTATGAATGCCCGAGTGGCCGTGCGCATTTTACATTCTGTAAGTGAGATCCCACCCCCTATGGGCAGGTCGAAAACATGCGGAAGTAACTCCTACTACTGTCTCTAGCCTCTGGCCAAAAAAGCCTCTGATGATGCTAAATGACGATTTTTGCATCATCTGAGGTTTTTTTCAGACAAAAATACAGAAATCTCTCGTCTCAGGGGACATGAGGGAAAGAGAAGCAAGGTCCTTAGAATATACTACCGGGTTTATACTGATACAAAGCTTAATGCTAATCGGTGAAGTAACCCTTTAAGTACTATAATTATTATTCTATTAGTTCAGAAAGTTATTCTTTGCAGCCAGAAGAATAATCTTCCTGAAGATTTGATAGAAAGAATAAAACTATGTGAGAATCGATAAGAAGATTGTACTGTCGGTTCGTCGGACGAACAGATCAGTCGATAATTATTTAAAGGTTATTCTGTACTGATCTAGCATGTACTGTATATATTAATAGTTAATTGCAATCCATTGTTATTAACTCTATATATATTGTACAAATACCTAGGTTAGGTATTTCCATTTTTGTTATTTTGTCGGGTTAGTGACAACATCTGGGTGAGTAAATCACCTTTAAGTGCCTTGCTCAGGGGTACAGTGGTGAAACTTACGGCACAAATCGTTGGACCTCCAGTTCACCAGCAGCCCCTTCTGAGCACATTCGTGAGCGTATGCGGCAATGGCGTTACAGAAGCATGCACAGTCCCCGACCGATGGACAGGAGCATGTGTCTTGAGTACAGATGTCCCAGTACGGCTCAGGGTCCACCTGATACAGTTAAGAAGTGTACAAAGTAATAAGAATGCAGAGTAAGGACCACATGTCAGTATATTGTCATCATTTAATTGTGACTATTGAGTATAAGTTTACCAACCACAGCATTGCAGTCCCTGAAGATGGTGCTGGTGAGCACGCGACAGGACTGTTCCACTGTTACCAGCTTCACAATGTCTGTGCTGCACTGAGACAGCACCTGCATGCAGATAAAAATATGTAATCTCAGCTCATTTCATGACTCTATGTTCTGACTCGCTCCAGTAAAACACTCCAGTGCAGGCCGTAATGTCCATTAACTCACCGGAACAGCATCAGCACAGCTAGGTTGAACTTTCCATGAGTTTCCAAAGTCTGAAGCATCCACCTCCATCTGGTTACCGCTGCTCAACAAATCGTTGTTCTGACTGCCATCAAAATTTCCACAAAGGCCACAGACTTTCCCCTTAAACACACACAAAACTTATTCTTAATTTCTCAACTGTATGCTCTAAGATAAGTAGTCATAATCCATAACCCATATTGCGGACATGCTCAAAGGTAAAAATAATTTCTAAATCATATTTATACATACATTTGGATTGATAAATCATTTTTAACTTTGAAAAATTACTTAATAAAATTACTTAAACTAAATCTGACAAAAACACTTGCTAATGCTCAAAGGTAAAAACAAATAAATAAAATATATCATATTTAATTCATATATTTTAATTAGAACATATTTTCATTCATTTTTTATTAGCGTTAACTTTATTAATATTAAACAAAAACTATGGGGACACATTTTTCTTTCTTTTTTTTATTAACTAGATAAAGACAAAAACCCATAATGTGGACACATTCAAAGGTAAAAATAAATCATATTTTATACATACATTTGGATTCCGAAATTATTTTTCTTTTTGTTTACTTGGTATATTTGACAAAAACTCACTTTCGAGTACATGCTAAAAGGTAAAAAAAGTTATGCAGAATCTTTTTTTATTCATACAATTTGATTAATTGGTAACACTTTACAATAAGGTTAACATTAGTTAGCTACATTAGTTAACATGAACTAATAATGAACTGCACTTATAAAGCATTTATGACTTTGTTAATGTTAATTTCAACATTTACTAATACATTATTAAAAACTGAACTAACATGAACTAACCATGAACAGCTGGATTTTTATTAACTAACATTAACAAAGATGAACAAATACAGTAACACAAGTACTGCTCATGGTTAGTTCATGTTAGTTAATATATTAACTAATGTTAACTAATGAAACCTTATTGTAAAGTGTTACCGGTTATTTTATCTTAACTCTAAAATATATTTTTTAAATATATGTTTATTAAATCTGACTTTGGGGAAATGCTTAAAGATAAAAATGATTCATAATCTTTTCATAATAAATATATATTTTTTAGTTCATACAGGTCAACTTTTTATTGTCATATTTTGCATAAAATTTACATTTGGCGATATGGCTCTGTTCTAAATTCCCCATCCTTTTCATGAGCTACGTGAAAAGCCAAGACAGCGAACAGCAGCATCTTCTGGGGTCAACCTCCCATTTTTAAACTGGGAGGTCATCGAAACCCCCATTTAGAACAGAGTATGCATCAATGACAACAGAATGACATTGATTAAGTTTAACACAGTTTAAGGAGGAGCTGGGGAGGAGGTGGGTTGCGAAGCAGCGTGCAGCAGAAGCAGACAAGCAGGCAGACTGAACTTAAGCTGCGTTTAAGTAAGGCGCCCTGTTTGAGAGTTGCCAATTGAGTGCATAGGAATCAGATCAGCTGATATGGGCGGGGTTGGAATTTTTCCAATCAGCTGATAGCGGAGCTTGACTACGTGTCCTGCCTGGACTAACGCAGAATGCTTGATTTAACTTGCTCAATTTCACCACTTTGCTTACTCAAAGGCAAACATTATTCATAAATATTATTTAACAACAAAAATGAAGTCGTCTATGGTATGTGCTCATTTAGATAGCTAGGTACTGTAGATGTGTGCGTTTTTCAGTGTAATGTAAGTTACCCTGTACTGTCCGTTGATCTGCAGTGAGATTCGGGTCCCTGTGTCCCAGGTGATGGAGATGTGTTTACCCAGAAGGACGATGTAATACTGTCCAGAGCGCACGATCTCAACCGCTGTCTCTTTCAACACAGGCCTCTTCATCCTCACCTAGAGAAGAAGACATCAGAGAAACAAGGGAAAAAAGTCTATGCTTTTACTTCACACATGATGCTTGTCATAATTGTGGTGGAAGAATAATTTCACAATCCACAAAATGTAAATTTAAGCAACCTTGCATCTATCTATCTATCTATCTATCTATCTATCTATCTATCTATCTATCTATCTATCTATCTATCTATCTATCTATCTATCTATCTATCTATCTATCTATCTATCTATCTATCTATCTATCTATCTATCTATCCATCCATCCATCCATCCATCCATCCATCCATCCATCCATCCATCCATCCATCCATCCATCCATCCATCCATCCATCCATCCATCCATCTATCTATCTTTCTATGCTCTGCCAAAAAATATCTGTTGGTATACTGTGCACTGATTGACAACAGCATCCAAGACTGTAGCTAACCGCTTTATAATGAGTTTTAGTGTTACCTCGCCATGTTCCATTGCAATCAGTCCTCCCATGTACAACACTGTGATGCTTTTACTGCAGTGGTAATTTGCAATCCCACAAGCGGAGTTCTCCACCAGAACTCTAAACGTGCCATCCAATCCGTTACAGTAATCCTATTCAGACAGACACAGAAGAATGAGCGGAAACATGGATGAATATAAGGGACAGAGGAGGAAAGAGAGCGAGAATATTGACTTTACCTGAGCTAGTACGTATTGGCAAGGTCCAGGAAACGAGAACTTCAGTCCATCAAAGCTGATGTAGTGCGTCTCTCCTATCACACGACACATGCCGTCACACACACGCTGCGTACACTTCCACTGACGCTTCTCACAAACACTGGGAGAGAAAGGGATATGTAATTGTACCAATAATCTGAATTATAATGTCATCTGATATATACAGCAAAATTACATTACACCAGTATCAGCCTGTAGAAGAGCCATGATTGGCTCACTTACCAGGTGTTGCAGTCTACATTAATGCTCTGTCCTGAGACATATGGGCGGTTGTTATGGTAACAAGGGCATTGGTCTTGTGGAATGCATTCTTTTTTGTGTCGAACCTGCAAACAACCACACAAGTTCAACCAAACAATTCTCTATTTTATAGCCAAAAAACTTTTATACTTTAAAATCTGCATGCGTAAAATCACATTACAATGCACAAAACATTATAATGAGATTGAACTTATTTGTGTAGTAAAGTAACTATTATATGCTGTAGATAATATTTAATAGTTTAAATAATTTTTCAAATTCATGCATTCTAAGTTTTTTTACACTGTTAAAGACTTTGGATTCCCATGCTAAACATGGCCAAAGTATCAAAAAATAAGTTTATGTAAAATAAGTATTTATGTGCCAAAAATATGGTTTCTCACAAAAAAAAAAGAAGTTTTTTTCCGAGTATGGGCCTATGTGACGTCAACATGGGTGGAATTTCCTTATGCGAAAGGGCGCTCGCACACATGTCAACCGGGGTGCGTTTCCCAAAAGCATCGTTAGCCAACTATGGCCGCAAGTTCCGTCGTTATCAACATAGTTCAACCAGTCGGGGATGGTGTTTCCCGAAACCATAGTTCCAACGAACATTCGCAAACAGCATCGCAAACTTGTGTGGTTGGAACGTCAGCTCTCGACCTGTGGTTAGAAGCAGAGTTTCTTGTTTGCATGACATGTGGACTTAACAAATCCTTATCTTGAGCAAAATAAGCAAGCTGGCATTTAGTACAATCTATATCTTTTATTTCGAATACATACAAATGTAATTTATGTCTTTTAGTTTGTCAAGAGATTTTAGGCACCTTTTTTTGAAGAATGCAGGAAAAGTGGGCAGAGCCCAGCGGAGACAGAGGGGGCGAACTGAGGGTGGGGCTGAGCGGGGGGCGTGCACCTGAGACCCCGCAGTGACGGATTGATTAACAGCTGTCTGACTAGGCTACACAAAATAATCTATATAACTATATAAACGGCTAAGCTAACTAGATGCTAATATATGCTATCCTGATAATTTTCAATACTCAAATTCCAACTCCTGACTCTCTACAGTGGTTTTGACGGAACAAGATGTTTTATGCCAGCAGCCATTTCACCCTGTAGCCCAAGACTGGTTTCTCACTGAAGCTAAGCAGGGCTGAGCCTGGTTAGTACCTGGATGGGAGACCAACTGGGAAAACTAGGTTGCTGCTGGAGGAGGTGTTAGTGAGGCCAGCAGTGGGTGCTCACCCTGTGGTCTGTGTGGGTCCTAACGCCCAAGTATAGTGATGGGGACACTATACTGTCAAAGAGCACCGTCCTTCGGATGAGACGTTAAACCGAGGTCCTGACTCTCTGTGGTCATTAAAAATCCCAGGATGTCCTTCGATAAAGAGTAGGGGTGTAACCCCGGCATCCTGGCCAAATTTGCCCATTGGCCCCAGTCCATCATGGCCTCCTACTCATCCACATATATATATATATATATACAATTGGCTTCATCACTCTGTCTCCTCTCCACCAATCAGCTGGTGTGTGGTGGGCGTTCTGGCGCAATATGGCTGCCGTCGCATCATCCAGGTGGATGCTGCACATTGGTGGTGGCCTAGGAGATTCCCCCCTTCTATATGTAAAGCGCTTTGAGTGCCTTGAAAAGCGCTATATAAATGTAACAAATTATTATTATTTATACCAAGAGCTGAGCGAAGGGCGTGGTGAGCTCGTGCCAGGGGCGTGGTAGTGAGCCGTTGGAAGAACCATCCTACGTCACAATGTACCACAACGTCCAATAGGAAAATTCAACCACAGTAGCCACCGTTCAACCTTAAGAGGGCAGCACTTTGGTTAATGATGTCATGCACCACCAGCATGACATCATTAACCAACGTGGTTGAACGACAGATTTGTCAAGGCACTTTGCTCGGCTTTAGGGAAGTCGTCGGCTGCGCTGCACAGGTCACAGGAATCAACAATATCACCAAAGAAGTGTGTTTTTGGTTGTCTGGGCAAGACAACCCTGTTCAGCTTCCCAAAAAACCCAGCGTTAAGAGGACAGTGGATGGAGTTTGTTTTTCCGGAGCAGCAACAGAGTTCTGCAAGTGTGTTTGTTCCCTGCATTTCGGCGATGATTGTTTTATAAACAAGGCCCAGTTCAACTCCGGATTTGCAGAATGCTGAAAGATGAAACAGACCCAATGATAAAGGTTCGCGGTCGTGCGTTGGAACCGCAGGCGATGAGTAAAACTGCTTCAAATATCTGTGTTTTGTCGGCTATCAGTGCGTAAGAAGTGCACATCAAGTAAACAACATGAACGTATAGTGCGCTCGTGACTCTTTAGCTCTGCCCACACGATACACCTCCAGCCGATCGGTTTTATTCAGAAAGACTCGGTACAGCATATCTGTCTTTTATGATAAGACTAAAGACTTCTCGTAGATATGAAGGATGTAATACTACTCTATAGGTACTAAAGATTGACATGAGAATGACAGAATCTTTGTGTGATACCCCTTCTTTAATGAATTTCTTTAATATAAACAAAAATTATATTAAGTTTCAAACGGTTCGATGCAGCATTTCCTAGTGTTCACGTTCACACTTACCGTTCCAGCTGGACACATACAGCCAGACACACATCCCTGACTGAGACACTCCAGGTCCAGATTCTGGCAGGTCTTAGCACACTCTATCCCAGCATCCCTTGCACTGTCACACTCAAACCGCTGCAGTGGAGGTGGACAAGAGATAGAGCGCCGCCCTTAAGGTGAAACACACAGAAAAAGATTCCATTATATGTTCTTGGCTAAGCCACAATATTTTGTCCACTTGACTTTTGTGTCTCTTTTGGATCAAAGTGCAGTCGTGCTCCATTAAAACTGCGCTGAAAGATGAAGAGATGAAAGCGAGGAGAAATACCTCTTGAAGAAGAATGTTCGTCAAAGAAGAGGTCAGTCAGAGTAGATCCAGTGGCTTCGTTAGAAGTGCATTGCATGGATCCACTCTCACATACACTAGACATAGAAAAAAGCAATAACATTTAAAAATATATACACTCATATTTTTGGATCTGGAAATATATATATATTTTTTGTTATACAAGGCTGCATTTATTTGGTCAAAAATTAAATAGTAATATTGTGAAATAGTATTACAATTTTAAAGTAACTGTTTTCTATTTAAATATAGTTTAAAATGTAATGTACCAGTATTCATGCAATGCAAAGCTGAATTTTCAGCAGCCATTACTTCCGTCTTTACTATCACATAATTATAAACTTCAAAAGAACAGCATTTATTTGAAATATAAAAAAGCTTTTTTAACAATTAAAAGTCTTTACTGTCTATTTCGATCCATTTAAATTCATCCTTTTTTAAATGTTCTGACCACAAACTTTTAAATTAATTCATTTTCTTGGTTAAGCTTAAGCCTAGCCCGACCCAGATATCTTAAAATATGTCAGTGCCATTGTTTTTTCTCAAGATGCACATCAGCAATGTTTTTTTTTTTCTAAGGCCTGTTAATAAAAGCTCCCTAAATGTCCTAATTGAACTAAGGCCTAATCCTGGTTTAATCTAAACTCTGTCTGTGAAATCGGACCTTTATGTTCAAGCAGTTGACCAAACATCAAGCTATCAAAGATACCTGATGTGTAACTATATAGTAAAAAAGTGATTTTTCCCCTGCTAACCAGATGGCGTGATGGTCACCAATCATGTCGTTGGGCTCAAAGATCTCTCCGTTATGGTGGCATGAGCAATGTTCGGGCGGCACACACTCCCCCGCGTCACTGAGGAAGAGTCCTTTGGGGCAGAAACAGCCTTCTTCACAGAACCCAGCACAATCACTGTCAGGCAGCGATAGAGACCGGCACGTCTGATTACACACGTTCCCACAAACCTTGTACACCTGGGCATCTGGACAGGTCAGTTCTGTTTGAACACACACACACACACACACACGTTTCTATCATGATGGACACTTTCAATTAACTTTATACACATCTAGTGATATTTTCTATCCCCTAACTCTCAGATAGATTTTTAGATTTTTATGAACAGATTATTTAGTATGTTTATTCAGATGTTTTGCTGTCTTAACTCTTATTTGGAGTTTAAACCTACAGACAGAATGAGATATAGACCTACCACAATATCCATGACCCCTCCAGTTGATTAGCACTCCCTTGTCTGCGCAGGCGGCTGCATAGCTGTGGACGGCATCACACAGGCACTCTTGGCCGTCTGCGCAGGAGCAGACATCATAGCGGCAGTTCTTCACATATGGGTCGGGGCTGACCACATAATGACAGGGTTCAAACTTCACAGAGAGCAGCACAGCACAGGCTTCTTCTGCAAAACGCACTGTAGACACACATTCAAAACTATCAGGTTGTCGCCTGCTAGTCTTTGTTGCCCTCTAGTGTTCAGTGCATTTATAAGTCATGACATCATGCGTGCTAGCAGCTGCTGGTGACATCAGTTCATTCCTCTATATTAACTTATGGTATTGCAAAGTGAATATTATTAAACATGACATTTAAATTTGAGATACAATTGCATGTATAGTGCATTTATAAATCTGTAACCACAACATCCCTGCCAAAATTCAGGTTAGTGGTCAATGTTCTTTTAACACCAGATTCTTAAAATTGGACACCTGTCCCCCTAATAGTTTTTATAACAACCTTGTGTGTGTTTGTGTATACCTCTCTTAGGATTTAAGATACAGGGATCTGAGTGTTGGAATTGAACATCATCACAGTCTGCGTTCATCTTCCATGCGTTGCCGAATCCTTCGACGCGCGTCTCCACCAGCCCGCCCACTGTTAAGAAGTCGTCTCCTTGGTTACCATTATAATTACCGCACAGACCGCACGTTTTCCCAGCATAGGCAGGGTTTAGCTGCAAACACACACACACACACACACACACACACACACATACACACATATGGTCACATATCAGGTTTGCAAATGGGAATATTTGATACATGTCCCAGATTCTGCATTTCACAGACAAACTCTATTATATGTAGGCTACATAGGAATTATTTATGTGTGCATACAGCTCCCAGCATTCTCACACACACACACAACATGTGATCCATGTTGCTGGAAATTCCAGCTAAAACCAGTTTAAAGTGGTTGGTTGTTTTACAAGCTTTCTGGATGGTCGAAGCTGGTTGTTTGCTAATTAAAACTGGTGATTGATTGAAGCTACCATCTTTAAAAAAAAAAAAAAAAAACACCATAAAACTTATATCATAAAAATGTCAGTTATTATAAAAACATTCTATAATTCTAATGCATTTTTTTGGTGCAATAATTTAATTTATTCTAATGTAAATATATCACTAAAATTGTTGTTCTGTTCCTCACACTAAGCAATCATATGGCTTCAAAAGATTTGAAATATGCCTCCATTCATATTCACCTTCGTTATGTGTTAAGAACAGTAAAAAAAATATTTTTCTTTTTAATGGCAAACAGTAAGTCGCACAGATGATGATCAGTGTTATTTTAGTATTATTTACTGTATATACTAGTATTTATTAATATATTGAATTCGCTTTTTTGCATCAATTTTCTTGTTTATTGGATTTTTTTAATATTTCAATTTAGCTTACATTTATTTAATTTTTGTAATTTTTGTACTTCAACTTATATAAGGCCACATTTCTAAATTACATCTAACATTTTAAAGTTTAATTTGTTCATCTAATTAATATTTTATTTTATTTCAGCTTCATTTTAACTACCAAAAACAGTTAACAGTGGAACGTTTTTCGTTTTAGTTAGATAACAATTGTTAAATATTGTTGTCCAACAGATTGTTGGAGTAGGTTTTACAAAAATGTATTTCAGTCTCTTTACTTCATGATTTCACCTTTAATTAATTGTGTTACATACTGTTTTTCTGTAATTATTTATGAAATTTACCAACTATTTCTGAGTGAATTTTTTTTTTTTTAATTGAATTTGTTCAGTGTATAAGCTGGTTTTTCCAGCAGGACACACTCACCCTGAGCAAAACACGTCCTCTTCCATCCCAATCCAGACGTAGATCATCACCGTAACGCAATCTTACAGATGACAACACCGTATTCTGGACTCTTAGGGGACCTATACACAAACACGTTATGCTGTTATGCTGCTCAATGATTTGTACAGCAGTATCACCCCCCCCTACACACACACACATTACTGTTATGCTGTGCTATGATTTGTACAGCAGTATCCCACACACACACACAAACACATAACTGTTATGCTGCCATATGATTTTTACAGCAGTATTACATTGCAGCTGCCATGTATTTGAAAAAAAGGCATTTTATCTATATGTTCTGTTTATGCATTGTGTGTATTCTGCTACTTGACAGACCATTAATTAAGGGTGTTTTCACATCCATTCCATCCACAGAGACCACGCCCCCATGCTTGAGGTGAACCGTCTGATTGGCCAGATCTCTGAATCTAAGTGTAATTGACCGTGTGCAGATGGCGTCTTTGTCATCTGCACACTTAATCAGAAAAATACAACCATTAGTGCACAGCCAAACAAACACAAGTGTATAAACTATACAGAAGATTTCAGACCTGTGCAGTCTCAATGATGACAGAAAAAGAGTTGCTCTGGCAGTCTTTAGCGAGCAGATACTGACAAATCCCACTGAAGGTGAAGAACTTATTGTCAAAGGTCTTATAATGGGACTGTCCTGTCACCAGACACTCCCCTAGGAATAGACGGAGGAAGAAATCGATTAGAAAGCTATGTTTGTTCGTCAGGGCATTCAGAAATATTTCACTATTGCATATTTTGCTAAACATTTTCGTGTTGTATATATAAAGAATATGTTGTGTTACTTACTAGAAACTGAGCTAGAATACGGTGTTAATTATTGGAAGGTTAATACATTTAAAAGAGTAACAAATTCAGATTTACCAGGGCATCCTTCGTTGGTACATTCCCATGATCCATGGCGACAGACGCTAAAAGTGAAGGTGAGTTTAGGTGAATGTGTCCAGATATATAAGCTGCACATATTTGAATGTTTTGTTTTGGAATGTGTGGGTGGGTGTGTGTGTCCCACCATGTGTTGCAGTCCTGCGATATAGAGGAACCAGGAGGGTAGCTACGTCCAGCATGCGTGCAGGAGCACTGAGAGACGTCAACACAACGATCTCCATCCAACACCTTACCCGCTGACACACACATTTTACAAATTCAACACTAAGCAGGAAAAGGTACACTTTAAAAATAATCACTAGTGGTCAATTTCTTTTGTTTCTTTTGTTTTTGAGTTAAAATATCTAAAGATAAATTAACCTAAAAAGCTAGATTGTCAACCACTGCATCAGAAAATATAGCTATACATATCTGTATATATACACATAGATACAGTAAAAACAATAATATTGTGAAATGTACAATTTAAAAGAACAGTTTATATATTACATTATTACAATAAATTACATTTCTATACATGTATTTCTATATCAGTATATATATATATATATATATATATATATATATATATATATATATATATATATACACACAAGAGAGAGGTCATAAAAAGTACAATCAAAAAACGAAATTAAGTTCAATTGAATTTTTCTAGATTGTTTGACCGGTATCGTTCTCACCTGGGCAGTTGCAGCCATCAACACACTCCTCCTTGCAGACATCCTGGATGTTGACATTCTGACAGGACGTGGAGCAGGTCGGGGTGCAGTCGCTGTACTCCATGCCGATAGGACACTTAGGGGCTAGGCAAATGGAAAAATACATGTATGTGAATATACACATCAGATATGAAATGTATTTATAGAAGTGTGAAAGTGAGATTACTCACAGCACTGGCTCTGTACATGCCAGTTGGACAGTGTTACGCCGTGATTGGCACAGGAGCGGGCGTACTCAAGCATGGCCTGACACACGCATTCATCTCCGGTACTGCAGTGACAGGCATCAGACTCACACACGGACACAAACGCAGCCGCATCCACGAGGTGAGCACAACGCAGGTAGAGTGCTGAGCTGCTCATGGCCTCACACCGTGACATCTGATCCTGAAACACACGCATACACACAAATCGCAAAAAGTGCAATCTATATGATTGATAAAGCACACAGAATGGATTGAAGGTTGTTTTTGTTGTGCAGGAAAGCATCTGACTTTTGCTGATTCTCCGGTGCTGTTGCAGCTCTGTGACGGGGGCAAGGCGCGTTTACAAGGTTCATTTGCTCCTTTCATGGCCCAGGAATTTGCAAAGTCGTATGGATCATCTGTCAGAAAACCTAAACACACACATTTATAAATCTATGAATCTCATGAAGCCTGCATGTCCTGGTCATATTTTGCTCCAAACTGTGCATAAAACAATATTGTACAATATTGTAAACTGTTTGGAGTCTTTTTTATTTATTTATTAAGTTATTTTTAAAAAATTAATTAATTAATTAATTGTATTATTTTATATTTTATCCAGCAAGTATTAATTCAAGCAAAATTGAAAGAAAAGGCATCTATAATGTTATACAATATTTCTATTTTGAATAATTGTTGTGCTTTCTTTTCATCAAAGAATCCTGAAAAATGTATAATGCTATCCACAAAAATATTAAACAGCAGGGGTAATAATTTGAGGGTTGAAATTCTGCTCAACACTGGTACTTTACCATTCAAAGTCAAAGTATACCCTTACAAGCCAGCAGGGCCATTGGTAGCAGGCCGAAAGGTGGTGACAAACCCTTTTTTCTCCCCTCACTTCAACCACTAATAATGAGTATAATGTCAAAATACCAACTAACCTTCTATCAAAATATACTTTTCTTTTGAGGTGGAATATGACCAGAACATGTACAAACATGTTAACTTTCAGATCTGTGGACACAAACAGTTTCCCAGGCTTTCTGTTACTGTATCATGTGGTGAACTCATGTGATAGACTTATCTTCTAAATTTTTAAGTGCTGATAAGTGCACCATCAACTTAAAAAGCTGTAATAAGGATTGATGACAGGACACTAACACTCCCCCTAAAGGTCCGAACATTCACAGGCAATGCTCTGAAACAAAGACTTTTTGAACTTTCGAATGTTTTGTCTTCTGGATGAACATTGACTCCACCTATTTCCCCAGCTCGTATTAATCAGCATCCTGTCCACTGATTTTAAAACATAGTCTTACCGAAAGTGAGTTTGAGAGGTATGTTGTTGTGTTCATGCCTGCGTGTGTGTCGCACCTTCTTGTGCGGTGTACTCATCCTCCACCAAATGATTGTAGTTTCCACACAGGCCGCATGTTCGGTTGCTGTGATGCTTGCCGAGCGTTAGTTGAATGTTATGCGAGGTGTCTATACGGATGGAAAACCCGAACTCTTCACTCCATAGTCGAATGTACCCCAACTCGAATCCTGCGAACACAGAGCTCGATGCATATGGTAATGGGAGCCTGGAAGGGGAAAAAAATGTTTTTCAAAGTTAAGATTACTAGTGTATTTGTTACAAGAATATACTATTTCAGTCTTTCTACTGCAAAAAAATCCAGTTTAATTACTTGTAACTTCTTTGTAATTATTTGTAAAAATGTCTGAGTCAAAATTGTTTAAGCAAATCCCACACTACACACTTTTCATATTCCGATTTTCAAAAAAGAGTAAATGGTAACACTTTACAATAAGGTTGTATTAGTTATGTAAGACCGCTGAAATCGCTCCAATGGCGGCAGCGAAGAGCGGGCGAAGGGATCTGCGCGTTCGATGTTCTCAGCTGGGCAAAATGGATCTAATTCCAATTCCTCTTTATCTGACTCCATTTTATTATAATTTAGAATTTAGATTAGAATGCCAATTTGGTTATTTGGTCATTCATATTTAATAGTTAGACACACATTTAATTATTCCGTTTAACCCTTTGTGGAAAGTACCCATTCATGATCTCATATAGATCGTTAATAATTCCAGAGTAAGTCAGAATAAATCAAAATGTAACAATTTATTATACAGTCAGGTATAATTCCAATTACATAATCAATTCAAAGATACTAAAAACATCGAATACTCTTAAGTAAAGAGATGCATTCCTGACTTTCCATAGGTTAGGCCTACATAAGGTTGGCTGCACAACGTTACGGGCGAATCTGAATACAAAATTGCGCCCTGACTCTTCTGCTACAGTGCCTTAAGTATTCAAATCTGACAATAACTTCTTTCAAATGGTAACATATGTTAACAAAGGGAATTTACATTTAATCACTCTCCCAGACCTGTATTGACAAGACCAAATGGTCGAAAGCCACACCTACCATACTATATATGCAACATCTCTTTAAACTCTTAAAACCATTGTTATCTTCTTGAATATTTCTGTGGGGATGAGATATTTGTACCAGTCACACTAAGACATTTCCAACGATATCAAACACACATATATATTGTTTAGTATTTGTTCATTTTTAGATCATATAGATTTTGAGTATATTTTCAATGGTCACAGCCATTAGGAAGTAGGATGGGGGGAGAAATAAATACATGTAAATTAGAGCCATTCTAAGTTGATTCACTCAGTGTGACGTCGTCTGCAAAAGTTTTCTTTGTCCTCAACCAGACAAGCCGGCATCACTTTTTAAAGCCTTTCAGTTAACATTAGTTAATGCATTAGTTAACATGAACTAACCATGAGCAACAGCATTCGTTCATCTTTGTTAACGTTAATTAATAAAAATACAGCTGTTCATGGTTTGTTCATGTTAGTTCACAGTGCATTAACTAATGTTAACAAGATTTTAATAATGCATTAGTAAATGTTGAAATTAACATTAACAAAGATAAATAAATGCTTTATAAGTGAAGTTCATTATTAGTTCATGTTAACTAATGTTAACTAATGAAACCTTATTGTAAAGTGTTACCGAGTTAATTCAGTTAATCCAGAATCTTATGGGATTCTTTTTGATCTCTCTAGGATTGATTCCATTGAAATTTCATTACCAAGCCATAAGCATTTTCTTTTATATTTTGACCAAAATAAAGGTTCCAAAGGGAGGGGTGGGGGGTTGCCATCGAAGAACCTTTCAATGAACAGTACTTAAAAAGAAACATTCTGCTAGATCTTAATAATCTAAAGAACATTTTCCACTATAAAGAACCTTTTGTGGACTGGAAAGTTTCCATAAATGCCAATAAAGAGCCTTTTTTTTTTTTGTAAAACATTTTTGGAAAGAGTTTTGGAAATGTACAGTTTGTACCTCTCGGCTCCTTGTGACAGCGTTCCATGAACAGAGAGGTGAAGCTCAAAGAAGTCTCCCAGAAACAAAGTCACTCCTTTCCTCTTTCCATGAGAGAAATCAGCTAGAAGTAAACACACAGACACAAGAAGGCATTTTATCATCTTGACATTGTATAAACTTTGCCATAGCTTGTTTAATTCATGAAAAACTGTGTGTGTGTTTGTGTGTGTGTGTGTGTGTGTGTGTGTGTGTGTGTGTGTGTGTGTGTGTGTGTGTGTGTGTGTGGACTGGTAATCCCTACGGTATGGGCACAAAATGTCCCCACAAAGATGGCAATATCCAAAATCCTTGTCCTTGTGGGGACATTTTTTGGTCCCCATGATGAAAACAGGTCATAAATCACACTAAGTGATGTTTTTTGAAAATGTAAAAATGCAGCATGTCTCCTGTGATGGGTAGGTTTAGGGGCAGGGGCAGTGTAGGGGGATAGAAAATACAGTTTGTACAGTATAAAATTCATTTCGCCTATGGAATGTCTCCATAAAACATGGAAACACAACATGTGTGTGTGTGTGTGTGTGTGTGTGTGTGTGTGTGTGTGTGTGTGTGTGTGTGTGTGTGTGTGTGTGTGTGTGTGTGTGTGTGTGTGTGTGTGTGTGAGAGAGAGAGAGAGAGAGAGAGAGAGAGAGAGAGAGAGAGAGAGAGACAGAGAGACAGAGAGAGAGAAAAAGGCTTTTACCCAGTATGGAGAATCTTCTGTGTTGGCAGTCTCCCGCCAGCATGTAGCTGCAGTCTCCAGGGAACTCATAAATCACACCGTCAAATGTATGTATATGCTGCCGGCTAAACAGACTACAGCGACCAGATCCCTCGACAGAC
The DNA here is from genome assembly GCA_023029165.1 of Gobiocypris rarus. Classification (NCBI taxonomy): domain Eukaryota; kingdom Metazoa; phylum Chordata; class Actinopteri; order Cypriniformes; family Gobionidae; genus Gobiocypris; species Gobiocypris rarus. Next base: position 18,371,255 of record CM040918.1, read on the forward strand.
ACAAAACCTACAGGACAAAGAGAGTACGAGAGTTAAAAACTTGCACGCTTGCTTTTAATCAAAGTGGCATTTACCATACAAAAGTTTGGAGTCTGTGAGATATTTCAATGTTTTTGAAGGAACCAATGCTGTTTATTTGATTAAATATACAGTAAAAAACAGTAATACTGTGAAATATAACAATTTAAACGTTATTTACATTTTAATATATATATATATATATATATATATATATATATATATATATATATATATTTATTTATATATTAAAATGTAATTTATTCCTGTTATACAAAGCTAAATTTCCAGCATCATTCCTCGAGTCAGTGATCCACAAAATCATTCTAATATGATTATATAATTTGCAGTTCAAGACAAATTTCTTATTAAACAGTTTTTTGCTTTAGATTAGATTTATTGATGAAGAAGGTTTAAAAAATATATATATATATTTGAAGTCTTTACTGTTACTTTTGATCTATTTAATGCATCCTTGTTGAATAAAAGTGTTTATTAATTTAAAAGAAAATCAAACCAATGCAAACAGGCACAATTACACACAAAAATGCTCAAATCTAACCTGAAACATTTAAGACAAAAACCCACAGGATTCTGCTCCATCCTTTCCAACTGCACGGCTCCATCTGATTAAAGAAAAAGAAGAAATCATGAAATACCTGTCCTGAACCATATAAAGCACACAGTTCATTACCATTACCATATATGCATTGCAATGCACTTTTTTAAACTGTCCATCAACAATAGTGCGCATGTGAGGGTTAAACTTAGTGGAAAAATAGTGGCAAAAGTTCAGCTGGAAGTGAGAAACAAAGCAGAAATCTCTGAGCCCCAACAAATCTGTCAGAGAGTTTTAGACAAGTCACGTATTTCCACATAGATGGCACAGAAAGTATGCTGTTATTATTGAGCATGAACTTAGAATGAGAAAAAAATAGCATAATAGCCTATTCACGAACATGCATGGTCTATTTTCATGCATGCTTAGCAAAACATTACCTTTAAACACAATATACACTGCTTCAGACTTGCTTTTACAAGGATTTAAAGTAACCATAGACGCATTGTAACAAATATTCAGGACAAATATTCAGTGGCACTTGTTACCTTTGACCTCTGATCTCTACCCAGCAGGCGCTCCCAGCAACAGGTTCTCTGAAGCGCTTTGCTGTGCAAGGTCTAACCCACCCAGTGTCTCACAATTCTGAAGACATGACTGGAACCCAGTCTAGATGGAAACAACTGCTTTATAAGAACGAAAGAGGGAGGGATGGTGTGATTTCGGTTTTCGAACTCATTAAGAGTGGACAATAGGAGGAAGTCTGGGCATTAGAGAAACCGAAGGATTAGTCTGGCAGTGAAGACAGATAAGACAAACCAACAGAGTACATTAGTGCCAAGCCAAACAGTACACACACGCATACAAGCCGCAGCATATGCACTGAGTTCACAGCCTCTGTGATATAACTCGTCTCTGACACTGATGGATTAACTGTTGGAAAAACCTCAAGACCAACAGCATATTCAGAGCATGTTAACATGAACTCCATGGATCATTAATATACTGTTCTTTTCCGGCTACCTTTCCTTATTGACCCCTAGCTCGCTGCCAAAAACATGGAGAAAACAACATTGCTTCAGGACCCACATTGTACAGTACATTTGACATTATGTGGCAACCCAACACAGTGCTGAAAAAGGCAAAAAAGCCAAACAAACAAAGCTCAACAAGCAGCTAATATATTGAAATAAAATGGACTGAATTGGAAAATGGACAACTTTATAAATGCATTAGCAAAGCAACAACCGAAGTTTGATTAACTTGTTCAATTTATGTTGAATTATGTTCTTTTGCCATTGCAACAGTTTTTATTTTCATTTATTTTTACTTGATTTAGTACGCCATGCAACTTGCCCATATTGGTATCTGTGTCATTTTGTTAGCTTATCCCAAGTGGGTTGAATTTGCGGCAGAATTTGTGGATGATCATGTCTTTGACGTTAATAAAAAGCTCATAGGCATACATTTACATCAGATACACAGTTGTGTGTGTGGATGCATGTGATTTTACTGATGCAATACTTTATTATGAATTCATGTGTGTGGGAATTGAGTTAATGAAAGCTGCTGGTGCTCCACATATTAGAATTGTATCCTTAGGCTAGTGTATTAAAGTCAGACTTTATGTGCATAAACAAAGAAATATATATAGCTCAGGGTGATTTATGCACCTTTCTGACTAAGCTGCAGTCTGTGGCCTAATGAGAAGTTTTTACAGGTTCACACTTACAAAATGATCAGTAAAAAGTATGCGTATTTACTATTTGGCGTGATGTCCAAAGGGAGGGCTCCGAGCTCGGAATTTGGCCCAAACCCAGAGTACTCCCCATGTATCTCAGTAACCAGGCAAGTGTGAGGAGATGGGGTGGCGGAGGGAAGCAGAAAACTGTTGAGGAACATAGATGAGTCAGCTGTGTGTATATATAGGCCTCCTCTTGTACTGATTAGGCAACTTTGTTAATAAAACATCATTTAAACATTCAATATGATATGGTGAAATATTATTACTATATATATATATATATATATATATATATATATATATATATATATATATATATATATATATATATATATATATATATATATATATATGTGTTTTACTATGCTGTGAAATGAGCCGGTTTCAATTAAAATGGAGAACAGTAGGCTAAGCATTTTTGTTTTGATTGAAAAAAATGATATAAAAATATCCCATAATGATCTATATGAAAGGTTGCTGTAATGCTATTATGTAATTGGGTTTTTTAAAGATCATTTCAGGATAATTTTATACTGAAAGAGAATTGCTTTTCATATAGAATTAAATATATTCTAAAATTAATATTTTATAATATTTCACTTACACAAAGGGGGCAGGTCCTATAAACGCCCGCATATCTTGAGACATGAACGTTCACATGATATATGTTATGCAACTCTAAAATGCCTGGGAACAAATCACTGATCGGTGGAAGAAACCTCTGGGCTCTGCTCTGACTGAGTGACGTCATTCCATCATGACGTCATTCGCAATGAATAAAGACAGAGAGGATGTTGCGATAAAAAAGAGAGATAAACCTCAACGAGCATAACTAAATAACCCGTATGGACGATCTTCCATTACCCTCCAAAAATAGTAACTGGGTGGATGCAAAAAGTGTGTGACCTTTGGCACGTTCGATTTTGCCATACAGCAAACGATTGCAAAGTTGCTCTTTGACAGCAGGAATGAGACAGTGAGTTTGTGTCTGTCCTGAGTTTTTCGTGCGCGCGCTCCACTCACTCAGTCCCTACACGCACTTAAAGTCACACAGCCGCACGCGAGAGCCTCCTGCGAGACACTGGGACACGGACGCTGCTCGCGTGATCTTTACTCTTTCATTCAGTATTGTGGGAAGACAGACTGCTGTGATGGCGGCGTTGACCGGAGGAGAAATGTGCGTCAAGTATCTGATGTTCGTCTTCAATTTCATATTCTGGGTGAGTGAGCGAGCGAGCGTGTTTGATGATTAATGTGTGCAGAGGCTGGCTTGTGTGCGGGACGTTGTTGTATGATAACTCGCGGTTTTCCCTAAAATATTCATTGATAAATGCGTGTGCACAGCATTCCTCTTAGATTCCTAGTTAGTTTAGATTGTAATTAATGACGTAGAAACGTCTGTGTGAAGCCATGTAATGAGATTGCATCCATTTGTCTGACCTAATTTTAAGATTTTCAACTCTAATTTCAGGACCATGGTCGGGCAGTTAAAACACTGTGTATGTTTGTGAGCGATTCTGTGTGTGTGTGTGTGTGTGTGGCGAGACAAGCACTGAATTTTGAGTGTTTCCTTTGACTCCTGTTCGTGTATGTGTGTCAGCTGTTCTCTCTCACGGCTGTACAGGTGCATTACTGGTGATGCCCGATTCGTGCGTCGTTCTTTTGAACCGATTCCTTTTAATGGATCATTCGAACCTATTCGCCAAGCGTTCCGATCGAGCTGTTCGAATTCGCATAATAATCGTATTCTACAGTTTATTTGTGTGTATATATATATATATATATATATATATATATATATATATATATATATATATATATATATATATATATCACATAATACAAAACAAACAACACAAAATTGAGCTTGTATTGGTGCGTTTGTCACGTTACTGTATTGATTGGGCCTAAATCCAATTGTTGTTTGATCAGTGCTCTGTGATGAAACATCCTGTTTCATGCCGGGTTTGTTTTTCTTCAGAAAACTACATAACCAGAAAGAATGGACTTTTAATCTCATCTCAAATAAAATTTAGTTACACCGGGATAAAAATAGATGCAAACTGTGGCTATTTACTCTCACTCTGGAGTCCTGCAAACAGATCAATGTTTTGATCTTTCCAGTGTTCCACATATTATGGGGAAGCAGACCTACGAATAGCTGCCTATTCACATTAAAGATAGGGTAGGCGATTTTCAGAGCGTCTCTAAAGCCATGCCTCCTTCAAAACACATGAACGTGTGTGCACAACAGAGTTCGCAAAGCATCACGAAAGATGGCGTTAAACTACTCTCAAAGCACACAACATTACAATAATAATAATGTTAAACAACTTATAGAGCACTGACCTGTATCACCTGACTGCTGCAGATTCATTTAGGTGTTGATGCCGTTGTTACTGAAACGCATAAAATCGAGTTACGAACGGCTCAGAGTAAACGTTACAGGTTTCCACCTCTTCCAAATTATAGAATCATGGAGTGAATGTAGCATGAGCGCGTTGTTTTGTTTCAGGAGGAACTGTAAAATATGGCTGCTGTTTCAGTTGCGGTGCTCGGTGACTGACTCTGCATAGCATGAAACGCGTTGACGACGTGTGATGTCTGCTTGAGCAGGGTTCATACATATGTTGACAGGCAGATAGGACATCGTACCATTGCATTTGGACCGCATGAAATGATTGGATGAAAACAATTTTTTAATGGTCCTACACCTTTCATTGGTGGTATACATTTAGACTACCTAACTTAGTGATTGCTATCAGGATGTGAAGAGACTTTCAACCCGCATAAGAAACAATGTTTCTGGAACAAATCACATACCCTGCCCTAAAAAAAAAATCACCCTTAATGTAGTGACGCAAAAGACTAGTTGTGATTTTTCTTTTTTTTTTTTCTTTTTATCAGTTCATTGAAGTGGACCATTCACTAAATGAGTAACTAATTCTTCAACGCAGTGAACCCAGAGCCGTATGGTGTGTGTGTGTGTGTTTGTGTGTATCTAGCCCCGAGGGTTTATGTGAGCACGCGCCCTAGATTGTCTTTAATCTGCGGGCCTATTTATAGAGTATGATAATCTCATGGACAAACTCACTGTAAACTGCATTTGTTGCTCTATGTAAGTATTACTCAATACCTGCATTATTTTACACCTATAAGGGGAGCGATATGACTAAATTCTTATTTCACGATAACGATATATATCACAATATGGTTATTTTGTGTTGTTTTATCTAATTTCTGTTAATAATAATAAGATAAAAATAAGAAAATTACAAACAATTGGACAAATACAATATAACAAAAATATGAATTAAACAAATTACGTTTTTTCAGGTAGGTTTATTTAACATTTTATTTAACAAGAAATGTAATAATCAAATGTAAAAATAAAATATTGATAAAATAAGTAATTTTTTGACACACTGTGATTCACATTAATGACACGGAGCAGCAGGTAGGTATATTAAGTCGCGTTTCCACCGAAATTAACTAGAACAATTTGTCCCAGTAAGTTTTCCTCCAAGACCTGTTGCAGTCTGCGTTTCCATCGGGGTCTAAAGTACCGTGAAGAATATGCATATGAGTCCGGTGGTGTAGGACTGTGCGCAACTTTTCTAGTTCCCTGAATTTTTATTATTTTTTTATAATCTTTAAAAAAAAAAAAAATTGAAATTTAGCAAACTTGCAGCTCCAGGAGTAATGAAAATATTAATCTTGAACTCTGTCATGGAAATTAGTAGCATGTATAAACCTTAATTAAAACATTTAATAATCCATTAAAAATGAATTTATATATGTGTATAATATTACACTGTAGCCACATTGGACCAGCGTTTTGGAAAATGGATGGATGGATGATTCAGCTGCGTGCGCCATCTTCTGGTAAGGAAAGAATTCATTCAGCACAACTGTCATAGTGCATTATGGGTATTCTCTAGCCGTTGAGTGTACATTGATTGTCCACTTGTTATTATGAATTTTAATGAGTGCCCTCAATAACGTCCACAATAGTTTCGGACACCGCTATAAATGGCTGTTTCGGACACATCCTTTATAATACTCCACACGATGGGCATCTTGACAATTGCGTATGTGTTCGACCATTCAAGAGAACAAAAGATGTGAAAGAGAACAGAATGCATTGGCTTTCTGCATTGAGTCCTTTTTCACAGCATGCGCGTACTGAATTAAGTTCTTATTCGCATCTTCTGGCACTTGAATATTTTAATTGGCAAGGCTTAAAAACTCATGCACATAACATACATTCAAGACGATGCAGCACTGGCCTGATCGGAACAGTGACAGCTCCGTCAACTCTTGGCCATTGGGCAGTCTTGTTGAGCCCTGCATTTGGATGTAGCACGTTCTCTTTAAGTGGCATTTGTAAGCCTCTCTTTCTCTCACGTAGAGTGCGAGTGTGAGAGAAAGCAGCAGAGGGCACTTTCAGCCAAGCAACGGTGCTTAAAGCACAGCAGGCAATTAAATTACATCCGTGCTGAACTTATTTTTTTGAGAGTGAAATCGTACAATGTACTATAGCCATTGGCTAAATTATAAGACATTTTAAGTCGCCTATAGCATGAAATTCTGTATATGTGAGTGAGTTACTCGCATTGTAGAGAGTTGACTTTCCTGGTTTACTGATGTGTATTGCATTAAAAAAGGAAACATTTAGCATAAAAGACAATGAAACTTATTTTTAAACCAGTAAGATTAGATTTAGAATTTGCATCTAATCATTTAACAGATGCATTTATCCAAAGTGACTTCCAAATGAGATTAATTAAACACCCCTCCAGTTCTCATTACTAAAAGGTCTTGTTCTCATTAACATAAAGTGCATTATATAATCTAATAAATATTATATAATTAATATAAATATTACATAATGACAACTTACCCCACAGATAGTATTAGATTATTTTACACAACGGTAATGAGTTGATTTCATCCCAAAAACTATTTTAAAACGTTTGAAAAAAGAATATTAAGCCTGTTTTAAGACCATTTAGGACAGGTTTTTTTTTTTTTGCATGGTGACATTGTTTTCATAAAAATTAAGTACATTTACCTCCAAATTCTCATTACCATAATGTATATTTTTTAAACTGTAATGTATCTATACACCATGGTAGTATCTGTTGAACTGAGTTAGATTTTTGGTAATTTTAATTTAAAACATTAATGGCAATTTAGAGGTAAATGGTTATCATTTAAAATTTCCCAGTTAAAAAATAGGTTTCTTTTTTTTAATGCAAAAAACACATTTATTTTGTTTTTGGGGTGAAATATTGCCCAACTAAAGCATTAGAAACTGAATACAGTGCTAAGTCACCTGTAAGTACCTGCATAACACACACACTCTCATACTATCTGTAAGCTCCTCCCACATGGAGTATTGCACAACACAAAGACATTTTTCAGTTTCAGTTTGTCAAACAAAGGGAGGAAGTGTGCAAAGTACTTACTAAGCTTGTGCAGGTGAACGCAAAGACTCAGGCTAACAGTTTGTTGCCCTGTACAGCAACGTGACTTGGAAAGCAGCAAAATGGGGGTTGATGGATGTCCAAAATGTATAAAATATGCCATGTTTGTCTTGAACTCTGTGTTCTGGGTAGGTGCACTTTCATATTTGTGTTTTTGTGTGTGATTGTGTAAAAGCAGCAGCATTTATTTGTGAAAGTTGGTGTTGTGTTTTGTACAGTTTGTGTGTGGAATGGGGTAAGAGAGTGAAGCGGGTTTGTTTTAAGGGTGTTTGTTTAGCTAAACGTTTGCCTGGAGATTTGGAACAGATAGTCTTTCGAAACAAAAGATCTGGGGCAGAGAAAATAAATCAAAAGAGTAGGACATGAACTCTGAAACATGAAACCATTAGATTCATCTTAATGAGCAGGACTAGAAAGAAAAAATTGTCACATGATATGAGGAACGTGGCATTAGTATGTGATATTTCACAACAGGCAGCAGATTTTTAAATGAAGAAGTAGTAGTAGATGGTTTATGTATCCCCGTAGGAAAAGCAAGTTTGCAGCATACTCAAACAGACATTTAAAACAAATAAATAAAAATAATAAATACTAGAAGTAATTGTTTGGGGGATAAAGGATGCAACGCGAAACACCATACCGATGGCCAGATGGCAGTCATTCGATTTCCTTATTCACAAAGATGTTAGCTTCATTGAGCAATCTCTCTTTGTGTACACTCTCTACTTGTTAACTTAATTCCCAACAGTTGCTTGTCATTGTTACTACTTTCCTTAACGGTGCCGTATGTAATATTGACAGCTAGTGGTTGAAATGGGTACTTCAGTCCAAATTCAAAATATTGGAGAGTGTTGTTTCTCCCGCCCCCATCCTCCTCAGACTCAACGTTCACACGGGTTGCCAGATTAAGAACGCGCAACAAGAGCGAGCAAAATTGACCTATCGGTAAGTTTTGACCCTCCCCTCGAATGCAGATGAGCCAATGGCTGTTGAGTATCAGTTTCACGGGGACCCGAACTCAGACATCTTTAGGTTTCAGCGCCATAGAGAAACATTGGAAGATCCGAAGCTCTCATCAGTTTGATGGTGTTTATCATACAAAAATGGTGAAACGATGTGCCTGGGGTACTTCATGTAACATATTCCAGGTATCCTGAGAGGATTTTCTGGTTGTCATAATCTCATTAAGTTACAATCAAAGTTAGTGAGTCCATGCTAACATACAAACCTAAATAGCTAGCTGTTCCTGATCCTGGATGTTGTCATCTGCGATCGTACCAACCGTAACATGAGGCTTCTCCCGCTTGCATTGTGATCTGCCATATCTGTCATACCTGCTCTTTCTTCATTTCATCACTCTTTCATTTCCATTACTCTTTCACTCTTTTTCTCACAGTCTCCTTCTCTTGCACTGTCTCTTCCCATCCTAAAGCTGAGCTCTGACTGATAGTCTTTTCCGTCTGTGTCAGTGAATAAAGTAAACATAGGGTCATCTGATATTTAGCCTATATTTTATTAAGCATTTTCTTAGACAAGTTAATTCCCTGAAGGATGCAAAGTATTACGAACGAATACGTTTAATAAATTAATTCACAATATGTACACACACACATTCATTATTTTATGCCTAATCTGATGAAATTATTTTACAACATTTATACACACCTCTGAAAAATACAGAGGTCTGGACCACGGCGAACTCATAGCTGGGTACAGCCATGATTACAGTCGTGTAGGCAGCCTATAGTTCACCTGAACACTTCCGTTCACATGGTCGGAGCTAGAGGTCTGGTTCAGCTAGTTTCGCCACAGAGCCTTTACTGATGTTGTGCTTGTATCAAATTCAAATGGATAAAGCGACTGCCTGATGCTCATTGTCACTTTAATAGAGTAACTCTGTTTGTCCGAATAAGCAACAATTGAGAATGAGAAGGTGACGTCACGATGTTCACGATGAATATGGTGCAGCCATATTGGAGGGATACGCTATCCGTTGCCATGGTTATTCCGACAGTGAGACCAAAAGAACAGCTTAAGATTTGTTTTAAATTTTTTACAGTTCTAATACTTATTATTGTAAAAAGTTAAAAAAAAAGTTAAATATAATGTAATTGTAATACGTTCATTGTAAAAATGAAATCATTTTCACCTACTGTCATAGACTATGGGAGCTTTAGACATGCAGATCAGGTGTGATTATGCTCAATGGCAAGCAGATGGGCAATTTCTGCAGACAAAGGGAAATTAGAAATGTAGCATGGAATGCAATGTATGTACACTGATACTATAAACCAGGTAACTGACGATGTCAGGGTGTATCAGTGGTAACGCCATTCTGTAGCTGGCAGGTCGTACAGGTCGATGTTGTTGCTGTCAAGCAGTTTCTCTAAATAACGCTGTTTGGCGGTGTTATTTAGTCTCTCCCGATATAGCACCTTTCCTTTCACTTCCCCCTTCTCCATTTCTCCCCATTCTAACAAATCTTAAGCTTCTCTCTCGGTCTCTCTGTCGAAATAACCATGGCAACGGAGAGCGTATCCTCCCAATATGGTGGCGCCTTCCTGAAATGCAACGCTGAGTGAAAACATTGTGACGTAACTTCTCATTCTCAATAACTAATGGGGTGGGTCTTACCGATAGGTCAATTGACAGTGGAAGGCGAGGAGACTTACACAAACTGTAAGTTGAGTTGATTTACCAGTGTTTTAATATGCTCCCGTTCATGGAGATTTTTACATGGAAGCCAGGCTGTTTAGGTTGTGTAGAATCTACAAGCCACTATGTTTCTGCCAACTGGCAACTCAGGGTGTCGAAATACTATTGGGTAAATTGGAAGTGGGTGGGATCACATGGACCAAAACAAAACATTCTGACAAGTTACGCACATTTCAAAGTAGAATAACTGGCTCTAGCATTGTTCTTGAACTTAGCATGTTTCCTTAATATCACACATATAATGGTATTTGTATGCTTTAGTACAGTCAAACAATTACATACAGCACCTTTAATTAGTTTTTTCTAAGCCTCTGAAGCATTACCTACCAGCAAATCCCATAACAGTTTTAATAAAAGGCAAGCCCCATAAAACATCAAAAACAGTCTGCTGTGGACATTAAAATACAATAATTTCTTTAAGGAATACATCCACTGTTGTATCTTATTACTTACTTAATCATTCCACACACCCCATTTGAGCTTATGGTCAAAAACTATAAAGATGATTGGTCTGTGAAACCAATCATCTTTGATTGGTTGAAAAGAAAATGATTGGTCGGTGGGACGCATCTGTTTGTGCTTTTGTACATAACTTTGAAGCAAAATCTCGTGGTGCCCTTTAAACTGGCTTGACATTATTAAGCTGCAGTCATTTTGGGTCAAACCAACAAATGTTGAATCTGGCTTCAAATGCTACAATATTTTTTGGTAAAAAAGGAAGCAAGCAGTTTTTTTATGTGACAGGTTAATTTAGTCCTGAATGGAGGAAGTAAAACAGGGACCGAAAAACATAATAATAAATAATATTATTATTATGTTTTTCGGTCCCTGTTTTACTTCCTCCATTCAGGACTAAATTAACCTGTCTAAATTAACCTAATAATATATATATATATACACACACTGTATATGAGTCAAAATCTGCTAAGGGTTAATTAAATGCAACAAATTGTCTTTTATTGGAAAATTAAACGCCATTTGATCAAACTATGATAACTGCTTTAATCTTTTAAACAACTAAGAAGATGGTGATTAAACTACATTTTATAAAAATCACCTGTCAAGGTTACATCAGCATATGAGACAAACTAGACGACTACAGGGACTCAACACAAGATGACTCCTTGAACAGTTCAGCTATTGCCAAAATTGTGAAAGAAAGATCAGTAAATGTCGGATTCAGAATGTGTGATTGTCTGATTGCTTGGAACTCACCGGGGTCTGAAGTGGGACATTTAATTTGCGATATTCCCACATCTCATCTGGAACGCAGCATTGTTTTACAGAATAATGTTTGTTTTGTGTCTTAAATAAATGACATGTTCCTCAGAGTTAAGTAAAACTGTTTACCTGGAAAGTTGTTTTTACTGTCTCTATTTTTATATAAAAAATATTTTATTTAAACCCATGAAAATTCAAATCCTGTTGTAGTAAATGTGAAAAATCACTTTTTAAAACTTGTTCCGTTAGCAGATTTTGACTCATATAGCATTGCACGATTAACAGATTGGCAGAACTTCTGCCAGTTTTATTTGGATTCTGCCATGCAATTTTGCTTGCTGGTGTGATCTGTACAATGTCAGATCAGATAAAAAGATGGATTGTCAGCTATTGAGTTTTTACTAAGCTAGTACACATCAATAAGCTGGTACACATTATTACACAATTCTCGCACCTTTCCTGTTGATTTGTGTTGTCCTCTATGATGAATCAAGCAAAGTGGGCATGATTTGGCTGGTTAATACTGACAGTTCAACCCTGCTGGTATAAAAATAACCATGTATTTTAACAGAAATATATATTTTTGCAAGCAACCTATGAATACGAAATATTTAATTTTGTTATTGTTTTATTTTTGTTTACTTTATAATTTAATTATTACTGTTTTTATTTATTATTTTTAATAATTTATTCCAGTGTTATTTATTGTTTTTGCAAGCCATCTAGAATTTTTAACATTTTATGTAATATTTATTTTATATTTCTTAATTAATTGTAATTTAATTTTACTTACATTTTTGCATCTCTAATACACTTATATAATGGACAATTACTAGTAAAAGGCACTACATAATCAGCTAGACGGGATGTAATTTACCTTGGCAATAATTATCCTCATGGCGAATTAATGGGAATGTTAACGGAAGGCTTTTGAATCACCTTGATTCAAGCCAACAACCTTTCTGAGATCATTTAGCACCATACAGTACCTGTGGTGTTTGAGCTGTTTCTGTCTAATGTTAAAGGAATCATTTTGATTGAGCCGTTTGTGTGTATTTTAGTCAGTTTGTAGGCGTTTCACGTGAATTATTCACAATTCTTTGAGCTGCATGTTGTTTGTTGTTCCATTGCAGATTGCAGGCACAGGCGTCTTGGCTATTGGACTTTGGCTGAGGTTTGATCCCAAGACTAAAAGCTTGTTTGAAGGAGAGAACTCACCTTATGTCTTCTACACAGGTCAGTAGTTGTCTTTTTAACACACGTGCTGCATATGAAGATCAATTGATAAAAGTGAAGTGTGTGTGTGTTGTAGGTGTGTACATCCTCATTGCGGCCGGTGCACTGATGATGGTTGTGGGTTTTTTTGGATGTTGTGGTGCCATCCAGGAATCCCCATGCATGCTGGGATTGGTAATTCCCACATTGTGCATCTTTTCTTCTCAAATATCAATTAGTAGTATTGTGAGGTGATCAACTTTAATGTTTGAATGTGTTTTTCCCGTAGTTCTTCTTCTTTCTTTTGGTCATATTTGCGGTCGAGGTGGCTGCTGGAATTTGGGGCTTTTCCAACCAGACAAAGGTGGGTGTCCCAAATGCTCAGTGCACGCATACCCAAACACACAGACAGTGCTCCAAATTTGTTATCTTTCTGCCCATAGGTTACTGAAGATATAACACATTTCTACAAAGAAACATACAAAAATTATCAAAACACCAAACAGGAAGCTCTGAAAAAAACACTCCATCTCATCCAGCATGGGGTAAGAGCTCTTTCCTTTCTACTTCTTTCTCAAAGATATTTTGCGTAATTGCAACTGTGCATCTGAAACTCTTGAATATCTTTTAATACCATGAGCCTTGCGAACACCAACTGCTAGTTCTGTAGCGCTCATCATAACAACATGGGAGATGTAAACATCCACAGAAAGCGCTTGCTGTTTTTGTGCTGTATGCATCAGATGGCACCTCAAACACTAATTGTTCTTAGCTTGTGGGTTTTAAAGCCTTACTCATTTGCGATGACATCTGTTCCTCATCTCTCAGCTGAACTGTTGTGGACCGTCAGGAATGACGGTCAGGAACCCCGATGTTCTTGAAGAGACCTGCCCCAGAAAGGAGGGGCTTGATGTTCTCATTACAAAGGTAACAGTTTATGGATTAAAATGTATTATACCTAATATATAGGTTCAACTGATTTCTTAGTTTTTAACTGATTAATTGGATGAAATCCATTCAGCCTATCAGTCAAAAGAATAAAAAAATAAATAAATGTAAGCATAAAATACAGAACTAAATGAAAATGTATAAACGTAAGAGATACAGAAATAAAAGGATAAATAAATACAAATCTAAGTAAATGTATATAGAAACAAAAATGCATAAATTAGAACATTTTAGTATTGACGCTGTCATTTAATATAACAAAGTACTGCAATAGTCTAAATATTTGTCAGTGGTATTTGTATACTGTTTTAATATTTTTAGTATTTTTAATTGGCTTCTATTGTCATGTTTTCATAGTTTTTGGGCCCAAACCCTAAGGGGCAAAGGCCCCTATTGTTTTCCTAGGTTTTTTTTTTTTTTTAACCTTACGGGCACTTTTGGATTGTAGGAGGGGTTCAGTAGTGACTAGTTTAATCAACTACTCAGAAGGGCTTCACACAATTCACACCAAATTTTCTCAACACAATGCCAATATATTAAATATGCAAAATTGCAAACAGGAATTGGATATCTTGAACAGTGTTGCCATGGTGAGGGAATAAAGTAATGAAAAAAAGAGAAACTGGAATAGTCTCATATCTTCTAAGTAATAAATTAGACATTATTTATTTATTTATAAAATAATACAAATAAAAAGTAAAAGGCTCCGGGGGGTTAATAAAGGCCTTCTGAAGCAAAGTGGCGCGTTTGTGAAAGGTAAGTCGGCTTGCGTAAAAGAGTAACCCCTGACGCGATGTACAGGAGCATCAAAAGCTTTGACACCTCTCACAGATAGGGCTGGGTAACAAACTCAAGCCCCTCTTCTCTTGTATCGAAATCCTCAGCCATTTCTCTTTAAAATTCTTGTTTTTGTTTTGCTCTATCCTCTGCGCTTCTGTGTTCGTCAATATGCATGCGTCAAGGGTTACTCTTACGCAATAAATCGATGCGTACAGCCATCTGCCGGAAGTTAGTTATTTTAGTTTATAAAGTTTAAAAATATAGATATTTTTCTTAGATAAACGTGCCACTTCGCTTTAGAAGGCCTTTATTAACCCCACGGAGCCGTGTGGAGGATAGATGCTCTTTTATGGACTTCAAAAACGAGACAACCATTCACTGCCATTATAAAGCTTAGAAGAGCCAGGACTTTTTTTTTAAATAACTCCGATTGTGTTCGTCTGAAAGAAGAATGTCACATACTCCAAGGATGACTTGAGGGTGAGTAAATCATGGGATAATTTTCATTTTTGGATGAACTAACCCTTTAATTGATTAAAATCTTAGGCCTTTTCTTTTTCTGTCAATTTTAATAATAAAATAGTCATACAACCAGTTAATTTGAAATGCACTGGCAACATTGTTTTATGTAATTAGTTTAATAATAAGGTTAATGAAAATATAAAAAGCCCTTAATATCAGTTCTTCTTGGCTTACAAAATTTTGACAAACGATAATTTCACACTTATTTGACATTGACCTATGTTGCTGAGAACAGTGTTTTCAGACATAATGACTCTTTTTATTAGGTATTGCTTTTTTATGTATATTAGACATGATCAAAATCTACTTTGTGTCACGGTTTTGATTTTATATAAAAATTAATATTTTTTTTAATGTTGAATATTCTGGCTAAACTAACCAACTGACCCTTTGATCTCACGCTGCCTCTCTCTCTCTGTGTGTGTGTGTGTGTGTGTGTGTGTGTGTGTGTGTGTGTGTGTGTGTGGGCATGTTTTTGTGAAATATCAGGACACAAATGTGTATAATGACATGGGTATGACATAGGTATTACAAAAACAGGGTGAAATATGAGGACGTTCCCCATGTCCTCACTTTTCAAAATGCTTATAAATCACACAGGATGAGGTTTTTTTCACAGAACGTAAACTGCACAGTCTCCTGTGATGGGTAGGTTTAGGGGCAGGGGCAGTGTAGGGGGATAGAAAATACGGTTTGTACAGTATAAAATGCATTACGCCTATGGAATGTCCCCACATTTCACAAAAACAAACGTGTGTGTGTGTGTGTGTGTGTGTGTGTGTGTGTGTGTGTGTGTGTGTGTGTGAGTGTGAGTGTGTGAGAGAGAGTCTATTTCACACTCTTGATGGTTAAGAGTTTAACCCTTTCTTTGCTGTGTGGTTATGCCTGCATTACAGGATATGGATATTAAGACTTACGATCTATCAGTTTTAATGACAAAATAAAGGCATAGAACCAGTTCATTTGTAGGTTACTGGCAACATGATTTTATACAATTACTTTATTAAAAAGATTAAGATAAACAAAAACAAAAACTGAGCTGCAAATGATAACTTCACACTCATCTGTAAGTGACCCATGAGATCCTATGACCTGAAATTGATCTAAATTTAAATGATCTCATGGTTGTGGCTGTTGTGGTTCACGGTCATAGCGGCAGCAGCGGCTGCAGTAAATGTGGCGTATTCAAACGACTTTGACATAGGTCTTTTACATTTTAACCTCTTAAAATGCACATTTTCCACCAAACACAGTTTCCCTAAAGCCACCGGGATGGCAGTGGCCTTTCATCGCTGCTTGCTATATTTCGTTTTTGGTTTGTTTTTTAGGTTTAATTTATTTTTATTTTGGTTTTAGTAATTTTATTACTTTAACTTTTTTTTCTGTTAGGCAACATTTAAAATTTTCCAAATTTCCATTTTGTGATTATACATATTTTCAGTTTTATTTCATTAATGAAAGGGAGTTGAATAATTTGTTAATAACAACGATATTTGCTAAGGTGAATTATAACCCCTTAGACATGAAACTGAATCAATTGTAAATTGATTCCCAATTTTGTGTCTTTGTTAGACATATCTACAGGACTAAATTCTTCTAGGGAGCTGGTATGATTGTGGAGTGCATTAAACCAGCTTAGCTCAGATTTAATGCACTGGAAATGTTTCTAACCTGAGGCACCCTGTGTGCGGCTCAGCTTGAATGAGTCAGTAAAACGCTGTTCATTCTGCCAGCAGAAGGTCAAGTAAGAGGTCATCAAAGCGTAGTAGTAACCGTTCAGAATATTGAGAAGGGGTTAAGAGGTTTAAGTAAACTAATAAACAACGTGTATCAGACATATGAATATCTTTCCCACCAAATAAAAACACTGATTCCTGTGCTCCTCTGTATCTCAGCTCAGTTTAACTATCAATTATAATAGATGGATGAATCGATGATAGATCTTTGAATATTCTGAGACCATAACAACATTAATAAATAATAAATGATAAATCCATTCTGCCTTTTGTACCTATTACAAATCATATTTTATATGTTCAGAGCTGCCCTGATGCCATTGATGAAGTTTTCAACTCCAAGCTTCATATTATTGGAGGAGTTGGAATCGGCATTGGAGTGATCATGGTAAATTTTATTTAGTTCTCTGTGTGGTGTTGTTTTATTTTTATATTTTTTAAGGCTTGTTCAGCATTTTGCCCTTTTAGAATATCTACAATTTATAACTGTGATGTATATCTTTACCAGTTTGATTTCATATTATATCAAATTAAAAATGCAGTTTTTGTTTTGTTTATATAGAGACCAATGTTCAAAGGTTTGGGGTCAGTACAATTTTATTTTAAAGAAATTTTTAATTTTATTCAGAATGGATGCATTAAATGGATCAAAATAGAATACATTTATTATGTTAGAGAACTGTTTTTAGATCATAATAAGACCTTTTTCTTGAGCAGCAAATCCGCATATTAGAATGATTTCTGAAGGTTCATGTGACCCTGAAGACTGGAGTAATGATGCTGAAAATTCAACTTTGGAATAAATTACATTTTAAAACATTTAAGTAGAAAATTAATTGAAATTGTAATAATATTTCACAATTTTTACAGTTTTTTTTGTATCACAGTGCAGAGCAGAAGAGACTTCTTTCAAAAGCATAAAAAAAAATCTAACTGACCCCAACCTTCTGAATAGGTGTGTGTGTTTGCATTTCCTTTTGGTAATGCTAATAGTAAAATTACACACTGCAGATTTAAAGGGATAGTTCACCCAAAAATGAAAATGTGATGTTTATCTACTTGAACACAAATGAAGATTTTTAACTCCAACCGTTGCACGTATAATGCATGTCAATGGGGTGTATTTCTATGAGAGCCACTATGAGAGTAAAAACACACAGACATATTAATCCATATTAAACCCTGTGGCCCGTGGCGAGAAAGTATTTGAGTTATTTTTTTACCTTATATCAGACGAACCTCATCTAGGATTCCCAATGTATACTTCCTCCGGAGAAGGTCAAAACAGCGGCGCGATATATATATGCCTTATTAGTGCCTGCGTGGATTGTGCAGGTTGGTCGAATGAGGAATCTATGTAAATATATATCTATGATAGTGCCGCAGTTTTGACCTTCTCCGGCGGAAGTATGCATTGGGAATCCTAGATGAGGTTCGTCTGAAATAAGATAAAAAAATAACTCAAATACTGATTAGTTTCTCGCCACGAGCCACAGGGTTTAATATGGATTAATATGTCTGTGTGTTTTTACTCTCAAAGTGGCTCTCATAGAAATAGACCCCATTGACATGCATTATACGAGCAACGGTTGGAGTTAAAAATCTTCATTTGTGTTCTACTGAAGAAACAAACACATCTACATCTCGGATGCCCTGGGGGTAAGTAGATAAACATCAAATTTTCATTTTTGGGTGAACTATCCCTTTAAATGGGGGAAAAAAAGTATATGTGTCTTAGTACCATGATTGTAATTTAATCATAATGCTTTTTGAAAATACTGTTACGTACAAATGTATGTGTGCGTTGATGTCTCTCTGAAGGAATGTTTTCTCTATGTGCACAGATCTTCGGCATGATCTTTAGCATGATGTTGTGCTGTGCCATCCGGAAAACCCGGGAGATTGTGTGAGGGTCTCGTTGCTTGGGAAACTGCCAGTATATTTGTGTTGCATGATGTCTATCACAAAGCACTGTCTCGAACATGACCTCATCAGCTAAGAGCCAGTTAGATCACAGCGTCAAGCACACAATCTGTACACGTCTCTGATTGACTGGAATTCACTCTTTTTCTTAGTGCAGCTGTATCACTGGTTCAGTCACGAGTAATGAGAAGAAAGGGTTGGTTTAGCATTCCAAGCCCATTTGAAAAGGCCTTTATTAAGTCTGACTTTTTATATTTTTTTATCGTTCATAATAGATTTGAAAGATTAACCATTGTTTGCTTTATTGTACTTGCAGTAATGCTTGAAATGAATTGTTCTGAACTTTTCTAATGTTTTGTTGTTGATTTGTGAATAGGGTCGATTGATTTTACCCACACTGGTGCATATGGCTCAAATAAAAGCCAAATTATTCATGAATTTTGTAGTGGGATTTTGTTGTTTTTGGCGTATCCAGGATGAAGTTTGTTTGTATGGATCTGTTATATAACAGCGATCGGTGTTTCACTCAACAGGCTGATAAGAGTCCGTGTGAACCGGGGGATGCCCAAAAAAACTTCCCATAATCACAGCATTGACTCATGGTCACTCCATTATGTGACCGTCTACAGCCTCACAGTTTCCTCAATCTTGTTTGTATCATTTTCTCTTTCCGTTCTTTCCCCCCTTATTCCTGTTTGCCTCACTTAGTCTCAATTAGGCTGAAATTTGGCAAAGCCCTCATAGAGCCAAGTTTGTACTGTGGAAAAGTGGTTGTATAATTATAAACTAGAACCTCTATCTCTTGCCTTTGATTGCATGTGATTTTGTGTTTCACACTGACAACACTGAAAAAAAATGTGTATCTGTGTAATAAGTTACACTATGACTCACCAACAAACCCAAACAGATCAAGCCAACAAAGAGATCAGAGAGTTTGAAATCATATTAAAGCATGCAGCAGAGGCACACCCACCAAAACATTTCCTTGAATTTGATCAAAGTCTCTCATACAAATCTATATGCGTATCTTGCATTCAAGCACTTGAATCCATAAAGACTGAAATTGTAATTATCTTTTGCTGGGTTCCAAGTCACATTGTCCTGACTGGTAATATGTGAGCGGACACGGCTGCCAAGGATGCGCTTAACCTGGAAATATCTGACTGAAATACCACCTTCTGACTTCAGACCATTAATTAGCTTATATATCACTAAGGAGTGGCAGAATATAGGACAAATATAAAAGTAATAAACTGTATGAAATAAGTGTCTTCAATTACTTAGCTGCAGTCTGTAACTTGTTTTTGGTTTAAAAAAATGTTTTGAGCAAGTACATAACCAGCCAGTGTTCAAAACTATCTTCTTAGCCCGATTCACAACGGTACGCTTTTAGTAATGTGTTATAATTTAAGTGGCATGGTAGCTTTCCACGGGAATTTCGAGCATGCCGCTGTTCCTCTTCGCATCATTACGTCACGTCTGTATACATAAAGAAGGAGTCCGGCTAGTAGTAGTATCGCATGTGAGGATGCTGCAGGTGGCGGATCATTTATAGCCTTTTCTCACAGCAACTGGAATAATTTAATTGTATCATTTTGATGGCGGATTGTAATCCAGAAATGTCCGAATGACATCATCAGTGACAACTGGAGATTCACCCGTAGTCAAAAGCAAAGTATTAGACTGTACGGAAATTGAAGTCTACAGGTAACGCTAATACACACTAAATACACAGTCACGCAATGCTGATGTTGTTAACATTAACAATTTGAGAACAAGGTATAACAATAATAATAATTTGCACGGTTTGATGTGATTTTAAGTGATCATTAGATTGAATCACTATTGGTAGCGCAATTTATTGTAAATATTTTTTTTTTTCTCCGTTTTTCTGACTCTGAACAAAAGTGGCAAATGTTAATTACTTGTTCAGATGATATTTTGCAATGAAAATTCATATTTTGGTCATACTTCCAAGATGTAGAATCTGTGATTCTGAAGTACAGTATCTACACCGGTGCAGTGAATGAAAGACAGTCAGCCCACACATAATCCATAATAAAACATTAGATTTATCCGCGCTGAGGAGCCGTTGCACAACTCATGTATAGATGATAATTCTAAAAATAACTGCAATTGCGGGTTTCAAACAGAGATGGCGACAAAGAGGCAAAACTTACAGACGGCAGCTTTAAAATCAAGACATGACCAAGTCTTCGCTAGGTGCCGAGTCCGAACTGGGTCACTCAAGACTCACACACGGGTTTATTGATAGACCAAGTTCCTCCTTTATGTCTCTTATGTAAATTTCATTTGACTGTTAAACATATTCTGTTGGACTGTATTTTTTTTACTTTTAATCAGAATCATGTTTACATATTTCACAATGTATCACCCAAATGTGTTTTAGATTTTCAATCATGTCAAGCTGAAATGTTTTATATTATTATAATTTAAATGTTATTGACTGTGATATTTACCTGCCATGCAAATAGCCCAAATAAACAAAGTCAAAAATTCTCTCCTCCCTCAGAGAAAGGTGAGATTTAGTCATTTATAGCCTTATATAGTCATTATAGTCATTAGTCATATATAAATAGTCATTTATAGTCATTATAACTAAATATTTGTCACCACTAAATGTTGCAAAATGACTATAAATCTCACCTGAAAGCTCCCACAAAATAAGATATTTTGAAGAATGTGTAATCGAAAAGTTAATGGACCACATTGACTTCCACAGTATGGAGAAAAAAATGGAAGTCCCCATCATTTGGTTACCCATATTCTTCAAAATATATTATTTAGTGTTCAGCAGAAAGAAAGAAATTCATTCGGGTTTGGAACAACATAGTAAATAAATGACAGAATTAACATTTTTGCGTGAACTATCCCTTTAAGTATGTACAACTATTGTACTAAATACAAAAATTAAATCAAAACATTACAGCAATAATAGACTATAGAGAGAGTATTTACAGCGCAACAGTAGTCATCACCAGTGTTCTCCCCATAGACTGTATAAAAATAGGTTATCCCTTAAGATTTCTTAATTACATGCAATTTCATATAACATGAACTTTGTTGCCCCCCGGTGGTCTTCAGGAGGAATAATTTTGAACCTGAGACAAATTAACAAACTTTATAACTCAACAACGAACTTAACAATACACGTGTATTGTGTGCTGAAGAGCTCTTAAACCTAATGTATTTCAGATGTTCATCAATTAGAGATAGAACTTTGAGTTCCTGATGAGTCTTAGCAGTTCCGACTCTGACGTCTAAAGTGAATGAGCGCCATTACACTTTTAAAAGGTTTGATCAGTTTATATCTGTGGGCTATACTTAAACTGAGAGAGAGGAAGTGTGTTATTGTCTGTAAAGATCTCATCACCCACTTCAGTACAATACCGAGCGGATGCTGGGTCTGTTTGACTTTTGACTCCACTGTTATATGTGATTTGGGACAGTCTACATGGTACAGGTGGGCTTCCATTTTCATTCTGTTTCTTAAGAAATAAAGAAAAATCAAGAAAGGGATTTTATTTTTATTTTTTTATGTAGACTTTTTAGTAGATAAGATATATTGTCCAATTTAGAAATCCAATCTGAAAAGTATTACGTTTTATCAAATAATTTGATATGTAAATCATTTATTTATTTTTTTATCAATATTTAATAAAACAATATTTTATACATGCGTATAGATTATCACAGAGCAAAGTGCAGAGGAGAACTCCAAAGGTAAATGCAACTCCAATACATTTCTATTATATCTATTTTCTGTATATTCAGTGACTTTTATTTAGCTGACTTATTTTTATTAATGATTAACCAATTAATACAAATAAAGTACAGAGAAATGTATGTATATTTTTATATTTTTTATATTTATTGACTCTTATTTTTTACCTCATTTTCTTTCATTCAATCAATGTATTTGATATGTATTTTTAAATATATTTTATTAGTTGTTATTAATGTATTTTATTAATTGTAAATGATGTAAATAACAAAAAAGAAAATAGGTTACAATTTGAGTCTTCTAGAGATTTCCGTACTTCACAATCCATTTCTCCTTTAGTATGTTTATTGTTGTGCATTGGAATAGCCACTAACGTCATGCATGACTGACCACAGAAGCTCCGTGTGCAAACACACCAACTAGAGGATGCAACACTCCTGTCACACATGAAGCAGAAACTATCTATGCTGTTTCTCGTGTGCAGGATGTTCTGATCATCTTATTAAGGGATGAGACCCGGGATTCATGGAGTCTCTGGAGACCCCAGGCGACCTGCTTTTCTGGATTGAACATGGGACTGACCGCTGCCTGGACACTGACTGCTGCTTTACCAACAAGAGTCTCTCAGGTGGGACCCTGATCAGTAGAGATGGACGATTTCACGATGTCTCTAATGATTTCTGCGCTTTTCAAATGCTCCGATCAGTGGCTATATTAAGGCTTTGAATAAGGTCAGCAATGAATAGCTTTATTCTCAGCATCATATCCCAGTGACAAGAGGTAACCGTTTGTTTTCATTGCACTTTTCTTTTCTTGGACTGTTTTAACTTGCAGGATTTATATGAAATCAATGCAAAGTGGATTTTTGTGGAAATCCTCCTCTGGCTGACCTGATTTCACTGCTGTGCTCCCTTTTGCAGAGCTGCATGTGCCTTTTGATGAAGCGGGAAAGCAGAGGACAGTGGGCATAAATTTATAAATGTAGTGTGCACGGCTAAAAGTTCAAATGGATGAAAACCCTGAAGACCCCCTGGTATTGTTGGAGATCCTGGAGGTGTTAGGTGCATGCCATGGGAGTGTGTTGTATCCAGACATTTGCGTCTATCTGAGTGGACGCTTTAGCCTGCAGCCGCTTCTAGAATTACGAAGTCTCTTATATTCCACCGCCTGTAGAGACCCCTGCTTCCCTGCCACCCTCTTCCGAGAGCGCCTTCACCCGCCCTGCAGCAACCGGCTCTCAGCGGCCGCAGATGTCGTCTCACTGTTCAACCTCCTCATGCACACCCGCATGGCACCTACATACGCTCAGAACCTTCAGTCGCTGACGCCCTGTCAGGTCTGTGGGAAGGAACTTGTGCGTTATGACTGGCCGGCCGCCTTCCCCGTCACAGTAGGAGGGACCACCTCTGAGGACTGTAAATATGAGAACCTCCCTTGTGAAGCATTCAGTCATAACAGGGAGGCTTCACACGCATGGACCACCTCCGCATTGATTGCTCAGTCTCACTCACACATGCACAACCGGGACAGCATGCAGAACGCGCATTCTGGGGACGTTTCCAACGATACGGTCAATCAGGAGGCAGGCAACATGTCGGCGACCAATCAGGGAGCCCACGTCGCTCGTTCCTGCTCTCAGAAGAGGAGTGCCTTTAAAGAAGGGATCCTCAAGGTACCACTTATGTCCACGGAAGGTGGCGGCCAATCAGATCAAAGCCCAGACGGATCAAGATCGGACGGTGAGGACCTGCTTTACATTACCCAAAATAACCCCTATCCAGACCCCGCGACATATGCAAATGACCACCACACGTGCAACCCGGCATCACATGCGCAATGTCTGCATGATCATTTGTATGTTCGTTCAAATGCACCTGAACCAGATGCACATGATGAGTATGCTGACGCCACTGACCCGTATGACCCTCAGACTCATTGGCATCAGGCGAAGCATGAGAGTTTGGATGAGATACAGACGTCCACATACTTCGGCCCTACAGTCTCCAACCAAAAGCACCAAACTCCAGTCCTTCAAGTCAAGAGCCACAGCTTGGACATCGACAGCAGGACATCGGATGAAAGACCTGAGCCTGAAACTATTGGGCTGCAGAAACCCAGATCAGAGCGTTCTGTTTTAGAGAAGTCTGGTTCACGAAAACCAGGAGCTGTTAAAATTAGCTTTGACGGGTCAAGCTTTGACATTCCTGGCTTCGATCCTCAGATCGTCAACTCGGTGCGGGATACCTTCAAGCGGCTGAGCGGCATGAGTTTGGATGCATGGTACGATTGGTCACCGAGCTTTGATGGCGTGATTAGTGTTGGCACCCAGACGGAACCTGCAGATCGCCGTGCTTTACGAAGCCTCATGCTTGGCGATAAACTCTCCATTGACAACCCTGACATTGGCGAGGACGACATTAGTGCCATCTTCCGTTTCCTAGATGACATTAGCATGTGTGGCTCCATGGCAGTGTTGCCAGGGGAAGGAGGTGGGGCCCAGGAAGGGGGTGGGGGTGGTTTGCCAGAGAGGCGTGAGCGTTTGGGAAAGTTACGGAGGTTGTTTCACTCCTTGGAGGCACCTGAGGAGGGTGTGAGATGGGGTGTGGGACGCCTGCTCCAACGGGTCACAGAGCTGGAGCAACAATTAGAGCCAATCTCAGAACTACGTGAGCAACTGTCCCTTGTGCTCTCCACGCTGGACCGACTGGAACAACGGGAGCAGGTCGCATGCCCTCACACGCATCAAATGATCATACAACCACAGCTCGCAGCACGGCCTAACATACAGCAACAGCAGGGGTCCCCGAGGACCAATCCAGGAATGGAGGCGTTAATGAGGCAGCAGCAAAACGTAGACGTCTGTTTGTACGCAGGCCCTCCAGGAGCCACACAGAGAGCAGCGGGTCTGAAGCCCAGAGAGAGTGGAGCATCAGCTTCAGCAAGGAGCCACACATACAGGCTGCTAAGGTAACAGGACAATACATTTTTGTAGCACTTTATTTTACAGTCCTGTGCCCCATGTACATACTATGCACTTAATATAGTAATTGCAATAACTGGGTAATAACTTAGTACTAACCCTGAACCTACCCCTAAACTTAACCTTACCCATTACCTTATATTACCCAGTACTTTACACATATTTTTTTGCACGTACTGTAAAATAAAGTGCAACCAAAATATCTGCTGAGACAACAAATGCAAGTGGGGTCCAAATTTATGGTAGTTCTTCTAATGTTTAAGAATTTTTACAACAAAGAAAAGTTATCAAGTAAAAACATATTTTAAATGGTCTGTAAGTGATATTTCTTGCACATATAATTTCCTTTAAATCACTGACATATGTGTGAGAAATCATACTTGTCTTCGTGACAGAACTAGACTCTGACTCTTACTCATGTTAGCATACTTCTCTTACTATTTATCCCATATAAATGTATGTAAAATATAAGAAAAATATTAATAGTATGCTAGTACGCTATAATGAAATCAGGCCTCTGTAAACAACAAAACAAGAGCCAGAAAGCATATCAATCAGAAAGTTTTGCATCAATTCGGAATACTATCAAAAATGTTATCTGCTTGTCATTCATTTTGTGCATATGGGCAGGGTTTGGGGTAATTATGGTATGCAAAATGGCTGAAATTAAATCACCTTTAAAGATTTAAGCGTTTTTTCTAGGTCCAAAAACCCTAAAAACCTGCATTCCCGCATTCGTTCCGAAGTCAATGGGTCTTTTAAATGGGTTGTTAACTGCCTGAAATAATGTCTGTGGTTAACACAAGCTTGAGATGTTTTAACTTTTTTTTTTCTAAAACATAAAATACATAAGTAATACACCCACTGTTGATTCGTTGATGTTGTCAGTTTGTTAAACGTCAGCACGCTGGACAGGACAACTCATCTACTCACTAATACATATTTACAGCCTTGTTGTATTCTGATTAAAACTTCCCAACTTAATTTCTTGCAGACTGGTGGCTAAGTTGAAGTCATGTATAGCCTAACTTTAGCTTGAAAAGATTAACTTGATGAACAAAACATGAAAGAATAATACACTTTTACTGGTCACAGAGCTTAATTTCCACAATAATCCAAAAGCCAATAGGAAAAAGGGAACCAGGGTAATGCTAATTTCTGGGTTGGCCTAAAAAACAATTACACCATACCTGAAGAATTTGAAGCATAAGCTCCATATTCTCTCATGAATCTTGAGAACATGCTCAACAGGTTCATGGAGCTGGAGTGCTGCTGTTAGTAAAGCATTTTTTTTTTAAAATTCATGTACATTTTTAAATTAAGTCATGCAGAAAATAATACAGTTCTATTAATTTAGAGAACAATGCAACAGTATACATTTTAACTAGTGGTCTCCTTTGGACCCTCTGTAAGGGTGAATTGTTGGTTATAGTGTAAATCTTGTTTGGCTCTTCAGTTGGATCATTTAGGTGGAGTGTATAAAAGAGAGGTTCCCGTAGTGCAGGAAGTGACGGGTTTTCACCTCATGCCACCTGAGATCCAGAATGCACCACGCCGCACATCAGTCCAGAGCACTGCCCAGCATCTGACTGACCGCCCCAAAGTGACCTGGAGCCAATCAGACTTAACACCTTTGGACCTTCAGGTAACATCTCCAAATGTAATGTTGTGAGTGAAAACTGTCACCTCATTAAAATTTATTTTTCTGCTATGTATTTCTGCTGAGGTCAAATTGACCCAAAACAGAATACAACTAGATTGGATGGTCATCCATTTTTCCAAAGTGCATGTATAACTTGAGAAGCAAGAGATGTTCACAGCGTGCTTACGTATAGGTGATATCTTTCCAGGTCTTTAAGAGGTCTGTGAAGCTGGGATAATCTGGGTTTAATAATGGGTTATTTTTAAAAATGTTGTTTTTATACATCATTGAGCTCTTTGGGACCCTAAACATAAAATCTATCTTAACAAAACAAGATTGTTGTGCAGATAAACCAGCACTTATAAACTGATCATTTCGGATTTATATTTTGCAGGCCCCTGAGTCTTTGGAGTTCTGGACTGACGAGATTTACACGCCAGCCTCCGACACGCTCCTGCGCCGTTCGTATTCGTACACCCGTTGCAACAGGAACCAGGCGTTCCGCATCGCCGCCCTCAGCCTCACTGCCACCATCATCCTCATCCTCATTATCGTCATTCCAATCAGCACTATGTAACGTACATGCCGTCACATGACATGCCTAAAGCTACTTTGAATGGTACAATACGTGTTTATTAGGTAATATTATAAAGCTTTGAATGAAAGCATGATTTCCTCATGAAGCCAATTGAACAAGCATGGCAGACTGTAAAACCTATGCAAAATAGGCTTCATTTTAAAAACATTTCCTGAGACTTTCCATGGACTTTCCCAACCTTTAGTTTTGTTTTTGGAATTTTAGCACACTCTCAGTTAAATGCTTATTCGGCAGTTTATGGATTCAGGACGTTCCCGTATACCCTCTTTGTTGATGGATATTGGGGAGTTCCCATTAGTCTAATGTAATTCTGCTGAAACCTGAAACGGGCATTCACTCGCTCACACAGCGGCACTCGTTCCTCTCTCTCTCCCACACTTCTGCTTTCTCTGTCCATTTCAATGCTTGGATAATTAATTCACAGTGGCACATTTACATGCAACTGCTCTTTAAATCTGCTAAATGTAGAGATATGAGCGATACGAGTCTCATCTGTTTTTGTTTGATGCATATTCTTCATTAATTACCTGGATTTGTGGTCGACTCGATAGCAGACGAAATAGTGGAACAAAACGTAATATCCTCCCTCACAAAAGCTTAAAAGAAAAGGAAAACGAGCCTTCAGAGATCCAGAATGGATGCATGATGGTGGATCAATACCAGCACACATTTTCAATTTGCTGAACTACAGCACTAAACTTTTAATGGGCTGTGATGGGACTGAGTAAGTGCGGGAGGGGAGAGACCAAGAGAAAGGGTGTGTTTGTCCTCTTTTATTGAGCCTGAGGGTTTCTGAGTCCTACTTCTGTCTGCTGCAGCTGATTAATGAGAAAAGCCTCTGATTTACTCAGGTAAAAGAGTTTCCAATAGGAATTAATCAGACTTTAGCTTCAGCCAACTTGCAGTTTGACCTAAGAGATACTGTAATTCATCTCGCACCACTTGTGCTACAGACTACAGACAGATGATACCTCAAATCGTGCTATTACTTCCCTAAATGATTGGATTTACGATGAAGGATTGATCTGTACCGATTGATGAGTATATCTCAGGCCAGGAAACAACCACCTAGCAACCACCCAGCAATGCTTTGGCGACCATGCACAACACCAAACACCTAGCAAGTCTTAGCAATGCTATCTACAGCACAGAATTATCTAAATACTGCAATGTGAAGACAATTGAATGAGATGTCCTATTTTAAGGAGGCAATGTTGGAAAAGTTTTGACTTCGTGATTTTGGCAGATTGTTCTTTTATCATCTAGCCTATTGATTTCTCTCCAGAATCATTTTTGCTATTTTGTTGTTTTTCATTCAATGATTGTATAAACACCTTTATAATTCTTGATAGGGAGTCCTTATTTTTCAGGGCATCTTTGACTGTGAATATATACATTTGTCTATTATTTTGTCTTCATAAAGCTGGTTTTGGTTATTGAATGTGACCATGTCTTGTGTGCTGTTTCTTCCAGCAGTTAAACAAGCTGACATGCATACAGTAGGAAGCAGGTGGATCATGACAGTGGTAATATTTGATTGAAATAAGTTTTTCCTGTAAAATATCAGCAATACTTTTGCACACTGCTACACTGCTGCTTTTCCCACTGGAGTTTTAATATTTCAGAGCACAGCTCTCATAAACGTGTATTATCTATTTATGATCTGTCAGTTCCGTTATTGACGTAAAAGCACTTAACCGCACTTACACACATAGTCTTTCAAGCTCAAATGAGCCTTCCTTCTAATGTAGTTTATCTAAAATCTTCACTGCCCTTTTCTCTGCATACAGTAGGCTACACATTGTGAAAGTGAGTGGTTTCATATCTGATAATGCTGCAAGATTCATTATATAGCACACATATTGATGCCATTGAAAAGTGAGCTAATTTAATTAGAAAATACAATAACATGCATTTTCACATAAAAGATATTACTATGAAGGTATAATACATTAAAGATTGTCGTTTGAATCATGATTGTAAGACCATTTATAATAATTGCATTTCTGCTAACTTCTATGTTTTAGTTTGTTTGGTTGATGTATTAATTGAAATAAGGGATTTCTATTCAGCCTATTTGATATAAAATAATTAAGTTATTTTTTTTTTTATTAAAGAAATGCACCAGAATGTCATGCATGTGTCATCTATGCAGCACAATATCTAGTGATACTGGTGGGTGTTCTTAAAATGTCATAATAGAGATTAATTTGAATATCGATATTTGATTGGTCATATTTAAATAATGTGGGACTGATTAATATCTGTAAGAAAGTCTGAAAGAAAACATGGTAAGTGTTTAAGTCTATTAAAATTGTAAAGGGTTGCATTCAAATACAAAAGGTATTCCAATCTATA
Source organism: Gobiocypris rarus (assembly GCA_023029165.1). Taxonomy (NCBI): domain Eukaryota; kingdom Metazoa; phylum Chordata; class Actinopteri; order Cypriniformes; family Gobionidae; genus Gobiocypris; species Gobiocypris rarus. Next base: position 18,401,448 of record CM040918.1, read on the forward strand.
TTTGTATTAATTTTGTTCATGTGATACTTCAGTTTTATGCAATAATGTGCAAGTTTCTTTGTTATACTCTAAAAAATAATAAAATTTCCCATAACTCACTAGATAAAATGGGACCGCGTAGCATTCGGATAAAATAAGTGAGGAACTCTATTAAATAAACTATAATATATATTGCTTAATTTGAGAAATTGTTTTGTTTTACAGAAAATGTTGCAATGGTGAAAATTCAGTTTTGCATCACAGGAACAAATTACATTTTAAAATAGTACAACGGCTATTTTAAAGTGTAATAATATTTCACAATATTACTGTTTTACTGTATTTTTGATCAACTAATGCGGCCTTGGTGAGCATAATACTTCTTTCAAAAATCGGTAAATTATAACATTAAATCTAAATATTTAAGACACTGCTATTTTTACTTAAGTTAAGATTGGAAAAAAAATGGAAATCATTTTTAAATACCACAAAACTTGGAGCAAATAGTAAACAGCGGGAATTTGAAACGAGAAGGGGGAGGCTGCAGACCTGGAGCGGCAGTTTTACGCCCCTGTTGTTCCTGACGCGACCAGTAGGGGGATATACGGCGAAATATAATTAAATCGAGGCTAGAAACTCTAACAATAAGTTATAATGTCTATAGATTTTGACTAATCGCGTGATTTTTGTGAATTTAAATAGAGACGTTGCATTAATATATCATATATACAGTGTAGTGATCTGCACTTCTGATTAAAATATCTGTAGATGGGCTAATTCACTGTTGGTCTACATAGCCTACAAGAGCCAAGTGAATTGCACGAATTTATTGTTTTTGTGAAATGAAAATTAATAATACACATAGTTGGATCAGATGGACAATGCAATTATATATCCTCCTGAGACCCAACATTTTTTTAGTATGTGTTGCATGGCATTACATTGCTAGAGTATAAACAAATGGATAAAAAAGAAAAAATATATATAAAAAAAGATGAATTTTTCAAAATATTTTATTCATATGTTACGATGTCCACTATAGTAGTAGTAGAAGTAGTAGTAGTAGTAGTAATATTGGGAGTAATAGTTGGCAACATTTTCATAATAATATCTAATATTTCATAGGAATATTGATATATAATTTCTTAGTGTCTCCCAAAATGCCGGATAAACATTATTTAAGTCCTGTGTCCACTACCGTGGACAGGTATGAAATTCAATGCCCTGTTTTGTAACAGAAAGTCAAAATAATATATAAATATATTAGATTTTTTTATATGTATTATTAATCAATAACACTACAGTGGTACTGGTAAGAAAACAATGGAAAACAAATACAACAGGGCATATATGAATAAGGAAACAACTGTCAAGGGTAATATATAAACTGAAATAAAGAGATAGCAGTCACTGAACAGCTTTAAGAAAGTTCCAAAGAGAGGACCAAGTACGCCAGAAAGCACCCGGTCTTTAATGGAGGTCCCAAGTTAGTCTTTGCCAATGTAAAAGAGTGGAGGCCTGACTCTGTTGACTGAAAGTACCTGAGAGGATGACCATAATAGTATTTTCTTTTTATTGCCAACAATACATTCTTTATCATAGTCAGACAGATCAATGATATGTAATAATGATAATGAGATGTAAGTTTATGACAAACAGGGTCCCAGCAGAATATCTACTGTAGCCTAGTTATTTTCACCGTATGTTGTCATATCATACAGGAGACTGGGTGATTTTGAAAGAAGTCACTTCTGCTCACCGATGCTGCATTTATTTGATCCAAAATACAGCTTAACAGTATTATTGTGAAAATATTTTTACAATTTAAAATGCCTGTTTTCTATTTGATTATATTTTAAAATGCCATTTATTTCTGTGATTCAAAGCTGAATTTTCAGCATCATTACTCCTGTCTTTAGAGTCACATGATCCTTCAGAAATCATTATAATATGGTAACATTTATGATTATTATTAATGTTGAAAACAGTTGTGTACAATTTTTAGGAATCCTAAAAAAAAAAATCTTTTACTTTCAATATTGATTTTTTTTTTTCTGTAGAAAAAGACAACTATGTATCTCGTGTTTAACCACTGCAAAGACATCAGATCCAGCGGCAGACATCGGAAGGATTAGCCGAGGAAAGGCTACTCCCGCCTGGGTTAATGATTGCTGATCGCCCGCTGATCGCCTAGATCTCACAACTCCGAAAACGCCAGATCACATTTTCAAATAAGCACATATCTTTATAAATAAGCCACCTACTTGAGCTTTAAACAACTACATTTTTTTAAATTACACGGGTTTTCTCCTGCTGTTGCCGCTTGCTCAAGTCGTACAGCCATTACACTGTGTATCTGATATATTAATGCAACGTCTATATTTTAATTAAAAAAAAAACACGCAATTAGTCAATGTCTACGGACATTATACATCTTCGAGCCTCGATTTAATTATGTTATTTCGCTGTACATCCCCCTACTGGTCGCGTCAGGAACAACAGGGGCGTAAAAAACTGCCTGGGCCGTAGAACTGTCTTGCTCCAGGGGCCTATTGCACAAAACTAGGATAAGGGATTAAGCCGGGATATCTTGGTGATCCTGGCTCAATTTATCCGCTAATATACAGTTCTCTTTCGTTATCATCATCGTTCTTGGGTTGAGTGTTACTTCAGGCTACGTTTACAGGACACCGGAAACTGGCAAGACAGGGGTAAAACAAAAGTGTTACCATGGATACACAATAGGCGCAAGCGCTGTAGCGCACATGTGTTGTTACGCATCCATGGAAACAGTTCTTACCTGTGGTAGAGGAGTTTAGTTTACGTTTGCTTTATACATTATATTTAAACACTTATCAGTCTGTCGGGTTTTACAAAGACTGTGACATGGCTCATGTTAGGACATATAATCCGCGCGTTCGTGTGGGAAACTGGAAAGAAGACGTGACTTTAGAAGAGGTTTGTAGTTTTGACGCATTTCCTGAGGGTTAACTTACTGTCTGCGTGTAAGTAATGTCCCAGTAGTGAACTGAGCACACGTGAGTAAATGACCAGTGTCTCGGCAGGAAACCCTAAAGGGCTTTATTCTCCAAAAAGACAGAGGCGAGCTCACAGTCCAGAAAGAAGGGGCTTTGAGACAAGACATCCTGAAACCAGTAAGACATTTTTTCTGATATAATTATATGCCAAGTTATCTTGCAACAGTGATCAGATTGATCAAATAAAATATTAATAGAATAATGATTTAAAAACGCAATTAATTCCCTAGTTTGTTGTCTTTCAGCCCGCTATTTCAAACTATTATTTAAATGTTTTGCATGAATAGTTGGTTTTTATTTGATTGTCCTGTTTAATGAAATGATGCTTAGACATTTGTCACAATGAAATCAAAATGGGCAGTTCTTATTTTTTATGGAACATTATATTTTTATTATTATTTTAGTTATTAAATATAATTTTAAATATCAATTATCTATTAAATATAATTTTTATTTTAATAATTGTTTATTATTAATAAAATTATGATTTTTTTTATTTTATTTAATGCAATGATGATTTTTTTAAAGTCACAATGAAATCAAAATTGACAAATCTTTTTTTGATGGAATTTTTTTTATTTTTTTATAAATGATTTATTTGTGCAAAAAAAATTTTTTTTTTTAAATCCATGTTCCGTCATAAACTTTAACCAAAACTCTTTCAATAACATCTCTTCTCTTCTACTGGCGCAAGGGCCGGACAACCTTCATTCCCATGACATCACAGCAACCGTCAAACCACAACCATCCATTAAATTTCCAATGGACAATATCAAGTTCCGCCCTACATTTGTTCTTGTTAGAAAAGCTGTTTCCCTTGAATACATGTCATAATAGGAAAGAAAAGATGCAGCTTTCATCGCATGTAGTCTTTAAAGGGATAGTTCATCCAAAAATTTAAATCAGCCCATGATTTACTCACCCTCAATTGATAAAAAATGTCCTAGCTCTTCCATAAATGTGCATCTATCATCATAAATCTATATCCACACGGCTCTGGGGGGTTAATAAAGGCTTCTGAAGCGAAGCGATGTATGTTTGTAAGAAAAATATCCATATTTAAAACTTTAACAACTATAATAACTAGCTTTGACAGACGCAAGTCGACTTACCGGCATAAGAGTAACCCTGATGTGATGTATGACGCAGAATGTAGGAGCATCGCAAGCATTGACGCCTCTTGGGTTCAAACAAATACCAAGCAGATAGAGCAACCATTGACTACCATAGTAGGGGAAAAATACTATGGTAGTCAATGGTTGCTCTATCTGCTTTCTTACAAACATTCCTCAAAATACCTTTTTTTTGTGTTCAGCAGAGAAAAGAAACTCATACAGGTTTGGAACAACTTGACGATGAGTAAATTATGAGAGTATTTTCATTTTTGGGAGGGTGGATCCCTTTAAGCTCCTCTTCTCTTATATCGAAATACCTCTGCAAAAATTCTCGTTTTAGACTTCTAATTCATGACCAGTGTTCTGTTTTATTCTATCCGCTGCCCTTCTGCGTTCGTCAATACGCGTCAGGTGAGGGCTTACTTATTCGCCGTAAACTGCGTACAGCCTTCTGTCGGAAGCTAGTTATTTTAGTTTATAAAGTTTTTAATATGGATATTTGTCTCACACAAGTGCATCGCTTTGCTTTAGAAGGCCTTTATTAACCCCCCAGAGCCGTGTGGATTACTTTTATGATGGATAGATACACTTCAAAACAGATTCAGCCATTCACTGCCATTATAAAGCTTGGAACAGCCAGGACATTTTTTAATATAACTCCGATTGTATTCGTCTGAAAGAAGAAAGTCATATACACCTAGGATGACTTGAGGGTGAGTAAATCATGGGCTAATTTTAATTTTTGGGTGAACTAACCCTTTAAAGGTGCACTATGTAGGATTTTTGCAGTCAAATATCCAAAAACCACCAGGCCAGTGTTATATATTTTGTTCAGTTGAGTGTTTACAATATCCCAAATGTTTTCAACTATTTGTAAATTGTGAGAAAAATGCTATTTTACCAAGGAACCGGGACGTGTGAGGGAGTCGCCTGTCAATGGCGTCATATCTGCGTTACCCTCGATCTCTGGTTTTATTTTGCAGAAATGCTTTACTCCTTTGGCAGTGTGCAACAAGTGTCACAGCAGCCGCCGAGTGAATGCACAGAGTAACATAATTTTAAACACACTTAAATGTATCTAATGTGAGAAACAGCTGTGTTACGTCATACTCATGACCGGAAAAGCAAAAATGGCGCCGGCGACTGTGTCTCTTCATAATAAAAGTCCCGCTGTTCGCGAGCCGCGTGTTGCGTAACAATCGCTCAAGCGGCCTTGCTCAGGTCCCACAATGCTCAGTCCTGCTCTGGTTTTATATTACAGTAACGTTAATCCATGAACATGGAAAAGTCACACAGTGCACCTTTAAGTGTGACTGTTTGTGTCTGCTTAATGCGAGACTGATTATTTGTTTTGTTTAGGTGAGTTTATCCGTGTCGCAGGATGGCTTTCTGCATTTTGGTGACACAATCATGCTGGTGAACTCTGGAGGTGGAGAACATGACCCTTGTGTTCTTAGCATCATTGCCGACAGCAGTAACATCGCATCACATTCACAGACAAATTCAGTCCCCCACCTTCTCGGCCCCCTCCAAGTGGGGGGATCCCACAGCATGACCCCTTGTGTTAGAAACGCCTTTATCATTACAAGGTATTGCACATGCACATGCACATTAAAATGTACTCAATCGCACACACATATTTGCTAATCTGTTATATCACATTTGGTCTGTGATTCAGTGTTGATGGGACCTCAGATGGAGAGCTGCTCAGATACAATCAAAGCTTTGCCCTGAGAACGACTGCAGGCTTTGCCGGAGAGGTGAACAAGCGATTGGAATGTATGCAATTTTTTGCTGAGTTTGTCATATCTTAACATGTGATCTGTTCGAATCCACACAGCTGCTCCTTGCCAGTGATCACAGAACATTTCTGAAGTGTGCTAAGAAGTCTCGACTACAGGAGTTGAGCTTAGTAGAGGAGTTTGATTTCCTGTGCTGGTGGAAGGTCATTTACTTTGATCCCCAAGAAAGGCTTGAAAATGAGGGAGACCCTGTACAGGTGCACACACTTTCAAATGAAATCTTTTTCGAATGTACTTGTTTTTATTGGCAACTTAATAACGTGCTGTGAATGCTTTGTTTTGGCAGGTGAACAGCAAGGTTTTGATTTCCCACTGTAAGACCAATCAATGTCTGGCTGCACTGGGCAATCACATCCTGTGGTAATGCTATATTTTATACTTCATGAAGTTTTAATTCAAGTTAGCAGGGAGTAGCTAAATATTACAGGGACTCCAAAATTCTATTCCTTTTGAATAAAATCCACTCTGCATTCTTAATTTTCTTGATAAAATTTCACTCAGAAATATGTAGTTGCATTAAGATTTTTTTTTTAGCCATATATTAGGGAAGGTTTTGCCATATGAAATATTTAGACATATTTAGACTGTATATACAAATATATACAGTACTGTGCAAAAGTCTTAGGCACGTTGGTATTTTCACATGAAAAATGTTTTTAAGCCAGTTATTTATATCTTTTGCTGTAGTGTCCAGTAGGAAATATCAGTTTACATTTTCAAACATTAATTTAACAATTAATTGTAATAATCCAGTGAGATTTTTTTTCTATATGCACGAAAAGTCTGATAGTAGCCTGTCTGATCTCACCATCATCGAGTCTGTCTGTGATTACTGTGAAAAAACTGAGACAGACTAAATCCAGAAAAACTAAGGCAACGTCTCCCAGACACTTGAGGAAAGCTTCCTGCAAAACTACAGTACTGTGAAAAGTTTAGGCCCTTGTCAGAATGCTTTAAAGTGAGAATGTAGTCAAAAATAATAACAAATAGCTTTTATTTATGAATTAACTTCTATTAACTAAATCAAATCGATATTTGGGGTGACCACCCTTTGTGTTTAAAACAGCTTTTGTCACCTGCATCTATTCCTACGCCTATTCATGTAGTTTTGCAGGAAGGTTCCTTCAAGTGTCTTAGAGATGTTGCCAGTTCTTCTGGATTTAGTCCATCTCAGTTTTTTCTGTTTCTTCATGTAATCACAGACAGACTCAATGAAGATGAGATCAGATCTCCATGTAGAGCATAGAGACTATTGTCAGACTCTATGCATACAAAAATCTAACTGGATTATTACAATTAATGACAATTAATTAATAAATGTAAACTGATATTTCCTACTGACACACTACAGCAAAATATATAAATAACTGGCTTAAACCCACTTTTTGTGTGTAAAAATACTAGCGAGACTTTTGCACAGTACTGTAAATATACACTTGAGCTTTAGAACAGTCAGTCTAATTTAATGTACACTTTGTGTGGTATATTTACTAGTTTTTTTGTGTGTCTGTGTTTGTGTGTTTAGGACTCAATTTGGTAAAGAGTATGAACTCACTGCTCATACCTTCTTGGACTCCCATAAAGCTGAGCGGGACAATAACCATTGGCTGTTTTTTACGGCTCATCCTGCCAATCAAAATGAAAGCCTGATGCAAATGCAGCCTACAGAAACAGTCATAACGGATGAGCCCAGAGAAAACCAAGAGGACACACAAGTAAAAGAGTGCAGTTAAAAAGAACAGAGACATAGAAAGAAATAACAGAATATTAATATTAATAAATATTTTTGAAAATACAATATTTTATTTCTTTAAACATTTACTGTACATGCTTCGATTGATGCTTTATTGATTTTTCTTTTACAAAGTAGAGAATTCCATAAAGCAGCAACTCACTGTTGCCCCTGCTGTTGAACACAATGTTTATTCAGAATCTCTTCAAGCCATCTTAGACACAACATCACTCTATTTAATTACCATAAAATTTACCATTAAAAATAAATTACCATAAAAAATATATACTTTAAAAAATTTAAAAATATGCCCAGGTCAGAAGTTTCTTCTTTTTTTTCCCCATGCCGGGTTTCTTTTGGTTTTTCTTCTTATTTCTTCTTCCTTGTTCTTTTTCTTTTCGCCACTTCTTTTCTTTGCCACTTCCTTTGGTACGGGTTATTTTTACCCTGTTGGGCACCTGTACAGAGAACAAGAAATCATGTGCATTCTTTCGTAAACACACACACATATCTGGACTCAAAGCTTCTCTCTCATAAACATACTGTGTAAAACTTTGTGATAAGTAAGGCAATAAATTGACCAGTGAAAGGTAAAGACATTTCCCTTTCAGTCGGTCACGTACGTCGGACGTCACCGACGAATTGGGATCACTTCAGGGAGCCCTATCAGCTTCGAGATATAGAGAAAAGGCCAATGAAATTTGGCGTGCGAGATTTGAATCTCGCGCTCCGCCTCGCCATGCGGGTATAAAGCGGACGTGAAATGCGGCGCGCACTTGTCATTCACTTCGGAGCCGAACAGCGTTGATGAAGAAAGAGACTTCAAACAGCTATCCGCGAGAGATAGAGAGAGAGACAGAGCAACAGAGGAAGATTTTGTGCTGGAGTGAAGGCACAAAATAGCGGGACCGTGATCTCACTGCTGCAGACAAACAACTGCTGTTCTCACAGCAACACAGTTGGTGCGTGAGGGCGTTCATTGTTTGAGTGCACACACAGGCTGCACTACCTACCTGTGTTGTTGCCGCGGTCTTCCCTGGGTGCTTCAGCACTGCTGTAAGAGCTTTTTCCTCACAAAAAGAGCAACACGGGTGTGACACTGCGTCTTTTTCAAGATGTCATTCCACCCGTGCGTTTCTGGATGCGGTCGTTCCCTGTCGCCCGATGATGGCCACAATCGCTGCCTCACGTGCCTGGGCATTAAGCATGCTGAGACAGCTTTGGTGGATGGTTCATGTTCTCACTGCGGGAACATGACCATGGCGAACAGGTCGAGACTCACCTACCTCCGGGAAGGTGGAGTCCCCCTACCCATACCTCGATCTAGTACTATTCCTGCCCAGCAGAATAGGGCTACTTCGACGAATGGCCGGGGTGACCTGAGGATTACGTTTAGGGCAAACCCGCCGAGCCAGCCTCCGCAGGCCCCTAATCCCTCCCAGCGGGTAATCAAAGTCCAGTCAGAGTGCGTGGAGCTTCCGGCGGGCTGCCGCTGGCCTGCGCTGGCCCATAGCGCCCGGGCGGTGACCTCGGCGGTCGAGCCCCGAACTCCGGCGGAACAGATGTCGATCGCTGCATCGGAGGGGGAGTTCCAGTCCTCAGAGGATGATGACCCGGCTGTGCTGCCTCCCTCTGGGAGAGTGGCAACAGTCGAGCCGGACCCTGAGTTGACGGACATGCTTTCCCGGGCCGCCGAAAGGGTCGGGCTTGAGTGGAACCCTCCACGATGTCCCACGATGTCTCTAACTGGCGGGGTGACCCTCGTCTCCCGTCCAAGGCCTGTAGGTTTTCTTCCAGCCTCGCTGCGAAGGCCTACAGGTCTTGTGGTCAGGCCGCGTCCGGCACTCATGGACATGCAGGAGGGTAGGCCTGGCCCAGAGCTCCTCGGAAAATCACCGCCCGTTCCCTTGGCCAGGCGATGTCCACCTTGGTGGTCCAGGAGCGGCATCTCTGGCTTAACCTGGCCGACTTGAGGGAGACCGATAAATATCGGTTCCTGGACTCCCCCGTCTCTTCGGCCGGGTTGTTCGGCGACGTGGTCGAGAACTTTGCCCAGCAGTTCTCGGCCGCCCAGAAGCAGACGGAGGCGATCAAGCACATCCTGCCCCGGCGGTCTGCTGCTGCCTCCACCCTGCCGCCGGCCGCAGCACCTCCGCTTGCTCGTCGCCGAGGACGTCCACCCGCCGCCGCCCCCGCTCCCGCCCCAGCCCAACAGCAGCCTCCACCAGGGTGCCGGCGTGGAGCTGGCCGTGGGAAGAACGTCCAGCCCGCTCAGGCCGCAATCAAGCCAGGAGGTAAGCGTCGTTGTAAGAGACCCTGAGACAGGCCACCCAGAGATGGAGGAGACTGGTCTTCGGGAGATGGCTGCAGCACCACTCCCTCCCCCGGAGGAGGGCCGGGGGAGCTCATTGCTTCTAACAGGGCCAGCGGAACCCAAATTGTCAATAAAAAAGCAGTTTCTGAAATCTCTGGGTGCCAAGAGAGCGCGCTTGGCGGTGTCCGACGCTTCTATGCCTTGGCACCCTCAAGCGCCTCTCCAATCACCAGCGGGGGGTGCTGGGGACGCACACAAGCTGCCTCCCCCCATTTCTGCACCTCCCCAGCGGACGCAGACCCCACAACATGCCCATGCCATCTGTGTCGGGTCTTTGTGTGCTGCTTCGCTGCCCCGCTGTCAGTACGTCTGTGGTGCCGTTGACCCCGCTTGTACGGTCGTTGGGGGCCTGGCTAGCGCTCCCCAGCCCGTCTCGCTGGCTCATCCGTACCATCAGACTCGGCTACGCGATTCAGTTCACCCGGCGTCCCCCCAAGTTCAGGGGTGTTCACTTCACCTCTGTGGCGGAGGAGAATGCCTCTGTGCTCCAGGGGGAGATCGCCGTCCTACTGGCGAAGGACGCGATAGAGCCGGTCCCTCCAGCCGTGATGAAGTCCGGGTTCTACAGCCCGTACTTCATTGTACCCAAGAAAGGCGGCGGGTTACGGCCGATCTTGGATCTGCGGTTCCTGAACCGGTCCCTTCACAGACTGCCGTTCAGGATGCTTACGCAGAAACGCATCTTCAGGTGCATCCGTCTCCAAGATTGGTTTGCATCGATCGACCTGAAGGACGCGTACTTTCATGTCTAGATTCTCCCTCGGCACAGACCGTTCCTACGCTTTGCATTCGACGGACGAGCATATCAGTACAAGGTCCTACCCTTCGGGCTGGCCCTGTCGCCCCGCATCTTTATAGGCATAGGCGGCCATTGCTCCCATGAGGGAGCGTGGTGTTCGCATCCTCAACTACCTCGACGACTGGTTGATTCTTGCCCAGTCGCGAGAACAGCTGTGCGAACACAGGGACATGGTGCTCAGTCACCTCAGCTAGTTGGGACTTCGGGTCAACTGGGAAAAGAGCAAACTCTGCCCGACGCAGAGGATCTCTTTTCTCGGGATGGAGATAGATTTGGTCGCTCTGACAGCGCGCCTCATGGTGGAGCGCGTCCAGTCAGTGTTGAACTGCCTGAATTCGTTCACGGGCAGAACAGCGGTTCCACTGAAACATTTTCAGAGGCTCCTGGGGCATATGGCATCCGCAGCCGCAGTAACGCCGTTGGGATTGCTTCATATGAGACCGCTTCAACGCTGGCTACACGACCGAGTCCCGCGATGGGCGTGGCACAGGGGGTCCCTCCGCGTCTCCGTGACGTCGAAATGCCGCCAAACCTTCACCCCGTTGTCGGACCCTTCCTTTCTACGGGCAGGAGTGCCTCTAGAACAAGTGTCCAGCCATGCTGTTGTCTCCACGGACGCCACGTACAACGAGCTTGCAGTTTCGGGTCTGTGGACGGGGCCTCAACTGCAATGGCATATCAATTGCCTGGAGTTGTTAGCAGTACGTCTTGCACTCAGCCGCTTCAAAACGGCACTCAGAGGCAAGCACGTTCTGGTCCGTATGGACAGCACTGCGGCCGTTGCGTACATCAACAAACAGGGTATTCTACGCTCCCGTCGCATGTCACAACTCGCCCGCCATTTCCTGTTATGGAGTCAGAAGCATCTGAGGTCGCTTCGGGCCATTCACATTCCGGGCCTGCTCAATCGTGCGGACGACGAGCTCTCACGACAGCCAGTGCTTCCCGGAGAATGGAGACTCCATCCGTACAGACGGGGTCTGAGGGGCTCTCGCTGGGCGCTGGAAGTGGTAGTAACTGTGGCGTTTTCCAAAGGGATCCCAATTCGTCGGTGACGTCTGATGTACGTCGAACGTGACCGACTGAAAGGGAACGTCTCGGTTACGTATGGTAACCCTCGTTCCCTGAAGGAGGGAACGGAGAAGTACGTCCCGTTGCCACGGTTGCTGTACCATCACTACGGGCCGAGTCACTAGTTCGGCTCCTCAGTAAAAAACAAGTGCGCACCACATTTCACGTCCGCTTTATACCCGCGCGGCGGGGCGGAGCGCGAGATGCAAATCTCGCACGCCAAATTTCATTGGCCCGTTCTCTATATCTCGAAGCTGATAGGGCTCCCTGAAGTGATCCCAATTCGTCTGTGACGTCCGACGTACGTCTCTGTTCCCTCCTTCAGGGAACGAGGGTTACCATACGTAACCGAGACGTTTTCCATTACAGGAATAAATTACATGTTAAGATACATGAAAATAGAACAATTATTTGTAATTGTAATAATATTTCACGATATTACTTTTTTACTTGTTAATTGCTGATCAAACTAATCAATTATCAAAAAAAGAAAGAAAAAAAAGGTGAGCATAAGAGATATTTACAAAAGCCTTACCAACCTTAGACTTGTATATGTACAACTTTTACTTTTTTAATGCTTGTACATCTGCGATACATACAGGTATGTTACTTGTAAATCAAAGCTAAATGCTCCTATCAAACACTACACCATTTTGTCTGGAGAAAACAAGCAGCCAACATTCAGAGATTGTTTTAGGGTTTAGTAAAAGATGGAAAGCTATAGCTGTATAAAGGCTCGTTCACACCAAGAACGATATAACTATATATGTGTAAAGATAAATATATTAGAACAAATTTTAGAACTACTGTCAAACCAAAAATTATTCAGATGCCAGATGTAATTTTTTTTAGTAGTTGCAGGACACCATAGTTCATTTATTGAGGATAGCGAAATAAAGTAAACTGTGATATATCATGCCCACAAATTCTTCATACAGTGGACTACCAGAAAAAAAGATTTTGGGACCAAAATTATTCAGACACTTTGACCTGACCATGTTTTGCTCAAGTGTTTTTTCTTTAATTGGTAATGCGACCTTTTACACCACAGACTGAACAAAATGAAGCATTGCAGAATGGGTGTTGAGTATAAAGTTTCTTTGTATGCAGACAATCTATTATTATATATAACTAAGCCACTGTCTTGTATTTCTGAGATTGTGAAAATATTTAAAGACTACGGGTTATTTTCAGGTTATAAACTAAATTTCTCAAAAAGTATATGCTTCCCTATAAACCATATGGCAGATCAGATTATGGATACAGACTTGCCATTTTGCATATCAAAATCAGGATTTAAGTACTTAGGAATTAATATTACTCGTTCATACGCTGGTCTGTTTAAAGCAAATTATAGTCCCATACTTAAAAAACTTGAATCTGACTTCCAGCGATGGAGCGTTATATATTTGTCTTTAGCTGGTAAAGTCAATTGTGTTAAAATGAATGTACTACCCAGATTGTTATATTTGTTTCAGAATCTTCCAATCTTCTTGCCAAAGTCCTTTTCCAGTCGACTAATAGGTTGCTGTCTTCTTTTATATGGGGGGGCAAAAAACCAAGAATACGTAGAGAGCTTCTTGAGAGACCAAAAAAGGATGGTGGATTGGCTCTCCCAAATCTATTAAATTATTATTGGGCAGCAAATTTACAAAAGTTGTTTATTGGTTCCAGTCTCCACATACAGACTGGTGTGCAGCAGAGGCTAAATCATGCAAGTCTACATCACTTGCTGTGCTGATTACAATGAAGTCTCCATTCTCACCATCACAATTCTCCTCAAGTCCAGTTGTAATTTCGACTCTAAAGATATATAATCAGTTTAGACAAGTATTTAAACTCTCAGACTTTTCCTTGAAAACCCCATATGCAATAATCATCTATTCCTGGCTCCCAAGCTAGATTCTACTTTCAAGCAATGGCAACACCTGGGCTTAGTTAAATGTAGTGACTTCTATATTAATAATACTTTTGCTAACTACAGTGATCTTGTTAAAAGGTTTGGTCTTCAAAACTCAGATTTCTTTCGATATCTTCAGGTTCGTCACTTTATCCAAGCCCACTGCTCGAGGTTTCCTCAAATGCCCTCAGAATCACAATTAGATTTAGTTTTGAAGGTCACTCCGCACCTTAAGGGATCCATTTCTAAAATATACAACCTGATCATGTCGTTTCAAAATATATCAATAGAAAAGATCAAGGCAGAATGGATAGGAGAGTTAGGAATTGAAATATCCGAAGACACCTGGGATAAGGCTGTTGACCGAGTAAATGGGACTTCATCTTGTGCAAGACTCAATCTGATTCAGATGAAAGTTCTTTACCGTATTCACTATAGTAAAACCAAGTTGGCTAAACTGTACCCAAATATAGATGAAACATGTGACCGTTGCAAGGCATCAAAGGCAGATCTTACCCATATGTTTTGGTCATGCTCTAAATTGACACAATTTTGGTTTTCAGTTTTTGACATTTTAAACTCAGCTTTTAAATAAAAAATTCACTCTAACCCAATAATGGCTCTGTTTGGTGTCAGAGGTGATGATGTTCAAATATCTAAAGATAAAGAGAATGCCTTGGCTTTTGCAACATTAATAGCTTGAAGGAGAATTCTCCTAGAGTGGAAATCACCCTATCCACCTAAATTGTCATTATGGCTTAGTGACCTAATGATGTTCCTAAGAACTGAAAAAAATAAATATTTTCTTAGAGGGTCAACCAGAGCATTCTACAGAACATGGGATCCTCTAATAAACTATTTTGAGAAGAATATACTCCTCCCTCTTTAAACTAACTTAAGCTGTTTTTATTATATTTTTATTTACTTATTTTTATTTTATAATTTATTATTATACAATTTATTTAATTTATTTATTTATTTTTTGTGTGTTAATGTCAGTATTTATCTTTCCTAGCAGCCGGTGTTGTTATGTTGGGATGGGATTATATGGGTGAAAAATGTGAAAAAACAATAACTTTAGAAGTGTTCGTGTCACTGAATACTTTCTATGTACCTTGTTCTGATAAAAAAAAAAAAAAAATGAAGCATTGCTTGGTCATTGGTTGACCTGAATTGGTATTATCTAATTGTGAACTTAAATTGAACAGCTGATTGGTTGATTGTAATCCATTACATACGTTTCAACCAAAGTTATCTGACATCATCAAGATGAATTTGTTCTGACACACTTTAACTCTGAGTTCTTGTCATATTTTTTTTTAAATGATTTTCTAAACTATAGCGAAACTATAAATTGTGATAATGTGTGTAAATGTTGAAGGTGTCTGAATACATTTGGGTTTGACTGTATATCTTTATTGTTATCTTTATAGTTACGTCCTCTGTGTGATCAGGCCTTACGACGTTGAAATGTTTTGAATGTGTTGCACAAACTCAATGAAGACCAGTAAATTGCAACTGTGATACTTAAAGACCCACTGTGGTGAAAATCAAGGTTTCAATGTTGTTTATATGTCTATGTGGGTTTTTTTAATATGCTTTAAGACAAACCATGTGCAAATTCATAATTCAACTCCATTGCAGAGTATTTTCTCCTTAAAAGTCCAGTGAACCAAAGACGGTCTCAAAAAAATGGTTTAGGGCCCTATCATACACCGGCGCAATGCCAGTTGTGACGCAAGTGTTTTCTGCTAGTTTCGGCCCGACGCAGTTACCATTTTCAAAAAACAGGTCTAAAGTAAATAACGCAGTATTTTTTTTTATTATTTAAAGTGCACGTTAGTAATATGCCCCTATAGGCGGGTGCACAACTTATTACACACACAGGGACGCGCAGCAGCACACAAACATTTAAATATTAAAAATAAAACTCTCTGGAGAAGCGGTCAGTCTTTCTGCTCTCAAATTCCGGCATTTAAAGGGAATTGGAGATTAGAGCCCAAAACACACCCATGACTCATTAAGAGACTAGGTAAAACCCTTTTAGACCATGCGCCTGGCATGTAGACCGTTTTTTAGTGCACCTGCGCCATCCTGTCACGAGAGGGATGGGCTTTAGCATATCATTAACTATCCTCTGAAACAGGGGTCTCAAGAGAAGCCAGGTGATCCCGGTATATTTTTCTGTTGATATGAAAAATCGGGTACATTTAGAAATATAGCGGGTGAATTTTGTATATGATGTATTTTACGATGTTATGATAAACTATATGCCTTTCTCCACTGACCTTCTTGCTATTTTAATGCATGAAGAAATTATTTTCACAGGAAAAAAACGTAATTTTGGTAATTTATGCTGTTTTACTAAACGGGACATTTCAGATAATTGACACAGGTGGAGAGTACTCAGCTAATCAACAAAGAGGTATATATACGCAGCCGTCCTACCTTCATTTTGTTGACTTTTAGTTCTAAACCACTTATATACGGGGGGTACTCTGGGTTCTGGCCGAAGTCCGAGCTCGAAGCTCGAATGGAAAGGTTAATAAACAAAATGAACAGTTTGGCCCAATGGAAAAGCGGCTCCACCAGTCTTGTATTTTCTGTATCATTCTGTATCGTCTTAGGAAACTCGAAGTCTCATACGTTTTTTAATTGAAAACAAGCGCCGTTTTATTAAGTCCAAATACAGCGCAAAACTACGCTGGGAGTGAGTAATGTGTTAAACGTGCTCGTGCCTGATTTCTGTTAGATATAGCCTATGCACTTTACTGTTGTTTATACTGGTTAAATGTTACAGGACACTAATAAAAGAAACGGTGTCCCATTTCTTAGGGGAATATTTTCACCCCTACGCCTTACCACTTTGTTTCTACGGGAAAGGGGAACAGGTAGGGGTAGGGGAAGGCGAAGGGGTATAAAATAGAATTGGGATTGGGTTTTCAGGATAAAATTATTGACTATTCACAAAAAAAATTTGGTTCTTCAGTGGTTCTTTGGGGTGGTTGAGGTTCTACATAGCACTGCTGCCATACAAAGAATCCATTAAGCCCCTGTACAGTTCTTTAAGGCTTCACTAACCCTCTCTTAGTCTTTTAGTTTAGTTGGGGAAAAGATTAAAAAACAACATTCAAATACAGTGTATTTCCTGAAGATAACGTGGTTCTCAACATTTTGCCCCCAAGGCTCCCCTAATAGGAAATATTCCAGTGCCCCCACACAGGTCTTTTTGACCTCAGAAAAGCATAAGTGATTCACAACGGCTTTTTGCCATTGTAGTAAATTCCCATTCATACCCATTCATAGGTGGTTCTATGGTTCTGCATAGCACCATTTGTCAAAGGGGCTGTATAGCACTTTTAAAGATCGGTGCTATATAGCACTTAAAGTGGTTCCCCTATGATTACAAGCAAATAAACCACTCTAAGTGCTATTTAGCACACTTTTTGTTTAGAGTGTACAGGGGGACTTTAAGGAATAAAGAGACAGAATAGAAGAGCAAAGGGTTTAATAGGACAGAGACATGGTGCATACAGTCGTACAGTGTGTAACAGTCATATGTAACCATCATAATCATTCATACATAGACACATATATAAACAAATAAATAAGGAACTGGGAAATGGGACAGGACATATAAATAAAGGTTTCAGGAGGAAGAGAAGATTAAATCACTAGTTTACGTTTTTCCACGAAGTCCACTCGCTCCACTGAGAGAGGAGCAGCATGTCTCTGCAGCGCACCCGTAGTTTTCTGATGTGGCCTTTAACTTTAATCTTAGACCCCTCCTCCCATTCTTTAGTCTCCAGCTGTGAATATACAGGAACAGAAAACAAGAAAATGAATTGCAACTCTTATAGGGATAGTTCACCCTAAAAGGAACATTATGATTTTCAGTAATGAATTGTTCATATAATCCAAGCCTGTCTACACTGGACACGACAAAGAGACGGTTGCAATTGCAAATCCATTTGTTCTTTCGAACAGGGCATCGTTTTACTGTCGGGAATATGTTGTGTCATCAGCATCACAGATTAAAATCCTGTTAAGCTTCATCATAAAAGAAAGAAAGTCATATAGGTTTGGGATGACATAAAAGTAAATGCTGGCTGAATATTTCTTTCATTTTCAACTAATCTTTAAAGAAGTGTGTTGGTGTGTGTAGGAGAACATTGCATACCTCCCCATTGTGTCGATTCTCATACTCGACCTGATGCTTCAGAGGAAAGAAACTGTGGGGCTGTGGCCAGGTACGAGGCGGCATCACCTCCAGTTCTATGATTTGCTCATCACTCCCCTCATTTTTTACTTTGCAGATTGAAATGTCTGGATCGGCTGGCTTAACTGGGAAAAACAAGAGAAATCACATTCAATACATTGATGATGTGCTTTAGACCAGTGTTTTTAACCAGGGGCCCACTAGGGGGCCTCAGCAAACTGCCAAGGGGGCTGCCGCAAAACTTAAAAAATTTTGTAATTAATATATTATTATCAATATTAACATTATTATCATTAAAATGCCATAAAATACACACAATCAAGATGTAAACTCTTTTATTTTCTTCTTTATTTATTTCTCTTCAATAACTTTTTATTGAAATGGCAATACCAGAAATCTTTGACCTTTGGGAGAAATGTTTTGGCTCCCAGCTTATAAATCATACTAAGTGAAAATGTAAAAATGCAAAAAGGTTTCTGTGATGGTTAGATTTAGGGGATATAATATACAGTTTGTACAGTATAAAAAGCATTATGTCTCATCGTCAGTATTTGAAATAAAACAAAACAAGCATTAAAATAAACAAATACAACAAAAAAATCAAGATATGTCTTATTATTTGGTTATTTTTATAATGGATATATACATCTTTGTAGTTATGCCAAGCTCAGTTGCTTTAGACAGTTATTTTCTGACTTTTTGTGGCTTGTTTTTATGTATTAATAACCATTTTAAATAAAGAAACACTTTTAAATTATTATTATTTATACATTTTTTTACTCTGCAAATTGCCCTCTTGGCCCTGTCCCACGTCACAAGATCTTTTGGTGCAGATGTAACGGAGGCCAGCTAGTAGTTGCTGTGCGAGTAAACCTCACTCCTCTGATCTCAAGAGACGCTCTAGCGACTGACGCTAGAGGTTGCAGCCTTTAGCCTCCTTGTTAGAGTGTCCGACTCTCATGCCGGCGGACCCGGGTTCGAGTCCCGCTTGTAGTGGGGCGGTTCGAACAGGAGGGGTTACATTGGTGCCGTGACCCGGATGGGAGTGAGGTTTAGGGGGGTGAGTGTAACGGAGGCCAGCTAGTAGTTGCTGTGCGAGTAAACCTCACTCCTCTGATCTCAAGAGACGCTCTAGCGACTGACACTAGAGGTTGCAGCCATTAGCCTCCTTGTTAGAATGTCCGACTCTCATGCCGGCGGACCCAGGTTCGAGTCCCGCTTGGAGCGGGGCGGTTCGAACAGGAGGGGTTACACAGACCCAAATTCATTCGACATCAGAACTCGAGAATGGTTTGAGAATGAGTCAAGCGTTTATTTGAACTCTGATTTTGACCAAGCAGTCGAGCCAAGCCTCATTCTTTAAATACTTTACTTAATCAGAGCATAAAGTGACCATTTTAACCCACACACTCACCAATGTCTCTGAGGTAGAAGCTGTAGTCAGTTTTCATGTAGCAGCATGTGGAAACCGCCTCCCCGGTTATCAGCAGGCGCTCAGATTCTTCAGAATAGGAATTGGTTGAATGTGGGAGAAAAAATACCCCATCCACAGACTGTGACACCCAGTCACCATTATCCCTAAATAAACACAGAACGCGTGCTCAGTTCAGTCAGTGATGAAATCAGCATGTGTCCGTAGGTGTGTTTGTATGTCTGATACCTTGTATTGCGAAGTCTGAAAGCAGTAAAATCATCCGAGGTCCAGGTACATTTGATGTGTTCGGTGCAGGAAAAAGTTTCGGCTGTGCAATTGATGTTAAAACCTGAAAAGGAAGAAAGAAATACGCTGAAAAAGCTGATCCTGACCTATCAGACAAAGCTTGAATACTCAAACATAGCTGGCTTCCTGTTTAACAGCCCAGACAAGCAATGACTCAACAGGCAGCTATTTTTAATGAGGCACTTTTTAAGGAAACTAGTTTTAAGTTGACTTCCAAAGCACCATAACAGCTCATATGATGATCTATAAGTGGTTTCCAACTATCTATGCTTCAAATACCAGAAATAACACAGTACCTAAATGTCCTTAAAATCTACCCACTGACAGCAGGATTTGCACAAAATATTGAAGAATTTGTTTGGACACACAGCCTTTGACGTCAACAACGATAGATATGGAAAGTGTTTTCTCATTATTTTATATGGCTTTATGGTCGGTTGTATTTGTTCCTGCTGTTTGCGACTTTGAGGACATCATTAGCGAGAATCACTGATCTAGAACGTAGAATGAGCAAGTGAGTTTATAAGTGACTATATTTCAGAGCAATATTTTAAAAGTATATTTATGAATTTTATTTGGTTCTGCCTTCCAAACTCCATATACACAGCCTCTCATTGAGGTACTGTGGTTTTACCATTGTGGACGG
This sequence comes from Gobiocypris rarus, assembly GCA_023029165.1. Lineage (NCBI taxonomy): Eukaryota > Metazoa > Chordata > Actinopteri > Cypriniformes > Gobionidae > Gobiocypris > Gobiocypris rarus. The sequence continues at coordinate 18,421,843 of CM040918.1, forward strand.
TGTTTTAATGTGTAATTTATTAATGTAACATTGGATGGTTAACTAATGATATGGTTAATGAATATCAGAACGCCACATCTTTGCAGGGTCAACATCCTTTCTGGCCTTAGGATGAAATTCCATATCAAACAATCATATGCCAAAGCTTATTCCTAACCATAACCAACCCTTAAAATCTGATTGCTTGATAGGAATGTTAGAAATGTATGACGTCCCCACCTGTAGCTTCTTTAGACTTGTCAAGCAGGAGGTAGGTGTAGTCTTCCAGACCCTTATCACTCCAGCAGGTGTAATTCCCGATTTGGTCTTCCTGCAGGTCAATCACGGTCAGACTCCGACCACTGAGTTTTTCATAATCCGATTCCACTATGTCCACTGTGGCATGTGCGTCCTCACGTTTCCATTTGACACTGCCTTTAGTTGTTTTACAGGTCAGGGTAACGGATGTGTGTTTCTCACCAATTTCAACTGCATACAGAGAAACAATTAAGAGCACAGAATAGATGGCAGAACTGGGAATGAGTGTGTTTATATTTGTGGAGACTAAATGTCTGTGTAATGATAGTGAAACCTGCAGTCACCTACATTGCGGGCACTTTCATATATCAATATGCACTGGCATAAAAAGTGACAGCTAGGACTATGTATTAAATATTTAAATGGACCCAGTGATTAATCTATTTATCTCTCTTTCTGTAAGTCGTCATGGATGGATAGATGGATGGACTTTTACACCAGTGAATATTTTCTGGTTAGAAAAACAAGTGGGGAAATCCCCACTATGATATAAAAAGTGTGCGTGTGTGTGTGTGTGTGTGTGGACTGGTAATCCCTACGGTATGGGGACAAAATGTCAAAATTGTGGGGGACATATTTTGGTCCCCATGAGTAAAACAGGTCATAAATCACACTAAGTGATGTTTTTTGAAAAAGTAAAAATGCAGCATGTCTCCTGTGATGGGTAGGATGGCCTATGGAATGTCTCCATAAAACATGAAAACCCAACATGTGTGTGTGTGTGTGTGTGTGTGTGTGTGTGTGTGTGTGTGTGTGTGTGTGTGTGTGTGTGTGTGTGTGTGTGTGTGTGTGTGTGGACTGGTAATCCCTACGGTATGGGGACAAAATGTCCCCACAAAGATGGCAATATCCAAAATCCTTGTCCTTGTGGAGACATTTTTTGGTCCCCATGAGGAAAACATCTTATAAATCACACTAAGAGATGTTTTTTGAAAATGTAAAAATGCAGCATGTCTCCTGTGATGGGTAGGTTTAGGGGCAGGGGCAGTGTAGGGGGATAGAAAATACGGTTTGTACAGTATAAAATGCATTACGCCTATGGAATGTCCCCATAAAACATGGAAACACAACATGTGTGTGTGTGTGTGTGTGTGTGTGTGTGTGTGTGTGTGTGTGTGTGTGTGTGTGTGTGTGTGTGTGTGTGTGTGTGTGTGTGTGTGTGTGTGTGTGTGTGTGTGTGTGTGTGTGTGCATAATGCACGCATAATGATGTGGTTAGTACTCTTACAATTCTTAGGGAAAAAGTTAAGCGCAGACATCCTTGTTATGGACAAACAGAAGAGAACGATGAACCTCGTCAACCAACCCATCTGGAAAAAGAATCCACAAATTGAAATATTAAATATTTATAACTTATTTAATATTCCATGATCAAAGACAATGGAATAGAAAAATGGATGTAAGCAGCACAACACCTTCATCAAGTGCATTAGTGTAGCAACATTGATGATCATTACCTCATATTGGTAATTATCAAATCAATTATAATAATTGCCAGTATTGCCAGGCTTTTGAAGTTATAAGCCAAGGATGAAACATTAGGTTTTTACATTTTTACATATAACCATTTAAAAAATGTATAAGGGGATATGTATTTTACATCCTGTAACTGGTCACCATTTTATTCACTATTAAGTTTTTAATTTAAAGGTTAAAAATACATTTTTAAAAGTAGGCTACAAATATTCAGTCTCCAAATTAATATGAGCTCATTCAATTGCTTATAAAGAATGTATGATTCAGCGAAATGTCTAAAATATGGAATAGTATGTCACACTGCAGGACATCAGCTTTCCAAGTTAACTATTAAAACTATTTATTGTTTAAACTTCTTTTTCTCTTATTTTAACCTTGTATAGTTTTATATAAACGTTTAAATACATCTGTAGGGCTGAAATGTAAATGAATATGATTTAAGTGAGTTAGTTTTAGTTTGTCCCTCCTGGCGTAATGCATGTCTTACCTCGGTGCTGTTGCTCTTCGTGTTTCAAATTCAGCGCAGAAAACAAGTGCGTCTGTCCGCGGTGCGTCATGTGTTCTCTCGCGGGGTCTGTGCGTGCTTTTATTCCACGCATTCCCACTCGATAACACCCACGTAAACCCGTGTCAACCACGGCAAACGTATGCGGATTCTTAGAAAGAGTTCCCCTCGAGCTCACAATGAACAACTGTTAAAATTACCACTAATTCATTCTCTGCTAAATTACTAAGAGATGGACAGTTTCCCCGTCTGTCATCACTCCTATTATAGACCGGTTTCAGAAGCTATAACTGTATTTATTCAAATACTATAGTAGCCTATGTTTATTAGCCTATATAAATTTGGGTGCACATATTTTCCCTGCTTTCTAATGATATGTGCCTATAGTATAAAATTGCTAAAATATCTAGATACTACTATAGCTACTATACTATACTATACTATACTATACTATACTATACTATACTATACTATACTATACTATACTATGCCATGGGGTAACAGAACAAAATGAAAGAATTTAAAAAAGCGAGTGATAATAATCTCGAAAACACTCTCTCCCCTTACAATATTGACTTTGTCCCTGTGTGGTATAGGCTATGTATATTGCAGTGTCAGAAAATGTTCATGTGTTCATTTATTTTATTTATACATTTTTGTATTTTTTATTAATGTGGTGGTAGAATGCCACATTAAGGGGCGATATTTGCCCTCTTTTTAATTTATTTTTACATTATAAAGAGACAGACTAGAATCCATTTGAATTGTCTAATACTTATATTTATATCTTCAAAATATTTCTCCATTAAGAAAAGTGTCCATCTCTCAGTAATTTAGCAGAGAACGATCACGCGTGTCTTTAGTGGAAATTTTAACACTTGTTCATTGTGTGAAAAAAACAAACAACCTTTATTAGCTACTTATTCAACAACATTTGCCCTTAAGATATTTGGCACATTTATTAGAGAAATTGTTTAAAAAAAAAAGATTATTTGATATTAGATTATTTGATTATATTCTTCATTAGATTATAAACATTATGTGAGGGGACAGAAAAAGCAGCTTTTTTCTGCTTCTTGTTACTTGATGGACAATTTTTTCCCCATGCTTTCCCTAATCGATAACTAAAAATAATTATGTACATACTTTTGTTTACTTACTGTAATAATTTGTGGGCTGTGTGATGCTTTTTAGAGCTCAAACTCTTTCAATTGTTTTATCTTAATTCAAGAACAACAGAGAGCATAAGAGTAGGTTTGAGGAAACTGAGAAAAAACTAATTCTCGCATTTTTTTCTTGTCAGAATTCTGTTCTTGTCTTCAATATAATCTGGAGGTCAGACCTTTAACCACAAACGCAAATATACACACTATAAGTGAGAGAAATAAGGAAGTGAGACAATTACAAACATGATATGGTAAGAAATAGACGTGGAGTTCAGTGAGTACATTGACTTTGAATTCAAAGTTCTTACAGGTTCGTCTTCTACATAAATAAGTTATATATAGTTATAATATAGTTTGCACGTTGCCTGCAACTGGTCATAACTCAATACTAATCTCTTTCTTGCTCAGTCTTTCTGAATTCTAGAGAAAATATGGGTTCTGAATTTCCCCTTTCTTCTCACGTCTGCTTTAAAATAAATGTGTGACAGAAACCAAACATGATGTTGTTAAAGAAGATAAGAGGACTGATAAAGATCTGCGGTTGAAGCTGTGTAAATGTGTGGTATAGTAGTTCCTCTGTTCAGCCTTTGCTTTGCAAATTACTTAAACACTGTACTTCTGTATGCGGCGCAGGGGGATGTCTGGTGTGTGGTTGGCAATTTGGGGTATTTCAGGAGAAACTTATGCTTTATTGCACTGTATGTGTTTGCGACTGGCGGACCTGTGTGTGGGCATGAATACAGTGAATAGCTGATACCTTATAGGCATGCATTTATAAGAGGTTTTTTTAAAAGGGCAATGGACTGACATCATTCTGGCAGGTCCCCTTGATGTCAGAAATGCAATACTTTCATTAATAGTGCAGACATTCACACTGTAGCAAGATGGTGTAATTTGGTGTTATTAATATTCACTCACCAGGCTGTGAAATTCCTCAAGCACATGCATTATGATGAAAATGACACATTTCTTTGCCTTAACACATTTGTCACTAATTGCTAAAATTGAAAGGCACATATAAACTCAGTTTGGGGGGAAGTTTTGTCCTTTGAGTTTAAGGAAAGACTTTTGTGCTAAAAGGTTCCACGAATGTTATTGAACGTCTATGCCAATTAAGAACCTTTATTTTTAAGAGTGCACCTTTAAATAACTTGGCTACCTTAAGAGGAACTCAGAGTGTGACTCTCCCCAGTGATACCCCTTAGCATGTGTGCCAACATCCTGAAAGCACCAATGGACACATAGGTACTTCTGCAATGAAAAATGCCATTTGACTAATTTTGTGAACATAATGCTAAACATGATGTTTCCCTTTCACCTATATGCAGAGGAAGACATTATTCTGAAAAGTCATACCCTGTTGTTAATTTCTAGAAAGCCAGAATTGGCCTGTCCCCAATATCATGAGCATGAAAGTACCGAATAAGTCCAGTCACTTCTCGCTTTACACTTTCAATTGGGTCATGCATAAAGATGCTGTACATTCCTGTTTACAGATTTTCCTCTGTAACCTTATTTTTTCTGACATTTAGTGGGTTCTATCCATGTATTCATCCATCTCTCTTGTATGTCTATCTTCTATCTATTTTATTTGTCCCCCGTCCTCACACACAGCAAAAATGATAAAATTACATGTCATATATCTGTCACATTTTTGAGTTTGTGGTTTAACTTTATTTTGATGGTCCCTTTAACATATTCTGTTGACTATAAGTAGCATTGCACCTACATGTCCACTAAATATCATTATAGTGTTAGTAGAGTTTCAGTAGACTGGTAGTGTTAGGGTTAGAATAAGGTGACTTGTAGTTGCAAAGTTACTAATAGTCAGTAGGATGTCTGTTGGAAGACCATTAGAATAAAATGTTAGTAGATATTAAGCAGACAGTCTACTAATACTCTAATGAGAGTTAGTTGACATGTAGGTGCAACATTACTTATAGTCAAATGTTCAAAAGGGACCATCTGTTCATGTTGGGGTTTTTTTATCTCTTTTTCTGTTCAGTTCATCTCTGTGTTTCTAGGTCAGCTTTCTTGTATGTTAAATAGTTCTGTCATCCTCCATTCCCTGCCTGTTTGTCACTATGGTCAATGATTGATTTAGTATTCTGTTCAGGTCCTCTCTGTCTCACGGTTGCTCTGAGGATGTAAACCAGAGGTTAGCATTAGCCGCGAGTAACTTACAAAACTTTCTCCAAAATTGGAAACCACTGTCAGACCACATCCGTCGGGAGGCCACAAATCTGGGGATGCTAAGAAAATAATCGATATTCATGATAAATGTGTAAAATCAGCTATGGGACACACCACATTCAACAAAAGTGTAAAAAAGTGTTTTAAATTATATTTGGCCAAAGAATAGGCATATGTAACAAAATAGATATAAGCTTAATACAAGTGGCCATGAGACAATGACAAAAACCTTTTACATGCAAAGGTGAAAGACTTCAGCACTGGTCAGCACCCATGCGCTCAGTATTAACATCACAATACATATGTATACATAATCAGAACTGTGCATACTCTACACTTAAATTAAACATTAAACGAACACCACATCACAATCTTAGTGATTATGTAATTGATTAAATGTAGCCTAATGCTGGAAACTGCACTCACATGATGTGTGTCAGGAGTTTCTCTCTTAAACCTTTCTCTTTTTTGATTCCTCTTTCCTTTCTCCTTCTTTGGCCCCTTCAGAGATGCCCCAGTGTAGCCCCAGTGTAGCGCAGATGCCCCATTGTAACCCCTCCAGCCCCAGTGTAGCGCACTCTGCTTGGGAGGGCGGAGGGCCATAACAAAAGCACAATGTGGGACAGGGGTCTCAAAGGGACTGACAGTGGCTGAAAGAGTCCAACAGGGATCTTACAACTAGCACACACAGAGCATGCCAAAACAAAACTCTGAATGTCATGAGCCAAAGATTACCACCAGAACCTTTTTTAAAGGGGTGATGAATTGAGAAACTTTCCCTTGAGCCTTTGATATATCAAAGTTCATCATGATATAAGAATATTCTGTAAGTTTCAGAGCTGAAAACGTCCTTGTTAGTCAAAGAAAAGCTTTTATAGACACCAGGCCCAGAAAACGAGAGTTGGAATCCAATGACGTCATGGGAAGAAGAAACCCAACTCAACTGATGAATATGTATCCATGCTTCTGAAGCCACAGAGTCGAGGCGCCACAGGTTTACAGAGCAGTAATCATGGCGAGCAAAGTAATATATTGCTCTGTGCCAGGTTGTGGAAGAACACAGTCGCTGCATAAGCTTCCTTCGGATGCTACTATTAGGAATGAGTGGTTGAACTTTATTTTTTAATGAAATTTCAGCTCACGTGGGGAAGACATGTACGTGTGTTCGCTTCATTTCACTGCGGAATCGTTTGTAAACATGCTGGATTTGCAGACACAGTGTTGTGCCTTCTATATTGGATTCGTCAGGAATGGTGCAACAAACTTATATGAGTAAAAATCTTTTTTATATGTAATGGTCGGCAGGCCTATGAATCTCAAATAGTGAAATAATATTCCTTTCTTGATCTGGGCGCGCGCGCACGTGTGTGTCTGTGTGTGTGCGTGCGGTTCGTGCTTATCGACAGATCGGGCGGGCCATGTAATACAGAAATAATATTCCAATCAATCAATATTCCAATTCATCTTTGTGTTTGTTTGATAAAAGACGTTTGCGAACCCTGTGATCAAGAGAATCATTCCGGTTGACGCTTTCAAAACGATCCCTCCCTCATGAACTGAACTGACAGGGGAGCTGAAGCTAATTAAATATACAAATCTTATCCAATCCTAGCCGTGGGCATTTTCATCCAAGTCTCCAGTGCGGCACGCCCATTGAAACCCAGCGTTCAGGAGAAACCAGTGTAGAAAATAGCCTACTACTTATTCATTATGATGTTTTTGAATGTAAAAACCACACAAACGTCATTAGTTGACCACAGAAAACAGTATAAAATAATTTAAAAAGCCAGTTCATGACACCTTTAAATGAGAAATAAAGTGCGACTCACCCCCTGATGACAAGCCACCTTAGAACAATGACCCCATCGAATAACGTCGGACTGTAAACCCTCAGGCACGAAAAAACGACTCGGTGGGCAGTCGGAAGGAGGCATTACCCCTTGAAAGGCAGTGCAAACCTTCAACTCGATCTCCCAAGTTTCTCTGGCAAAATGGACTCGGGAGAAGACGACTGGTTGAAGAACATGGTTCTCAGACATTGTGGAGTACATCGAGCGCCAGGTCAGAGTCACTTCAGATCCAGTCTTTGGTGACATACAGGACACTTCACCTGTTATCAAAGGAGCTACAAAAGGAAGCAAGTCACATGCAGGTAAAACCTCAGTTAGGAAAAAACAGCTTTCCAACACAGGTGGTCATTGAGGATGGATATAGCAAACCAGATAGTAACAAGAAGGAAAAGGCTCAGAATAAAGTGACATCCTTTACCAAGACTGATTCTATTTTCTGCCTGTATTGTGCTGCTGGTAATCATGTTTTGGAACAATGTTTTAAATTGGGGGATAAGAAACAGGGAGAAACTAGACTATTTAAAAGAGAAAGGTCTGTGTTTCAGTTGTTTGTGCACAGGACACTTGAGTAAGAATTGCGACAGGCGCATCATTTGCAACAAGTGTAAACGAATGCATCCCAGTATTTTGCACATAGGAGAGAAGGAAAGGGTTACTCAAAAGTATCAGAAGGAACATTACTGAGCAGTCAAATACTTCTGACAGCTTTACAACATTCTCCGTTTGTTGTCTTACAGGGGCTGGTCACTGCAATGGAATTCTTCCCATTTTGCCTGTTAAGATGAAGTGCTTAAAGGGAAACAAGGTTATTGAAACCTATGCTTTTCTGGACCCAGGGAGTACAGGAACTTTCTGCACCAGGAAGCTCATTGACAAGTTGAACATGGAAGGACACAAATGCAAGATTTATATCCACACCTTGGGCCATAATAACGCAGTAGAAAGCTCCGTTGTTGATGATCTGGAAATTTCAGGAGTTTCTGGTGATTGCTTCTGTCCACTTTCCAAAGTGAGTACCCAGAAAGAGATGCCTGTCTCTACAGCCAATATAATCAGCGAAAGGGAGCTGAGAAAATTGCCTTATTTAGAGGATGTAAAGATTCCCCATATAAATGCTGATGTTGACCTATTAATTGGCACAAACGCCTCCAAGTTGATGGAGCCTTGGGAGGTTATTAACAGCCGTGAAGGTGAAGGATCCTACACGATCAGAACCCTACTGGGATGGGTAATAAATGGTCCGTTACAGGGAAGTAGTGACTGTGGAAGTGACCACCCTTTAGTTTATGCCAACAAAATTGCCACTGACAGAGCTGTTAACCAGCCAGTACAACTACGACTTCAATGAGCAAGCTTCTGCAGAACAGGAAGAAATGTCAAGGGGAGAAGATAAGTTGGTGGAGATAATGGAAATCTCTGCTCAGTTTAAAAGTGGACAATACACCTTTCAAAGGGAAAGATGTTTCAATGCCGAAGAACCTCTGTGTTGCAATGCAACGTATTTGTGGTCTAAAAAGGAGACTTCAGAAAGATGTAAACTTTCAAAAAGAGTACAACAACTTTCTTGCTGATGTCATTAGCAATGGCTTTGCTGAAGAAGTGCCACAGCATCAGCTGGAAACACCAACAGTGAAGGTGTGGTATATCCCGCACCAGGGTGTTTACCATCCACGGAAAAGAAAGATACCAGTGGTGTTTGACTGTGGAGCAGAGTATAAGGGGATCTCAACAGTCAGCTCTTGCCAGGACCGAACCTCACCAGTTCGTTAGTTGGAGTTCTTATGAGGTTCAGACAGGAACAAGTGGCTGTAATGGCGGACATAAAGACTATGATTCACCAGGTTAAGGTGGGAGAGAAACACAGGGACTACTTAAGATTCTTATGGTGGCCTCAAGCTAACCTGTAGCAAGGTCTTGTAGAGCATCGCATGACTGTCCATTTATTTGGAGCGGTTTCATCACCCAGTGTCGCCTGCCTTGCTCTTAAAAGAACCGCTGAAGACAATCAGGGCAACTTTCCAACAGAAGTGATTGAAACGGTCAACCGAAACTTCTATATGGATGACCTACTGAAGAGCCTGCCCTCTGAAGAGGATGCAGTTACCATGGTTAAGAACCTTATAACCATTTGCGGCAGAGGGTTTAACCTCACTCAATGGATAAGTATTAGCCGAGAAGTGCTACAAGGCCTCCCAGAGGATCTCAAGTCCAAAAACCTGCATGAGCCTTATCTTGACATGGATAAGATGCTGTTGGACAGAGCTTTGGGTTTGCAGTGGTGTATCGAGACAGACACTTTCAAATTCAAGCTGAAAGTCAAAGAGAAGCCGGCAAGCAAGCGAGGCATGCTATTCATCATCAGATGCTTGTTGACACCAATGCCACATCGCAAGTGACGACCCAATTCTCTTATTGGCAAAGATTGAAAGTTGCAGTTGCGTGGCTCATTAAGCTGAAAGTAACTTTGCTCAAACTGAAAGAAAAAAGAAAAGAGTTGGAGCATGCAAACACTAGTGTTATTGGAGCAGCAAGCTTGGATGTGCAAAAGGACATGCAAGCTTTCTCAACATCGCTTGGGAATCAGAAGGTGATGCTGGAAGATCTCTTGGAGGCTGAAACCTCCATAATCACTTTTTGACAGAAAGAGAGATTCCCCACTGAATTTGCTGCACTAACCTCTGGCAAGCCACAAGTGCCACGAAGTAGCAGCCTCCTCAAATTGGATCCGGTTCTAGAAGGAGGACTTCTACAAGTTGGGGGACAACTGAAAAAGGCAGTAATAGCTGAGGACATTAAACACCCTCTCATCTCGTCAAAGGACCAACATATCTCTTATCTTATCCTCTGACATGTCCATTTACAGCTTGGACATGGCGGTAGAAATCATGTTCTTTCCACTACAAGGAGAAAATACTGGATCACAAGTGGACCTGCAGTGAGGAAGATCATATCAAGATGCCTCATTTGCAAGCTCCATGGTGGAAAACCTGGTGAGCAAAAAATGGCAGACCTGCCAGAAGAGAGAGTGGTTCCTGATCTACCGCTGGTCACTAACGTTGGCATAGATTACTTTGGGCCAGTTGACGTAAAAAGAGGATGTAGCATCGTAAAAAGATATGGAGTAGTATTCACTTGCATGACAAGCAGGGCCGTGCACCTGGAAGTGGCCTATTCTCTTGACACGACTCGTGCATCAACGCATTGCGAAGGTTCATCTGTCGAAGAGAACAAGTCTCGCACTTGAGATCTGACAATGGCACCAACTTTGTGGGTACAGAAAGGGAGTTGCGAGAAGCCTTAGCCTCTTTGAATCATGATCTCATTGAAAGAGCCTTGTCCAAAAGGGGAATCAAGTGGAGCTTTAACCCTCCAGCTGGGTCACATCACAGTGACGCATGGGAGCGGATGATACGGATGATCAGTAAGATCTTGTGCTCTGTGCTCCGTCAGCAAACCTTGAATGATGAAGGGTTCCATACCGTGCTCTGTGAGGCTGAAGCTATGCTTAACGATCGCCCCATTACAAGACTGTCAGAGGATCCCAACGATCTTGAGGCGTTGATCCCAAACCATTTTCTACTCCTCAAAGGAAAACCAGTTCTTCCACCAGGACTATTCGACAAAAGGGATGTTTATGCAACGATAAGGTGGAAACAAGCCCTGTACATTTTGGATCTCTTTTGGAAGAGGTGGATCTGCGAGTACTTACCGCTTTTGCATGAGTGTCAAAAATGGAACCAGGAGAAGAGGAGTTTTGCTCCTGGAGACCTGGTCATGGTTGCAGACTCCACAGCTCCACATGGGTCATGGATGCTAGGAAGAGTCCTGGAAACCTTCCCTGATAAGAGAGGTTTGGTACGTGTGGTTCGTTTGAAGACCAAGACAAACATCATTGACCCATAACTAAAATATGCTTGCTTAATGAAGCTGAAGAGTCATTAGTTCCCATTTCATATGGGCAATATCCTCGGTACTTATGACTCTTTTGAATTTGGTGTAATTCCTCTGGTAGACACAATTAGGGGCTGGAGTGTAAGAGCCATATACATTTTTCCTGTGCCACTAGGGGGTTGTATGTGCTTTGTGGCTCAGCTGATCTCAGGTCAGCCCGGGTAGGTCATTTAATTTGGAGGAAACTCAGACACAGGTGTTACTGATTTGGGAAGCAAACAGTTGCCATGTTGTGTCTTGCCTTTGTGTTGAACAATAGGGTTTGTTGTTTTGGTTATGAGTTAAGATATTTCTGCATGATATATTGGAGAAATAAACTGGCTAGATAATAGTAACATTACTGAACTCTACGTTGATTTGTGTGAGACCGCATGGGCACACGTCCGAATTTAATCCACTGTATTATTAAACTTCGGTTAGTACTTAGTAAATACACTGCCTTTAGGCTGAGACGTACCTGGAACAGTCATAGGGATGATGAGGAGAAAGAGATGCAGCTTGAGACTTGGCGCTTGAGACTGAACATTTCCTTCAGGTCAAGGTATTTATTGGGCATGTTAGACAGGTCCACCAAACAAGAAGCATTACAATGATCACTCCAAGACAAGACACTGCTCTGATGTCAGTTGATGTGTGGGTTATGGCGTGTAAGCCAAGGATACAAGAATTTAAAGAACATAAAATGTATCTCTTCATTGTGATTGCCTGAAGTGGTGAGAATGGGTGACAGATAAGTGCTTGACCACTGAGAGTGTTGACAAAAAAAATAGGATGGGTGAGAGGAATAAAAGGAACCTCATTAAGTTGATGAGCCAGAGTGATGTCCAGAAAATTTCTTTTCAGCTGCAGCAGTGCTTGACAGTTGTGATGATAGGCAGCCCATTGCAGTCTGACCGGGAGGAGGATAAGGAGGATTTCTCAAAGGCAATACCCCTCTTCAGTAACTTCGAAACTACTGACAGGCTCTGGCTTTTGCTGGACATTGTGGTGTTATGTGGCCTGCAGCTCCACAGTATAAACACAATCCCAATGTCTTTCAACAATTCTTCTCCTCCCAGGAAAGCTGAGTTCTGCCCACCTGCATGAATTCCGGAGCAGGGCTGACCGTAATGTTGGAGATGGCAGAAGAGCAAACCTCCCTCACAGGAACATAGCCCTGCAGAACACGTTGATCACGACTGTGGTGAGGGGGGGCATCATAAAGCATGGTCTGCAGCGGGGAGCGAGAGAGAGAGAGAGAGAGAGAGAGAGAGAGAGAGAGAGAGAGAGAGAGAGAGAGATGGATTACTTGTTAATTTTTGTGTTCTGAGTAATAAAGACTTGCCAACCCAACTTCTTTGTCCTTCTTCCTTTAGAACTGAATATTGTGAAGTCACTCAATGGTCTTCACCAAACACAACACCAGGTGCTGATGGACCTCAAGCTAGAACAGGAGGACCAGGAGGAAGCTTGCTTGGCTGGGAGGTCTCCCCAGTTGCAGCCCCTTCATTGCCCATGTCCCGCTGATGAAGATGGGTTCACAGGACGGAGGTGTTTGTGGACCTCTTTGAGAGAACTGCGGAGGTGTGTGGCTGGACACGCACCCAATGGCCGGCGCGCCTGATCCCGCTGCTGTCTGGGGAAGCGCAGGTGGCAGCACAACAGCTACCTGTAGTGAACCTCCTGGCCTACAACAATCTCAAGCTGGCTATCCTTCAACGGGTCGGACACTCCCCTGAACAACATTGTCATTGCTTCCGGTCCGTGGATTCTATAAGCATGGGCGGCGCTAGGGAGGGGCTAGCAGGTGCTTCAGCACCCTCAAGAAGGACCAAAGCACCCCCATAGCACCCCCAAATATTTTTTTTGCTGGAAGTAATTATATACAGGCTGTATTCTAATTAATACAAAAGTAAATAATTTAAAACAACAAATAAAAAAATAAAAAAGTATAAAAAACATTTTACTCATTAAGCGTGTGTAACATAGGTAACGTGTCACGTGGATTATAGCTACGCTGTTGCGCATTTCATTCACAAAAAAATGGAGCGGTTCCTTCTGCGAATTAAGCGGTCTCGTGATTCAAATTTAGATCCTAGTAAAAACGAGAAAATAAATTTGTCTCAGCTAGAGGTTGAGAACGGTTCAGATGATTTTAAGGAGTCTGATACGGAGGAGTCTGCTGACGCGTTTGCCGCTGAAACAGAGTTTCATGTATTTTCCCTCAGTCACAACAACTGTCGCATCGTCCTGATCTGAGACTGTAAAAAGGCTAACGCCCGTTTCACACATACTCCGTTTGCAGTGCGTGTGCGGTGCGTGTTGCGGTGCGTATGCGGTGCCGGAGCCGCACGCCCTCTTGTGCTTTCACATATACTGCGTTTGCAGTGTGCAACTGATCCGCTGTTGTAGCCAATACCACAAACACAGCATTTATTTATTATTTTTTATAAAAAATCCAAAAGTTGTTACTGAACATGGCTTGTCAGAATTGCAATTCTCTTTGTTTACACTTTCATAGATGTCAGGTTTAAACGTACTACATTTAAACAACGTTTTATTCATATTTATATAGCCTTTACTTTAGATTTAGCTCACACTAGTGGCAAAACATTTAAACAAAGGTTAGGCTAGCCTAAAATGAAGAACTTTATTTTTCCACCTCCAAGAAAGGACGAGTGCTATCCATTATGTCACTTTTTTTTTAACCTAAATGCCAGGTAAGGTGTCGTTTCCATGCTTTACCCGAGAAAAAGAAAAAAAGCCATGTGTTGACTTTGAAACAAGAGTATATTTTAAATTATAGGCCCATACCTATCTGTGTTGAAATTATTTCACGTCAGTACATGTTTATTTTAATGCAAACAATGTCCTGTCACTTTAATGCAGTAGTGCAGCACAGCAAAAAATAGACTCTGTACGGAAACAATCGCCGCACTGCTGTATACGCACCGCACCTGGAAAGGACTAACGGACAGCATCCGTGTGCAGTGTGAAAGCTGTAATCCGTTAACATGGGTACGGAAAAAAATACGCACCGTGTGTGAAACGGGCGTAAGTGTCGCCAATTTGGTGAATACAGTATACTGATATTTACCCGGTGCTATGGGTGCTTTTTGATGGCATAGCCTATTGTCCTCAACTGAATTTTTGTTCAATTAATTTTAAGAATATTTGATTGTATAATGAATTTTGTTCTTGTTCAATTTAATACCGTTAAAACTTAAACTGTGATAAATAAAATAATTGAATGTTAAAAATTGAGTGGCCAAGTTTTGCTCATATTTATTAATAGTATTTATAAATATATAATTGCGTTGCGTTGCTCCCCCTGTCAATGATCTAGCGCCCCCTCAGCACCTGCGTTCAAAATTCTCTAGCGCCGCCCCTGTCTATAAGCTACGGCACAAAACTAACATGGCGGCGCCCATCACGCATATAGCTCAATTAATGTGATTGTTAGAAAGGTGTTTATACAACAAAACACATACATTTGCCCATATTTGACAATCAGAATATCAGATATTTCATACTAAAGGTAACAAATTAATAAAAATTAAAAATAAAATAAAAGCAGATTGTCAGTCTTACAGCACTATTGTGACTGCAGTGTGTCATGTGACAAGTGATGCGTCACCATGGAAACAATAAAGTGATACTTTCTAAATAACGGTCGCCCTTGAAAAACTGTAGGGTCAGCCAGAATATTTTAAATTTACGCTTGAAAGGGTTAACAAAAGGGTATTGGCAGATCCCCTTATCGCCATTATCCAAGGAAAAAACAGCCTTCACAACACCATTCAGATTACACCAATTTATTACTTTTCTATACGTGTTGTTTGGGCTCCTGCCAACTTTTTAGCATCTCATGGACAAAATCCTCCGGCCACCGCTGCCTATCTTGACAACGTCATTATATACAGTAATGATTGGCAGGGGCATCTGTAACATCTGTGTGCTGTCCTGAGATCGCTGAGGGTGGCTGGACACACGGCAAGGGTGCAAAAGTGTGTGGTGGTACAGTATCTGGGCTTTTATGTGGGAGGTGGGCAGGTGCGTTTTATTCTGCTGCCATTTTAACCTGCCCAAGTCCCAAGACAAAAAAGGAGGTGAGACAGTTCCTTTTGTCCCAGGAGAGGAGCAGCCGATGCTGTATCTGAGTCGTAAGCTCTCAAACAGAGAGACCAGGTACAGCACCATTGAAAAAGAGTGTTTGGCCATTTGCTGGGCTGTCCTCAACCCCCGTTTTTACCTCCAGGGACAGGAATTCACTCTCTGTTCAGTGGCTCCACTGCGAAGAGACATATATAAGAGATATAACGTCCCCACAGACCTGGGACAGGGAGAGAGAGATGGTTTACCCCGTATTGTTATTGTATGCTGTGTGTATGTGAGATGCCTCAGCGCCTGTCTTCATGTGATGTAACTGGACAGTTAACTCAGACACCTGGACCTGGACCAAGGCCTGGACCGCACAACCAATTGCTCCTCAACATCGCAAACATCTGCTCCTCTTGATGTTCCATTGTAGCATTGTTGCTAGACAAAATGTATCAACTCAGAAGCATTCGCTGAATACATTTGGTTCAGTTTTTTATGTCAGGAAATAACACAGGATCCAGTCGCAAATGCAGAGAAGTCAGTATTTATTTATAAACAGAAAATAGTCAAGTAAGGTCAGGATCTTGAGTAGAAGATAGTGAATGGCAGGCCTTGGCAGTGAGGAGACTGCAACAGGCTGAGCGTTGTCTGCTGATGATAGTCTAATGGGAAATCTAGTGAAGTGATGCAGCGATACTGCAGACATGAACGGGAAGTGAAACAAATTGCACAGGGAACTGCAAACAAAAACTGGATGGGGAGAAACAGCTGGCATGAGCACCAAAATAACAATAGCAAACATACATATAAAGGCAGTACTGACAAGCTTCAGGTGCGGTGAGCTGATTGGCTCATCAGCTGAGAAGTGTTGCCCAGCAACCCGAGCCACCTGTCACAGGGCAGGGTTTGTCACCGGTTCTTCTGTTGGTTGTTTTGGTCCTGTCATT
This sequence comes from Gobiocypris rarus, assembly GCA_023029165.1. Classification (NCBI taxonomy): domain Eukaryota; kingdom Metazoa; phylum Chordata; class Actinopteri; order Cypriniformes; family Gobionidae; genus Gobiocypris; species Gobiocypris rarus. The sequence goes on from CM040918.1 coordinate 18,438,307, forward strand.
TTCTGCAACACATGGTCCGAGCAATCAGTGCTGGCCTGTAGTGCTGTGAGCACAATCACAAGCTGATTCCCTACACTTGTCGCTTGTTTTCCTTACCCTTTATTTCCCAGCTGTCTCCCCCTTGTTGTCAGTTGATCATATACTATGTCCTGTGAATGTCCCATGTTCTGTGTTCTCGTTCATGTTCTTCTGTTGCTTACCTGCTGACGTTTGTGTTCAGACACCTAAGACGAGGGGTTCATAAGCAAGGCTGTCTCACTTACTGGACCCGGGATTCGTCATTCAGTGGTTTGCCCTGTTGTTCTCTGCCTATCGGTGTTCTCCTCTACCTGCGTGTGCATTGATGTGCAGAAAATGTAGCAACAATGCTTAGGTAGGTGGTAAATGTCAAAGTAACACCACTTGGATGGCAGGACACAAGATTTCCCAGCAGAACATTTCCCAAAGCATCACACTGCCTCCGCCGGCTTGCCTTCTTCCCATAGTGCATCCTGGTGCCATGTGATCCCCAGGTAAGCGATGCACACGCACCCGGCCATCCACGGGATTAAAAAAAAAAAAACGTGATTCATCAGAACAGGCCACCTTCATCCATAGCTCCGTGGTCCAGTTCTGATGCTCACGTGCCCACTGTTGGCGCTTTCGACGGTGAACAGGGCTCAATATGGGCATCCTGACTGGTGTGCGGCTATGCAGCTCCATATGCCACAAATTGTGATTCACTGTGCATTCTGACACCTTTCTATCTGAACCAGCATTCATTTCTTGAGAAATTTGAGCTACAGTAGCTCTTCTGTTTGATCAGACCACATGGGCAAGCCTTTGCTCCCCACGTGCATCAATTAGTCTTGGCCATATAACCCTGTTGCCGGTTCAGCACTTTTCCTTGCTTGAACCACTTTTGATAGATACTGACCACTGCAGACCGGGAACACCCCACAAGAGCTGCAGTTTTGGAAATGCTCTGACCCAGCTGTCTAGCCATCACAATTTGGCTCAAATCCTTACACTTGCCCATTTTTCCTGGTTCTAACACATTAACTTTGAGGACAAAATATTCACTTGCTGTCTAATCTATCCACTTATAGATGCCGTTATGAAGAGATTATCAGCGTTATTAACTTCACCTTGGTGTATAATTGCACACACACATACATACTGAATAGGCCCATTTGTACGTGTGCGTTACATTATGTCTCTATAAATTGAATTTACTGTATAGTGTAAAATGCAAGTGGACTACTGTAATATTACAGTAAGTCTACAGTATACATATAGTGAACAGTACAGTACAGTAGTGAACATTATCTAATTACATCCTTGTTCTGTTTACAAACATTTGAATGATTGAGAGACACAATTGTTCTCCCAACATTCGGTTGTACCTTTTGACCCACCTCAGCCATAGGGTCATGACTGAAAATATGGTCCACAATAGTGGCCCTTATTACATCAGAAACATGTCCATAATCTTGGTCTCTTCTACCTCTTTCACTGTTTTGCCTACACTTCCACCACGCTTCCTTACTTCTTCTTCCTGGCTGTTGACCCTGTTTGTTTCCTTGTTCTTCCATTGACAGAATTTGTAAAATATTTCAGATGACTCAGCTGTGGTTGTTTGTGTTAACAAATATGTTCATTATGTCCTCAGTTGTAAATTAATGTAATGCTGTACTGTTCTGTATTATGCATATGTGTATGCCACAAGGGGGCACTAAAAGGGGAAACTATAGAAGACACGTTTTGCGTTATTATGTTTGTACCATTTGATTTACGGTTCTCTCTTACAAAAAGCTATCTGACCGTGAGACTGATGTGTCGGCAGCTAGAAAAATAAAAATGCCAAGGATGGCTAAAGATGATCCATCTCTATTTTCTATTTTCCTCCGAATGCAACGCTAGCTGCAACAGTAGTGTAACATAACTCAACAGTTTGCATTTACGGCAGGTAAAAGAAGTGGTGTGGAGTGAACCATCTACAAATAAATGTAACTAAAACAAAAGAACTGGTAATTGATTTCAGATCATCCCTCACCTATTTATATTCACAGCAGAGACATTGAGATGGTGTACTCCTATCGGTATTTGGGGATCCACATAGATGACAGACTTGACTGGACAAAAAACACAGAAGCGATCTACAAAAAGGGCAAGTCAGACTCTATTTCCTGAGAAGACTCAGGTCCTTCAATGTGTAGTAAATTAGCTCCGAGGGGAAATAATAATAATTATTCATAATTATTAGAGTGCATAACAAAATCGATCATTTAAGTGACAATTTGTTTGCTGGCAGGGAGTCGGAACCAAACATATATTGTGCACAAATGTTATTAACTAAATCAAGACTAAACTAACAAAAAACATACATACACATCACACAGCGATTTGTATATATCGTCCATCTGTCTGAGGTCAAATCACAGGAGAAAGTTTTGATAGTTCGGTCCGATGACATTGAAGTGGCAATTGATTTCCTCTGCATCAACTGAAGAGGATATGATGAGCTTGCATGGTTGTTTCCGTAGAGGTTGAGGAAGTTGCACATGGCTTGAGGTGTTGGGCCTTATTTGCCTGGCCTACTTGGCCGGCTGAGAGACAGCCAAGGTGATGTGTCGTTTCGGTCGAGAGAGAGAGAGAGAGAGAGAGAGAGAGAGAGAGGCGGATCTGTGCGCCTCTCTTAAAAGGCTTTGAGAAGTCATCACCTCTTCTTCAGTCAAAGAGCCAATCATATTCTGGCTTTTGGAGGGAAAGTTTTACGATCTTGTATCTCAAGCAGATCGTTTGCAGATTGGTTGCTGATTAAGGACATATTAAAGATTATTGTAATACAAATATATGTTGCACAGATATCGACATATCATAATCATTCAGAACTTTAAATTACAACTTCATAGACACCAAACATCCCATACACATGATTTTCGTTAACCATAGTATGCAATTCTGGACTATACACCCGTGGGTGGGAAAATGTGGGTGATGCTCCTGACCCGCCATGGCCGCCCACAGCTCCTGACCCGCCATGGCCGCCCGAGACTCCTGACCCGCCATGGCCACCTTGGAGACTTCCCAGCCAGTCTGGGCCCAGATACCTGACATGGTCTTCCAGGACTCCAGGGTGCCCGCCCCCTCCCCAGTTGGTCTTTCGACAGCGTGAGGACACGCCTATCAGGAGGGGGGAGTAATGTCACATGTCTAGTCTGTCTCTGTTGTGTTTTTGCTTTTGTCACAGGTTCCTTTGTCTTAGTTTCCTGCCACTTGTCTGTTTCCTCGGTTACCCTCGTTAGTCTAGTTCTGTTCAACTGTGTTTAATTAATCATCACCTGTATCACCTGTCCTTTATTTATTCAGTCATCTGTGTTTTGTATTTAAGCTCCTCTTGTTCATTCACTCCTTGTCTGGTCACTATTATGTATAGTGTGCATGTTCCTATGTGTATTGCTTGTTTTGAAAAAACCTTCACCAGCTAAACTTTGTCTGAGTAAAGTTTTTACCTGTCCTTGCCTTCCTGCCTGAGCCACATGTAAACCCGAGGCCCGGTGTTAGCTGCACTAAGGTTGTTAGTTGTAGTTTTGGGGGATGGTTTCACCAAACTTTGTTTGGAGAATAAGTTTGCTGGATCATTCATTAAATATAATGAATAAAATATTGTGTCTGATTTGTCTCATTTAGTTAAAAATATGTGTAGCAAGATGCTTTACATGTTCTATCAGTCTGTCGTTGCTAGTGCCCTGTTTTACGCTGTAGTGTGCTTGGGCACTGAGATTAAAGCTGGAGATGCCAGAAGGCTGAATAAGCTTATTAAGAAGGCAGGCTTTGTTATTGGAGTGGATCTGGACATATTTGGGGTTGTTACACAGAGGAGAATAATAACCAAGCTGTTGACCATCACAAACAATCCCTCACACCCCTCGAAAACATGCTTGCTGGAATGAGAAGAAAAGTACATTCAGCAACCGATTGATCCAGCCATGGTCCAACAGAGATCCTTTTTTTTTTTTTTTGCAGACAGCCTAGCAGTAATCACCATTGTAGGGTCATGTGAAGTTTCCCAACATTTTTTGAACACTGATCAGTTTATAGCAAAATGGAAGAATATGGCTCCTTGGCATAGTGTGTGCATGCACCCATGGCCATACTTAGAAAGTATGTTTCAGTTTTCTGAAAAAATTAAAGATTAGTTTAGTTGGCATTCAATTGATGCATGTCCCATAAAATGTTCAAAAATGTAAACGTCTGGGAGAAAAAGACGAGTAAACCGTTGGGAGAATATTGGATGTGTATCAGTACTGTATACGGTCCGTGCATTTGGCCTTAAAGTGTAAGCAGCTTTGTAAAGAGCTTTGTTACTTTTATAGAAGTATTGAAATGAGTTTAAGGTAGTCGTATGCTAGCATGTCGGATGGAGCATCACTAAAAAAAAATCTGTTTTTAGAACTTTCACTTGTAACGGAGTAATATTTGACCATTAGTACTTTTAATTTTACTCAAGTAATAGTACTTTTACTTTTACTCTTACTCTTATAACCCAGCCCTAGTGTCTGCTATATTTTCCTTTTGAATCATGTTTGCTTGACTGTGTCCAAACTGACGTTTCACATATTAATATATCAACTTCATTATTTATTTCACAACTTTCCAGATAGTCATTTTAAACAATAGCTGGGTTAAATAAAACTGCATGTTGGGCAAACATTTAACCTAACTGCTGGGTTAAATAAAACTGCATGTTGGGCAAACATTTAACCTAACTGCTGGGTTAAATAAAACTGCATGTTGGGCAAACATTTAACCTAACTGCTGGGTTAAAACAACCCAATCGCTGGATGTGTCCATTTTCAACCCAACTTTGGTTATTTTTAATTTGCTTGCCAAATCAGGCTTTATAAGATGCACCTCTGAGCTATTTTGAGCAACTCTGAATTCATTTAACTCCTTTTAGGTTAAAAACATTTAACCTATTAATCATCTCGCATGAGTCCCAAATCAAAAACTGTATACATTAATTATTTCAAAAATAAAAAGTTTGTTGTAAGCAAAGAGAATTAGCCAGACTAATTCTTTCCAGAACTCATTTGCATGATCACATTAAAAAAAAACTAATGTGGTATTGTTTCAAGATTTGAATGACAGAATGTGCACTGTGAAGCGATAACAACTTGAACTTAGAAAGAAGAGTTACTGGGATAGTAATTACATGAAAAATTTTATAGTGAAGTTCTTTCAAATTATTAGGTAACAGAAACTTATTAGTACCAGTCCTTATATTAATAGTTGAAAGAGAAAAATAATTTCATTTCCACTTGAAAAAAGCTTTGGGATGACAGCTGATTTCCCCAAAAATCTGTTACATTTGACGTTGGGAAGCTCCAATCCTCCAGTGGATAATTGGGGCATTTCACAGACTGATATTCTGTAACCACAGTATGATCTGATCATGTGCAGCAGTTTAGGTGAGTTAATAACCCGCACTGTAAACCCAGCTAATTTGGCAAAACTCAAATAAATTAGGCAATCAGTTACAAACATTTTCTAAGTTAAGAAATTAAAAGTTTAAGTAGGCAGAACATGTAGATTTTTATTAACGTTTTAATTGCTCTTAACTTCACATATTTGAGTAAGATAATCCATGCATTTATATAAAAAATGATCAACTTTAAACTCATTAATTATTTAAAATGTTACAGTTACAGTTACAGTGCAGTCGTGCACTTGGTGAGGTGATTACCTGTATGTGGAGTTTGAACACTTTGAGAATTTTTGGTGTGATCTGAGAAATTCACCAAAGCGACTGAGTGTGGGCCTAAACAATAACTCTTTTGAGCTGATATTGGAGAATTATTCATTCATACCCACATGAAAAAATACTATAGTATATTATAGTATACTATAGTAAAACGACAGTAAAATTACTCTAGTAAATACTATAGGCCTAGTGTTTTTGAACCATAGTATAGTACAGACACTACAGTAAATTGTAGTATATTATAGTATTTACTACACTTTGTTAATTTATTGTAGTATATTTACTACTGCATGGTTCAAAAACACTATAGTATTTACTAGAGTAATTTTACTATAATATACTATAGTATTTTTTCATGTGGGTATTAATATTCCAGGCTCCAGATCATAGTAAATAGCCTACTGGGCGGAAGTGGCTCATGTAGATTGTCTACAAACCGGAAGGATGGTAGTTTGATCCCCGGTTCCACCTGACCAAGTGTCCATAAGCAAGACACCTAACCCCAGCTGCTCCCGACGAGCTGGATGGCGCCTTGCATGGCTGACACCGCCGTCGGTGTATGAATGAGAGAGTGAATGGGTGAATGTGAGGCAACATGTAAAGCGCTTTGGATGGCCTAGGGTCTGTTAAAAGCGCTATATAAATGCAGTCCATTTACCATTTTACTTCCTTCAGGAATTCACCTAATGTTTGTAAAATGTCATTGATAAGAAATAACTTATTTGAGAACATTGATAAGAAAATGTTTATCAATTTGATCAATGAATTGGTGTTTTGCAAAGTATGACTGTTGCGCGTTTATTCACAAGGAAGAAAGTAAAATCGCCACGCTCTGTTGCGTTTGTGGAGGATCATGAAATTCAATAAAGTTTGTTCAACACCGGAAGTATGACGTCACACAATGGCGACATCCATGTGGCTGTAGAATTAACGTGATTTTGCTCATGTTTTGTAGTCTGTAACGTACAGGGAAACCTTCAGAATCTGTTCAAATATTTTGGGGGCCACAATAAGGTATGAAACACATTATAATATTTAGATTAATTGATGCTGCTTATTCAACAACAAAAAAAAAACGATAACAGCGAAACACATGTTATAGACTGTTAGTGGTTGATAGAAGTATTTGTAGAAATAGTTTTATATAGGGACTCTTTATTTTAAGCGAGACTTTAAAAATAATTTAGGGTTCATCCGGCATAGATTTTTAACAAGCTGCATATTCCAAATACAAATGAGCATTACTTGTGTTCTTCTTAATCTATATATGAAAAATATTGGTAATACAGATGTATTATTCAACATTTGCATTTGTATATTTATAAATTATATTCAGGGAACTATGTTATTATTATTGTTATTATATGTTAATTGCCTAATGCTGCAGTCCAAGCTTGCAATACACTGCTAATTTAGCCTATATAAATTCTAAAGCTGCCAAAGTCTGTGCCTTACTTTTTATTTATTTTGTATGAATTGCTGATATTCATTGTGATGTCTGTATGAATGTTGTGATATTGCAGGACCTCAGAGTGAACCTGCTGTCAGCTGAGAGTCAGTTTTCATATCTGAGATGGCTTCGTTTAAACCCACCATCATTCAGACCTATCCAAAACTAGGAGAGAAAATAACAGAGGAAACGCTCTACTGGAGAAGTTACAAAGTATGACAACTTTTTTTCAACTTCAAGAGTTTTGCTTGTAATTTAATATGTACTGGGGTATATCTTAGCAGCTTTAATTTGTCAACATTTCTAACAAGTTTTTAATTACTTATACACACTGGTTTTGATGACAGTCTGTGTTTTTTCTTCAGCCTGCTGTGCAGATAAAAGAGTTTGCTGCTGTAACAAAGATCGACTTCTCTCCTCTCCCGCCTCACAATTATGCCGTCACAGCCTCCACCAGAGTGAGTCCATTTATCGTTCATTGTCTCTCATTACACATTTGTATTACTCTCATATTTACATATTCACATATTCATGCATTTATTTATTAATTTTATATACAAAGTGACTTGTTTCTGAATGTTTTTATCAGTTCTAAATACGTTGATACAAAAATTATATATTAAAATGTTGACCAAGAATTTAATTAAAATTGATTAATGCAGTTAATCAAAATTAGATTTTTTTTCTCTAAAAACTAGATTTTTTAAATCTAGTTTTTTTGTTCTCATATTTAATATTTTGTGTATAGATATCCTGTTACATACAATAATCCCTTACCATTTTTTAAAGAAATCATGGATCCATTAAATTGATAAATAGTGACAGTAAAAGACATGTATGATGTTACAAAAATATATTGTATGTATGTGCACATTACAGTGTGGATCATTTGCCAGAAAAATGTCACCTTAAAAAAAGAAATCTTGACATGTATTTGTGAGCTTTTCTTGTGTGTTTCGGATAATTAAACCCATTACAGTATTGTTGCTAGCATAATTCTGCTCTCATGCATGCTGTATACTGATGTTATAATGTTCTGAATCAGATCCACATATATGGACCTCACTCTCAAGAGCCCATACGGAGCTTTACACGTTTTCGGGATACAGCATATGGAGGGAGCTTCAGAGGTGACGGGAAGCTGTTAGTGGCAGGAAGTGAAGAGGGACGCATCCGACTGTTCGACATCAGTAGCCGAGTGGCTCTCAGACAGTTCATAGGACACTCCAAGTATGACCTGGCATGAAATAATGACTATTGAAGAATATATTTAATAACTTAAACCACTCAAATAATTTCTTTATCTTTAGGAATACAGCTCCGTCAGCAATTTTTTGGTCTTAAGTCTGTCTCTCTCTCTTGTCTGCAGGGCTGTACATGCAACCTCTTTCCTGTCTGATGGGTTTCGTGTGGTGTCAGGGGCTGATGACCTGTCGTGTCGTGTGTGGGATGTTGCCAGTGGTGTTGAGCTCAGCTCATTCACTGAACACACAGACTATATCAGAGCTGCCGCCCCCAGCAAACTCAACCCAGATCTGTTTGTCACAGGTTAATATTTTTACCATTTCAGACAAGGTCATCACACCCCCTTCCATCTAAATCTGGCTTAGCTAGATCCATATGTTTTAATGTTGACAGAAATAAAATTAATATGTAAGGGCTGTCAATGTTAACAATGATAATGCTTGCGAATAATTTTTTCCAATTTAACGTGTTAAAAATATTTAATGTGCATTGGCTGGATCGTGCTCTAATTTATGCGAATGCTTTTAAATCATTCAAGCCTGAAAAGACAAAAGAAAACTCGCTGTCTGTCAATGTCATCTCACACACGCAGAAAGACGCGTGTGTGAGATGACATTCACATCCTTCGGATGAAACGTTAAACCGAGGTCTTGACTCTCTGTGGTCATTAAAAATCCCAGAATGTCCTTCGATAAAGAGTAGGGGTGTAACCCTGGCATCCTGGCCAAATTTGCCCATTGGCCTCTGTCCATTACGGCCTCCTTATCATCCCCATATATATATACTGATTGGCTTCATCACTCTGTCTCCTCTCCACCAATAAGCTGGTGTGTGGTGGGCGTTCTGGCGCAATATGGCTGCTGTCGCATCATCCAGGTGGATGCTGCACATTGGTGGTGGTTTAGGAGATTCCCCCCTTCTATATGTAAAGTGCCTTGGAAAGCGCTATATAAATGTAACAAATTATTATTATTATTATGTTTGGCAGTAGCTTTATTAATATCAGTGATACTTGCCTTCGTTTATAAAAAGATGCCATCAAACCAGTGTTGCCAACTATTTTTCAAGAAAAGTAGCTAAAGCTTGCCCAAAAAGTCGCTAAATGTCGCTAGATGACGTCATGCGTTAACTAGCATATGTGACGTCATCACGTCGTACTTGCGTTCTGCCTGCCATCCATGCTCACATACTGTCCAATAAAGACGTTCTCATTTCCTATGTATTTTTGTCATACAATAGAACGAGTATGATATAGTGAATGACTTAATTTCAATGTTTAAAATAATCTGAATTGAGAGAGTTCAGAAACTGGATAAACTAAAGCTATTTTATACTGAGTAATATAAAGTGATAAGCACAACAGAAGAATGGAAATCACAACCGGTCATACTAAATTCTTTAAATATAAAACAAAGGAAGCAGATAAGTGATATGATAAATCCGTAGCAACACAGTGTGCTCATGTGTAGCTCGCACATTCACGTCTGTCAGCTGCTGTGTGTGTGTCTTCACCGGCATGCGCTGATGCTCCTCTCAGCCATTCACTGAACAGGGCAGACGCAGAGAGAGGTGTGACGGCAGGGAGAAGGCAAGACCTCGCGCTCGCAGGACAGTACTGGCGACATTCGTAAAGTAACTGACGCTGATCCAAAAAGTCGCTAGATTTGTCGCTAGTCGCTTTTTTAAAAAAAAGTCGCTGTAGGGTTCTGAAAAGTCGCTAAATATAGTGACAAAGGTGCTAAGTTGGCAACACTGCATCAAACAAGTATTTAAAATATACTGTCTTTGTTTTTCTACATTAATTTGGAGATTAACTGTGAAAATAGTACATTATAAAATACATTAAAAACTAATCGCGCACTAATCAAGTTTTTAGTCTATTAACAGGACTAGAATATGCACATAAATATACACCAGTTATAATGTTTTTTTGTTTAGTTGCAACATGTCAGTGAGGTTTAAACATGCATGCAAGTTTTTACGGTTGCATTTGTTTGCACTGTTTAACGGTTGTCTCTGTTGCAGGTTCGTATGACCACACAGTAAAAGTGTTTGACGTGCGGTCAGGGAGCAGTGTGATGACCATGCAACACGGCCACCCTGTGGAGTGTGTGCTGTTGTACCCATCAGAAGCCCTGCTGGTGTCCACAGGTAGACAACACTCATCAGTCATTAGAAATGCTTAGAACCCCTTGCAAAAAAAAATTCTCATAGGTCAAAATGCAGATATATAGACATGGTACATGAATGTAGTATTTAACTGATGTGCTATTTTACAACAGCTTTAACAGTGGCTCTTCCAGTCAAGATTTCAGCGTTGTCTATTTGTTTTGTAATAAAATACACTGAAATATGTTTGTGTATGCATTACAGGAGGGCGCTATGTGAAAATTTGGGACCTGTTGAAAGGCGGACAACAGCTTGTTTCTCTTAAGAATCATCACAAAACAGTTACGTGTGCATGTCTGAGTTCTTCAGGCAACAAGCTGCTCACAGGATCACTGGACAGGTATGTTTGGATGGGAGAGCCATAATAAAGACATGCAAGTAATTATAATGTTTTTTCTTTTATGACCCTGTGGTAAAAGAGTTGATGTATTTCTTCTGTTTGCTTTCTATGTTAGGCATGTCAAAGTGTATAACTCCTCTTATAAGGTTATACATAATTTTGACTGTGCCGCATCCATCCTCAGTCTGGCTATTGCGGTACGTTTAGTTAATTACACAGGAACAAATATAGGAATATAAAATTAATATTGATTTTTCACTTGCGCTTGATTTGAGATGTTGTTCATCATGGTTCTCCTCTAGCCTCACGATGAAGTACTTGCTGTGGGGATGACAAATGGCGTGTTGAGCGTCAGGCACAGGAAACACAAAGAAAATGAGACATTAACTGGTCAAAGGCGGCGGGGCCCAGCATACCGGATCTTTGCTAAGCGGAAGAACTATGTGCCCAAACAGGTCATTTTTTATATATTTAATTATATATTTAATTAAATAAAATTTCTGATTTGTTAAAATTTCAGCTAAAATTGCTCTGTAATATTGCTATGCTACAGCGGAAATATAATATAATTCATAAAATAAGAATTTACCTTTTTAAGTGCTGTTTACTAAGGCATGTATAAGTTTATTTTTTTTCCATTAGTTGTGTCTTACAGTCTTCATATCTCTATTTTAGGATGATTTCTTGGTCAGTAAACAAGTGAAGCAGCATTTAAAGAAATATGACAAACAGCTAAAAAGCTTTGAGGTGTCCAAAGCCCTGGACACAGCTCTGCAGGTAAACATACACGTGTTAATATAAGATAATTTCTTGTTTGACTATTCAGAATAAGACATCAGTATATGTTTTTGCATGTTTACACAGATATGGACACGCACCAAAAAGCCAGAGGTAACCGTGGCTGTTATCATGGAGATCAACCGCAGAGGAACTCTGAAAAACGCTCTTGCAGGACGAGATGAAGAGAGCTTAACCAAGCTACTCAACTTCCTTCTCAAGTAAGTTACACAGTGTTATGACTTCAGACACTCATACTCTGTTTGATGGCTCATGTAAAGTTGAAGGGGATAGTTTATGAACATTATAACATTAAATGTAAAATATGTATTATTAATCTATTTATTAATTAGGGCTGTTAAGGTACGTGTATTCGTACCGAACCGTTTTGGTACAGGACTTCCGGTACGGTGCACATGTGTAACGAAAGCAAACTACCGATGCTGAAGCCATTTTATGTTTAGTTTTCTCTCCCCTGCTGTACCAAACTGTGACTTGAAATGTACGTGTATATATATCTCGGTTCGGAGTGTGTGTGTCGTTCGACACATGCGCAATGTAGCCTTGTGGCCGTTTGTTACCCCAGACAGTGGGTGTCCTTTTCGTGCAAAATAAGAGGTGTGTGTGGACATACAGTAAAAGAAGTTCATGTCATGTGTAGAAATGGCAAGTGGGAGAGATAAGGAAGGCTGCCCGGAGTTGGAGGATGCGCCAGCGTCATATACGCCGGCTTAACACTGCACGCGCAAGCAGTGCATAAGAAGAGCGGAAGCCACGTGCCTGTTTTGCATTCACATTGGCCGCGTTTGTCTCACACTGCTGAAGCGCTTGTGTACTGCAAATGCAGACGAATATATTCCATTCCATCACATTTTCCGGTGTTCTCCTCCGACACCTGTCTGTCTCGTGCTTTGATTTATAATGAACAGCATACACCTGCTGCAAATGCAACAGTGTTCCTCTCTGTCCCAAACACATATGCATATAACATGTTGTATATAAGTAGTCCACATGATAAATGTAAAATTAAAGTTACGATATGCTTCTAGTTTTAATAATTTAAACAGGCCTTTGAAGTTTGGGCAAAAAGCTGCTCACGCTAAATTAAAGCCACAGTGCATTGTTCTGATCAAAATTGACATGATTAACATGAAAAATGTTATGCCAATGTGTCGGACTCTGTAGACAGTGTAAGCAGGAGACAGCCTGTTAGGAAACAGCTTTTGCATGATATAAGAATTTTTTTAATACTGTATCGTATATTGTGGATAATTTAGCTATATATCATATGCTGAAGTGAATTTCTGGAGTGTTAACAATTAAAAGAAAAGACAACAAGAACTGTACTGAACTGAAAACCGTGATACAAACCGTGGGTTTTGTGAACCGTGCCACCTCTAATATATATATATACATACATACATACAGTGGGGCAAAAAAGTATTTAGTCAGCCATCAATTGTGCAAGTTTTCCCACTTAAAAAGATGAGAGAGGCCTGTAATTTTCAACATAGTACTCTTCAACTATGAGAGACAGAATGAGAAAATAAAATCCAGAAAACCACATTGTCTGATTTTTAAAGAATTTATTTGCAAATTATGGTGGAAAATAAGTATTTGGTCACCTACAAAAAAGCAAGATTTCTGGCTCTCACAGACCAGTAACTTCTTCTTTAAGAGGTTCCTCTGTCCTCCTCTCGTTACCTGTATTAATGGCACCTGTTTGAACTCCTTATCAGTATAAAAGACACCTGTCCTATATATATATATATATATATATATATATATATATATATATATATATATATATATATATATATATATATATATATATATATATATATATATATATATATATATATATATATATATATATATATATAAACTAAAAGAAAATGTGTATATGCATGTTATTGAAAGGCTGTGTGAGATTCACCTTTAGACAGTTTACAAGTAAAAGAGTTTCAGCACAGTTAATATTCTGTGAAATGCATGCCATTACATTCTTGTGACAAAAACTGGACTTCTTCGAATGATTAAACCGGTGGGAAATTCTTAAGCAGGTTGTCATGGTGTGGTGAGTTTGAGAATTTGGTTCACACAACACAAAAGTGACCTAGAACAGGAGGTCAAAATCTTTAGGATGAACAAGCCACATGAGTCCAGGACACATTTTCTTGATTCAGGGATTTAATGCCACAATACATGTATTAAGTGATGACTTGATATGAAAAAAAGTGATTCATAAGAAAGGTTAAAGGATGTTTTTGGATATTGTTTTTTTTAGGCACATCACTGACCCACGCTTCTCTCGCCCTCTGCTCATGGTCGGGGATATTGTTCTTGGTGAGTTTCACATCATATGCATGTGAGCAAATGAGAATGAAGAAGGAAACTTCTGGTTGTGAAATGTAATCGTTTTTCAAAGGTTTTCTTCATTTTGTGTGTGTGTGTAGATCTGTATCATCAGGTCATTCCACAGTCATTTGTAGTCGAGCGGTTGCTGCAACGTCTTTTAGACCTGTTGGGTCAGGAAGCAGAAGTTCAGCAGGAGCTTTACAGGTCTTGGGAATCATGGACACACTTTTCGCATCCTTGACCCTCAGAAGAGAGGTTGCCACCCTTGCCGCCCCACCAGTAGCGCAGGGGTCACATCTACAAGCCGCCTGACACTTATTACAAAACACTGTCTCATCTTGTGACGCAACCGAAACATGCTGGACATTGGCAGGGTGTGGTGGAAACGAAAGGATAATTGGAAGGAAACCAACATGAGAGAGAGTTAAGGGAAAGATGTTGCCCAATGTCAGTGAATAATCACTGTGTCAGTCACATTTTCTGCTGATGTTTGCAGAATTTGAAACCGTATTTTGTATATTCCTATGATAAAATCTTTAAATCTCTGTTTTGATTAGTTATTTCATTAATAATCAAAAATCTGTTATAAAAAATCTGTTATCATTGGAAAATTAATTTCCAAGCAGTAATCTGACAGACCTTGAGTGTAGCCACAGATTTATGGCTGTATATCAGTAATATAAAATATTTAAAAATGTTGCCAAGTTCAGACAATTTGATATTCCTCTAACAAAAACAAAATTCTAATTTAAGTGTGATGCAAAGCAAGCAATTAAATGGAAAGGGATAATTTATGTAAAATAAATTATATAAATACATATTCTGTCATTATTTACTCACCCTCGAGTTCCAAACCTGTGCTCGTTCCTTCTGATCAACATGGTACACATTGTGAAAATGTGTAACCCACATTTGGGTGGGTAACCCAACAATTGATGAGCCCCATTGACTTCCATAGTGTGGAATTAACTGGTTATTGACATTCTTCTAAATATATTTTGTGTTCAGCAGAAGAAAGAAATTTATACAGGTTTGGAACAGCGTGAGGGTAAATAAATGATGAAACACTTTATATACAACTAGTGAACACAGGATAAAAGTTCAAATCTAACGTTCATAAAAAAACGTAAAATTACTGAAATGCTGTTTGAAATATTCTTCAGAAACAGAAGAAGCAGCTTTGTTTGCGGGGGTTACCGGGGTAACGACTGTATTTCTGATGTCCCATAAGCGCCATCTGCTGTCGGAATGTGTATTCTCATTCAGATTCAAAAGGTTCTTCGAACTACAAATGTTCCAATAATTTCTTTGTAAGATGCTCTGGCTTGTGATGTGATGCAGGAGGACCAATATGAGTTTCGAGTCCTATTATTGTTATTAGTATTTGTAATTTAATGCTATGCCATAATGCATTTTTAAGTGTGGGTTAGCCTAGATTTTAATATCTACCTTTATGACCAATTGTATTATCTTCACAATACTGTCAAGAGTAAAACACAATGTTATGTTAAATGCTTGTGATGTGCGTGCTGAATAATATGCGGCCCTTTAAAAAAAAAAAACTACATTTGTTACCCAAAAAACTTGGGTACAATCAGTATATTAATACCCACAAAACTTCTGCTGTAAGTGGGAGCCTAGATCAGTGATAGGAGTCTGGATTTTTGAAGGCTTTTATCCCCGGCCCTTTTTATTGATATCAATTATTACAGACCTACAAGAAAAGATTAAATAAAATAAGTATAGGTGCCTTGAGGACGTGGCAGTTCTAAACCAATGACATAATCACGTTTGGACTGAAGTGGACCAATCGCGAAGCGGCTCAGGCGACGTTTGCTCGGGCGGTGCTAAATGCATTCTACAATCTGATTAGTGCGTTGAGCGAAGTCTGAGCGTAATGTCCAATCTGATTGGTCTGTTGAGCGGGCCATCCAGGAGAACCCTCTCAAACTAGTTTGACATCCGGAGTTACTGAGATCAGCCGGGCAGCGTGAAACGCTACAATATTTGGTAGGTAAAGTTGCATTAAACCATAAAATAGTTTATCGAATATGCTCCGATATGCATTGTCATGCCTTGCTGTTTCCTTCATCTTATTTGAGAGTTAAGTGTATTTGCATTAATCTTATTGAGGGGGATTTAAAATGTGTTGTCATGTCTAAATATTGGTTACATGAATTAATTGTTATGATTAAATATTATTAAGAAAAAAATAGGTAATTTATTTGGTAATACTTTCGAACAGCGTTTATTGCACTAGCAAAAAGCATCAGGTTATTACCCTGTTTTTAAAGATATGTTATATGGGAGTGCCATGTAAATAACAGGCTACGTGAATATGGTACTCATTCAGTACCAGGGTACATTAATGCATATATATTTTATATATACAAACATTCAGAGAGTAAATACATAGAGAACTTACTCTAGGTCGGAGCTTCCTGTCACATAAAATAATTAACTATCGATGTATATAGAGGAAATTATTATTTGTAACAATATTGCATGTGTTTGCATTGATATATACTTGCTCTCCTTCTCTCTCCCACTACTTTTTTGACCCTGTTAAAAAAAGAAGATGGACCTGTTGCCGCTCTTGTTGTTCGTCGCCCTCTGCGTTCTTCAGTCCTCCAGCAAACCCATGGAGAAGAAGGACCGCATCCATCATGATGCCCCTCTAAGCAACAAGGAGCATGATGATGGGGAGAACTTTGACTACGACCACGAGGCTTTTCTCGGACAAGAGGAGGCAAAGACTTTTGACCAGCTCACGCCAGAGGAGAGCAAAGAGAGACTGGGGTAAAAACAGATGCACCACATATCTATGAGCTCTTCTGAGAAAGTTCTCTGGATCATTTGCTCTCTCTTTCTTTTCGTCTACAGTAAGATCGTAGAAAAGATTGACGAGGATCACGACGGCTTTGTAACTGTTGATGAGATGAAACGGTGGATCAAACACGCTCAGAAGCGATGGATCTATGACGATGTGGACCGGCAGTGGCAGGCTCATGATCTCAACTCAGATGCTTATGTCTCCTGGGAGGAATACAAGAACGCTACCTACGGTTACATCCTTGGTGTGTATAATGAGTTTATTAATGAATCATATTTCTAAGGCTTTGCTCACGCTGCACACAAAACTGATTTGGTTTTCAAATCCGATCTTTTGGACTGAGCAGCTTCACCCTCATTTTGCAAGCGATGTGTTGTTGTGACTGTGTAGTCAATCAAGACTAATATAATGTCTTTGTTTTTAGATGAAGCAGATCCTGAGGATGGTTTTAACTACAGGCAAATGATGACCAGAGATGAGCGCCGTTTCAAGATGGCTGACCATGATGGTGACATGAGGGCCAATAAAGAAGAGTTTACAGCATTTCTTCACCCAGAGGAGTTTGACTACATGAAGGATATTGTAGTGCTGGTACGTCTGGACAATCACACGTGGCATTTTCTGTACAATTGCTGTTATCTATTTTCTAGGGCTGTCAATGTACCACATTAATTCAGTTAATTAGAAATAAAAAATTTTTTTACATTTATTTATACATTATACGCACCCGCCCCACCCCAGACCTACATAGGTCATCTTACATTTCATAGAGTTGATTGGTGACGAACATGATGCAGGGCAACAACAATTCTGTGGAGCCGATAGAATGCAGTTAGAATGTCCCTACAATTGAAGATATTGGGGGCAAAAATGAAGCTATTATTGTGTTATATTTTAGACACAATATTGTCTGTTTTTTTTTGCTCAGTTTTGAAAAACTATTACCTATAAAGCCACTGCATAACTAATCCTGAATAAGTCAGCCATTTTAACAAGGCTGTGTTTACACTGGCACAAAAAAAAAAGACACAATCGGAATTTGTTTTACGTGTAAAAACAAAAATATCTGCTGAAGCAGACATGCCTGTATGCGTCATCCTTAAACTCACAGTATTATTTTATTTTATTTGATGTACCACAGGAAACACACATGAGGGAGAGATGACAGGATATACATTTTTGGTTAACTATCCATTTAATTTACATTTAAAACCTATTAATCTCATGGCATTATTTATGCAATTGTAATTGCAATGTAAATGCATTCATGAGCTGCAATAAACAGTCTGTAAATATATCTAAATGCCAATTCAGATGTATCTTTTGAAAATATATATAATAATGGCCACTGTGGCATAAAATCTATGCTGAGTCAAATAAAATATCTCTTTCTCAAGCTACTTTTTGTAATGCTGTCCTCATTTAACACAATAATGGGGTTAATTTGGATATTTGTTGTCTCTGTTTTGATGTACAGGAGACCATGGAGGACATTGATAAAAATGGGGATGGTTTCATTGACTTGGATGAATATATTGGTAAGGTGTGCGTGCGTGCGTGCGTGCGTGTGTGTGTGAAAATGGGCAACGGGAATTCAGTTGTTTCCCGTTCCATGTATTGATTTGTCTCACTTGTGCTTTTTCTCTGTGTGTGTGTGTTTCAGGTGATATGTACAGTCAGAATGGAGACCCAACTGAACCAGAATGGGTGAAAACCGAAAGAGAACAGTTTACAGAGTTCAGGGATAAAAACAAAGATGGCCGTATGGATAAAGACGAGACCCGTGACTGGATCTTACCCTCCGATTATGACCATGCAGAGGCTGAGGCCAAACACCTTCTGTATGAGTCTGACGCAGATCAGGTAAAAACATGGTAATTCTCTGTAATCTTGCATTTGAGAGACCCTTTACTAAAACGTCATAGTCATTACCAGGGCTTGACATTAACTTTTTTGCTCACCAGCCACTGTGGCTAGTGGTTTTCCAAAGTTACTAGCCACTCAGCATTTTCACGGGCCACAATTTTGCTGTTTGGAAATTACATTTTATATGATTAACGTTGACTTTGGCATGCTTAAATTACTTGATTTTGAGTCCTTTTACTTGATTTAGAATATTTAAAACCCTTTCAAACTTCCAAATGCAGAGTGACCACCCAAATCAAGACTACATTGAATATCAGCTGGTATGTGCAGGTGGGCAATATGAGCATAGGCTAATATGAGAAATTTAAATTTGTTATGAGTTATTTTTGTTAGGCTATATAAAAGAACAAATGAGCAAATTACTAAAACAATAGTCAATAAAAATAAAATAAAAATTCACATACAGTAGGTTTATTTAATATGTATACACTTATTTAAAATCTGTAGTTGTTTGATTAACATTAATGACAGACATGTATTTAATTGATTCTGACACATATCCAGTTATTACCCACTTGTTAACGTACACTTAAGCCATAACCGACTGTGTTCATGCGAGATACACGATGAACAATTTGACATCTGTGTGCGCGTATTTGACTATTCAGGCGATTCTACCTATCCTGCCTTCACTAACTGAAAGTTAATTGATAAAGAGCTGTAATTGAATTGTTAATTTGTGATATGACGGTCTTAGTATTTAATTTGGCTGTAGGCTGAAATTATATTCAACCCGCCAAAATGGCTAGTGGAAGTGGCTGCCTTACCCGCCACAGCTGAAATCTACCCGCGTTTGTCAGGCTGGCGGGTGTTAATGTCAAGCCCTGTTCATTACATATTAAGCTATCTTGTGTGCAAGTTGTAGTTTTCTCAATGCCATAAATCATTGTAAAGTGAATTTCTTCTTTGCATAAAATTTAAATAGCTTTTAAATAGTTAAGATAATTGCTTCAATAACTGCTTTATTTCCATTATAGGATGAACGCCTCACAAAGCAGGAAATTGTGGATAAGTATGACCTATTTGTCGGCAGCCAAGTAACAGATTTTGGAGAAGCTCTGGTCCGACACGATGAATTTTAATTTGGGAAACTTTACACTTGAGAAATGCAAAAAGAACAATAATTTATTTTATGATTTAATGCATATACCATTATGAGACACTACTGTGTTTACAAAACATTTCTGTTTTTCTACTCTGACTCGATCAAATCCCATTTTTGTATTTTGCCTTTTTTGTGAACGTGTTTTTTTTATAGCTTTACACTCATCGGCGTTGAATCCTGATGCAATTTCAAATGCGCTGATGAAGTAATGTTCAGGTCAGCTTGTGAAGCTGTGATGTGTAGAGGCTTAATGGTTTATAATGCACTAAAAGCGACCATATAATGCAGCATAATGGCATTTGTGAAACCCAACACAGCACTAGTTTCAAGTGGAGATATTGCACATAATAGGAATCCAAACAAACAATACCATTATGTAAACTACTACTCTAAATAATATGTTATGTCTTACAACCACTACATGTACACGTTATCTGCATTTAGCCAGAAGATGTATGATATTGAAAATCACGCATAGTAATAGATCGTAGTTAGAATGTTGTATAGTTTCATGGTCTTCGGCTCAAACCAGACCTAAACCAGAGTTCTGGATTGGTTTGTTTCTTGAGCCTGCAGGGACACGGGATTTCATGGCTCGATGTCCTGATCTATGATCATACACAAAGGAAAGTAAGTGCAATGGCAGAATTGATCAACTAATCTGGGGCTCTTTTATGCTCCAAACCACTGAAAACCATTCCAACCACCTTTATGAAGTGTTAGTACTGTCATTAATGGACTGAACCAACAAACTAAAGCTGTTCTTTCCTCAAGTGCCTTTTTCCATCTCCCTTAACCTTCAAACTGCTTCAACGTTATTATGCGAGGCTTTTTCTTACCCTTTTTTCCCCTTGTGCAATTCATACATGACTGAAAATGACCTCCTCCCTTCATGTTAGTATATCGTTTGTGTATATATGTCTATAATTGAATGTGAACAATATGCTGTGTAAATACTGTCTTATAGCTGAGAGTGTTTTCTCAATAAAATTGATTAAAACATCACGTAAATGTTTTCCTATTACTTTTTGACGTTATGCAATAATATCATAATGAATGAGTTCCATAAACAATCGACACCACTGATAATCTTATTGTTTGTCATCAGTAGATTTTATTTGAACTGGTACATCACAATGCAAAGTGCAATTTCAATATAAAGGAAGCATGTCTGCAATGTTGTACACACTACAAGAAGGGCACAGGAAGTCTGAGAACCACCAGTGCAGGACAACTTGCATGCAAAACTTAACTTAATACATGAGGTTAGAGGTTAGTTTGAAACCCAGAACTCTACACTTGCTTGTATTACTGAACCATCTATTCATTGCCCTGCAGATGCTTCTTTTCCCATTTTACGAAGGCTCATTTGGTGCTCATGCTCAACATTGTGATTTCAAATGAGCATTTTTAGCTTTCATCTCTCTTCATCTCCCATCATCACTTTCATCCGAGTCGAGTTTTTCATTGAAACATTCAATCTGCATGTCATGAGGATCATGAACATAGTTCAGATGTTGACCACTTGTATCTAGATTAGATACAGACTCCTCTTCTAGGCTACTGTCATCTAAATTTGTTGCGATGTCCTCGTTAACATAATATATGTTTGAGTTTGCTGTGCTGTTCGTCTCTTCTGTCAGACATTGTTCTGATCCGTTGTATTGACCTGAATCAAGTAAGTCAGTGTTTAAGATCTTTAGTGTTGCAGTGTCCTGGTTACTTGCGTCCTGAAACTTTTGTACAGAACATTCGACTTCTGAAACCCGAGGCTCTATATTAAGATCTCCAGATTTTCTGATGCCATCTGATTTAAAGTTTTCTGAATATTTGACGGCGGGTTTGTTGGCCTCTGAATCCAAGACTTTAGGGTTAATGATATATGGCTCTCCTTTAAAAATGGACAATTCTGCTTGTGTAGCATCTTCTGGTGCTGAGTTTTGTGGTATTGTACAATCGCTTTCTTGACTTTCAATTAAGTCTGTTTGTATTCTGTCCAGGTCAGACTTGAATCTGTGCTTCCCGTCTATTGTTCGGTGCCTTAATTCCAGCGGATTTGCATTTATTATATCTTCTAAGTTAGTTTTTACTTCTGTATGGTCAAGTATTTCGTAGTCTCGGTTGACTATTTTTAGGTATGTATTGAGCATTTCTGACTCACTTGTGTCACAATATGAAGTGGTTCTTTTTGATTGTATTTGAAATTCTTCTGTGATATAGTTGTCGTCTTCTAACTCACAATCCATGTTAATTTCTTCTAAATCAGTACAGACTTCCGCTTCTGTTGTGAACGTAGTCTCTGTATATCCTTCACCCTCTTCATCACATTCCCGAACCACAACGTAGTCACGAAATGTCACCGTTTTATTGTTAAACCTATTCACAGGCCTCCCGTTGGGTCGCAGTGTCAGATAATTATGTCTTGGTTCCCTTAAGGATCTGTTGAAGGTTATTGATGGTAAGTTCACAGATGATGATGGTGGTGGTTCCTCTATTTTGGTGTAGATGCCCTGTTTGCCGTAGAAAGGTGAGGTTGAGAAGTCGTACTCGCTGAACGCCTCGTTGTGATATGAGAACGTTTCCTCCACTAAGGGCATCGTTCGGCTGGGATTCACCTGACACAGAAAAACGATTTAAAATTGCTTCTGTGAAAACACATTTCTATTGTTTAAAAGCACAAATCCACAAGAGTTACTATGGGAAATTTGAAGGTGCACTGAGTAATATTGTCCATATTTTTTTCTAAATTTTTCAAGAAATTCATACTTTTATTAAGCACCGATGCATTAAATTGATCAAAAAGGATGGTAAAGATATTTGTAATGTAATATTTATTACTTAGTGTTATTCTTATAACATTATAAGAACTTATAATATTCTTAGTGCACTTTCAAAGTGAAAAGGTCTGGGATACTGCATCATCAAGTATATCTGCTGACTGGCGTGTTCACACTTGGAGTTTAGTTCGGACCAAAAAAAACAAAACAGCCTTGGTTCGTTTGGCGATCTGGTGTGTTCACACTTGGCATGTTTGGTTCGATTAAAACAAACACTGGAGCGATTGCTCAGTGCAGTTCGTTTGAATAATAAGTATGAACACTGCTATACGAACCCTGGTGTGCACCAAACAAGACCGCTGAAAAGATGTGTCTCGGTTAGTCTCGCGTAGCCAGACCTTCAGACTCACGGTAGGTCTAGACTCCAACGCAACATTCGTTGGTCATGGACCACCCAAGACGTTTGACTGACATGTAACGCAACCAATAACAGTCAGCTTTGTTCCGCGTCATGTTTAGGGGCGTGATCATGTTAAGTCGATGTCCCTGCAATAACAGACTGGCATGCATCTATAAATTATTCGTTATAGATTAAAGTTTACTGCAACAATGGAGCTGCAAACTTCACATACTTTCGAAAATCCAGCGTTTAGGTGGTTCATTCATGAGGGAGTTTGGCGCCACTGCATTTGTTTCCAAGTGGACCGTTAAAGAACACGTCTCGCAGACATCCTGTAGAATTCAACCAATCAGATGATGACTTCGAAACTCCTGAAGTGTTTCTAGATAAGTGTGCCATATGCATCAGACATTCAGCTAACGGTCCATGGGCGTGACGTCTGAGGCTGAGACTAGGGCTTTGTCCGAAATCGCCCCTTTACCCTATAGTGGACGTTATCGAGTGCACTCATTCAATCCCACAATTCACTGCAATCTGCTCAAAAGCTAGAAAATACCTATAATGCACTGTGAGAGTCGCACGTCCAGAGCAACCCACATCAGGGTTCGTTTTAATCGCACCAAAAATGCCAAGTGTGAGCACGCACTATAACTCTGTGACTCAGAACTGCTTTAATGGATCACCCTAAGTTTAGCAACAAAACGGCATGTCTGAGATTACTTGTCAATCTACCCTTAAAGAGACCTTCATATTTTCACTTTGTTCGTCTCTTTATAAAACGAAAAATACTGTACAATGAGGTTCACTAAGGGGGAAAAGAGTGACATGAACTCACCATCTGGAACCTTCTCAGACTCTAGACATGAAATATTAGGAAATGCAAAAAGATTCATTTTGAGACTTGTTTATTAATGAACGAAAAAAAATCTTAAAATATTCTATTTCTTTTTGTTTATCAAGGTATGCCATTCAAAAGTGTGGGGTCAGCAAAGCATTTTTTTAAAGAAATGAACGTGTCAAAAGTTAAACTGTGTCATCTTGATGATGTCAGATAACTTTTATAGAAAGGTATGTAATGGATTACAATCAACCAATCAGCTGTCAGCTGTTCAATTTAAGTACACAATTAGATAATACCAATTTGGGTCAACCAATGACCAAGCAATGCTTCATTGTGTTCAGTCTGCGGTGTAAAAGGTTGCATTAGCAATTAAAGGGAAAACACCAAATTCTTTATCACTTTTACTGGTGGTCCACTGTATGAAGAATTTGTGGGTATGTTAAGTCACAGTTTTCCTTATTTTTGCTATCCTCACTTACATAAAATAACTATTGTGACCTGCATCCACTAGTAAAAAGTTATATCTGTTGTCTAAATAATATTTGGTCTGACTGTATGCAAAGTTTAACATGTTTTTTGTCCATGTTGTGCAAGTTGCATGAATAGATTTTGTCTTACCACATTAGGGTGTCCACTGTCAGCCACATTGGTCCAGGTGGCCTGATCTTGCTTCTCTCTGGTCATTCGTTTGCAGCGCAACAGTGTAAATAAGGCAATGGCCAGCAGGATCAGACACACCCCTGCCACGCCCTCTGCTCTGCCCACTGTCTCACGGCTATACAGATGCCCCGGCCCCAAAGGACCCTGTGGAACTTATGTAATGCATTTATTGTTTATTATTTATTATTTTATGCTGTTCTTCTTGTCAAGCACGGACAAACATTACTCGCTTTTAGTTTGCTCGCAATTTATGTATACCTAAGGATCTTTATTTCATATATTTCACTGATTCTTGAGATAAGGGACAAAATATATTTTAGATGTTAAAAAATAAAAACTTACACTACATTGTTAAAAATTTGTATTTTTGTAGACAAAGGTCTCAGATATTGAACCATGTAAGGGTTATATATATATATATATATATATATATATATATATATATATATATATATATATATATATATATATATATATATATATATATTTATTATTATTATTTTATTATTATTATTATTATTATTATTATTATTATTATTATTATTATTATATTAATTCCCCCCATAACTTAAAGGTACACTATGCAACTTTTCCATCCGCTAGAGGGCGCCTGTTCAAAACAAAGGCGTTTGATGTTACAGAAGTACGGAATCTTGGGACATGTGGTCTTCACCTCACAGCCAGTGGAAAATAATCGGGATAGGACTTGAGTTGAAATGGATGCGATTATTAACATTACTGTAGTATGACGCAGAGCAGGACCGAGTATTGCGGAGCTGAGTAAGGCCGCCAGAGCGATTGTTAAGAAAACACACTGCCTGCGGGACTTTTATTATGACGGGACACAATCGCCGACACAATCTCCGCTTTTCCCGGTCATGAGCTCTGTTTATCATATTAGATACATGTGAGTGTGTTTAAAATGATGTTATGACGTTACTCTGTGCGTTCGCTCGGCGGCTGCTGTGACACTTGTTCACACTGCACTGAGAGTTAATCTTTTCTGCTAAATAAAACCGGATAAGAGGGTAACGCAGATATGACGCAATTGACAGGCTACTCCCTCACAACGATATGCTCACACGTCCCGGATCATTGGTAAAAATAGCGATTTTTTTCACAATTTACAAATAGTTGGAAACATTTGGGACATTGTAAGAACTCAACAGAACAAAATATATAACACTGGCCTGGTGGTTTTTGGATATTTGACTGCAAAAAATCCTAAATAGTGTATCTTTAATTTGTGTCAATTCTGTCAGACACACTAAAAAGCATGCTTCTTTTTTTTTTTTATCCATACAAAAACAATGTAAAATCTCCAGTTATGTAATATAGGTTTTCAGTAAAGAATCTAAAACATAAAATACAATCTCTGTTTATTTTTTTTCACACTATTTGTTTTCACACTATTATGAACCAACCCAGGGCCTATATTGCACAAAACTAGGATAAGGGATTAAACCGGGATATCTTGGTGATCATGGCTCAATTTATCCGCTAATATTCAGTTACCTTTCGTTATCGTTATCATTCTTGGTGTGAGTGTGCCTTCAGGGTAAGTTTACAGGACAGCGGTGTACTAAATTTAGTACACCGCATAGGCTACAGATGACAAGATCATAAAGATAACCCGGCTTAATCCCTTATCCAAGTTTTGTGCAATATCTCCTCCCTCCTTTTAATATTAAACATATATCACCAATGTCCTTAGGTAATTAAGACATATCATGTAGTTCCATTGATTTTTTATTTTTATTTTTACATTTCTTTCAAACTGAACAAAAACCTTCACCTGATGGTGTAAAATACTGATGGAGTTGACAAAGGCTGAGCTGAGGCCAAATATACCGTATATGTAAATAGATTGAAACAACATTAGAAGAATTCCCCATATGCAAAAAACTTATTAAATCACATTATACAGAGTTTTTGAGAGCACTTGTCAATCAACAAACAGACATAAGACATGACGGAGATGACGTCTGACAAAATTTAATTTTTTTCCAATTTAACCACGTGTTGTACAGTGGAGCAATTCAGTTTTTTTTCCTCAGTTGTAGCTGCCTTAATAAACTTAACAAAATGGCAAGATTTATCCCACAACTATTTACAGAAACTACACTGTGATGACGGAGTTGACATTTTAAGGCTGTGAACGCAGAGACTTCAATATTGTTTGTTTAAAAATATATATAAAAATATATATAATTTCCAGGACTATGTGTCCTACTGTGAGATCCACAATGAACAGGAAATAGTAAATGCTCCTCAGAGTTAAAGCTGCCCATGACACCGCCTGATTTATTCAAAATTATAAAAAATAAAAAAAATGATGCAAAGTTGCACGCAAAGTGAGGACAACTTTTATAGCTATTTTTTAATGGAAAATATAATTCACTATTTACTTGTTGTATTGTTTGATATCTTAAAGATCTCTGCCTTTTAATGTAACTCTTATTTTTAGAAAAAAAAAAAAAATCTTAAACACTTTTTACATTGTGACCTCAGGCTGAAGACAGGTTAAATTACAGTACATGTGTTTCCAAGTATAGAGTGTGCTTTTAAAATAATACTAATGAAATTATTTAAAAGAATAGGCAATGAATGTCCTGAGTATTCAAATACAAATTAGATGTAACTTTTTAAGTATTTTTATTGTGTTGACATTCTTTTTAAATAGGGCTTTTGTGTTTGGGAAATGTTTTGTCCCTTATCTCAAGAATCAGTGATTTGTATATATTCCCGTCTAAGATGAGAATCCAGAGTTCTTGAAGATTTTCTAGTACCTGATTGACCTTTCTGAAGAACTTTCACATGCAATGCAGCTTTAACAATGTCTCCTGATTCCAGGTCAGTGGCTAGAACCTGCAAAATAGTTGTCAATTGTCATTTTCTAGAATAAGTAGTTGTAGAATAGTTGTAGATTTAGCATATGAATGTAGTCTACATGCCATACCTCTAGGAAGTATTTGTTGTTGGGGTGTAGTCGGTTGGTTTTGGCGATTATCAGTCCCTCTTGTGTAATGTAAAAGAGCCGAGAGCTGTTGTGTTGAGAGTTGAGAGAATACTGCAGTCTGGGATTGAAGCCCTTTAACCCACAAACATATAACAAACTCAGTT
This sequence comes from Gobiocypris rarus, assembly GCA_023029165.1. Taxonomy (NCBI): domain Eukaryota; kingdom Metazoa; phylum Chordata; class Actinopteri; order Cypriniformes; family Gobionidae; genus Gobiocypris; species Gobiocypris rarus. The sequence continues at coordinate 18,466,057 of CM040918.1, forward strand.
TCTTAGGCTTAAACAGGAACATAAATCCATATTTCATGCAATTAATGTCAAACCAAGGCCTTTGTGATGTTGAAATTAGCACTGGGGTGTTACTGCTGTGTGGTTGTATGTGGTCTTGTAGTGTTGTGATCTTGTTGAGTCACGTACATCTGTGAAGTCTTGATCCGTGGCCTCGAGGATAAGTAATTTGTTGCCGTACGTCATGACAAGCGAGGCAGGACTTGTGCTCTCACTGACAAAGCCACGGTACGCTGAACGATTGAACTGGGGCGGAAACCTGTTTTCTGCAAGAACCCTCACCAGAACTGTGGCTACTGCATACTTCAGAGGGTCATCCGTCTGAGCTGCCTGAGCAGAAACATTGCAATGCTTTCAAAATGTAATAAGGAAAACCCCACTTAAAAAAAAAAAAATATATATATATATATATATATATATATATATATATATATATATATATATATATATATATATATATATATATATATATATATATATTAGAGGTGGGCATAGATTTTTTTTTTTCATCTAGATTAATCTAGATTAAAATGGCTCATTTGAATTCTGCCGAAGGCATTCACAATATGTGTGCTACTCAAATAATGACTGGTGCTTTCACACTTGGTTCGATTGCCTGACCGAACCCAAGTTCGATTGCTCCCCCCTGCTGGACCGTGTTCATATTATATTATTTGGGTCTGAACCGGGGTGCGGTTGCGTCATCAGAGCAGCAGCTGTTTACCCCGTTGCTTGGCAACAAAAGGAGCGAGAAGGTGGCAAAATGAATAGCTTTGTTCACCTGACATATTTTTGTTTTTGAACTGTTGTTTTTGTTACCAAAGCTTCAGTATGTAATTACACTTGCGTCTATCTGCCGCGAATGTACTGCAAATGCTCTAGAACGCTGACGACGAGCAGAAAGGAGGTTTACAGCTCTCTGCTTACAGTACGTCAGTCACGCTCGTCAATACTCGAGTTCGTATGCCAGCGTTCACGCTTGATGTGCTAATTTCACAGAAGGCATACACGCAGGTTCGAAGACTCGTTCTCGCTCCCTACAGTGCAAGAATACAAGAATATGTATATGTAATATGTATTCGGCTAGGAATACATCCGCGCTAAAATATCGCGGTGAAAGTCATCATGGCTTGCGTAGTATAGACCCAGCTCCCAACCCAATTTTGAGAATAGATTAACGGCGATATTTTTTTTATCGCCCGATAAGAGTCTCACGTTAGCGCAGCACGTTAACGCCGATAACGGCCCACCACTAATATATATATATATATTAGTCGGCAAAAAAAAAAAAACAGACGCACCATAACACGCAGTCTCAGTGTCGGGAGCAGCAGTCTGTTCTCCACACGTCTGGTTAACCTCACCTCTCCAGAACTACTGTCAATGACAAATCTGCCATTATCTGCCCCTGTATTAAAGCACACACACACACACACACATACATACATACATATATATAGTCAAAAGGAAAATTATTATTTAGATAAGGTTCAATAGCAGAGGATAATCACCTGACAGGATGGAGTACTTTACTGGCGTTCTGAGACCCTTATCGCCATCCAAAGCTCGAATCGGACCCGGACAAAAATCCAAGACAATGTCCTGAGTGACAATTAATCAGGTGATGAGAAGGAATCTTATACATGTACGTTTTGGGGGCAGTATTTATTTATTTGTTTATTTTTAAAGAAATTAAAGGGTTAGTTCACCCAAAAAGTAAAATTCAGTCATTAATTAGTCAGTCTCAAACCGGAGTGCTCTCTGAACCCTCCATAGACAGCAATTTAATTACCACTTTCAAGGTCCAGAAAGGTAGCAAAGACATCTTTAAAATAGTCCATGCGCCTCCAGTGGTTCAACCTTAATTTCAAGAAGCGAACAATCAACAATCTCCAGTGTTGGGCAAGCTACTCTGAAACTGTAGCTACAAGCTACTTGTAAATTAAAGTAGTTACATTCAAGCTACCCTTTTGAAAAAGTAGTTAGCTACACTAAAAGTTACTATCAAAGCTAGCTTCATTGAAACTACTCTTTTGTTACAAATGACTGAATAATTGTTAATGAAGAATGTTATAATTTATGTATAATTTTTATTTAGTTTCAAGCAACATAATGCAATGCAATTATGTTTTCAAAGAGTATGGGGTGAATTCAGGTTGATTGGGACATTTTTCCAGAATCATTTGATATTGTTTACTATGCACACACAATACTCAAATATAGCCTATATCTCAAACTGGCTGTCAAAGTGCAAAATTGCTACACATTTAACATCTGTGCAAGAACAAAGTGCATGCAACTTAAATGAAATACCCAGGAGTCAGGATTAGTCAAATGCATAGTAATCTCAGTGACATGCAGTGATGGAGTGCGCAGCATTTTGAACAGAACCGCTTTGAGATGGCAGTCATGCTCCCGTGAACAGTGCGCTTTGCTTGCCTCATTTTGAATTGTTTTGTTTAGACATTTCAAGCTTTCTACACTGAACAAAATTATAAACGCAACACTATAGTTTTTGCCACCATTTTTCATGAGCTGAACTCAAAGATCTAAGACTTTTTAAGGCCTAGCTATTTCTCTCAAATATTGTTCACAAATCTGTCTAAATCTGTGTTAGTGAGCACTTCTCCTTTGCCGAGATAATACATCCACCTCACAGACATGGCATATCAAGATGCTGATTAGACAGCATTTCCATTCTAACTCTTTAACCCAATTCTGCTTCTCTGCTTGTGAAACTGTGGAAAGTTTTCAGTGATCCAGTAATCAAATTCTTTCAAACAGCACTAATGTAAATAAGGCCAGGCTGATTACATCAAACATATCAGAGAGAATAGAGCTTTATAGTGAATTAATCATTCCAGTGTGTGCTCTGCTTTAAAACACGAGCTCTGTCGTATTCTGCGATTGTTTCTGGAGAGCGCAATTTTGGTGCCGTACAGGAGTCATGAACCCCTTAGCTGATTATGTTGTCTTGGTCATCGTATGTCCCATGTCTTGTCACTTTGCTGTTGGAACGGAGTAAGAATACCTACTGTTGCACTTGTGTATACAGTTGTGTTTTTGTTGTCATATGTCTTGTGTCATGTTACTATGTTGCTTGGAATAGCACCTAAGAAAGCATTGCACCTACTGTTGCACTTGTGTATCTGGTTGTGTGCCAAATAAAGTAAATCTGAAATAAAGTAAATCTGAGTCGTATTTAAATGTTATATAAATGCACAAAGACCAATCCCTGGACTTGGACTCAAGTTAGCCATGGTGCAAGGTGTGAGTGTAATTTATTATAGCTCTATATTTAATATTTAATAAATATTTAAATTCACATTTTTACAATGATCACTTACCTGCTCATTCTCTGTGATGTTGGCGGTGTACAGGGGGTTGGCACATATGCGGTTGCCGTGATTGGCTGAGAGATGGGTGCAAGGCTGGAATTGTGGGTATTGGTCGTCCCCATCTGTCACATTGATGACTATTGTTGCTGTTGTGTTGTAGTGCTCATTTGTGTAAGTCTCCTAAAGCCACATGAACATTTGAGTAAAAAACTGTTCTGTTTGTTAGTTGTTGTTTTGTTTGTTTTTCATCTTTTTATTATTACCAAACAAGTATTTTCTGTATGTGCTTTACCACTGCATAAATAGTCAGTCGCAGCTGAGTTTTGATCTCGTAGTCCAATGACTTGTTGAGAATCACTTTGCCACTGTTGGGCAAGTCCATTCGAAAATGCCTGGCATCCGGCTGGAAGTATATAATCAAATGTCCACATATGATATCAAGTAGCCAATTTGATTTATCACGGTACATTTTTTAAAAGTCAGATGAGACTAAAGTAGGACTAGCAGAAGGTTTCTTCTGTGGGTTTGTAGATCTGAACATATGTTTGGTTCACCTACTGATGTTTCATCAATGATGTATGTGAGTGTGTCTCCATCAGCATCTGTGGCCTGGACTGTAAACGCTATGGAGTTCACCGCTGTCAACTGAACAAACACATTAAGCAAGAAGATCTCAGGAATAGTGTAAAATATACTCATATATATTATATATACAAATATATAATATACCCATATACAAAATATATAGACAAAGGTTTGGAGTAAGAAGAAAGAAGTCTCTTATATTCATCAAGGCTGCATTTATTTAATCAAAAACACATTAAAAACAACAATAAAGTGAAATATTATTACAATTTAAAATAATTGTTTAATTTTACAATGTAATTTATTCCTGTGTCTTCAGTGTCACATGATCCTTCAGAAATCATTCTAATATGCAGATTTGCCTTCATATTTTTATAAATGTTGAAAACAGTTTTGCTGCTTAATTTTTCAACTGATTTTTGTGGAAACTGTGATACTTTTTTTCAGGATTATTTGATGAATAGAAAGTTCAATATTTAACTTTAACATTTGATCAATTAAATGCTTCCTTGCTGAATAATAATTAAAATAATCTTATTGACCCCAAACTTTTGAGCGGTAGTGTGTCATCACATTAAAAGAAAATTGGTTTGGTTATTTTTGGCATTTTACCTCGCTGAGCTGCAGCGGTTGAATGGAGCTTTGTAAGAACTCAGGCTTGTTGTCATTCTCGTTCAGAATCTCTACCATGATTCTGTGTTCAGCCTGATAAAAACATTGGATGTGCAAATTATATCTAAATCCAATTTTTTAAGAGGATGCTGCTGTATGTCACAGATAATTCAACTTACCTGTAGGGTTTTATGTTTATAACACCTTACAGATGCTGTTAAAACTGATCCATGTACCTGTAATATCATCATAGTCAGATGATATTATTTAAACAAGACAGAAGATGATAGTATAAATGCACGCATAGATCTTTTTTAAAAGTTACCTCACGGTCAATAAGCCTAGCTGATGTTGAGTTCAGTCTGACGGTTCTTCCCTCCAGATAAAACCAACCAGCATCTTTTCCAGAAAGCTTTAAGTGCATAGGATTGGCAGATGGATGTGCAGTGAAATCGAGGTTGGCAATAAATGTTCCCATCAGGCTGTTCTCTTTGACTGTGGCAAACACATCATGACCACCATCACATTCACTGGCTGCCAAAAAAACAAAAAACAACATTCATTTGAACAATATTTTCCTTATATTTCTAATTGCAGTCTGCTCTAATGTAAAATGTTGGATGCTTTTTATGTCTGTGAGGTCAAGCAGGCTTTATTTATGGCACTTTCTACAATACATGTTGTTTCAATGCAGCTTTACAGTGATACACAGGAAAATAATAATCAATAATGCAAATAGAATTACATTCTGCTGTAAATTAATCTAAAAAGACAATAGAGTTATTATTCAGCTGATGTCAGTTGGGTGTTGATTCAGTTCAGATCAATAACTGTAAAGTTCATCAATTATGAAATGAGTTCAATTCAACTATAAGCCAGCTCTACAGAAGGCAATAGCGTCATTATTCACTTTGAGTCAGTTCAGTGTTGATGCAAGTCAGTTCAATAACAGTGCTGATATTGCAAAATTCGCCAATTGCAGTCGAATCAGGTATATAAGCAGTGTCCAGATAGCATGGTGACATTGATACAGTGTTGAGTTTTGATCCAAACCATCATTTTGGTTGAGATTGAAATTTCAATGTTTAAAGTGTGTTGGATCAGCATTGAATTTTGATGAAAGTCGACGGCACACATAAGTGGAGACAGTGACATTGAACTAACAGTGATTTGTAGTTGATGTAGCACTGTATCTCTGCAGAACACTAGTGGGTGTTTCCCAATCAGTGCTGCATTTTCAAATATGTTACCCGATTTGCTTTAGGGGTGGGCAAGTCTGTTGAAAAATGGTTGAAAAATATCGATTGTAGTTTGAAATTGGTCACTGATTGGTAAAAGCCCATTTTGGTTTTGCATGTGCACTTCTCAGTAGTCTAACCAATGCTTCCTCATTAGAGAGAAAACACAGCTTCATCCTTATATGAAGTCTTGTGTGTTGAACACCTGACACTTACATGACTTCTCTAGCACAGTTTCAAACAATGGTGCTTCTAAGTTCTACCTTATTATTTCTCTGTTCCTTTGTTTTGCATGCTTGCTATTTGTGTTTGATTTGTATTGTTACTGACTGTAATTAGAAACATTAAAGAGTTATTAGTGTTTGAATAAAGCATACATTTTTTTACATTCTTAAAAAAATGCATTTTGCTTTAGTAATGTTTATTAGTAATTTTCTGAATAAAGTTCTAACATCATTTAACAGATTTCTTGAAGTGCAAGAGACATGAACAAGAATGTCACACTGCACACACAGTGCTTGCATTCCATTACTGCTTGCAGAGCACATTGCTCCTTTAGTAGGAGTGAAGTCAGATGAAGATGGACAAAAAAAAAAAAAAAAGGAGAAGCACCTTCCCGGCAATGCCGACAGATTATTGAGTTGTTGTCGACAGCATAATCACCGGACCTGGGACTTGATGCTATCCTGTACCTTATCTCTTGCTCCCCTGTTACTGCTTAATCAGGTAATCATTCATATTCCTGAATATGTAATAAATTTGAGGAATGTAACTTATTTCTCTCGAGAATCCTCGTCCAACTCGCGCAATGGGTTGTGGGCAATATCAGCCGTTAGAGTGTGCGTCTGTCGGTCTGTACTTCGAATTCTGACCGGAAATAGTAGACCATCCGGGTATCTATGGAATACTAAATAAGTCTTTTTTTTTTTTTTGCGCACAAAAACTATCCTCGTCACTTCATAAAATTATGGGCTGATTTTAAAACACTGCTTCCTGAAGCTTCGGAATGTTATGAATCAGTGTATTGAATCACGATTCGGATTGCGTGTCAAACCGCCAAACCGCTGAAATCACATGACTTTGGCGATCCGAACTGGTGATTCGATACACTGATTCATAACGCTGTTTTGAAATCGGCCCATAACTACACTCACCTAAGGATTATTAGGAACACCATACTAATACTGTGTTTGACCCCCTTTCGGCTTCAGAACTGCCTTAATTCTACGTGGCATTAATTCAACAAGGTGCTGAAAGCATTCTTTAGAAATGTTGGCCCATATTGATAGGATAGCATCTTGCAGTTGATGGAGATTTGCGGGATGCACATCCAGGGCACGAAGCTGTGGGGGCCATTTTACAGTGAACTCATTGTCATGTTCAAGAAACCAATTTGAAATGATTCGAGCTTTGTGACATGGTGCATTATCCTGCTGGAAGTAGTCATCAGAGGTACATGGTTGTCATAAAGGGATTGACATGGTCAGAAACAATGCTCAGGAAGGCCGTGGCATTTAAACAATGCCCAATTGGCACTAATGGGCCTAAAGTGTGTCAAGAAAACAGCCCACACACCATTACACCACCACCAGCAGCCTGCACAGTGGTAACAAGGCATGATGGATACATGTTCTAATTCTGTTTACGCCAAATTCTGACTCTACCATCTGAATGTCTCAACAGAAATCGAGACTCATCAGACCAGACAACATTTTTCCAGTCTTCAACTGTCCAATTTTGGTGAGCTTGTGCAAATTGTAGCCTCTTTTTCCTATTTGTAGTGGAGATGAGTGGTCCCGGTGGGGTCTTCTGCTATTGTAGCCCATTCACCTCAAGTTTGTGCGTGTTGTGGCTTCACAAATGCTTTTCTGCTGACCTCGGTTTTAACAAGTGCTTATTTCAGTCAAAGTTGCTCTTCTATCAGCTTGAATCAGTCGGCCCAATCTCCTCTGACCTCTAGCATCAACAAGGCATTTTCGCCCACAGGACTGCAACATACTGGATGTATTTTTCCTTTTCACACCATTCTTTGTAAACCCTAGAAATGGTTGTGCGTGAAAATCCCAGTAACTGAGCAGATTGTGAAATACTCAGACCGGCCCGTCTGGCACCAACAACCATGCCACGCTCAAAATAGCTTAAATCAGCTTTCTTTCCCATTCTGACATTCAGTTTGGAGTTCAGGAGATTGTCTTGACCAGGACCAATAAAAACAATAATAAAGAAAAATTAAATAAACATATGTATGTATTACCTTTTAAATCATATTAAACAGATCTATCTTTCAAAAGTATGCCATCAATGCATTTTATTAATGCATTAATATAATGTTTTATGATGATTCAAGCCATTATTCAGCAGTGTTTTAAGTGTAAGATTTCCTATTCCCATGTCTCTTAATTCTTCCAACAGAAATAGCCTTTTATTTTTAGAAGCGGAACAATATATTAGTAGTACATGCACTACTGTTTCTGCACATCAACTACAATTCCCAGAATCATGTTTGCTCATTATATATTGAGAACTTCTACTGCCAAAATTAGCTCTACTTGATTTTGAATATGATAAAGATGTCTTCCTCTTCCCTCCTCATTCCAAAGTTCTTGCCATTTCCCTCGTACTGTTGTTCTAATTTTGGCCTTAACTTCATCTTTACTTAGTGGTCTCTTGATTTCTATATGTGATCATTTCAGAGCCTGTGCTAAATGGTCAACTTTCTCATTTCCATCCACTCCCACATGTGCTGAAACCCACAGGAAACACATCTTAATTCCTAACTTATTCACTCTATACATACTTAAAATAATTTCATATAAAATGTCTTGTCTTGAGGATCTCCCACTAGTAAGGCTTGATAATGAAGAGAATAAATCTGAGCATATCAACTGTTAATTGAATAGCTGTCTATTTGAAGATGAACGAAAATCGTACAGGTTTGAAATGACATGAAGGTGAGTAATTATGCTGCTTTCACGTGCTATCAGAATTATCATAAATACGAGTTTCCTAGGTAAAATTAGCACATGAACGCCCTCTGATGTGTTTACCACCGAGAAGTTTGGAAATAATTTTGATACCCTAATACCCAAGATGGGTGTGCCATAAAACCTGAAACATGGTGGGGGGAACTGCTGTGACAGGTATTTGTTTTTTCTCAAAAACAGCTTGATCGTCTTGTCATTAACGTAGTGCATATTACATATACGAGTAATCATTTGAAGCATAATGTATGTTTTACAGCGAAAATAGCCTGTATTTGACCGAAATTACAGAATCGACAGAAATCTGGACCTGGTGTCCTCCATGATTCCTGTTCATTCTGACAACAAAGAATGCAACAAGCTTGTAATAAGGACTTTCTAAAGTGGGAAGTATAGGATTTCCGATAGCATGTGAAGGCAGCATTAAAGTCCTAATGAAATCAAAATTGACCCTATTTACTTTATTAGCACACATAACAGGTCTTAGGGTGAACAATGAATTGTTTGTCTTGTCGCTGTAATTTTTTATAAAAATCTGAAAAGTTACTTCCGGTCTGGAATGGCGTTCCTGCTCAGATGACGTCAGTTTGACGGCTTGGGTTTGAATATCCTTAACCACTCCTTTAGAACCGTTAGTCTGCTGAGAGATGGAGAGGAGGAGCGCTGAAGTAAAACCCTGCCCTCTTTTCAATAATCCACTTCACTTGGATAATATACGTCACAGCACTGAAGAAAACTCACTTGCTATTTCCGGTTCACTGGGACTTTAATGACAGAATTTGGGTGAACTATCCCTTTAATTCAGCATTAGTGATGTATAATATCATAACGTATAATGTTGATTCAACAATATTATTACCATTGATTATTTTGGTTAATTTCAATATTGATTCAACATCAGTGATGTAGAATAAATCATAGTGTAATGTTGATTCAATAGCATTACCATTCATTTTTTGGTCACCATTGTTTCAAGATTAAATGCGGGTTTAAACGTGATATTGAAACGTCACATCCTAATGTTGATTCAAAGATATTATCATTGATTTATGGTTGAATCTCAACATTGCTTCAACAGTAACTGAGGGTGCAAGAGTGATACTGAAGCAGCATCCCTTTGAAGCGTTAATTCAATGCAATTAGACTCAACATTGTTTCAATGATTACATGCTATCTGGGGGATGTCATCATCCAGCTCAATTCTGTTCAAGATTTGATCTTATCAATATTACTAAATATTAAGTTAAAACTTCTGACAATTATTAGAACAGTCTGATGCATTACAACAAAGATGGCAATATCCAAAATCATAAATTTTTTGGTCCCCATAAGGAAAACAGCTTAAAATGCAGAAAGTTGTCTGTGATGGGTGGGTTTAGGGTTAGGGGATAAAATATACAGTTTGTACAGTATAAAAATCATTATGTCTACGGAAAGTCCCCATAAAACATGAAAACACAACGTGTGTGTGTACTGGTTTGACCTAGGATGCAAAGTCTTTATACTGTGGTGTGTATTCAGGATTCAGTACCATATAAAAACCATTACGCCTATGGAGAGTTCCCGTAAACCACCTATACCAATGTGTGTGTGTGTGTATTTGTTTTTTCCATGTGGTTTGGATCTGTTTGTGTTTATACCAATTACAGAATGCCGGCTGACCACAGAATAAAGGTGGCAGAATATTAGAATCTTCCACAATGGCTGTTGACTGAAGATCAACCTCAAAAACATTTCTCACTGCAGGGATAAAAACAAAAGGCATGTTAAAAATGACATTTAGTTATTATATTTACTGTCTGTTAAAGTGTAGAACATTACTGAAAGCTCAACAATTCATCCTCATGCCATTGTTTGTATGGTAGTGCATATACCCCACTATCATAATACAGCTTATTATAAATTGCCTAATTTAGCTCAAGAGAAACAGATGTCTAAACATAGTTAAATGTAGCTAAAATGGCTGGAAATGTATTACTGTGTTCGTGTTTAAGAAATCCAGCATGGAGTAACATGACCTTTCAGCAAACAGCCTTGCTCCTGTTTAAGGATTATAAATCTCCTAAGGAGGTTCTCTACAGACAGTTAAGCCTTCTTATGTGCAAACACTCAAACACTCTTGCTTACACACCAAGACACACGCATCCGAGCTGCGTTAAACAATTTCCAGTCAAGCCAACAAGAATACATTTCATTTTGCAGTACATTGCTCAATACAACGTTCCAAACGAGTCAAGTTTAACGGTTAAGTACTGTAAGCATTAAGCAATAAGGAATGAGAGGGCGTTGTTAACAAAACATTGTTTTATGTGATATCCTTTTGGTAGAAGGATTTTATTATGTTTACATTATTTGAAGTATTTGAAACATAAAACATTAATTCTGTATTCATTTAGGTTAGTTGAAATGAATGAATGTGAACGAATGTAATACATTAACTCTGCAAACTTATATTGCAGCATTTTACTTGCTTTGTAACAGGACTTGTTTTAGCAACAGAAAAGAATTAAAAGTGAAATCAATTCAGTCATGTTCACTGTACATCTTTATTATTATTATTGTAAATGTGTAATGTCCATTTGTCACAATTATGTTTGGTTTGGTCTTTCACCTGTGCTTGTTTTTCTCTGATTAGTTTGCCATCTCCACCTGTGTCTTATTAGCTCCCTCCTTCACCCTGTGTATTTATACTCCCTGTTCTGTTTAGCCATTGGTCGGTTATTGTTTGTATAGGGGAGCTTGGGGCACAACCTAACACAGGGTTAATTGTAACACGCATGGTTTAAAGCTTTCGGCACATGCCAGTATTCTTTAACCATAGCAAAAGTTTAATTTCTTACGTAAGTTTATTTTTCATCTCTGTTTTTGTGTTTATTTAAATAAGATAAATCTGATATTATTTTAATCTTCTATCTGTTATTTAACAGTTGAGATCATTCTTTAATGCTGATCTAACAGCAGAAGACACGAGCGGGGTTAAATCCCAGTTGTGCAGGTGGGGTGCGTTGTAACACTGCGTTCCAATGAGCCCCTATACGCTATTATATTCTATACTTTTATGAATTCTTTTGAGAAACCAAGAGAAAAGGGTGAATAATGACTGATTCAATGTTCAGAAATTATCCATTATTATTCTGTTTTGAACTATGTGTATAGCTGTATTTAGAGATGTGTTTGTTGTCAAACTCAAAAATGTGTGTATTTATAATGATAAAAAAATTCCACTCTTTTATTTAAAGAAGTTAATAATTGTATTTTATTGGCAAAATATTTTAGTTTGTTTTGGATATTTTTTTTAATTATTATATCAGAGAACATTTTAAGCTGTCATTTTCTCATGTTAATGTGCCCCTCACGTTACAATGTACCCCACCTATGGGGCATGTTGTCACATTTCACTTCCATTTTTTGGGGGTAAATCAAGAAAAAGGTATACACTGTATTAATGAAACAACACCACATATTTGAACTAGACATGTGGGAAATTAATGTGGGGAAAAAATAAATACTCTGAACCCCAAGTGGATTAACACAAACTGAGAAAGTCAAAAAGCATTATGTTGTGTTAATGTGTCCTGAACTCTCTCTGCATGTTATTTGGATTAAATACTTGTTGTTCTCATCATCTCCTTCATTGTGCGCTTTCTATAGCCTCAACTTGTAACACCATTGTGGAATTTTGTATTTTGTTTTATGTGATGGTATTATGGATTGTTAGGGATGAGGGATTTATGGGTAATAATTGTAAATGAGCAAATACTATCACACAAGAAATATTTCAGACTTTGTCTGACAATAAAGTTATATCATCATCATCCTCATTAGAGTTTGACGAAAGAGTCTATCTCCACCATTGTGTTAATGTGTAGACAACAATCATGCTAACATGATATGTGCGGTGAACATACACACACAGATTAAAACGAAGACAGATCATCAAATGTTGTTTTTAGTTTCTCTCAGTTATATAAGACTGTTACACAAGTTAGATAGAATCTCTCTCGCTCTCTCTTGTACACAAGAATACACAAGCCAAAAATAGACTTCAGGACTGTTTGAGTCTTGTATTAAATAATAAAAGAAAGCATGTCAGCCTACCTGTCCCATTTAACTGTTCTTCAGGTCCAGATGTCCAGATATTCTCTCCAAAGTTACATTATGAGCGAATAAAAGAGAGTTAGAGTAGAGTCTGGCTGTGACTTGCATATAAGAGTCCACCTCATGTCTGTGTTTGGAGCAGTTGAATAACAGTGAATAAGGCTAAGGTCTAGTGTTCAAACTCACTGGATCAGAGCCAAGTTAAGAGGTCAAGTCAATACCACAGCTACTAGGTCTAAGCATCATCCTAGAGTAACCAATAGCACTGCTTCATCCCTGGCCAATGAAATAACAGTATTCTAAGATGGCCACCTTTAAACAAAACCACGTCATAACCAATATGTAATATAGTGTACATAATCAAACAAATACAGTGGGCTACAAAAGTCAGACCACACTGAAAATCTGGGATACTGATAGATGATAGATATAGATAGATAGATAGATAGATAGATAGATAGATAGATAGATAGATAGATAGATAGATAGATAGATAGATAGATAGATAGATAGATAGATAGATAGATAGATAGATAGATAGATAGATAGATAGATAGATAGATAGATAGATAGATAGATGATAGATATAGATTGATTATAGATGGTGGCTGTGCTTTAAAATTAAATTATTATATAATCTTTTGACATTCCAGCAGTAATCAGTGTTGAGTACGTATACTGTAAGGTTAACCCTATACCTGATTTAAATGTTTGAAAATGATTAACAGTTGAAAACATTTGTTAGAAATTTTAAGTAATCAAAAAGTATTCAAATGTAATCTTTTAAATTATAAAGTAATTTGAAATAGTTACACTACTTATTACTTTTTAAATAGGGTAACTTGTAATCTGTAACCTATTAGAATTCCAAATCTTCCCAACACTGGTCATTAATGTTTATATTTGGTTAATGTTTGTATGTCACGTTCAAAACAAAAATGAGATGTGTTCAAGCTCCTGATGGTAACAGCATGTGTCTTTTGTGGGGTAATCTGGGCTATTCCTGTCTAGTCCTAGTGTACGTTATATACTTTAACAAACCCTGACAGAGGAGCGTGCACGCACACACACACACACACACACACACACACACACACACACACACACACACACACACACACACACACACACACACACACACTAAAAGAGTTGTCTTAGAAGCACACTGTAATTAAGACTGGTAGAGATTAGGAGGCTGAAATAGTGTCCTTGCTTTAACCAATAAGAATTCAGAAACAAAGGTCATCTGAGTGGTCTTTTACACATGAAGAAACTAACTCAGACTTACACACACAAACAGATATGTATGATGATTCTATTTGTTTTGATAATGTCTTTATGGTTTTATTTTTAAAAATGTGTTATTTTATTTATTTATTTTTATTATGTATGATTAAATTATTATGGGAAAATAATAGTGGCAGCACTTTATTTTACAGTTCTGTCCCCCATGTACAATAAATTACAATAATAGTACTAACCCTGAACCTACCCCTAAACCTAAACTTAACCCATATAGTTACCTTACTGAATATTACCTAGTACTAGTAAGTACACTGTAAGTACATGTAAGTGCACAGACTGTAAAATAATAATTTGTGCTTTTGACTGATTCATTGTATGGTACTATACCACGGTATGCTGAAACTGGCCATTATGATAAAGTCAATTTAAGGGTATACATTTTATTATTATTTCATAAAATAAAACAATGTATATATTTCTTTTTTTATTGCCCATATCATATTTCTATATTTCATATTTACACGTTTTTGAATGCACGTGATCTGTTGAGCATATAATGTTTGTATAACTTATTATTGTGCATTATGTGTTAATGAAACTGCTTTGTGTTCTTGAGGACTTAAGGCGCTGGAGCAGTCCGGAAATCCGGAAAGTGCAGATTTTCTCCATTGGCTGCAGAGGAGGAGGATCAGGGTTAGAGGAGCATAGGAACTCAGATCAGAGGAGAGAGCTGGGGTCTCCAGCGGCTGTCACATTTACAGCCTTTATTTCAATCGCAGAGGAGGGAAAAGAACGAAGCATTGCCTTGTTTTGTTTGGAGGCGACAGGAAAGCAGCTAAACCCCCCAGCTAAACAGCCGAAAACAAGTCCAGATGTTTCAAGTCTGAGGATCGCTGTCATATGAGACCATACCAGAGGACGCATCAAGCTCTTCATCCGATATCTCGCCTTAAATATAGCCTATATATATAGGCCTATATATATATATATATTTAAACGATTTTTTTATGTATTTTGATATTCATAATATTTTTTCATTCAGTTTTACTCTTAGTAAGGAAAACGGTATTACTATTTTTTCCTCCTGACGACTTTGTGACAAATAAAGTGGTCTGCCTGGTGAGAATGGGGCTGTGGTCTGTAGTTGGAGATCTTGTCTGGAGTTTGTTTGTCCTTTGGAATGTTTGGGACTGCGTTCAAACTTACCAGGACGCGAATCACCCGCGCGGCGATGAGACCGGTGAGAGCAGCTGTCAATCAAACACACGATACATTGTTTCAGTTTCATTGTGTACATAATATCACTGATGCGCTGGATTAGAGGAACCAGTGATGGATGAGTGAGTGAGTGAGTGAGTGAGTGTCTATTGAAATCTCCAGATGTAATCCAGTTTAGGACATGCCAACAGACTATACACAGTTTTATGACCTCAGATTAATCTAGACTACATGGAATATTTATTCTTAAAAAGATGACCTTTTACTTCATGACTGTTTAAGTGGACTGCTCAAAAGTTTGATATAAGTTATTTTAAAAGTTTATTAAAATAGTAAAAAAAAAAAAAATTAATTGCATAAATCTTAAAAAAGATTTTTTTTCTTTCTTTTAAGTGTATAGTCAAAAATATCTTAATGAGAACATACTATTGACTTTTATTGTTTTTAAGTAAAGCTAATGATTATTTAAAACTTACCTTACCCCTAAATGAAAAGTTTTTGCAATAGAATAAAAAAAAAGTAATTTCTAGATTATTTTGACTTCGAGGATGTTCCCAAAAGGAGATTTTGATTTTGATTTTAGATTTAGCTGTCTTCAGCCGACCATGTTGATCTAAAAGCATAGCTACGTAAAAACACATGCAAACACTTCTCTCTGTTGACTGTTATCGCTGTCTCTGTTAGACTTTATCTGACGGTTTCCAATTTCTGTCCAGTGCAGGTACTTCTTTTTTTCTTTCTTTTTTTTTCAAAAGACCATCACTACTTCACATAACCTTTGTCTTCTTCCTTGTCTCTGTCTCTGTCTGCCCTTTTAAGTTCCTGTCTCTTATCTTGTCAGTCTGATTTCATACAGAAATACCTGAGATACGGATTGAGTGTGTGTGTGTGTGTATGTGTGTGTGTGTGTGTGTGTGTGTGTGTTGCTGCATTGTCCTCAGGGAGGCTTGGAACAGTAAAGATCTGACAAGGAAAAGGAAGTCATTAAGAGCATTTTCGTCACCATCATTGCTCCGCAGGGATCCCCATCTTACTATTTACATTCTTATAAACTTATAAATCTTTTCATTTTCTAGTGCTTCATCTATGATGCAGATACACTACTGGTGATTTTTAGTAATTCAGATTTCAAATTTAAACTTAAAATAAAAGTTAATCGTATTTTTACATATTTTTAAATTAAATTTATTAGAACGCTTATAATATTTATTAGTATATTAGAATGATTTCTGAAGGATCATATGACATCGCAGAAATAAATTACAAAAATTGGAAAAAAGTTATTTTTTATTTATAATATCACTGTTTTTACTGTATTTTAATCAAATAAATGCAGCCTTGGTAAGCATAAAATACTTCTAAAAAAACATTTAAAAAATCTTAATTATTTAAAAGTTTTGACTGG
Source organism: Gobiocypris rarus (assembly GCA_023029165.1). Lineage (NCBI taxonomy): Eukaryota > Metazoa > Chordata > Actinopteri > Cypriniformes > Gobionidae > Gobiocypris > Gobiocypris rarus. The sequence continues at coordinate 18,482,795 of CM040918.1, forward strand.
TAGTAAATGTAACATTAGATATTTTCATCTATCAGGACTGTGAGAACACCCTTATGAAAGTACTGTGTAGGTACCATGGTAAAGTTACGGTACTCTATCATATACTGTAGTAACACCAGGGTAATTTGATATTCCATGGTTCTGACCAGACATGAAGCATGTGGCTTTTTAATGTCTTAGTATCATTGCTGATGCCATTCTTCATGTCATTAATTTCCTCTATTAGTAATCAACCTCTTGAAGGCTCTAAACGTCACTCATTCTCATCGGATGTCTAAGGCCAAAGGTCGTGACCCAGGGACGCCAGCTTGGCGTTTCCGTTCCGGCACGCCTCATCTCACACTACACCAGGACTTAGCCGACTACCTCTTTAGCAACTCACAGGGCGTACTGGGTTTGCACCTGGTGGGCCGGCAAACCCGAGGCTCGGAGGCCACTCTCATCTCCTTCATCTCCCCTGCCCAGCTGCAGCACGACAGACGCCCCCTCCTGGAGCTTGCCTCCAACACCCGAGCAGACTGGCTGCAGCTAGAGTTCAGGTCTGCGGACGGTCTACGGCCAGAGGTGATTAAGCTGCCGGGCGGGAGTCCGTTCATAGCCGGCGGTTGGGTGAGGATGGCTCTGAGTGTGGAGCCCAGACAGGTGGTGCTGTTTGTGGAATGCGAGGAAGCCGTGGTGCTCAAACTGAAAGAAGGTGGACGAATCCTGACTCTAGACTTCCCACACGATCTGCAGGTTACGTTCTCCAGCACTGCAGGAAATAAGGCCAGCAAGTTCAGCGTGAGTTTATTGACACAAACACGTTACCTACATGGTAGTGTCCCTAAAAGTGTTTGGACTAGTGCTTTCAAATGTATTATTTGTCTTTAAAATGAATGCCACTTAGTTTGATATTTTCTTATCTAGGCATCAAGGCATCCATACATTTTTTAAGCGTCCCCTACATGTCGTAAGATTTTAGGGGGGATATCATAAATGTTTTTCAACATTGATAATAAGAGGAATTATTAATATTTGAGAGGCAAATCAGCATATTAGAATGTTTCTGGAGGATCATGTGACTAGCAAATTCAGCTTTACATCACATGAATAAATTACATATTAAATAGAAAACTAGGTATTTTAAATTGTAAAAATATTTCATAATATGTATATTACGTACAAACCTGATTCCAAAAAAGTTTTTAATTACAAAAAATAATCCAGTTTTTCCTTAATTTTCGGAATCTTTTTCAAGTATCAGGCGACATCAAGTAGATATATATGACCTGGAGAAAGCAATCCATTTGCATTTCCATTCTTCTTAATAAAACTATTGACATTTAGAAGCTCTCAAATAAGAATTGGTCACCGGCAAAACATCTGCTATAATATAATATTTATTTATATTTTTGTCTGGCTTGCAACAACAAATTCAATCAGAAAGAATATATGGCTACTTTTTAAATGGCTGCATGCATGGAGTAAGATGCGTTTGCAGCCAAACACTGACCCTTTCTCTAAAACATTAGAATACTGTAATATTATAATGTTACATTTTGATTATGGTTAATGCTACAGTAACTGTGCTGTCATGTCATGTAAATGTTTTTCACAACTGTGTTACAGTTAAAGCATACTATAGTGGTGACTATTCTGGTGTTCGTCATTGCTCGTCTGTTTTATAAAGTTACTGTCATGTTCACAGAACTGACTGTATGTGTTTTCTGATTGTTTCAGGGTTTATGGCAGACTGCTGAACTCTCCATGAGGGCATATGAGAGGCGTCCATGGTTCTGTGACAATGTAACAGGCATGAAAGCAATAATAAAAACATTGATACATCTGAACTACATATGCACATGCAAAAAACACTCACAACAGGAAACTTTATAAATATAGGTCATGCAGCCCCATAAAGCTTAGAGGATTATATTCAGGTTTAGTTGGATTTTCAACTTCTTTTATAATGTGTTTTTGCATTTGCGGTTGTGTGTGTGTGATTATTACAGACTCGCTTCATGACACAGCACAATTCACAGCAGTCTCGGACCTGGATATGATGCAAGACCAAGGAGACCGTGGAGATGGAATAGTATTAAGTACAAGTTCCCCCAGTGAATCAGACGTGCGTTTTGGCCAACTGGAGAACAAACTGCATAGCATCAAGACCATGCTGGACATGCTGAAGAAACAGGTACACTGAGAACATATTGTGTGTCTTCACTTATAAAAAAAGGACTAAAAAGTACCATGGTACTATCATTGTTATTTTGTGCCTGTACCATGACCATACCATGGTTTGTATAAGGCAGGGGTGTCCAATCCTACTCCTGGAGGGCCAATTAAACACACCTGAAACAGCTAATCAAGGTCATACTAGGCATACTACAGGCTTCCAGCAGGTGTGCTGAGGCAAGCTGGAACTAAACTCTGCAGGACAGCGGCCCTCCAGGACCGAGTTTGGACACCCCTGCTTTAGAGTATCATGCAAATCTCATGGTAAAAGATTATGGTATTTATTAATTTCATAGTATATATATTAAACAAGTGTTTTTATCCTTAACTAAACTATTAAAGAAATACAAATTTTCTTAATTTAAATTAATCTGAAATTAAATAATTTAGAAAAATTAGATGAAATACTTAAAATAAATGAAAATGTTGCCTTGCCTTGACAACTTACTGAAAAAAGTTTAACTACTAAATTCACCACCTAAAATTAAACTGAAACAAAAACAGAATTAAAACTAAAAACAGAAATCAAATAAAAGAAAACTTGAACTAATATGAACTAAAACTAATATAAAATGACAAATGCACATAACAAAATGACAAAAATGTTAACAAAAATTATGAAAATATAAAAATAAAAGCTATTTAAAATATTAATTAAAAACCGATAATTGTATATAAATAAGCCAGTGGCTATTTGCGCAAAGTGAAATTAGCAATAGATTATATTTACTCTAAGGGAGAAAAACTTATTTTCTTAGCGATAGTTGCTTTTTAGTTTAAATAGAAATAAGTTCTGTTTACACTTTTGTAAATATTTATTTCTTATGAATATTTTAATTCCTCTTCTGTAAAGCTCTTTGAATTACCATTGTGTATGAAATGTGCCATATAAAAAAAACGTACACTAAGTGAAAAAGCGATGGTTATGTAATATTTATGTAATTTAGCAGTATTTTCTTTTCAATAAGTGTAAATAGAAGTTAGATGCTACTTACAAATAGTGGCAGATATGCACCTCAGTGTTGTTGTACATTAAACGGTATGCAATAATAACAGAGTGTAAATTATATTTATTAAAATGATTGTAATTGTACTCCTACCCCTAACCGATAAACACTTTATTATTAAATGCACGTTAAACACTTTATTTCTACGTTTTGAATATTTTCTTCTCGGGTCGATTTGCGTCAAAGCCTTCTACCACACGCCTTACCCCTACACTACGGCTGCAGTTGACAATTCAGCATGCTCCGTAATTTTTTCTGTCCCAACCAGACTTCAGTGGGAGGAGTTAGCGTAAATAGCCTCTGCCGACAAATGAGGAGAGCACTTAGTGTAATAGACACTCTATATAAGGCATACTAAAACAGCACTGTCTCAAAATGCGTCTGATACTATCATTTTACCATGACATGACCAGCACTCATTTTTTTCAAATCAATTCTCTGTGTATATAGAACACCGACCTGCAGGCAAGGGTTGAGTACTTGGAAACGTGTGAGTGTACGAGTCGAAAGTGCGTTCATGAAGGACATCACTGCTCTTCTGACAGCCACACAGTCTGTTCCTGCAGCAGTGGGCATGCTCAGTGTAACCGCTCAAGTGGTGAGTAATCTAACATCCATTACATCACCATTATGAATCAAAACACAAAATAATTCATTACGTCATTCTCATTAACTATCTAATCTGCTTTAATCAGCAATCCAATCATCAAACTATAGATCAGAGAAATTTACATACATGCCAAAACATTACTTAATGAACCACAAACAATGACTTCCTTCTCAGTTTGTTTATTTTTGTTTTTTTAGTTGTCTTCAAGGAGAGTGGTTTTCCCTAAAGTCCTGTAATCACTTAGAAACTGGGGTGTGAGTTTTTTTGTTTATGTGTGTTTGTAGCAGTATTAAAAGTCTCTGCAGATCTTAAATCTATCTTAATCTATTTGTAACGACAGTGGTTCAAAACTGATTTGCACTGGTGCACCCCTGTAAAACTAATATACAGCATGTGTGTAATTATTAAGCAAGACAATATTCTGAACATATTTTTTTCCAAGCACATTTTACCAATTCCAAACCATATCAATCATAACTACCATTAATTTTGTGTATAATAATTTATAAGTGATACATAATTGTTAACGAGTTATGGATTTGAAAAACACCTTATATTCAGATGTGCATAATTATTGAGCAGGTTTTCTTTTACAGATAAAATGAGCCAAAAAAGAGATTTAGCCTAATAAATGCCCATGAAAAGGTGTCAGGATCTCAGAGACTTTGCTAAGACAAGGAATCCTGAAACATGACCTCGACTTAATCAGAATCACAAGATGAAAAAGTGTTGTGAAATACATGAAGACTGATTTTTTTAAAGGGCACCTATTATGCAAAATTCACTTTGAACATAAATCTGTGTTGGCAGTGTGTGTACACAACCACCCTTTAATGGTGAAAATTAACCCGGAGCTAGGCATGGCCAGTGTTTTTTGAATCCCCATAAATCATAAGCACCGTCTCAGAACAAGCCATTTGCAGATTTCTGGCCCATGAGTGTTGATGGATACTCATAGACCCCTCCCTCAGAGAGCTGTACAAACTAAGTCTGCCATGTTTATCTCCTCGCCAGAGCATCAACAGCAGCATTCAAATAAGAAATGTGTTCTTAAAGCTACTAAAGTTAATTTAGTCAAAAGCGGTGAGTGATTTTCTGTTGTTCTTTTGTTTTTTGATTCATATTAACAGCAGATAGAGCAGCAGGTACTGTATATTGCACTGCTCTCACTTTAAAGGGCACCAATTATGCCCCTTTTTACAAGATGTAATATAAGTCTCAGGTGTCCCCTGAGTGTGCTTGTGAAGTTTCAGATCTAAATTCCTAAAAGATCATTTAATATACCATTTTTAAAATGGCAATTTTGGGGTTGAAGAAAAATGAGCTGTTCTGAGCGTGGCTCCTTTAATGCAAATGAGCTGCTGCTCCCCACCCGAGAGGGCGGAGCCTACACATCTCACAGCTCATTCACAGCAGTGAACACGGAATGAAAACTGAAACATGATATCTGTTGGTTTTAATGATCATCTCTATCGCAGACACGTTCATTTGACACTGCAGTTCTTCATCATCATGAAATATTATCATCTGCATGCGTTTTAAAGTTTTGTCTCTCTCAACTTAAATGTAAATGCTCCTGTCGCATGCTCACAGTGCTGGATGTCAGCACATCCGTGAGTTGTCTATTAAACTTGACTAGTTCTCTATCAAACAACAGAAGATAAACAGAAATTCACTCACTGCTCTTGACTGACTGAACTTTAGTAGCTTTAATAAGAACACATCTCTTACTTGAATGCTGCTGTTAAAGGGGTGATGAATTGAGAAACCAGCTTTCCCTTGAGCCTTTGATATATCAAAGTTCATCATGATATAAGAATATTCTGTAAGTTTCAGAGCTGAAAATGTCCTTGTTAGTCAAAGAAAAGCTTTTATAGACACCAGGCCCAGAAAACCAGAGTTGGAATCCAATGACATCATGGGAAGAAGAAACGCAACTCAACTGATGAATATGTATCCATGCTTCTGAAGCCACAGAGTCGAGGAGCTACAGGTTCAGGTTTACAGAGCAGTAATCATGGCGAGCAAAGTAATATATTGCTCTGTGCCAGGTTGTGGAAGAACACAGTCACTGCATAAGCTTCCTTCGGATGCTACTATTAGGAATGAGTGGTTGAACTTTATTTTTAATGAAGTTTTAGCTCACGTGGGGAAGACATGTACGTGTGTTCGCTTCATTTCACTGCAGAATCGTTTGTAAACAAGTCTCAGGTGCTGGATTTGCAGACACAGTGTTGTGCCTTCTATATTGGATTCGACAGGAATGGTGCAACAAACTTATGTGAGTAAAACGTCTTTTTTATATGTAATGGTCGGCAGGCCTATGAATCTCAAATAGTGAAATAATATTCCTTTCTTGATCTGGGCACGTGCGTGTCTGTGTGTGTGCAGTTCTTGCTTATCGACCGTGGATGAGAAATAAATCTTTGTGTTTGTTTGATAAAGATGTTTACGAGCCCTGTGATCGAGAGAATCATTCCGGTTGCCGCTTTCAAAACGATCCCTCCCTCATGAACTGAACTGACAGGGGAGCTGAAGCTCATTAAATATGCAAATCTTATCCAATCCTAGCCATCGGCAAGCCCATCGAAACCCAGCATTCAGGAGAAAGCTTCAAAACCAGTCTAGAAAATAGCCTATTACTTATTCATTATGTTTTTGAATTTAAAAACCACACAAACGTCATTAGTTGACCTCAGACAACAGTATAAAAAAATGTAAAAAGCCAGTTCATGACCCCTTTAATGCTCTGGTGAGGAGATAAACATGGCAGATGGTGAACAGCTCAGCTCTCTGAGGGAGGGGTCTGTGCTAGTATGTGTCCATCAACACTCGCGGGCGGGGCCTCTGCAGTGTGACATCATACTGCAGGAATCTGGAAACGGCTTGTTCTGAGACACTGCTTATGATTTATGGGGATTAAAAAAAAAGAGTGGGTGGATTTTTACCATTATAGGGTTGTTGTGTACACACACTGCCAACACACATTTATGTTCAAACACCTTATAAAAGTGAATTTTGCATAATAGGTGCCCTTTAATATACAGATCTAATATACATACGGGATTTCTGTACTTGCTGCATATGTGCACAGACCCAACCAACTGTTTTCATGTGACCTTTGTGTGTTTCTGACATAACCTTGTGAGCATTTGAGTTTAATCGCAATATCAGTTAATCGCAGCGTCAGTACGTCCATAAAAAATTATTTTGAATTTGATGTAAACATCTTACTGCGATTAAGACCTCTGATTATTAGAAATAAAAGCATTATTGGTTCAGATAGGTTGATAGTGACTTTTGACTGACCAGCACCACTTCTTCTTGTACCACTGTTTGAAGAATTTATCTTCCAGAGTCTGGCAGTAAGTTTCTGGTGTGCATTTTAAGTCCGTCTCCTACCCTGAAGGTCCGTTTTGCTCTGTGTTAGTAGCAGCTCACAGCACGACTCCCTCGCCACTGCCACTGTTGTCTTGAACTTGAACTTGAACTGTTGCTGGTCCCTCAAGAGTCACTCTCAACCTGCCTGTCCATAAAACTTTTCATTACACTTTGTTGTGTGATTCTAATTAAGTGGGGGTCATGTTTTCTTTGCCTTAGCAAAGTCTCAGAGAACCTGACACCTTGTACTTCTGGAAAATCCTTCACTTAATGCAGTTCTTGAAAATGGTGGTACTGGAGACCAAGAATTAAGGCGAAGAATTATGTGTGACACCACCAGAAACTCTTTAAAGTCTTTTGCTGCCAACATGTGTATTTTCTTCTTCTTTTTTTGTGACCGTGATGCCCCAAAACCCCATGTTGCCCTAATGTTTCTCATAAGTTGACTTTTCAGTGTGAGTTAAATCTCTTTTTTGGCCCATTTTACCTGTTGAAAACCCTCATCAATAATTACATATAACCTATTAATGATTTTATACAATCTTAATATAATTATTAAAATTGATGTGGTTTTCAATTGGAGAAATGTGCTTGTAAAAAATATTTTATTATAATATCAACTTGCCTAATAATTATTCTCAAATTATTTTATATATTATTTGAATAATACAGATATAAAATCTGCATATCCTCCTTTGCTTTTATGGTCTGTTGTAGGACAGTTCACTTTATTTAGTAAAATGTGTCATTTTTGACACAGACAGGAGTGATGATTTAGTGTCTTTGTGTGAGTGTGTGTACTTATAACACATGCTATGTGCAGATTTATTTCCCCTCTCTCTCCCCCTAGTATAAATCTTTATATGTGTGTGTGTGTGTGTCTGAATGTGTGTTTGTATATATCGGTCTCAGCCGAGTTTGGTCTCAAACCTTTTTAACACCACTTTACATGAGAACTCACTGAACTACTGTTAAACTAATTTTCAGACATCAGATGTCTGGAGCAGCCTGGAAAGTCTCTCATGTATGCTAACAGACATCTTTTAGAGTTCATATTTTAGATAAGATTGATCTGATATGGGCAGGAAATATGCTTGCAGACACACTTTTACCTGCCTGTGGTTCATCTCACATGATTATCTCAGTGGGTTTTATAGGGGTTTCTTGTTCCACCACAAATACAGTGTGTGTTTGTCTCTGATTGCAGAATGCAGCTTTCATGGCAATACCTACAATGATGGCGATGTCTTCAGCCCAGACAACTGCAACCAGTGTACATGTGAGGTAGGAAATCTAAAAGATTTAGGCTTTGATCTTCACTTTTGTTCTTCTCCCACAATGGCACATGCCATTGTTTTGTGTGTGTGTGTGTGTGTGTGTGTGTGTGTGTTTAATTTATAGCATGGAAGAGTAGAATGTGAAGTGAATCCATGCCCATCACAGCCCTGTGAGGAACCGTCTGTTCCCCAGAGACCATGCTGCCCTGTCTGCCAAACAAGTACCCACAATGCATCTCTATTCATACACATAAATACCCACACTGTAGTTTAATATATACCAATCAATGAGTGCCATATTCATAAAATATGGTTTTAGGTTGTCCAATGTAATTATAACTTGCTTTTGCTTCATACATGGTGTATTTGTTTTTTCTTTGTGTTAATCTTTAGAATGTAATCATGAAGGTGAAATCCATGAGAACGGTGATGTGTTTGTGTCGAGATCAAACCCTTGTCACAACTGCATCTGCTCTGTGAGTTTACTGTTTGTGTGTGTGTATGTTTGTTTGTGTGTGTGTTTGGATGATTTATGAGGACACAAATTTGTATAATGATGTGGGAATTACTCTGGTATTAAAGTAAAAAACTACATAATGATATGTGCACCAACATGTGTGTGTGTGTGTGTGTGTGTGTGTGTGTGTGTGTGTGTGTGTGTGTGTGTGTGTGTGTGTGTGTGTGTGTGTGTGTGTGTGTGTGTGTGTGTGTGCGTGTGTGTGCGTATGTGTGTGCGTGCGTATGTGTGTGCGTGTGTGTGTGTGTGTGTGTGTGTGTGTGTGTGTGTGTGTGTGTGTGTGTGTGTGTGTGTGTGTGTGTGTGTGTGTGTGAAATTAAAGCATACAGACTTTTAAACACAGTTGTATGTAAATATAGTTGAGTGTAAATGTTAAATAAGGTTGAACGGTCAAACAGAAATGGTAAAATACATTTAAATGATTAAGTTATGTCTCTGTGATAAAAATGGTCAATGTATGTTATAATAAAAATGGTCAATGTATGTTAAGTTTTATCAGTAAAATATTTGAATTTAATGGTAGTGGTTCAATGTTTATAAAATAATTAAAATCAAAGTTAAAAATATCAATGCTTATGTTTAGTATGTAGTATGTAACTATTCACAAAATCTGTTAAAATATCAATATTGAGTGGAAACCATGCATATGTGACAGTGTATATTATGTAAATGTTCTTACTGGGGTCAAACAAGAGACTTTTCTCATTACAAAAATAATCTATACTAAAAAGGTGAACAAATGCTATTTTATAATGCAAATGTTACGTGAATTGTGTTATGCATGTTTCAGGGCTATTATGAACACCAGCTGCCAAGGCAACATTTAGTTTAGTTTAACTTGAAGTATTAAATAACTAAAATGAAATGAAACTAAAACTGTATATAAATTAATAAAAACTGTATGTCAGGTGTGGGTGATGTAGAGAATACGCACAACAAAGGAATAGCCCAAATAAAAGTCTGTAACACTTTATTTTACAGTGTCCTTACATATGTTACATGTACTTACCATAGTAAAAAACAGTAAAGTATGCATAATTACATGCAACTAAATCTCAACTGAAACCCTATAGTAAGTACATGTTATTAATTAATATTACTCAGTACTTAAATATATAATGACACTATAACAATGGCACCTTAAATTAAAGTGTAACCAAAAAATCTTTAATAATACTCTTCAGAAGAAACAGGAAAACACAAGAGATATAATAAACACAACCGAGTTAATACTAATGAGGAACAGAATAAAGCGTTATGCATTATGCATGTTTTTAATTTGCAGAACAGTCAGGTGTCATGTAATCCCATTCAGTGTCAGCCCACCCCGTGTCCCAACCCCTACAGGAGACCTGGAGAGTGCTGCCCTACCTGCTCTGGTACACACTCAAAAGGACATTTAAACTATTTAACTAGAGCTCTATCATTTCTTTGTGACTCTAATGGTTCTGGAACCACTTACACAGTGCCATCTGTTGTGTCCTTTGCAGCATGTGATGTGGACGGTCGGCCGAACAATGGCTCTTTCAGCACCGTTGATGGCTGCCAGACCTGTACATGTCAGGTGCTTTCCTCTCACTTACACACATCAAGTATTACATGCTAGTGGATTAAATGACTGTATAGTTTGCATCAAACTGTGCTGTGGTTTGTATTTTGCTCTTAAGGGTGGGAATCAGGCGTGTGTTGATGTGCAACAATGTCCTCAGACGTGTCAAGATGGTTTGAAGCCACCGTTTGGCTCCTGCTGCAGAGATTGTTCCCGCTGTAACTTTGAGGGGCAGGTTGTCCTAGATGGCGTCTCTTTTCAAGCCAACCGTGACCCCTGCAAACATTGTGTGTGCAATGTAAGGAAGTGAAATGACAATGTGCATTCAGTTGAGGGGTACTTCAGCGCTGGGTAGATGAATCTGTATTTCAACTGGGTCTTTTATGTACAGTAGTAGAAATGTTAAATTATTTTTGAATTTGGTGCCTTCTAGACTGAGAAAAGACATAACATTTATTTTTGTCTCATGGGGATGAAAGACAACAACTCCCAGAATGCACTTGCTTCTCTCCCCTATGAGACAACTAGGCACGGCTACTAATACTGGATCACTTGCCCACCCTGTTCATTTTCATAAAATCAGTTCAGTTAGAGACACTACAATTAAAACTGAATGTGTCTGTTCAATATAATGTGAGTGAGCCGATTGAGTGTCACGGCACAAATGCAGCAGGAGTCAGATTACCGGTACATTCATCACATGAGCTGAGGTAATCGCGGGATTCGCGGCTGCGGTCGCATTCACAGCACGTGATCAGTCTGGCACATTTTCAGTTAATGTCTTCAGAAGCTTAACTTTTAAAATTCAATAAAATGTCCTCTACAGTGGTGCTTTTGGTAATAATGGTTAAAGTTTAGTTGAAATTAGTTCTAATTAAGGAGGTTGTGTGTTTTTTTTCTTGTAGGCAGGGAATATAGTCTGTGACACCCAGTCATGTCCTACACTTCCTTGTCTTTTGGTGGAGACTGTAGGTGGGCAGTGCTGTCCTAGGTGTCGAAGTAAGTATGACGTGAGCTTTTTGTTTTAATGACATGTAACTTGCTCAGACATGCTCATACTCATGAAACGAGTCTTGTTTGATATGAAGGTTGTGTCGAGGACAATGTGTGGCACATTCACGGCTCTCAGTGGAAGCATCCTAATGACCCCTGCGCAACCTGTACATGCACGGTGGGTCATCTCCTGTTATTGTTTACATGGCTTGTTTTCTTAATGTATTGCATGTCTCATGGACAATCAGTGTTTTAGACTTTAAATGTAATCTCCCTCTCTCTCTGCAGGAGGGTCAGGTTCAGTGTGAGAGTGAACCCTGTCATGTCTCCTGTACAAACCCAGCCTCTCCGCCCCCTGGATCCTGCTGTCCTGTCTGTGACGGTGTGTCTAACCTTTTAAAAATGACTTGATACTTTCAAAACATGTCTAGCTTAGCTTAGCATAATGAATGGAATCCTATGTTGCCAGCTAGCATGTCCTGAGTAAAAGTTATAAAAAAAACCTAATAAAAACACCTAATTACTTCTTGTGGCCTGCGTATTTACAACGAGTACAAATTGTGATGCAGATTGAGACTAGACGATTTCCTAGGCAGATATTAATTTGGGACTATATTATGGGGAAGCACAGGCGAAGCACTGCTACTTGGGCGCAGAGATATCACGCAACACATGCACGACATACGCCGGTATGTTGACGGAAGTTTGGGGATTTCTTGTGTTGCTTGATATCTCAGCACCCAAGTAGCAATGCTTCGCCTGTGCTTCCCCATAATATAGTTTTTTGATCACTTTTACTCGGGACATGCTAGCTGGCAACATAGGATTCCATTCATTATGCTAAGCTAAGCTAGCGGTGACCATGCCAAACAAAAACAATGCATGCACTGAGACAAAAATGCATTTGCCCACATATCTAAATGTAGGAAAGATGTTGAATAAGCCCTTTTTCTAAAATCGGTGGAGTGTTCCTTAACAAGCTGTGGTTATATCACTTTGGATAGAAGTATTAATTAAATGGCTACTTATACTTCACATGAGTTTGATATATTTACATATGTTTCTATACATACATATTTTTCTCACAGGTTGTAATGTGAATGGAAGGGACATCCCGAATAGAATGAGTTTGCCATCAGGACCCCCGTGTGAGGGCAGATGTATATGTGTGGTAATTTGCGTTGGAAATTTTGCTTACCTTATTAATGTTTATTTTATTTTAATACATTTTATTTTAGGATAGCAGAAGAGCATGGCACTTGCAATGCAAAGGTCATGGATTCAATTCCCAGCGAATGCATGAAATTATAAAATGTATACCTTAACTGCAGTGTAAATCTTTTTTTTTTGAACAAAATTCAACCAAATGTTTTAAATTGACTTGGATGAAATGGTTTTCTAAAATAAAAAAATGAATTCTAGCAGAAGATTGTTAACTATTCTTCTTTCAGAATGGGAATATTAATTGCGTTCAGAACCCCTGCCCACCAACTCCCTGTCATAATCCAGTGAAGAGACCAGGAGAATGTTGTGACCGGTATTTTTTATAACAATTTTGGCTAAAATATTACACGAGACGATCATCTTACTGAAAAAAAAACTCTTTATTAATCAATTGGTTTTTAGATGTGTGGAGTGCAGAGATGAAAATGATGTATACGCAGATGGTCAAACCTTCGTATCCAGACAGGATCCATGCTTGATGTGTCGGTGCTCGGTGAGTGTTTTCTGTAAGTCACATTGGATAAAAGTTAAAATTGTGTAATAAATGTATAAACATTCGAATGTATTTGTATTTGAATGTGTAAATCCTGTTATAAAGGGTGGGCAAGTGTCATGTGAACCTACAAGATCTTCATGTCCGCCTCCGAGTTGCACGCATCCATCAAAGCCACATAGCCAGTGCTGCCCTACTTGTAACAGTAAAGAAGACAAACATCTCTTTCTTTTAAGATAGATCTTTCTTCCTCTCCTTCTCTAACATGCAGCATAATAACAAATCATTCCTGGATTCTAAACACATAACTAAAAAAAATTTTTTTTACTGTGTTTCAGCTTGTGAATATGAAGGAAGGGTTTATGAAAATGGAGAGTTCAGGCCTCCCGGTAGTGGTCCATGCATCCAGTGTACATGCAAGGTGAAACACACACACACACTTAGAGTGAAAATAGCTATTGTCAATCCAGTTTACAACAATGTTAATCTCTTTAATAATTTGTTACATTTATATAGCGCTTTTGAAGGCTCTCTATAGCTCAAATTTATGAATATTATGAAAAAAATATTGAATACATTTAAAGAATATATATGTCAAAAGACAAAAACTATGACTTAAAAACAAAAAGCTGCGTTAAAAAAGTCCAAAACTATCATAAAAGTACTATAGAATTAGCCCATGTTACTCATGGCACTATCTGGAGCCATATAATAGTTCTTTGTGAGGAACACACACAAAATTCAAGTTGTTATCTGCTTTGAATCTCATTTGCATATGTGCATATATAAACAGCACATAAAAACACATCAAACATATAAGTGGGCTATCACAGCCTGTGGATGGTTATCTTCCCCAAGGAAATACAAGTCTGTACTATTTCTCGTTGGGTATCCAACACAGGATAGCGCTCTACTACGTCGAGCTCCCGAACAGACCTGGTGAGGCCGATTCAACGCACACACACTCACACACACACAGGACTGGAACTGAATTTTCTATACATTTTTTCTTATCTTTGTGTATATTGTATATATTGGTTGTTTGGGGATTTCTTCTTCAATACACTTTGGGTTGACAACTATGCGGTTGTTATTGTGAGAATTTTATTTGACACCTTTAGAAAGAGGGATAAAGTACCGTGGTATTTTTATGTAAACTGCCTTTACCAGGCTGAGTGTGTTACAATGCTAGGTATTTGATTCTTGTGTGTTTTTTGTTTAAGGAGGGTAACGTGAGATGCCACCAGGAAAGATGCCCGGCTACGAATTGTGCAGTCCCCACTCCCGCCCCTCCTAACATCTGCTGCCCAGTGTGCAGAGGTAAGACACTGACACAGACACTGACTCACAGCTGACTCACTTTGGGGTCAGTAAGATATATATATATATAGATATATATATATATACTATATATATATATAGTTTTATTGAGCAAGGACTCATTAAATTGATTAAAATATAAAGACATTTATAATGTTTCTGAATGATCATGTTACACTAAAGACTGGAGTAATGATGCTGAAAATTCAGCTTTTCATCACAGGAATAAATACAATTTTAAAATATATTACAATAGAAAACTTGTGAATTATTTTCAATTGTAAGAATATTTCACTTTTTATGTATTTTTGGTCAAATAAATGCAAAGACATTAAATAAAATCTTACCAACCCCAAACATTTGAATGTTTACGTGTGTTCATTCTGCGTTTGTATTTGTAGGCTGTATGTCGAAGGACGTTCAGTATGAGGAAGGAGCCACGTGGAATGATGCAGGCAAAATATGTTCCTGCGTGGGGGGGCAGGTGATGTGTAGTCAAAACTGTGCACCGACCTCCGTGCCCTGCCTAGAACCCAACAGAGGTGAGAGAGAGAGAGAGAGAGAGAGAGAGAGAGAGAGAGAGAAGAAAAGACAAGACAAGACAAAGAAAGCAAGAAAAGTGAAAGATATGAAGGCTATCACAGTTGTCTACACAGGCTGCTATGTTTTAAGCATCATACAAAGTAAAAGATAGAAAGTAACTGATTTGAATAGTTGTCAAAAATATAGTTCAAATATATGCTAAATATATTTTGTAAACAGGGTGGCTAAAGGAAATACATTTTTCAATTTAGCTTCAAAAGTTAAAATTTGTATAATCAAATTTTGTATCATTTGAAATACATTTTAAAATATGTCTGAAAGCATTTAAATTAGATTTAACTAATTTTCCCTGGACAGTTCTCAATACTGAATACAAGTTATATATTATACATTTTTCACTGCAATCAGCTCATTGCCATGCTTGCTGGTATTTTCTGATAAATGTTTATACTGTATAATAGCCATGCTGCTTTAGATTTGCATAAGCTATCCTATTTGCACAAGTTTGCAGTCTGTTAAGAACACCTCACATTGTGATTGTTCCTGTAATGCCTACAAATGCTGGGTTTGGACCAGAGCCACAGAATATTCAAACTAAGAGGGTGTAACAGTCGCTAACAACAATAACAATCCATGCGGCAGGACAGATAACTATCAGAATAAGTTAATGAGAAGATGTTTGATGATTATATGACAGGTGATGAGTGTTGTGACACCTGTGGGCCGTGCCAGTACAAGCAGCGTTTGTATGAAAACGGCCAAACGTTCCAGGACCCGGATAATCCCTGTGTAACGTGCACTTGTCAGGTACGCACGATACTAGATCTTACAATTTATGAATGTTTGATACAAGGTTTTAATAGGGTTCAGGGTTTGTTGAATCGCTAAACATGAGTTTGAGCAACTCTGTTTAAATGTTTCAGTGTTAAGTGTTTAACGTTTTGATGAAATATGCTGTTCTTTCCTGAAAGTGGCTAGTTTGTAAACATGAATGTGTGTGTGTGTGTAGGACGGTCAGGCTTTGTGTGCTGAGCCAGAATGTAAACAATTGACGTGTTCTAATCCGTACACTCTTCCTGGAGAGTGCTGCCCCCAGTGTCCAGGTACACCTTCACTAACTAACCTCAGACAACTTGGTCTTAGTGTGCACGCGAACAGTTATTGTCTCATCTTGCCATTTTCTTCCCTTTCAAGACTGTGAATATGATAACCGCATCATTACTAATGGAGGTACAATTCCAAATCCTGAGAATCCATGCGAGGATTGTGTTTGCAATGATGGACGTGTGGACTGTGGGAATCACAAGTGTCCAAGGCCGAACTGCCACTATCCCCGTCCGGGGACATGCTGCCAAAACAACTGCAATGGTGAGAGCCTTAAACATCAAAATTCCTTTTGGTTTAATTATTCAGTTGTATTTTCACGTTTTACCTTAAAGGAACACTCCACCGGTTTTAGAAATAGGGCTTATTCAACTTCTTTCCTACATTTAGATATGTGCAAATGCATTTTTGTCTCAGTGCATGCATTGTTTTAGTTTGGCAGGGTCGCCGCTAACTTAGCTTAGCATAATGAATGGAATCCTATGTTGCCAGCTAGCATGTCCCTAGTAAAAGCTATCCAAAAAAAAAAAAAACCCACCTATTTACTTCTTGTGGCCTGCGTATTCACAACGAACACAAATAGTGATGCAGATAAAGACTAGGCAATTTCCTTGGCAGATATTGACTTGGGACTATATTATGGGGAAGCACAGGCGAAGCACTGCTACTTGGCTGCAGAGATATCACACAACAGTGGGGGGGGTTTTATCACTTTTACTTGGGACATGCTAGCTGGCAACATAGGATTCCATTCATTATGCTAAGCTAAGCTAGCGGCGACCCTGCAAAACTAAAACAATGCATGCACTGAGACAAAAATGCATTTTCCCACATATCTAAATGTAGGAAAGAAGTTGAATAAGCCCTATTTCTAAAAACGGTGGAGTGTTCCACATTTTCCCTGACCATTCACAGTTCGTCATCCTTTAATCGAACCAATTCATTTAGAAAAGTTGTGATTAGATACTTTATGTCTAATAAATAATATGTATGTTATAATATGTATAATTAAGCCAAAGTCATTTCACACTGCTGCCATTTTTGAAACTGTGGAATGGGGAAACTCTCCAAAACTGTTTGCCAAGCTTACAATTAAATTTCATATTTGAAATAACCAATGAAATCTGACAACCTGAGATTCTAATTCTGTAGTGACTCGATGACTTTACCAATCAACGATTGGATCTTTCATTTAGAAGGCGGGGCTTCCATATTTGACATTGCACTTCCTCCCATTCATAAGTACTACTTATATAGTCTATACATTCTTTGATTAAGCCTAGAATAGAATATTAATTCATTAGGTGCACATTTGACTCCTATATTTTGTGGAATCGTATTTGTTTGTGTGTCCATTTGAATAGTCTCAAATTGCTCTCTATTCAATGACATTTCTGTTTAGGAGAAATAAAACTCTTTCCTGTAAGTATATGCAAACCAGTCACTTATAAAGCTCATCTCCCTTTCCTTCAGGATGTAGATATGCAGGTAATGAGTATCTAAATGGAATGGAATTTCCACATCCAATGAACAAATGCAGGACATGCCGTTGCACCGTAAGTGTCTTTTACTCATATGCTACTGTTCAAATGTTTGGGGTTGGTGAGAAAGGAATCTTGATCATCAAGGCTGGATTTATTTGATTAAATATTATTACATTATTAATTTATTTTAATATTATACATTTATTTTATGAAATATTATTGCATTTTAAAAGAAGTGTTGTTAATGTAATTTATCCCTGTGATGTAAAGCTGAATTTTCAGAATCATTACTCCTTGGCTTCAACATTTCTTTTTAATTATCAAGGTTATTTTCAGGATCTTTGATGAATAAAAAGTTTTTGTAACATTATAATTGTCTTTACTGTGACTTTTGATCAATATAATACATCCTTGTTGAATAAATGTATTATTTTTTTCAAAGAAAAAAATCACACTGCCCCCATATTTTGAACGGTAATTGACAGCCATAGATATTAGAGTCATACTGTAGATCTGTGTTGTGTATCTGTGTGTGTTTTTCTGTAGAATGGTAATGTCCAGTGTCTGATGAAGCGATGTCCAGCGGTGCATTGTGCTGATTCGTTCATTCAGTCAGGAGAGTGCTGCCCCCAGTGTCCAGGTCACACTGCTGCTCTTATGCCACAATCACTTCATGTCTGAGTCATCTTAATTACAAAATGACAATTTGAAGATTTTACTCTAAGCTGTTCACGTGCTATTTACTAGCAACTCAAAATTACCATAATTGCAACATGATGTGACATCATTACACCCTCTTGTATATGTTCATGAAAGTGCTTTGAGTGTATGTGATGTGAATGTGTTTATCTCATTCCCTACAGCACCCCCTGCTGACTGCTTTGTTGAAGGACAGTATTACAGACACATGCAGCAGTTCCACAATCCCATTGACAGCTGTCAATCATGCTCCTGCACCAATGGGTCAATGAGATGCCGGCGCAGGCCCTGCCCCTCTGCCTCCTGCTCTCACCCCATAATTCAAGAGTGCTGTCGCACATGTGATGGTGAGACACTTCATAAAAACCCCTATGAAGAGCATGTGAGAGCATTAATGAGATACTTTTATTTAATGCAAGGGTACATTAAATTGACCAAACTTTTGAATGGCACCATCAAAACTATCACACACACAGACAAACACAGACACACATAGACACACACACACAGGGAAATAAGTATTTGATCCCCAAGCAAAATATGACTTAGTACTTGGTGGAGAAACACTGGTTGGCAAGCACTGAGGTAAGATTTTCTTGCACTTGGTCACCAGGTTTGCACACATCTCAGGAGGGATTCTGGTCCACTCCTCTTTACAGATCCTCTCTAAATCCTTAAGGTTTCATGGCTGTCAACTCGTAGTTTCCGCTTTCTCCACAGATTTTCTGTAGAATTAAGGTCTGGAGACTGGCTAGGCCACTGTATGACCTTAATGTGCTTCTTCTTGAGCCACTCCTTTGTTGCCTTGGCGTTATGTTTCAGGCCATTGTCATGCTGGAAGACCCATCCATGACCCATCTTCAGTGTTCTAGCTGAGGAAAGGAAGTTATTGTCCAAGATTTTATGGTACATGGCCTAGTCCATCGGCCCCTTGATGCGGTGAAATCTTCCTGTACCCTTAGCAGAGAAACAGCCTTCAACATTTCCCTCCCTTGGGAAGAATGCACGCCAGCGGAGGCAGTGTGATGCTTTGGGCAATGTTCTGCTGGGAAACCTTGGGTCCTGCCATCCATGTAGATGTGGATGTTACTTTGACATGGAGCACCTACATACCTAAGCATTGTTGCAGACCATGTACACCCTTTCATGGAAACAGTATTCTCTGGTGGCTGTGGCCTCTTTCAGCAGAATAATGCACCCTGCCACAAAGCAAAAATGGTTCAGGAATTGTTTGAGGAGCACAACAACGAGTTTGAGGTGTTGAATTGGCCTCCAAATTCTCCAGATCTCAATCCAATCGAGCATCTGTGGGATGTGCTGAACAAACAGTTGCCCCACTTCGCAACTTACAGGACTTAAAGGATCTGCTGCTAAGATCTTGGTGCCAGATACCACAGCATACCTTCAGGAGTCTAGTGGAGTTCATGCCTCGATGGGTCTGGGCTGTTTTGGCAGCAAAAGGGGGACCAACACAATATTAGGAAGGTGTTCATAATGTTTTTGGTGTATGTATCAGGGGCAAGGGAGGAAGTGTCCCCTCAAAAAAACTGGATGAGAAAATAATCGATTTTACAAAAGTAAAACATTAAAAAGTGTAGAAGTAACATTATCCAACAGCAGCACCTGTGGACATGGGTAAAGTTACAGTGGGAAGCTTGCCTCCCCTGAGCCAATTGACTTTTAACAGACACCCCAAAGCATGCAGTGAGTTTGATGGGTGGTAATTGAGAATGAATGTGGGGAAAGTCACATGAGAGGAGCCAATGGTATGATTGGATATAATCGGTTATGATTGGTTTGTGCGATAAATCCCGCCTCTTGTTTTCGTGCTTGTTCTTGAATCGGCTTTAATGGGAATTAAAAGTAAGTAAACAACTCAGCCACTTATATATCCCCACTTTATGTCATGTCAAAGTCAAACTTGAATTGGCCTGAAAACATGATGACTGGGTTTTTTCAGCTTGGGGAAATTAAAGGTACATCTTCATGTCTGTGAGCAGTGTGAACAAGCTTGATGACTGCTGAAAATAAGTTGACTATTAAAAAGAAATGCTTAACATTAGTTCACAAATAAAATATATTGTTTAAATTGTTACTGTCTTTAGTTATTATTTTGGAATAAATGTAAAAAATGCGTCAAAACACATTTAATTTCATTAAATGTATACTTGGTTTTAATAAACTAAACATTATACATAGGCTAATTAGTGGAAAATACAAAATAGAACTGTATTTGGTCTTACTTTTTATGCTATGTTTATTTAACCAGTAAAATTGTTGGGCCCGCCCAATCGTCCCAATGACGGCTTTACGATTAGCGGGTGGAGGTTTCTGCCGCGTTCTGTCTTTTCAGCAGGGCAAAGTAATTTAATTTCTCCAATTTATCTTTATCTGAGTATATTTTATCATGACCTCAAATTTAGGTCAGAATGCCTAAATTATTAGGTTATTTGTGTATCAGTTTAACTACACATTTGATTATTCTGTTTACCTCTTTACTATAATTGAAATCATTCATTCGGTTCTCAGAGTCGCTCAGGGTCCTCGCACTGGCCGTTATGCGGGCCCACGATCACAAACTCGCCAGTCCAATCATTAACCAGTGGTTATGACTTAAGCAATTTAGCAATGCCGTCCATGGTTGTTATTGTTAAAAAGTACCCATGTAGCCCCCTACAGTCGCCTATATATAACAACTTAGTTAAAGCTGAAACAGTAACCAGAGGTTATGACCAGTACTATAAAATAATGGCATATTATTTTAATAGTATTTGATCTGGACCCCTATAGTGAATGCGACTGTATAACAATTTAATGTCAAGTAGTTAGTCAGAAATCTAGAATCTCGTCAGATGTGAACATCCCCATGAACATCTAGAAGACACTCAGCATTACAGGCTGACCTGAATAAAGGATCATGCCTTGAGTAAAGGATTGCACACTGACGCTTCTGCAACATCCCTTAAATACTTACACCAAGACAGAAACCTCTTTCAAATGGTAACATGGGATCACAATTGGAATTTGCATGAATCAAGTCCTGTAAACCTGTAATCTACACCTTTTTGGCGGACAGGAGGTAAAGAACAATTGGCAGAGGACACACCTACCAAAAATAAGCAAAACTCTTAAAACCTTTGTGATCTTTTGCTTTACTTCTGTGGGAATGAGCGCTTTGTACCAGTCGCACTGAGACGTTTCAAATGACTCCAAACATGTATGATTCTGTATAGTACTTGTTCACATTTTGGGTGAATTTCAACATGTGGAGAGATGAGGGTGAGGGGGATGAAATGAAAATTAAGGTGATAAGGTGAAACTTTCACAAGAGAGAGTTCAAATGTTAATATTCCCGAAACATCCTTTGTTTTCTCAGGAGTAGTCGTTCCTTATTCCATACATCCCAGCATCTTACGGAACTAAGTGTAACAGGGACAAACATTTACATATATAAAGAAAAATGTAAGGACCTCCTTATTTTAAAATACCACAGCACACCACTGATATCTGTCTGTCTTTGGCTCTGCAGGCTGTCTGTATAATGGGAGGGAACACGCTAATGGCGCTACATTTGAGGATGCATCAGACCCATGCAGTACGTGTGTTTGTCGTGACGGGACAGTCACATGTGACAGGAATCAATGTCTCCGCAATGCCTGTCCTTTCCCTATACAGGACAGGTGCTGCCCACAATGTGATGGTACGTGTTTGCGTACATTTATAGATAGGACATTTATAAGATTTGCATGCAGAAAATTAAAAGAGTTGAGTATTATTGGTGGCTGTTTAAGTGTCTTATATATTATATAATTGATTTGATATCATAATTATTATTATAATTATGAGGGATTTTTTTTTCTTTCAGGCTGCATGTATGCAAATGTGGAGTACCTGAACGGTCAGGAGTTTGCAGACCCTTCTGATCACTGCGGTCGTTGCATGTGCATGAATGGTCACGTGACCTGCAATAGGAGGCCATGTCACAACCCAGGATGTACTTACCCCACCATTCGGCAAGACCAGTGTTGTCCTGTGTGTGATGGTACTGTATCACACTATGTCTACAGACAAAGTGCACTTTTAACAGAATTTTACAGTCATTCTCTTCTGATAAAATGAGAACAAAGTATTGGTGACTCATCCTGTACTACAATGATTTTTGCCCAATCACATGCTCTTTAGAATGAGAGTACCCCTTCCCTTCATAAAACCTGCAACTGATTTGTAAGTTGCAATTTAGGGTTCATGGCTGTGGCATAAGCAAATGACTCACACAGCGTGTGTGTGTGCGTGTGTGTGTGTGTGTGTGTTTATTGCACAGGCTGTCAGTTTGATGGAAGAGTTTATGCAGATGGTGAATCGTTCCCATCACCCACATCATCATGTGACGAATGCAGATGTTCTGTAAGTACACTCACAAACGCCAGTCATAATTATGTTTTATTTATTTTTTACATTTTAATACTATGTTTTTTCTATCTACCTATCTATTTTAATTTGAATACAACTATTCTATCTATCTATCTATCTATCTATCTATCTATCTATCTATCTATCTATCTGTCTGTCTGTCTGTCTGTCTGTCTGTCTGTCTGTCTGTCTGTCCGTCCGTCCGTCCGTCCGTCCGTCCATCATCTATCTATCTATCTATCTATCTATCTATCTATCTATCTATCTATCTATCTATCTATCTATCTGATGAATGCAGATGTTCTGTAAGCACGTGAGTCATAATTATGTTTATTTACTTTTTTACATTTTAATACTATGTTTTTTCTATCTACTTATCTATTTTAATTTTAATACAACTATTCTATCTATCTATCTATCTATCTATCTATCTATCTATCTATCTATCTATCTATCTATCTATCTATCTATCTATCTATCTATCTATCTATCTATCTATCTATCTATCTATCTATCTATCTATCTATCTATCTATCTATTTATCTGTCTGTCTGTCTGTCCGTCTATCTATCTATCATTTGTCTATCTATCTATCTGTCTGTCTCTCCGTCTATCTATCTATCATTTGTCTATCTATCTAACCGTCTGTCTGTCCGTCTATTTATCTATCATCTGTCTATCTGTCTGTCCGTCTGTTTGTCTATCTATCTATCTATCTATCTATCTATCTATCTATCTATCTATCTATCTATCTATCTATCTATCTATCTATCTATCTATTTATCTGTATGTCTGTCTGTCTGTCCGTCTATCTATCTATCATTTGTCTATCTATCAGTGTGTCTGTCCGTCTATCTATCTATCATTTATCTATCTAACTGTCTGTCTGTCCGTCTATCTATCTATCATCTGTCTATCTATCATCTGTCTGTCTGTCTATCTATCTGTCTGTCTGTCTGTCTGTCTATCTATCTATCTGTCTGTCCATCTGTCTATCTGTCTGTCTATCTATCTATCTGTCTATCTATCCGTCAAAAAATATGATGACATAACTTGTCATAAACAGTGTAACAAATTAGGAGGTTTGAACATTTGATACCTCAGTGTTTATCTATATTTCTGTCTGTCGCTCTGTATATTGTTCTATCTATCGTTTTATCTGTATAAAAATTATCTGAGTGTTTATGTGAATTAATGATGGGGCTGGATGTTTTTGCTGATCAGAGAGGTGAGGTTCAGTGTTCTCCTAAAAGCTGTCCCAGCACCTCCTGCCCTCACCCTCAGCGAGACCCCTGCACATGCCAAGTGTGTGAAGGCTGTCAATACCACAGTCGAGAATGTGGAAATGGGGAACGTTTCCCTGATCCCAACGATCATTGCCAGGGCTGTATTTGTCTGGTACACAAATAAACACCACACTTTTACCATAGTTTATCTTCAAAATGAACCGTATATCATTATAATTTTTTTTGTGAAATGTTTTTCTTGTTGCTGCTACTGTGTTTTAGTTTTATTTAATTTATATTTTGTAGAATGGAAGTGTATCATGCACACCCGTGTCTTGTCCGGAAGCACCCTGCAAACATCCCGTGCGTCCTCCAGGTGAGTGCTGTCCTGTGTGCACAGGGACATGTGAGCACCTGGGAAAGGTGCATGAGAATGGTGCCACATTCACCCCATCCAACGACCGTTGCTCTACCTGCAAATGCCTGGTGAGACCACCGATTTATAAGTGTACATTTATCGTAATAAATATAATTACACCAGTTAGTTTTCTGATTGTCACAAGAATTCATTTTTTATTATTTTATGCCAGCAACAATGGATAAATTATTAAAAAAAAATTAATAAAATATAAAACAAAAAATCTATTGTATTACAATATTTTTTGAGCATATACTATGTACTATTATATGTTCCCTCTCGAGTACCATGCAGATACCATAGTACTGTACATGAATATGGTAATCAAACAGTAATATGGTATACTGTATATCAACATACTGTATCCTGGTATTAACATCTGATACCATTACCGTACCATAGTATATTTTTAGCATAATGCAACTGTTTGTTTTTTCCAGAGTGGAGTCGTGTTGTGTGAGAGGAAACAGTGTTCTCAGCAGTGCACTCATCCGGTGCGGCATAGGCATTGCTGTCCGGTGTGTGACAGATGTCTGTTTGAAGGGCAGAAGTACGAAAACACACAGACGTTCTACGCCCCCTCTGACCCGTGTAGGCGCTGCGTGTGTCAGAGCGGCTCTGTTACGTGCACTGCGGTCACCTGTCCTGTGGTTTCCTGCCAGAATCCCGTCACCCCACCGGGACAGTGCTGCTCACAGTGTAGAGGTCAGTGTGTGTCCAAAAATGGTCAGTAGCAATTGGGATATATTTTGAAGGAGGATCCCAAATTGACTTATTATCAACAATATATCAACAATATATTAACAAGTGCCATTGTTATGCCTTGTTTTTTTCTACTGTCTACAATTAAAGAAAATAATTGAATATAATTTACAATAAAAATTAAATAAAACTTCTACACTGCTGCAACACGCTAGCAACAATGCATGAACTTCTACACTGCTGCAACACGCTAGCAACAATACATGAACTTCTACACTGCTGCAACAGGCTAGCAACAATACATGAACTTCTACACTGCTGCAACACGCTAGCAACAATACATGAACTTCTACACTGCTGCAACACGCTAGCAACAATACATGAACTTCTACACTGCTGCAACACGCCAGCAACAATGCATGAACTTCTACTGCTGCAACACGCTAGCAACAATACATGAACTTCTACACTGCTGCAACAGGCTAGCAACAATGCATGAACTTCTACACTGCTGCAACACGCTAGCAACAATACATGAACTTCTACACTGCTGCAACACGCTAGCAACAATGCATGAACTTCTACACTGCTGCAACACGCTAGCAACAATACATGAACTTCTACACTGCTGCAACAGGCTAGCAACAATACATGAACTTCTACACTGGTGCAACACGCCAGCAACAATACATGAACTTCTACACTGCTGCAACACGCTAGCAACAATACATGAACTTCTACACTGCTGCAACACGCCAGCAACAATACATGAACTTCTACACTGCTGCAACACGCCAGCAACAATACATGAACATCTACACTGCTGCAACAGGCTAGCAACAATACATGAACTTCTACACTGCTGCAACACGCCAGCAACAATACATGAACTTCTACACTGCTGCAACACGCTAGCAACAATACATGAACATCTACACTGCTGCAACACGCTAGCAACAATACATGAACTTCTACACTGCTGCAACAGGCTAGCAACAATGCATGAACTTCTACACTGCTGCAACACGCCAGCAACAATGCATGAACTTCTACACTGCTGCAACACGCCAGCAACAATACATGAACTTCTACACTGCTGCAACACGCCAGCAACAATGCATGAACTTCTACACTGCTGCAACAGGCTAGCAACAATACATGAACTTCTACACTGCTGCAACACGCTAGCAACAATACATGAACTTCTACACTGCTGCAACAGGCTAGCAACAATACATGAACTTCTACACTGCTGCAACACGCTAGCAACAATACATGAACTTCTACACTGCTGCAACAGGCTAGCAACAATACATGAACTTCTACACTGCTGCAACACGCTAGCAACAATACATGAACTTCTACACTGCTGCAACAGGCTAGCAACAATACATGAACTTCTACACTGCTGCAACAGGCTAGCAACAATACATGAACTTCTACACTGCTGCAACACGCTAGCAACAATACATGAACTTCTACACTGCTGCAACAGGCTAGCAACAATACATGAACTTCTACACTGCTGCAACACGCTAGCAACAATACATGAACTTCTACACTGCTGCAACACGCTAGCAACAATACATGAACTTCTACACTGCTGCAACACGCTAGCAACATTACATGAACTTCTACACTGCTGCAACAGGCTAGCAACAATACATGAACTTCTACACTGCTGCAACACGCTAACAACAATACATGAACTTCTACACTGCTGCAACACGCCAGCAACAATACATGAACTTCTACACTGCTGCAACACGCTTGCAACAATACATGAACTTCTACACTGCTGCAACACGCTAGCAACAATACATGAACTTCTACACTGCTGCAACACGCTAGCAACAATACATGAACTTCTACACTGCTGCAACACGCCAGCAACAATACATGAACTTCTACACTGCTGCAACACGCTAGCAACAATACATGAACATCTACACTGCTGCAACACGCTAGCAACAATACATGAACTTCTACACTGCTGCAACAGGCTAGCAACAATACATGAACTTCTACACTGCTGCAACAGGCTAGCAACAATACATGAACTTCTACACTGCTGCAACACGCTAACAACAATACATGAACTTCTACACTGCTGCAACACGCTAGCAACAATACATGAACTTCTACACTGCTGCAACACGCTAGCAACAATACATGAACTTCTACACTGCTGCAACACGCTAGCAACAATACATGAACTTCTACACTGCTGCAACACGCTAGCAACAATACATGAACTTCTACACTGCTGCAACACGCCAGCAACAATACATGAACTTCTACACTGCTGCAACAGGCTAGCAACAATACATGAACTTCTACACTGCTGCAACACGCTAGCAACAATACATGAACTTCTACACTGCTGCAACACGCCAGCAACAATACATGAACTTCTACACTGCTGCAACAGGCTAGCAACAATACATGAACTTCTACACTGCTGCAACACGCTAGCAACAATACATGAACTTCTACACTGCTGCAACACGCTAGCAACAATACATGAACTTCTACACTGCTGCAACACGCTAGCAACAATACATGAACTTCTACACTGCTGCAACACGCCAGCAACAATACATGAACTTCTACACTGCTGCAACAGGCTAGCAACAATACATGAACTTCTACACTGCTGCAACACGCTAGCAACAATACATGAACTTCTACACTGCTGCAACACGCTAGCAACAATACATGAACTTCTACACTGCTGCAACAGGCTAGCAACAATACATGAACTTCTACACTGCTGCAACACGCTAGCAACAATACATGAACTTCTACACTGCTGCAACACGCTAGCAACAATACATGAACTTCTACACTGCTGCAACACGCTAGCAACAATACATGAACTTCTACACTGCTGCAACACGCTAGCAACAATACATGAACAAAAAAGTGCCATTGTTAATACAGTGTAATAATACAATTTAATATTTTTTACCATGGTAGGATCATGTGTTTTCTCTTGGGTACCTGCACATATCATAGTACATACATATGGTATTTAAACAGTATGCTGTTATGGTATACTGTAAAATAAAAAACTTCAAGCTCTATTGAGATCAATTCAGCTCACTAGTCCCCGGAAAACTATCGTCAAAGATGATTGACAATTAGCATGTAGTTTGGATTGGTGGTATGGTTCTGTTCTGTGCAATAACTCCCAGCACATCCTTGCAGCCTAGCTTGGATAAGAATAGGGAGAGCAGTAATAACCCCACTTAGGATAAACAGAACAGAACCAACATAAAGTATTGCAGATATCATTAATGTCAATATTTAATGTACAGATTAATTCAGAAATTTAGTTTGATTCAAGGGGAATCAAAATACCAAATCCTGACTGGACAAGAGGAGGAGCTGGGTATGGAGGATGGTAAAGGAGCTCCGGAGAACGTGATAGCTGCTGATAGTACCGAAGGAGCTTATATATGATTGCTGTGATAGACATTGTATTTCTATTGGTAGACATGATCATCTGAGAGTCAGCTGATGCGAGCTTGACTAACGTGACCTGCCAGAATTGACGCTACGCTTGATTTTTTTTATTTTCTGGTCTGAGTTTGACCTGTGATCTCTTTGGCCTCACAGTATGTGTTCAACAAGGTCAGGAATATGAAGAAGGACAGAGCTTGACCCTCCCAACTGACCCCTGCTTGAACTGCACCTGTGTGGTAAGACACACAATACACAAGTTCAGCCTTTAGGATTTCATCCTCAACATCCTGCTGAGTCAAGCATGAGATTTGACTGATAGAAAGCTTCAGTGTTTACAAATGTGTGTTTCAGGATGGGGAAGTGAGCTGCGTAGGTCCTAGGTGTGCTAAACTGACCTGCATGCATCAGGTCACTGATCTGGGCTCCTGCTGTCCCCGCTGCAGAGGTACAGACACATCCGTTAGGACATAAAACATTACATTTTTTTCCCCTGACATAGACTTATAATGTTAGTCAAATTTCTTTGGGTCAGTTTAGTTTTTCATGATAATTGCCCGGCCTTACTGTGACCCTTAGGCTTAAACAATCTGCTTTTGCATCTGTACCTTTAAAACGTCTGAATACAAATTACCTCTTAGTTATGATATGCAATTTTTTTTGGTCATGTGTAAGTGAATGAAATACCTTGAAGATTAATGAATGACCCATTTTATGTTTTAAATATTATTATTTATTTTACTATAAATTACAGATTAATAAATGTTAAATGTATTACAGTTTTTCTCTATTGGTTTGGCTCATTTCTTGAAACAGAAATTACATTCTCAAAACAACATGGACAAGTCTCCAAACCAGTTGGCAATTGTTCACAACAGAGTAGCATTTCTCATTAATTTAAGCAAATTGCTAATGTCTAAGTACATGTCTCAATGTCTCAGTAACTCTTTGCAAATGATTAAGTACAGGTAGCCTACATTTATCACAATTTCCAAGTGAATAGATCTTGTTGAGCTAAACTGATTGTTTGATTCTCAGTCTAATGTTCGTTCGCTCCAAAACATATCAGCGTCATTTTATTGTATAGGTCATCACATGCACAATAGTCTGTTTGATTGTCAGAATTAGTCAAGAACATAATACCATACCATATATGAATCCATTGGAACATTTGATAAATTTGACAGTCAGGTGAAACTAGAAGTTGACTAACGAAGGAGGAGTTTCACACATCTTGGATTACTAATCAAACGGTTTAGTTACCTGACAGGTGCTTGTCCATGACCTTGAATGCTGACAAGCATGTATGTAAAGAGCTTGACCATGCAGGACCAGTACAATTTCTGAACATGGAGGCACCTGGCCAAGTAAATGAACAAGGGCAACTGCCTGCTTGAGGAAGAGGAAGAGTAAGGATGAGAGGGGGAGCCCCGTGGAGGAAGAGGGATAGAGAGGGGAAGAGGGAATGAGAGGGATAGAGAGGCAATAAGAGGGGTAGAGAGGGGAAGAGGGAATGAGAGGGGTAGAGAGGAGATGAGAGGGGTAGAGGGAATGAGAGGGGTAGAGGGAATGAGAGGGGTAGAGGGAATGAGAGGGGAAGAGGGAATGAGAGGGGTAGAGAGGGGAAGAGGGAATGAGAGGGTTAGAGAGGAGATGAGAGGGGAAGAGGGAATGAGAGGGGTAGAGGGAATGAGAGGGGTAGAGAGGGGTAGAGGGAATGAGAGGGGAAGAGGGAATGAGAGGGGTAGAGAGGGGAAGAGGGAATGAGAGGGTTAGAGAGGAGAAGAGGGAATGAGAGGGGTAGAGAGGGGTAGAGGGAATGAGAGGGGAAGAGGGAATGAGAGGGTAGAGAGGGGAAGAGGGAATGAGAGGGTTAGAGAGGAGAAGAGGGAATGAGAGGGGTAGAGAGGGGAAGAGGGAATGAGAGGGGTAGAGAGGGGTAGAGGGAATGAGAGGGGAAGAGGGAATGAGAGGGGTAGAGAGGGGAAGAGGGAATGAGAGGGTTAGAGAGGAGAAGAGGGAATGAGAGGGGTAGAGAGGGGAAGAGGGAATGAGAGGGGTAGAGAGGGGAAGAGGGAATCGGAGGGGTAGAGGGAATGAGAGGGGTAGAGAGGAGAAGAGGGAATAAGAGGGGTAGAGAGGAGATGAGAGGGTAGAGGGAATGAGAGGGGTAGAGGGAATGAGAGGGGTAGAGGGAATGAGAGGGGAAGAGGGAATGAGAGGGGTAGAGAGGGGAAGAGGGAATGAGAGGGTTAGAGAGGAGATGAGAGGGGAAGAGGGAATGAGAGGGAAGAGGGAATGAGAGGGGTAGAGAGGGGTAGAGGGAATGAGAGGGGAAGAGGGAATGAGAGGGGTAGAGAGGAGAAGAGGGAATGAGAGGGGAAGAGGGAATGAGAGGGGTAGAGAGGGGAAGAGGGAATGAGAGGGGTAGAGAGGGGAAGAGGGAATGAGAGGGGTAGAGAGGAGAAGAGGGAATGAGAGGGGTAGAGAGGGGAAGAGGGAATGAGAGGGGTAGAGAGGGGAAGAGGGAATCGGAGGGGTAGAGGGAATGAGAGGGGTAGAGAGGAGAAGAGGGAATAAGAGGGGTAGAGAGGGGAAGAGGGAATGAGAGGGAAGAGGGAAAGAGGGAATGAGAGGGAAGAGGGAATGAGAAGCGTAGGAAGAGGTAGACCTGGAGCAGGATGTGGCCGAAGAAGAGGAAAAAATCTAACCCAGATTATATCATTAGAAAAGTGGAAATGTTACAAGTGTTTAAGATTGAGAACAGCGGCGTATGGATGGCCAGGAGGGTGAGGACGGTGGCCAGGAGAGGGAGGGTGAGGACAGTGACCAGTGAAGAACTGTTAGTTGTGAAAGCTTTATTTACAGCACTGTAGGCTGCATATACTTTTCATTGTTTTTTGTTTGTGTGTTTATATTACAGTATATTATGCTGTATACATTTTCTTTTTACTCTGATGTTTGGAAGTTACTTCACGTGTGTGAATGATTATGGTAACAATTTCCTTGGCAGTATGAGTGCAACGTGTGATGTCAAACCTTGGAGGCTACTCACCCTAAAATCCTATTTATTTTTTTCAGTTTTATACACAATTGTATTCTGTTAGCTAGACAAAAAAAGTACAGTAACCATTGTCTATGAATGACTGGGCTAAGACTGAAAGGTGGACATGAGGGATATTTCAATGGTCCTCTGCCATAGTGACAAACCATCTAAACATTTTGACTTGCAATGCTTACACAATGCCAAAGGGACGAAGCATTTTGGGGGCACTGACTGTTTAAATGAGAAGGAAATTTAGTTTTGACACATGAGTGAACAGTTTTGGGAGAGGTATGAGCTTTTCCAGGTGAACCATGGTGTTGTGCCGAACCATCCACGTTATTTTGGCAAAAGCACCAAAAGTGTTGAGAACGTTTGGTCTGTTTCAAGAAATGAGCCAAAGCAAATGAGAAGGATCTTTGCCATTTTGGTGGCACTGACTATTTATATGGGAAAGGAATTTAGCTCTGAAGCATGAGTGAACAGTTTTGGGAGAGATATTAGCTTTTTGCAAGTGAGCTATAGTGTTGTGCTGAACTGTAAGACTGTTTTGCCAAATGATCTTACAATTTTGAGAATGTAATTTCTTTTTCAAGAAATGAGCCAAACCAATGGAGAAAAACTGTAATAAAAATACATTTAATTTATTAAATTGAAATTAATATCTCTTTATGACTGTTTAGAGGAATCAGTTTTTTGTGAATAGACTTTCAACGGAAGGTCAGAAATCTCTTCTGTTTCTTCATTTATCTTCATTTATTTTCCCGAAGATGGATTTAGATTTCTTTTTTGGGTGCACTATCCCTTTAAGATCATACTTTGATTGATTTTAAAATAAGTGCTACTAAACCGAGCTGTCTCTCTCTCAGGCTGTTTTTATGATGGTGTTGAGCACCTTGAAGGCAGTACCTGGTTTCCATCCAGTGGTCCCTGCATGTCTTGTATGTGTGTGGATGGAGTGACCACCTGCTCGGACGTCCACTGTCTCTCCACCTGTCTAAACCAGATCAGCGTCCCGGGAGAATGCTGCCCAGTGTGCGCTGGTACAACTACAATCCCTACAAACAGTTACCCACTTTATATTAGGTGGCCTTAACTATTATGTACTTACATCAAAAAATAAGGACAGTGTACTTATTGTGTTCATATTGAATTGCAAAACACTTTTGCTGATATTGAGGTGGGATACAGGGAAAGTTAGGGACAGGTGTGGTGGTATGGGTAAGTTTAAGGGTAGGGTTGGGTGTAAAGGAAGTGTCAACAGTGTAATTATAAATATAACTACAGAAATGAATTACAGATGTAATTACATGCAGGTATTTTTTAAAATGCAAGTACAATGTAAAAACATGTATGTACACAATAAGTGCATTGTATTAAATGATTAATTTAAATGTTAGTACATAGTAGTTAAGACCACCTAATATAAACTGGGTCCAACAGTTTTGTGCATGCATAGTTTTGTTTTGGAAGTTTAACGTTTGAAAAGTGTTCGTTTCTTCTGTCAGACTGTGTGTTTGAAGGCCGTGTGTACGGCCCTGGAGAGAGTTTCTACCCTTCCGGTGACCCCTGTCAGATCTGCACCTGTGAAGTATGGCTCATCACAACATCTTGTGTGCATATGCTGGTTTGCTTGCTTTACGGTGTTGTGTATGTGTTGTAGGTGATGCCAGACGGGGAACAGCACTTACGCTGCTACAGGAAGCAGTGCCCGCGTCTGGTGGACTGTCCTAAACACAATATCCTATACAGCTCTGACTCCTGCTGCCCTGTCTGTGCACGTTAGTATGGACAGATTTTCTACATTGCTGTGCTATTGTTTTGTGTTTCTTGTATAACTAAATAGTCTCTTGTTTTCTCACATATTAAATTTATTGGTAACGCTTTACAAAAATGTAAATAAAAAAGAGCAAAAGCATATTTATAAGATATATTTGTTCATAATACAATTATATAATTACATTAATGTATTGTTAGTTTGTAATACAGTACTTAATGTTAACAAAATGAACCTTATGGTAAAGTTTTTCCCAAATAATCTAAAGACATATTGTTGTTATCTTGTGTACTAAATCTATAAAATAATTGAAATAAAGCTGAAATAAATTGCTGTTGCAATTGACTTAAATAAATAAGTGTTAGTTAAAGTAATGTTACTAAAAAGCTAAATAGAAATATTTAAAAGAACAAAAGAAAGTTATAAAAGCACATGACAAAATTACTAAAACTTAAAGTTAACTGAAGAAAAAGCTAATTAAAGATACTAATAAATAATATAATAGTATATTATAGTATGTTTTTCATGTCCATTTATTTATTTATGGAATGAATGGGATATTGTACATTTAGCCGGTCAATCAAGTATTCCTGGTCATGGAATAATAACTGTTTATTTTGCTAAAATGAGCGGTGGGCTGTCGATCCTATTGAAAATAGATTGTATTATATGCCATATTTAATTTGAGATGCGCAAAAATTACATTTTTAGTGATACAAGTCATGTGAATTTTCTAGTTGAATCCAATTTTCAAAATGTTTTTCTCTACACTGAATTTTTTTTAGGTCAGACATATTTTCAGTATTTGTCATTTAAATTATTAAGTCTCCACTTCACAAATGCAACATTTTGATCAAACTATATTTATGACAGACTTTAATTTTTATCAAATTAAATATAATATATTGACTAAGATCTATAGCATTGATTAGCATAAGATTAAAGGTGCACTATGTAACATTTTTGCAGTAAAATATCCAAAAACCACTAGGCCAGTGTTATATATTTTGTTCAGTTAAGTACTTAGAATATCCCAAATTGTTTCCAGCTATTTATAAATCGTGAGACATTGCTATTTTAACCAAGGAGCTATGCGTGTGAGGGAGTCGCCTGTCAATTGCGTCATATCTGCGTTACCCTCGGTTTCCGGTTTTATTTTGCAGAAATGCTTTACTCTCACTGCAGTGTTCAACAAGGGTCACAGCAGCCGAGTGAACGTCATAACTTCCTTTTCAACACACTCAAATATATCTAATATGATAAACAGAGCTGCGTTACCTCATACTTATGACTGGAAAAGCGGAAGTGGCATAATGACAGTCCCGCTCTTCAATCGCTCCTGCGGCCTTGCTCATCTTCACAACACTCGGCCCTTCTCTGCTTCATCTACTGTAATGTTAATAATGGCATCCATGAACATGATTTCTGCCCGAGTCCTATCCTGACTCTGTGAGGTGAAGACCACATGTGAAGTCCCAAGATTCTGCGCTCAAACGTGGCGTCATCAAACTACGCCTTTGTTTTGAACAGGCGATCTCTAGCGCACGGAAAAGTTACATAGTGTAGCTTTAAACAATATGAAGAAGTCTTTTCAAATCTTAGTTGAATCATTTGATAGTGGGATGATTGTTTAATTCATGTGGTTTCAGAGCCCCTCAGTAACT
Organism: Gobiocypris rarus; assembly: GCA_023029165.1. Classification (NCBI taxonomy): domain Eukaryota; kingdom Metazoa; phylum Chordata; class Actinopteri; order Cypriniformes; family Gobionidae; genus Gobiocypris; species Gobiocypris rarus. The sequence goes on from CM040918.1 coordinate 18,517,918, forward strand.
GCACAGCTACGCTGATCGGTAATGAAGTGTTGGCCACTGATGATCCGTGTTTCACCTGTCAGTGCAAGGTATCCAAACGCACTGCTGTTTTGTAAAGCCATGTGCATTGATATGGAATGATAATGATGTTTGTGTTTAGGATTTGACGTGGACGTGTATTCATCGGGGCTGCCCTCCTATCAGCTGCTCTCTGGATGATCAACACACACCCCTGATTCCTGCTGCCCGTCTGTGATGGTACAGAGTCTCGCTATCATAAATATTGCAATGTCGCTTCTTCCAGTGATGTGTGCTCACTTGTATATGTGTTTATCTCAGAGTGTGTATTAGAGGACGACAAAACCCATGTACCAAACGGCCAGAGATGGACGGACAAGGAGAATGAGTGTATCACCTGCATCTGCCATGTGAGGAAATTGAACTATCAGGAAACCATTTAACAAGAAACACAAACACAATTTAAAGCAAAACACTAATTTTGATGGTTTTATGCTATTTTTTAAAAAGCAAACTGACAGGTTATGTCAGTTTTATCAGGAAGTTGTTGTTATGATGCTTTTAAATGTGAAAATTCAATTCAAGTTTATTTGTATAGCACTTTTCACAATAGGCCTACATATTGTTTCAAAGGAGCTTTTCAAATGTATGTTTTCAATGTTACAAATTTTAGGAATTTCTGTTATCAGTCAGAGATGAGTGTGTCAAAGTAATGAGCTATAGTAGTTCATCATGTGGTTAGTTAACATGTATTCAGTTAACAATGAACGTGTTAGGTAGCAATTACATCTTGTGTACAATATGAGGATAATATACCAAATATTTAATCGTTTTGTAAGTCAATGCACATTTGGCATCATCCCCAGATAACATTCTCAGAACTTTTGTTAGCGTTCTGGTGAGGTTCTCGCAAAGTTATGAGAGAGTCCCCCTGGTAATGTTAATAGAAAGTTAATTTGTAGTTATCCTGTCTTTAAAAATGTTCTCAAAGCATTAGCACTAAAACGTTATTTATACGTCTTTCATAAAAACATTTGGACGTTCATCCAATTTTTTTTAAACGTTACTACTTACTTTCAAAGCGTTAAACATTCATGAAGTGATGTTCTCATAATGTTTGTAAAATGATAAAATGGAGCGTTCCCTTTAATGTTTTTGCTAACCTTTGCATTAACAAGAAAAAAAAACATTAAAAAAAAATGGATGTTTTAGATGTTCAGAGAACATTCAGAAATAATGTTTATAGTCACATTTATTGATTGTTTAATGCAGTAATTTTAAAGTAATTCATGTGTGTGTGTTTTAGCAAGGGCACATCGAGTGTGATCTTCAGGAGTGTCCTCCTCTTGATTGTCCGGATGGATCAGTCAAAGTGAAGAACCCTGGGAAGTGCTGTCTAGAGTGCAAAGGCATCACAGCTGTAGTGCACTACATAGACACTGATGCACAGTGTGCATATGAGGGACAGCTGTACAGCCACAATGACCACTGGGAGGTGGACAAGTGTACATCCTGCGCCTGTGTGTTTGGAGACGTGCACTGCCAAACCCAGAGGTGCCCAACGCTCACTTGTGCCTCGGTGAGATGACGATATGCACCTTTGAGGTTATATTAAGAGGACTTCACATAGTTTGAAACCTGTTGACAAGCTTTTACATAAAGGTCCCAGCGAGTCCTTAAAAAAATCTTAAATTCGGTCTTAAATATCTTATGGTATAAGAAAAGTCTTAATTATCATTTCAACAGGTCTTAAAGGGATAGTTCACACAAAAATGACAATTACACCATGATTTACTCACCCTCAAGTCATCCTAGGTTTATATGACATTCCTCTTTCAGACGAATACAATCGGAGTTATATAAAAACATTTCCTGGCTCTTCCAAGCTTTAGAATGGCAGTGAATGGCTGTTTCTGTTTTGAAGTCCAAAAAAACTATCCCTTTAAATTTGGGGACCTGGCCTTACGATGAGGCTTATTGTGATAACTAAATAAAAAAATGAATATGCAATCAAAAATGTAGAATAATATGGTTCTATAATATTATATTTAATAATATTTTACTCATCCCTTTTCTTAAAAACAATATTTTTAAAATGATAAACTTCACATTTTAGACTTTAAACCAATTTTGTCAAAACTTGTATTATTTGAACTGTAAAGTTGTTTAAATAATTGTTTTTACTGTCATTTTAGTTTTTTTACAGTAATTTTAGGATGTTTACCATAAACAGTGACCTACAACCCCCTCAAAATATGGTTTTAATTTAATTTATGCACATTTATGCAAAAAAAACAACATTTGATTGAAATCCTGCAGTCTCACAAACCAGTATACAACTATATTAGTGAGAACATTTATGACTGGCAAGGACTTCTCGGGGCTCTCTCAGGTATAATATATCTGGATATATTTGTGTGTTTGCAGGATGAAACTCTGGCTGTAGTTCCTGGAATGTGTTGTCCTCACTGCATTCCCCACCCCGCCACCTGCATTGTGTTTGGAGACCCTCACTATCGAACGTTTGATGGAAAGATGGTGAACTTCCAGGGAACATGCACATATGTTCTGGCTCAGGACTGTACGGGAGGAGACTTCAGGTGCTCAGAATATTCTCTTACTCACGTCTACACTACTGTTCAAAAGTTCAGAGTCAGTACGATTTTGTGTATTTTGTTGTTTTTTTTTGGTATTTTTTAAAATGTACTTTTATTCAGTGATGATGCATTACATTGATCAAATATGTCTGTAAAGATATTTCTAATGTTACAAAATATTTCACATTCAAATAAATGCTGTTCTTTTGAACTTGGATCCATCAAAGAATCATTACCCAACTTTTGAAGAGCAGTATATACTGTGCATTTGAAGGGATAGTCACACAAAAATGGAAGTGAGCAACATAAAAATCAGCACAAAACAGACACATGTGCGTGTGGTCCACAAAGATTGCAATATCTGAAATTCTTGTCCTTGTGGTGTGTGTGTGTGTGTGTGTGTGTGTGTGTATATATTCCAGTGTCCATGTGTCTAATGATGACCGGGGACGTAGGGGAGTGTCTTGGACTAAAGAAGTGACCGTGTTTATTGGAGATGTTGTGGTGCAGCTGTTTCAGGACTGGATTGTCAAGGTAATATTCCTTGTAGGCCTGTTCACATCAAGAATGATAAATATAACGATAAATATATTGGCATCCACAGCAATTCACTAATGTTTTGTTTACAGGTGTAAATGGGCCTTTACAGTGCTATTTCACAATACTTATAATACACCATATAAATGTTATTTTTTATATATATATACTTTCTGACTATTTTTGTTTAGTATTTTTTTATAATGTTTTTAGTTTTTAATTCACTTATGATGGAATGTTCACTATATAAAATATGACCGAGTCATGATGTCATTGTCACAGTTGCATAATAGTTTGTGATTGGTATTGTATTTCTAATGTGATGAATATAATAGCTGATATAATTATCTAAATCAGGGATTCCCAAACCTTTATGTCAACCAAACCCGCTTTGACCTAAAACATTTACTTGAAGATTTTAATTTAATATTTCACTATTTTAAAAACACATTTGTTTACAGTTCTCTAGTTTTGTTTAATGGTCACATGAAATGCAGGTAAATCTTTTTTAGTAAGTGTTTTATTTAGATTTTGTTTTTATTATTTATTTTAATTTTATATTTTTTTTATTTCATTAATAATCAGCTTTTCATCAACTCGCGCAGTTTCTTTGTGAACCCCAGATTAGTGACAACCCTGATTATCAATTTACCTTCAGCTTTTCTTTAGACACTTTTATTCTTTAGACTCTTTTTGAGTGTTGAATATTGACAACTTTGCTTGTTTTCTTCCTTTTCTTCGATCCATCAGGTTAATTATCAACCCGTGTCCCTGCCGTTTCTTATAGAGCCGTATGTTTACCTTGAGCGCAAGACCAACACCATCCTTCTGAACACTAATGTTGGGCTGAAGGTACAGTCTCTGTATGAATTCACTCTGGGTTCAATCTTCTAAAGGAAAGAAACATTAGGAACAAGATCTCCTTAATATGAAGTGTTTCTTTATTGCAATGAGATGATGTTTGGAGAAGTTTCTTACTCATATTTTTCTCCTGAGAAAAAAGACCCTGGTAATCTAGAGCTCAGATTTTCTAAAATGCTTAAGATCAAACTGAGATTTTAATATGAATTCAAATATTTCTCATCAAATTCTTCCCAGACCATGGTATCTCTATGAATTGCATTTGAATTAATTTGTAATATTTTATATTTAGTTTTGATAGCATTTTTTATTTGTCTATTTGATGATTATGATTTAAGGTGTTGTGGAATGGCCGGTCTCATGTGGAAGTTAGCGTACCTGGTACCTACAAGAAGCATATGTGCGGTTTATGTGGCAACTTCAATAACTTCCCTCAGGACGACATGAAACTTCGCAACGGACAAATAGCCAAATCTGAGGCAGCTTTTGGAAACAACTGGAAGGTTAAAACACTAAAATATCTTCATGCTGTATGTGATTGATATGTGGTTTTGTAGTTGACAGAAAAAGTAGAAATGAACTGTCTTTTGCCCCACTGTCTTTTTCCCCACTGAAAAAGAAAGTGGGGAATGTGGGAAGGGGATTGGAATGTGGTCATTTTCACAAAAAAAATCCTTGTTTGAATACCAAGGCTCAACATGTCTGAAGAATGCATGCTAGCCACACAATCTTGTATTATAATTAGTTATTAATGTATTTCAAATGTTAAATATTATTTTCCTTGCAGGTGGGCAGTGGAAATTCAAGTGTTCAGTGTTCTGATGTGAAAAACATTGATCCGTGTAAGGAGGCTGGATACTCCGCCCGTAAGACTGCAAACGCTCGCTGCAGAGTGCTGAAGTCGGCCATGTTTGAGCGTTGTCATAAGGTGGTGCCACCCGAGATGTTCTTTGCATCATGTGTGTATGATCTATGCGCCTGCGGTTCCAATATGGACGAGTGTTTGTGTGACGTGTTGGAGGCTTACGCGTCCGAGTGCCGTGAGGCCGGGGTTATCCTGCAGTGGAGGTCGCCGACACTCTGCGGTAAGTGAGATATATACTCATGCAGTTAACTGTCACCACACTCTTTGAGCATAGACCCCAACTTAAATGGTTGTAATTCATTAATGCTTGAGAATGCTAAGTTTGGTCTCTTTTTAAAGGTTATTGTGGAAAGCACTTCAAAAAATTAAAGTGTAAAAAAGTTTTAACATTTTAAGTTTAGTGTCAAACAAATGTACTGTACTAAACATTTTTGTATTTTATAAAAAAAAAACATTTTACTAAATAATTTTTACTCTAAAACTGCCAGAAAATCATATTCCATTGAATTTCACCTGTGATAAATTAATACAGTTCTTTCATAATGTCACTTCTATCACAAATCAGTCACCAATAATGGAACCTTGAGTCTCAGACCTTTCCGACGATATGTGTTTTGTGAAGATTAGAAGTTATTTTGAGTAAATAAATTGTTAAAATAAATGTTGTAAACTGTTGTAATGGTAAAAACCTTCTGAATGCGCCCTCTCCACCAGAGTACAACAATCTCCGTAGCACACTTGTTGCTTGGTGATTGGAAGAGTGATGGCTGTGTGACCACTCGGCTCCGAAGCAAAAATCTGAGTGGATGCATGCCGCCATCTTATATACCCGTATTTGTTGTGCTTTAGTGTAACACCACCCTTTTTCTTTTCTATCCCTGCAGCCGTGGGTTGCCCGCTGGACCGTGGTTTTGTGTTTGATGAGTGTGGGCCTCCGTGTCCTAAGACGTGTTTTAATAAAGACGTGCCACTTGGTGTGATCGAGGCTCACTGCTTTAAACCCTGCGTGCCAGGATGCCAGTGTCCCGCTGGACTGGTAGAACACAACGCCCATTGCATTGCTCCTGAGAAATGCCCTAAAATTATCCATGGAAAATTTTGAGACCCTTAAACTGTGGAGTCAAATCAGTTTTCTAAATCTCACTGAATCTTGGTTTTAATAAATGATATGAGATGATTAACTAAAACAAGCTCTTGAAGTCAACATGAAATCAAAATTTGCCTCATTTCTTCATATTGCACTTTCCTGGTCTTATTCTATCAAGACCAATTCAAATTACACTGACAGACGTCCACCAACGGTAACCGTTTGTTAATTCGCAGTTTGTTGGAGTGTAACATGGGAATATCTGAGAAGTGACTTACTAATCGGGTGATTGAGTATGAATTGGCCTTAAGATTCATTAGTGCACATTCTTTCATATAAAAACTTGCTACTTTTCAGCTGACATCACAAATCCCTCTTACTCATCAACCCTTGTTCTTACAACATCTGCCTCCAGATTTTTACAATCCAATAATTTCCTGATAGATAAAAGGCCCATCCTACATTTTTCTTTTCGCTCAGAAATACATAAGATTTCAGGTATAGTGAGATGCAAATGAAGTTTTGTATTGACTTTAAAATGCTTGAGCTTAAAGCTAATTTAATTTGTACTTTTAAACCACATAAACAATCCTCTACTGTATACTGCATTTCGTTTTTTGTTTTTTTGTTTGTTTGACTGGTGCTACTCTCTGTGAGTGTTTCTGACACTGTGTTAACCTGTGTTAAATTACACTTTATCAGTTACATATCCACTAATAGGAGAATATTTTGAGCCAACTGGACAAAGTTTTCTTCTTTCTTTCACCACAGATGCAAAGAGGAAAAAGCATTTTTGAATCATCACGAGGTTTCTTTTATAGCATGGTCGCTTGCCATAAAATATCAAGATAAAAGATAATGGCTATTAAGATTATTTCCTCTTCAATTTGATATTTGTTGTGAATGAGTTGAACAATTTGGAAAAAACATCTGCATAGGTTTTGTTTTGTTTTGTTGCACTGTTTTAATTAGTCTTTTTTGCTGTTGGACTGTTGTTGAGATTTATTTTTTTCACTAAATACAGAGTTTTATAAACAATGTTATTACACTTGATAATTGTATTTACAATGTTGACAAAAAGAGCTAATCTGATATATATCAGGTGCATTGACATTCATCATTATTTGTATGTCATATTTAATGTATTCTCCTATTTACTGTGTTGCATTATTACACCAAATCCCACCTTTACTTCTGTGCTTGTTCTTATTGTTGTTATTGTTGTTCTTATTTTGTCACTATTTTATTTTGAATATTAACTTTTGGGGGATTTTATAAAATAAGATAGCACATAAATAGCTAGCCAATTTTGATTAAGATTTAATTTAGATTTACTGTAAAATGGGATATTTGCTCAAACAATATCATAAATTTATTGTGGTCTTACAATATTTGTGTCGTCTTAATTTTCATCAAAATTATATTTCTTCAACTATGATATAAAGCATAAATGTTATTTTAACTTCATGTAAAAGTTAAATGTTTCAACTTAACTTAACCAAAAATGTAAGATTTACTGTAGGATTCAGCCTGGCTTTTTATATATATAAAGTAGCTGATTGAGTGTCATGATTTGTCTGAGGAAGAGTGTGGTCAGCACACTGAGCTACCTCTGTAATCGGATCCTAATGGTTTCCTCAGCAACAGACGTGGCTTTGTTGTAATCATGCATCATTCATGAAGATCAACTCATTGAACAAGTAAGACACTTTCTCTTTTCAAGCTGTAATTATAAGGTAGAACTATCTGTTATGTTTGTATTTAATATTTGCATTATGATGTACAGCAAGAACACATTTCGTTCAAGGTGAAATTGAGTTTATATGAAATGCCTTGTCTTTTTTAGGATGGAAGAGTGTTTGCATTTAGTTTGTGAGACCATCGGTGTACATGAGGATGATGAGATAGGCATGAATGTCATCTGTTCCCTTTATGAGAGCGTCTTTCTTATCACCGCCAGCCTGGAGGACACAAAGAGAGCCATTTCACAGGTGAACTTTCGGAAAACACAGACATTCGGCTCAGAATCTCATGGAAAAAGAAGAATGAGAAAGAAAAGGCGAAGTAGGAAGAAATAAGAAATGTTTAATGTGATATCAGAGTTTAATGTGTTCAGGTCAGAGGTCAGAGTGGAGGGTTGTCATGTTCAGCCAGAGGAGTTCTGCATGTTCTCCTAATGATGGAGAAACAGCGGGAGAACAGAGAAACGGTATTTATTTAATGTCATTCCTTTTATATTTCTCTAAAATACTCACTTTACTTTATTTATTAAGTTCCGTATCAATGGTATTGTCATGGTATTGCTTCTGACCTATAAGGCCCACCTAAATTGTTTAGCTCCTGTGTCTTTAACTGGCATTCTATGAAGTAACAGTACATCCTTCTAAATGCAAATTGTATTCTAAGAGAGTCTGTACAGATTTTTGGTCCAATAAGTCTTCAGTCTTATCTGAATTTAATAGAAGAAAATTACAGTTCATCCAATTATTCATATCTTTAACACAGTCTGACAACTTAGATAATTTAGATATTTTATCTGGTCATGATGAAATATACAACTGAGTATCATCAGCAAACTAATGCACCAAGTGGCAGCATATACAGTATATTGAAAATAGCAGAGGACCTAACACAGATCCATGTGGCACTCCATAATTTACTGATCGATTTTTCCCAATTTAAATAGACAAAATGGAAATGTTTTGATAGGTACAATCTAAACCACCTTAATGCCTGACCCTGAATACCATTGTAATTTTGTTGTCCATCTAAGAGTATTTTGTAATCTATAGTGTCAAACGCAGCACTAAGATAAAGTAAAACTAGTATTGCAAAGCAGCCTTGGTCAGAAGCTAGAAGTAAGTAATTTGTAATTATCTGTGCAATGATGGGGCCTAAATTCAGACTGAAATTTGGGGCACAATAGAGCGGACACAACTTTCTCAAGTATTTTAGACAAATGTAAGATTTGAAATGGGTCTGTAATTTGCTAATTTGGATCTAGTTGTGGTTTCTTAATAAGAGGCTTAATAACTGCCAGCTTGAACGATCTTGGGACATTTATCCAGAATCGTGCAGCTCTAACACACACGCACACATGCACAGGCGCACACAAACACACACATACACACACACACACACACACACACATGCACACACCCACACACACACACACACACACACACACACACACAAACACACACACAAACACACACATACACACACACACACACACACACACACATAAAAAGGGTCAAACTGTGAAGTTTTTTTTTTTTTTTATTTAAATATGTGAACTGTTTATGATTTTTGTAGCTGTACTGGGAGCTCCAGATGTTGAAGGCTGGTAGAATTGATCATAATCTCAAACAAAACACACAGTCCTCAACAATCAACTTCATCTCTAAACAACTGGTAAAAAAACAAATTTATACAAATTCATATATAAATGTATATATTAGATATGGAATCATTTACATATATTATATTATATATTTGTAGAAAGGTGTCTGATAAATATATGTGTTCATACTTTGTGATATTCTGTATTGTTTTCTTCTAGGAGCAGGATCCAGAGCAGTTTAGTATCTTGTGTCTTCAGAATAGGGCCAAGAGACTTTACACCAGGTCATTTTAAACAGACGCTCTTTCATTAATTTTTGTTACACTCACAAATTTACCACATATTCCTCCTGCTTTCTGATCCAGACTTGTTCTTGATGGTGTTTGGAGTGTCCTACCATCTCTTTCTCAGAGGAACACTGGCATCATGCGCCCGGGCAGGATCTCTCCCAGCAGTACTGACATCCTCCAACTCCTGTACTACAAATATGACGTCATCAAAGAGCTCCTGTACAGAGAGATGTTACAGGATGAGTATGGTACAAGATATTCAGAGTACTCAAACACTTCCTTTCAAAGAATAGTTAAAGAAAGTTTTTTTTTCACATCGTTAAAGGTGTTGTTTGGTGGGACTCGATGTCAGCGTGGGATCAGTCGGATTGTGTGTGTGAACTGGGAGCGTATGTAGAGAAAGCTTTTAGACACAGAGACCTTCTTCAGCTGTGTGGGCTGCCCGGGGCCCTCCGGTGCTACAGGTACTACTAGCTATTTGTGCATCTGTAAGTTTATGTGTTGATCTTTGAATCTTCCATTATATATTTGCTGTGTAAACCCAAATTATAAAATTACATGGTAACACTTTATTTGAAGCCTTTATGTATAATGCATTATAAATGTATTCACAATGTACGGTCAAATATATTCTATTTTTAATAAACAATTGTAACCAGTTAAAATGCATTACAATGTTTGCAGATTCTTTGTTGCATCTGAAAATGTGTTGTTTGTCATGTTATTTAATGCATTATACTTTCTGCATTATATATAATGGTGTAACAATTAAAAGGTAAGAATTATAATGCATTGTAACTGTGGTTACAATTATTCATGATATCTTAAGCATTTTAAGGTGCATTACAAGGCATAACTAATGCATTAAAATACTTTTATTTTTCTATATAAAGGCTTTAAGTAAAGTGTCACCAAAATTCATTACTACTTAATTGTATTTGATAAATATGGTAGGAGCTGTGGTTCTGTGTTCTTGCGAGGCTGTCCTGAGAGCGGTAAACCTAGAGATCAGGCTTGGTCATCCAAACCAAGGGAACAGGCTTGGTCCGCTCTCATCTTCCTGTCGGAGCTGGAGTCACATTATCAAGATGAGAAGGAAGCAATCAGCGCGCTCATGAACAGGTCATTCAGTTGTGTTCATTGGTTGATGAATTCTAATAAATGTACGTGATTGGCTTATAGTCAAGGTCGATTACACCAGACAAGTTGATGAACTGAAGAAGAAAACTAACCATAGAAGAAGACAGTTTTATGATTTTTCCAACTATAATGCCCCTACTGGCAACCCTGAGAATGCAACACAATGACATAAGAAATTTGAGCATGCATAACTAATAATGTTGACATTCATATAATGCCAAAGTTAAGCATGAGTGTTTAATGTCAATATCAACCTATGATATTAATGATAATACCAGTGCTAACGGTTGCACAATGTTGTGATGTCATTTATTGCTCCTGCAGAGTGGGACAGGAAGCTCTGCGATTAATATATCTCAGTATGTGTGTTGCTGTGCGGAGAGCAGAGAGAGAAAATCAGTCCTACACCGCACTACTGGTCGCCAGACAGCATTGGGACAGATGGTGAGCGTGTTAAAAATGGGATTTAAAACACTGACTGTATGCTGACACATACACCTATTTTCACTCCAAAGTTTGCAAGCTTGAATAAAAACCATCTCTGTGTGTTCTAGGCCTTTTATGAGAGGTTCAGTCAGTCAGGACCTCGCTAGAATCTGGCTTCATGAAAATATAGATCCGACTGCTAAAAAACAGCAGGGCTGGAAAAAAGGAAATTGCACACAGCAGGTACTGTGTGCACATACACATTATTTGCCGCCTTCAAATCCATTCAAATACCTATTTATGTTGTGTTATACGCTGATCAAGCATAACATTATGACAGGTGTATATAACACTGATTTTCTCTTCATCACGGCACCTGTTAGTGTGTGGGATATATTAGGCAGCAAGTGAACATCTTGTCCTCAAAGTTGATGTGTAAGAAGCAGGAAAAATTGGCAAGCGTAAGGATTTGAGGGAGTTTGACAAGGGCCAGATAGTGATGGCTAGACGACTAGGTCAGAGCATCTCCAAAACTGCAGCTCTTGTGGGGTGTTCCCGGTCTGCAGTGGTCAATATCTATCAAAAGTGGTTCAAGCAAGGAACAGTGACCCGGCGACAGGGTCACGGGCGGCCAAGGCTCATTGATGCACGTGGAGAGCAAAGGCTGGCCTGTCAAACAGACGAGCTACTGTAGCTCAAATTGCTCAAGAGTTAATGCTGGTTCTGATAGAAAGGTGTGAATACACAGTGCATCGCATTTTGTTGCGTATGAGGCTGCATAGCCGCAGACCAGTCAGGGTGTCCATGCTGACCCCTGTCCACCGCTGAAAGCACCTTTAAAGGATCTGCTGCCAACATATTGGTGTCAGATACCACAGCACACCTTCAGGGGTCTAGTAGAGTCAATGCCTTGATGGGTCAGGGCTGTTTTGGCAGCAAAAGGGGGACCAACACAATATTAGGAATATAATGTTATGCCTGATTGGTGTATGTTCAAGTCGAAAAAAAATGAACTTGTTGGGCAATTTCTCTTGTTCACTTACTAACAAACACAGAAAGACTTTTTAGGGTCTTCATTATATGTGCAGTTGTTACTTAATCTATGTACACCACCAAAAGTTTAGGGTAAGATTTTAAATGTTTTTAAAAAAAGTCTCATGCTAACCAAGGCTGCATTTATTTGATCAAAAATACAGTAAAAATAGTAATATTGTGAAATAGTATTACAATTTAACTTGATATATACAAATATTTTGAAATGTAATTTATTCCTGTAATGTCAAAGCTGAATTTTCAGCATCATTACTCTTTCAGAAATAGTTCTAATGTGAAGATTTGCTGCTCAATAAACATTTCTTATCATTTATCAATTTTGAAAAAAAGGAATATTTTTGAAAAAAAGGAATATTTTTTTGTGGAAACCATTATACATTTTTCGTCAGAACTATTTAAAAAGAACAGCATTTAAAACAAATGTTTAAATCTTTTGAAACATTATAGAAATTTCAATTTAATCCTAAAAGCATTACCATACTCTTTCAAAAAAAAAAAAAACTGACCCCAAACTGAACAATATTTTGTCATTGTTGTGCTCCCATAGAGAATTAACAAAAAATATGGGGGGAAAAAATATGGTCTCCTCATAAATTATTTGTTCTCCTCATTTGGTCTCGGCTTTATCAATTGTATTAAATACTGATACCTTCATTTATGATTATGCCAATAATTACAATCATTCCAACAGTCAGCAATATTTCTCTTATATGCCTGTGTTGTGTGCAGTGTTATTATAAGTTGTTTATTTTCTTACCCATCAGGCTGTGCTGCAGTTTTTGGTTTTGTGCCAGGAGCAGGAAAGGAAACAATTGGTGGAGATCTTGCACAGGGTTCCCCTGAGTGACCTCCAGGGGCTCCGAAACATCCAGGAAAACAACAGTTAATCAACTACATATAAAAACACAAATATCACTTTTAAAGGGATAGTTCCTCCAAAAATGAATATTCTGTCATTATTTACTTACTCTCATGTTGTTCCAGTTGAATTTTTGGGTGAACTAGACAAAATGACTAGTAACTTAGCATTAGAAGCACATCAGCAGTAAAATATGCCTTCTCTGGTTTTCATTATAAGTGTGTATCTTTGTGTATTTAAGATGGAAACGCAGTGGATCGGAGCTGTGTGTTGAGTCTGCAGCAGATTAAAGCTTCTCTGCAGGAAGCACATGGTTCTTATACTGGACCCTTCGCCCCAGGGTGTTCTCAGATAGATGTCTCATGGGTGGAATGTGCCATTCATTTGCTGACCCAGCTGACACAAGCACATGAGGATGAGGCCTGGACTGTTTTATACTCTCTGCCAGATTTGGTGAATATCACACACACTCATAAACTTACTCACAGGCTATGTTCTGAAAAGCATACTACTATCATTATTTCTGCAGTATCTGTGAAATTTTAGTATGCATGGAATACACCAGACATCCCACAATGCAATGCACTCAAATGGACCATTTCCAGTGTGATAAATGAGAAAAATCTCGATTGTTTTTAACTATTTTTTAATAAAGTCTCTTTCCTTTCTCAGGACCCTGAGGGTCTTTGGACTTTGCTTCGCAAATATGAGAGTGAACTGCATGGACCCAGTTTCCACAGCCTGCATGAAGTTTTGCAGTCACGTGTACCAGCACACACCAGCAGAGGCACCAGCACAGTGAACGCTGAAACCGTAATGACAAATGACTTACACACTTAAACATCCTCAATCACAAATCGTGCTTTCCTGATGACAAAATCATCTATGGACTAGATATTCAGCAAGGCTTCACTTTTGCTTTTAACAGATGGTCTGAACAACTTACAATTAAAAAAAATCTGTGGTTCCATGAAGAACCTTTAACGTCCATGGAACTGTTCTATTTTACAAAAGGTTCTTTATAGTGGAAAAAAGGTTCTTTGGATTTTTAAAATGTCCTTTTCACTGAAGAATATTGTTCTTCTAAGAAATGAAAGTTTCTTTGGGGCATTGCTGTCAAAACCCCCTTTTAAAATCTTTGTTTTTAAGAACTTTTTTAATATCCAGAGAACCATATTACCAACTTAAGAACCCTTTAATTTGAGAAATGGTTCTTGATACCTAGAATAATCTTTGCTGCACCTAAAGTAATTCAAGAAACCATTGAGGAACCTTCACTTTGAAGATGAACTACATATTAAATTGAGGGAATACAAGGTAACTGTTTCCTGTGTCTCTGTTAGGAGAGAGAGAGGACTGAACAGGAACATGAAGAGCCGTCAGATGGTGAAAAACAAGAACTCTGCACTGGTAAATATAATGCCTTGAAGATGAAGATTTAAACAGGGATATGAGAAAGTGTTTTAACATAAAGAGTAGTAAGAGTTGGGGGAAGCCCCGTCCATGACTGGTGACGATCTGGTCTGCGCAAAAACAAAAAACATTTCATATGTTCTGTTATTGGATGCACCAACTAACATAAAAGTCTCCATAGACTCCTGACATCTGAGCCACTGTGTAGACCATGGTTGAATTTCATTTATGAAGGATATGTGCCAAAGAAAGACGCATATATATTCTTTATATTTTTGCGCAAATCATTTTACTCCGGACTGCTTCACAAATGAGGGTCAGTTTAATGCTGTATTTGCTCAAAAGTTGTTTCTGAAAGATTTTTTTGATTAACATGACGGTACATACTAGTGTATTAGTTGAACCAACTTAACTCCTCAACAACTACATACATTTATCCACTAACCATTTAGAAATGTCCGGTTGCATTCTAAAAGTTGTAACTTCCCACTCCAGTTCGATGTAAGGCTGAACATGTGAGATTCTCCAGTTTCGTTGTTGCCGGTGTATCTGAAGCACAAACTATAAAGGCTCTGCCCTTTTCTGGAAAGGGAGCTGGGACCAGCAGTTAATTTGCATTTAAAGGGACACACACAAAAACGACGCGTCTTTGCTCACACCCAAATAGGGGCAAATTTGACAAACTATAATAATTGATCTGTGGGGTATTTTGAGCTGAAACTTCAAAGACATATTCTGGGGACACAACAGACTTATATTACATTTTGTATGGAATAATAGGTCCCCTTTAAAATAAGGGTTTTCTATTTTAATATTGAATAAATCCTGTTTTAGCATCATTACTCCAGTTTTCGGTGTCACATGATCCTTCAGAAATCATGCTGATTTGCTGCTCATGAAATTTGTATTATTATTATCAATGCTGAAAACAGTTGTGCTGCTCATTATTTTTGTGGAGACCATGTTTTTGATTAATAGAAAGTTTATAAGTGCAGCATTTATTTAAAATATAAATCTTTTGCTACAACATAAATACTTTTAATCAATTTAATGCATCCTTGCTGAATAAAAGTATAATTTCCTTCAAAACTAAATTTTACTGACCTCCTTTTGATGGCAGTGTATAAATTAAAATGAGATGAACTTGAGATTATGGGCAAGGCATTTATTCTATATTTTTTCTGTTTGAAGGATGTGGCATGGTTTTAGATCCAGAAGATACTCCATATTTAGAGATCTTGTGTGTCAAAGACCCAAGAATTGAAGCGAGCGTGATGGAGACAAGAAAAAGAGAAGAGGGAGACATTAAGAGCAAAGGAGACCATGAGGAGATTTCAGTGGAGAAACAAAACTCTCTGATCACACTGGCCTGGAGCAAACCAGCCCACGGAGACAATCACATTCAGGTACATATACACAACACACACACACTCTTTCTGTCTGAAATCACCTCAAACGGTTCATTTATACATAAAAAGGTTTGATTTCTACAGGAAGTGTCCTCGACTCAACAAAAAGAAGAGACGGTCTCTATTGCAGTGCAAGAGGATACAGCTAATAACACACACGTCTCTGACACAAATCCACATGATGTGAACATTTACACACACCAGGAAAACGTAAACGCCGTCTCACTGCAGCCAAGTGCACAATATGAAGAAATGCATTCAGATAGTGAGAAAGGAGAGATCCAACAAGACCTTTCAGGCTTCATCACAGTAAGAGTATCACTTCAAATTACTTTTGACCCATAACGTGTTCTTCTGTGTCAATAGCTGTATTCCTTTTTGCATTCTACTGTATATATAATATGTAAAATTAGGTATAGTTAGACTGGGGTCCTCAGCCTGTTTTTTTGTTAGATTAACCCCTGTGATATAAAATATTAGCTTGAAGTGCCCCAGAGATTGTATTAATGCACTAAACTTTCAAAAGATATGAATATCACAAGATCTTAAAGGATTAGTTCACCCAAAATTTAAATTCTGTCATTAATTACTCACCCTCCTGTCGTTCCAAAACCCGTAAGACCTCCGTTCATCTTCGAACACAAATTAAGATATTTTTGATGAAATCCGAGAGCTTTCTGAGCCCTCCATAGACTGCAATATTAATTTACAATTTTTTAAGGTTCAGAAAGGTAGAACCCCCCTTTCACAAACCCAAGAATTAAAGCTAGAACTGAAACAAATAAAAATAAATAAATAGGATACAGTCAATATTCAGTGTTTTTCTAAGAATACTTTTCTATCACTTTGCCTTTGAAATCTGGAACCACTAGGAATCTTTCTTTAAGCAATAATTATACAACACATATCATGTTTTTTTCCAGGTTGGGCAGCAACAGGAGGATATAAGAGATGGAGAGTTCACACCCCATCCTCTCGGGGACACCCATCAGCCCGACTCAACACCACCCACTGCTCCACAGCTGCAACGAAACACTGACACGGTACCAGCAGGTGTCCAATTCCCAGACAGTAAAGCCACGCAAACATTCGAGACCCATGAGATAGAGGGACCACTTCAGGAGCAGAAGAATGTGGAGATCTGTGAGAGAGTGGGTGAGGAGCAGCAGCTACAGCGAGAGGCCACGATGCGCTGTCTAGTGGACATCCAGAGGAGAGCAGAGCGACGCTGGCAACGAGACAGAGACAGACAATTGCTCAGAGTGAGCAAACTCATCTGTGCTATCTTCTTAAGTCATAATTAGAAGATTATGAGACATATCATAATGAGATTTTAAAAAATGATTAAATTGTGACCAGTCTTATGTCACAATTATGACTTTTTAATTATAATTTTGATTGTCATAATTATTTTTTTATATTATTTTTGTGAGCTGTCATAATGTATATTTCATAATTTGGAAAAAAATTTAAAATAATTATGACTTAGTATCTCATCATTTAGGCTTTTTCCCTGGTTTCACAGACAAGGCTTACAGAGATAGTTCACCCCAAAATGACCCTATAATAAAGGCCTTCTGGAGCGAATCGGGTTTGTGTAAGAAAAATATATATAGATTCCGGCGGAACGCCTTCCATATTCAACTTACAAAGAAAGTGCAGCGCCTCTCACAGTTCAAAATGCTTACGCTAAGTCCAATGTCATCGCGCCATTTATGCTTTTTTCATCAGTTGAATACAGAAGGCGGTCCGCCGGCAGATTCACTTCAGAACGCCTTTATTAACCCCCCGGAGCCGTGTGGATATATTTCATGATGCATGGATGCACTTTTTTGGTCTTCAAATTTTGGGCTGCCATTATAATGCTTGAAAGAGCCAGGACATATTTTAATATAACTAAGTGTGTATTCATTAGAAAGAAGAATGTCATATACACCTGGGATGGTTTGAGGTAAATTATGAAGTAAATTGAAGTAAATTATGGGGTTATTTTCATTTTTCATTTTCAAGTCTGGTCCCGACTAAAATGCATGTTTGAGCTGTTTTAACTGAAAGCATCTTGCACTGACTTATCCTAAAAGATGTCAATGGCAATGTTTTATCTCGCGATGCACACCGGTAATGTTTTTTTTTTTTTTTCTGAGACGTGCTTATAAAAGCTACATAAATGTTCTAATTGAACAAAGTATTAAGTAATTATTGAGTAATAACAGAAATGTGAATTAAATATGTAAACAAAGTCATTTTTGATTTCAAGTTGACAAAGGCAGGAAAAAAACAAAACAAAAAGTTTATAGTTGACTATTGAATTGCAAGTAAATTGTTTTCATCTGTTGAGGTTCAAGAGCGACTGGCCATTGTCCAGAGTCGGAAGGCAGATGAAGATCTGTTGGGCCTGACGCAGGAAGACACACTCAGGCATCTGACTGACACACTACAACAGGTACACATAAATTCATGTGCATGCTTTTACTCACCATTGTGTGGACATTATGTTAATGTTGAGTTAATGTTCTAGGAGGATGAGCAACAACAGAAAACTTTAGTAAGAGAGAAACTCCAGCAGATGAGAAGAGAACGCTCATGCATTCTCCAGACCAGACGAGAGAGGTAACGTATGTGCACATATGTTAGTCTAGCTCATTCTGACAGTGATCACCAGGCATTTCATGTCATTTAAAAAACTAATTCACCTTAAAATTACAAAAATGTTATTATTCACTCATTTTGTTCTTGATCTCTTAAGACTTATGGACCAATTTTATGGAAGCCCATTTCCATCACACACACATACACTATATTGCCAAAAGTATTGGGACACCCCTCCAAATCAATAACTTTCAGGTGTTCCAATTGCTTCCATGGCCAAAGGTGTATAAAATCAAACACCTAGACATGCAGACTGCTTCTACAAACATTTGTCAAAGAATGGGTCGCTCTCAGAAGCTCAGTGAATTCAAGTTGGGGTACCGTGATGGACTTGCAAAGGTGACATCCTATTCACAAAGTTTCCTCACTGCTAAATATTCCACAGTGAACTGTTAGTGGTATTGTAACAAAGTGGAAGCAATTGGAAACAACAGCAACTCAGCCACGAAGTGGTAGGCCATGTAAAATCACAGAGCGGGGTCAGCGCATGCTGAGGCGCACATTGCGCAGAAGTGGTCAACTTTTTGCAGAGTCAATATCTACAGTCCTCCAAACTTCATGTGGCCTTCAGATTAGCTCAAGACCAGTGCGTAGAGAGCTTCATGGAATGGGTTTCCATGGCCGAGCTGGTGCATCCAAGCCTTACATCACCAAGTCTAATGCAAAGTGTCGGATGCAGTGGTGTAAAGCACCCCGCCACTGGACTCTAGAGCAGCGGAGACATGTTCTCTGGAGTGATGAATCACGCTTCTCTGTCTGGCAATCCGATGGACGAGTCTGGGTTTGGCGGTTGCCAGGAGAACGGTACTTCCTGACTGCTTTTCCCAAGTGTAAAATTTGGTGGAGGGGGATTATGGTGTGGGGTTGTTTTTCAGGGGTTGGGCTTGGCTTCTTAATTCCAGTGAAAGGAACTCTTAATGCTTCAGCATACCAAGACATTTTGGACAATTTCCTGCTCCCAACTTTGTGGGAACAGTTTGGGGATGGCCCCTTCCTGATCCAACAAGACTGTGCACCAGTGCACAAAGCAAGGTCCATAAAGACATGGATGAGCGAGTTTGGTGTGGAGGAACTTGACTTGCCTGCACAAAGTCCTGGCCTCAACCCCATAGAACACTTTAGGGATGAAATAGAGCAGAGACTGTGAGCCAGGCCTTCTCTTCCAACATCAGTGCCTGACCTCACAAATGCACTTCTAGAAGAATGGTCAAAAACACACTCCTAAACCTTGTGGAAAGCCTTCCCAAAAGAGTTGAAGCTGCCAAATCCATATTAAACCCTACGGATTAAGAATGGGATGTCATTAATGTTCATGTGCATGTAAAGGCAGGCATCCCAAAACTTTTGGCAATATAGTGTATGTATATCTATTATTATGTATATATATATTATGAATATATACATATATATTATGAATATATATTATGTATATATACATAATTTCAAAATTATGAAATATTAATTAAAAGTTGAAAGTGATACTTTCAATGACTTTTGGAATAAGACTATATATTATTTTGGCTATAATATATAGCCAAAATTATATGGAAGCGTGTTTCTGCCACAGAACAAAAAAGAAATACAAAAGGTAACTGCAACTTTATCTTGCAATTCTGTCTATTTTCCGCTCAGAATTGTGAGATATAATCTTGCAGTTGTGAGAAGAAGAAAAAAACTACCTTTTATATTTTTTACATTCTGTGGTGGAATATGGGCTTCCACACAAAACAGGCCACGGTGATTCAAAAAGAGCAGCATCAACAATCTGCTAGTTTGTTTCTATTTGTGGAGAAAGTCACGAGGGTCTCTACACCAATACATTTAAGTTGTACTAATCTATTTGTTTTGGGTTTTCTAGAAATACAGCTGGATTTAAAGAGCTTCTTGCGCCCACAGCTCAACGCATGACAGAAACCGAAGAACTACACTAGTGCATACTCAAACCCATTTCTACAAACATACAGAACACAGTAAAACATTCATCAACTTTATTGATGTATGAGCACAAAAGTAACCGTGTTTGAATGATAGCAACTTGTGTTCAGGGTTCAAATACTTTCCTAGTTGCCAATGATAAATGCCGCCCCCTAGAAGTTTATATTAGTGCTTACAATGCATGCACACATTGGCTGTTGATCTTTTAAGAAGACTGTGGTATTTCTTTGGCAAATAATAATTGCATGACTTGCTTACCTTTAGCATAGACAGTGAGCACATTAAATCACTTTTGGGTTTGGTTTGCGTTGTATTAATCTCAGTGTGTTGCCCCCATGCATATTATCCTATCCTGCCATTGAATCCAAAACAGCACATCCTCTGAATTATTAGTACATGACTGACAATGCCTGGATAACTGGCAAGTATGTAATGAAACACGTTTGAACATTTTATTGAACTCCAGAAAACTGCACAATGCCTCAAGTCTTTTTTAACAAATTTGTGCGTGCGTGTTAATTATAACTTAAACAACACAGTCTGCCTCCCCACAGACATTGAGTTTTATTTATTCAGAGAGCATATATATTGTGAAAGTCTACAATGGAAATGAAAGTAGTGAATAAATTATTTTGCTTTGCCTCTAGTTATGCTCGTCTATTCTTTTAAAATGGTGCATGAATGAGTTTACTTGTAGGTTTGCATGTGAGATTGCAGTAAATAATGCAAGTGTATGTCTACATATACTGCAAGTGTGCGTGTGTTCGGTTCACTATATGATGAATGTGGAGGGTGGAGATTGAATCTGTCCGACAAAAGGGAATCTAAACTCTTCCCCAAACAAAACTTGCAAAGAATTTTGGGACTACTGGTGGGCGCACTGCACCCCTGGACCATGCGGACCACCTTCCTCGTCGGAGCTGTCGATGTAAGCTTCACGGCGGTGACCGCCAGATGATCCCTGACTGAGGTCAAAATCCTGCAGATCAACTTCCTCCGCATCCGCTGAGATGACCGGAACCTCTGTACGTGATGGCAGCAGATCTTCCAACTCCTGTATGAACAGATGCAGACATGACATAGGGTACATCAGTGAGTGGACCTGACAAGATGGAGCTATTTGGCATTTCATTTCAAATTTTCTTTCATGCTTTTTTAATTAAAGATTCAATATTTGTATTTTATTTCAGCTTCAATAAATGAAAACAATTCTTAAAGGTTTTAGTACTATACTATAGTATCAACACTGTTGGAAACTCACCGTTAGTTTCTCTGTGCTGATCCAGCCATTCTCAGGAAACTGCACGTCAAACTTGATGAACAGATCTCCTTTCTCAAACGGGTTTCTGTACTGAGGCATTCCTTCCCCCCGGACGACCCTTATACTACCTGACAAGGGACACAACAACAATTCCTAGAAAATATTCTATAAAAACATTGACCAAACATAAAATTGTGCTCACCTGGCTCTATGACTTTGCCAGGGGGATATTTGATGACGAGATGTCGTCCATCGAGGTGCGTGAGCATGAACTGAAATCCGCAGAGCGCCTCCACCAGGCCAATCTTGTGGCACAAGTGCAGATCGTTTCCATCACGACGGAACTCCTGTAAACAGACATCATTTTGTTCTTTAAAAGTATTGGAAAATGCATTTACTTGCATTTTAATGTTACATTTCTATAATGCAAATAATTCTCATTCTGCAAAATAGCACATCCTAATAGCCAGAAAGTGATCAAATAATGCTTGCTGCATTTCTTCAATATACTTAAGAGAGCATGCATATATGTAAATTAAACCAAATATAAAACTAAATTAATCCTAATACTAAGTAATGTTGTTGTTTTTTTATGAGCAGACATTTTATCAGGGTACTAATATATTTTTTTATAACCTAAATATTTGAATTTAATAAATATTACTATTTTGTAATTCTCAGCCTGTTTAGTAACTTAATATAAACTGTACTGCTGCTTTCAAACTATTTATGACATTGTAACATATTTTAGACCATTTTTGGATAGTATACATTTAAGCGCCACCAGCTGGCCATTTTCAGAAGAGCACCAGGCATTTTTTAGATGGCTAAAAATGCTTTGGTGGACACACGATAAGTTAATATTTATTTCTAGGCATATGGCCAATTTGTCTGTTTAGCATTTATGCAATATAATGGAGCCAAACCTGAGAAGGAGGTCCGGAGATTCCACAGTGTTCCTGGACACGTAATTTGCATAGTCGTAGCAGGGATTATGCTAATTATGAATGAGCATGCAGGCTATTTACGAAGCGTTTGTGAATCCGAAGGAGTTTTCGTGAGGTCCATTTTAAACCCCAAATGACTCTTGCTTGTATATTTGCAAGAGTTTCATGAATGAGGCACATTGACTTTAGTGTGCACATTATTTAAGGAAGAACATTGATTCAAAGTTGTGTAATTACTGTAACCAAATACATGAACCAATAAATCAAAATAGCTGTTTGAGTCCAACTATTAAGGCCGCCGATATACTTCAAACCTATTGACAAACAAACTGATGTCATTTTGAATAAAATCAGGCCAAAATGAACTTCGTTTGGAAAAACAGCTTGCCAAAGCTTTCCGGAAAAGTTTGCTACAGCTGGTTAACACCTTTGTACTACCATTGGTCCATGGTGATTACATAATAGGTAGATGTGCGTGGAGGCTCCGCCTTCTTTACGCTGCATTCACACGGAGCTTCGGCGTTAACGCTTGGCGGAGGGCATGGCTGAAGCTTGGCCGTTATAGTGACAACAGCCAATCACGCGTCTGCTCTAGGATTGCTTGAACGCAATTGGCTAGCGCCTGCTCTAGGGTATTTGCATAGGGCGATCTGATTGGATGACGCCTCCATTGGCGCTTAAAAAGTCAAAAAGTCGTCGCTGCAGCCTGAAGCACGGTGACGTACTGGATCAGATCCAACACGTACTGGACGCGCATGCGCGGTGGTTTCGTTCACATTTTGATGACGTCACATGCGCACGCCGCAGTTGAGAGATTTGTGAACTGGATAAATACTCAAACCGCCACAAGAAAAAAACAATTTATTAATAACATGCTCACGAAATCAGGACACAAGTTTGCATTTCCCCTTGAATGTGTACCGGTTGTACCTTGAGGATTAAAAATTACAGACAATAGGCTACTTGATTCATTTTTGCATCCACTCAACTGCAAGTATGACCAGAATATGTTACAATTTTAACTGTTTTGCATGTATGTAGAGAGAAACTAGGATAACTTCAGCATCACGATTACTTATTCATCAATAATTACGTATTATTTATCAGCAGGCTACTACTACTACACAGGTTAGAACATCACATATACAATATTGACCATAGTATATGTAATAATGTTCTGACCTGTGTAGTTATAATGCGTGCGTATACGCTGGTCTTAAGTGACACGCATTATAACAAGACTCGCACTCGCATTATAACTATGCACTAGCCATAACGAACCACCATCCAGTACGTATTGGATCTGATCCAGCTACGTCATCGTGCTACAGGCTGCAGCGAGGGGTGTCTCTAAAAAGTTGAGAAATCTTCAACTTCTGCCGCTTGCAACGCGAGTGAAGCGACAAGACGGAACCCACAATTCAGTTCGGCAACGGATGATGTCACCCATTCAAAGTTAATGAGAAGCGTTGACGCCTACGCCCCGTGTGAATGGGGCGTTAGTGTCAAAAGATTTCCACGCGAAACATGAACACGCTGGAGAGCTGCGTTATAGTAGAAAATTAAGTAATATTTCTGATGAAACAAGACACTGACACTGTTTTTCATGTTTAATACGGTAATGCTTAATACTTGATTTTAAGCAATCTATTGTATAAAACGATATTTAAATAAATGTTAAGCTTTTCTAGAGTGACAAATAGCAGAGCTTGTGCAAATGTCCACGTTGCTATGATCAGATGCTTTTCTTATGCTTTATTAAAAAAAAAGGGTTAGGGTTAGTTGAAATGAGTTTTACCCTTAATCAAGGTATGAAAAAGAACTGCACCGTGAGTATATCGGGGCCTTTAACTCTTTTCTGTTACCTCATGATCTTTCTCCTGCAGCACCAGGATAATATCTCCAGGATCTGTGTTGGGCGACTGGTCCGCCTCTCCGCTGAATGTAATCTTCTGTCCATGTTTCATTCCTTTATCCACATGCACCTCCAAGACTTTCACCTCTTTACACACCTTACGGCCATCACACTCTTTACAACGGTCTTTCTCATTGATCACCTCGCCTACAAACATAACCAAGCATCAAAATGTTGAATTTAGACCTTCACACACGTTCACGGCATAAAAACAATGAAAAGTAGTGCAGAATTCTCACCCTCTCCATTGCAGTCAGTGCACACAGACTGCATCTGCTGTACCATGCCAGGAGCCAACTGTCTGATCATGATCCGCATACCACGGCCCCTACACGTGGCGCACTTCTGCACGGCCCCAGTTTTACCCCCTTGACTGAGGAAGAAGAGTTGGGGAGGGGGGTTGGGTTAATGATGTTACACAGGTAGTGGAGTAATAACTTAATGAATCTAATTAATGCTAGATTTTTTTGCTATAAATTACAGACATGACAACTGAGGACTACATTTTTCTCAGTTTTTTTTGCTTTACTTCTAGATTCAATCTAGGATCGTTCTTACGTAGTAGAGCGCATACACACATGTGCACGCTTCAAAAATGGTTCTTTAAATGTCTTGACAAACTAAAAGACTGAATTAATAACATTTGTATATATTGTAAGTAAAATATATGGTTGTGCTGAATTCCAGCTTGCTTATTTTGCTCAAGATAAGGATATATTAAGTCCACATGTAGGGAGGGATGCACAATATATAATGGTTCGCCACTTTCGTGCGATTTTTGTTTGGCTCTCAAAAATTATATAAACATTTGGATTTAGATTTATCACCAAATATATTGGTTATTACACAAAAATGCACTATCGTTGCATCCCTATCCACATCATACAAACAAGAAATTATGCTTCTAACCACAGGTCAAGAGCTGTTTTTCCAACCATAGACATTTCGCGAGGCTGTTTTCGAATATTCGTTGGAATTATGGTTTCGGAAAACATTGACTCGTTGAACTATGCTGATAATAACAGAACTTGTGGCCATATGTGGCTAGCTTTGCTTTTGGTAAACGCACTCCAGATCATTACTGACTGACTCAGAAGAGAGATGCAGCTGCAATAATAAAAGAAGTGAAAAATAGAGTGTATGCATTGATGTCACTTTCCCCCCAGAACACGCCTACTGAGTGGCAAACGAGCCTTCTGCATAACTTTATTTAATAGGGTAACTGTGAAAATGCGAGTAAAACAAATGATAATCAGTAATGGATGGACTCAATAGTGTTCCTTACAACTTACCAAAGATCCAGTGATCTATGGATATTGACATGCAGCCAGGAATCATGTTTCCTGACATTAATATGAGCCTGATTTCAACTCTGGGGAAATACATGAAGCAAATTTGCCTGTGGCCGCTTTATATAAATACAATATAGGTAGATCTAAATCCGGATGATCACTTATATTAATGTTATATCCAGTTTCATTTTGCCCTAGTTTTTGTCAATTTTTATTAATAAATCCAATTATGCAGATTATAAAATGGTAAATATTTAATTTATAAATTGTCATTGCAGTATAATATATAGGGTA
This sequence comes from Gobiocypris rarus, assembly GCA_023029165.1. NCBI lineage: Eukaryota > Metazoa > Chordata > Actinopteri > Cypriniformes > Gobionidae > Gobiocypris > Gobiocypris rarus. The sequence continues at coordinate 18,544,088 of CM040918.1, forward strand.
TGATTTTACTCTAAAATTCAACAAATTGACAAAATTATAACTGCAAATCCATCTTTCGCTGTTTGTATTCCAGTTGTTTCTGCTTCTCTTTTCTGTAGCTTTCGGCAGTCTGTAAAAATATACCTCAGATTTCTTGTCAAATCTATTTGTACAGTCAATAGTTCTTTCCCATTTTAGGTTTGTTTTATGTTTTTAACGCTAAAAACCAATGCTGCCATTCAATGGGCGTAACCACACTCACTCTGGTCGACGGTGACATCACATGCATACCCTTTATAATGTATTTTTGAGCATTTAAGCATGAAAACCTATTCCAGTAGACCCCAATAATTTTAATAATCCTTAAAGATGTTGCATAAAATCCTGCTCAAATCACTCACCCACTGCAGGCACTGCAGAGTACATTCTTGCTTAGCTGTAGTTTGGTTGTTTTTCCATTGTACAGATCTTCCAAAGACACTCTATTAGGTATTTGAAAAAAGAGAGTTTCAAAAAAACACTTAACTTTTCTTTGGAATAATTTGCACAGATATGTAGATTATGTATTGGGTACAAGAAATGTATTTCATGGCATGCAGACTTAAAAATAGGTCATGCATAGAATTATTTGCAATCTTTAACTACTTTATTTTTCGACTTCTGTTTTGTTTTTTATATATTCACTCACTTCAGTGGATGTATCATGTCCTCTCCTCTCCGTCGGCCACCATTTCGGCTCCTGCTGCTCTGGCCGCCCATAAAGCCGAACAGACCTCCACCAAAGATGTGAGAGAAGATGTCCTCCATTCCGGCTCCGCCACCGCCACCCTCACGCAAGCCCTGTTCCCCATACCGGTCATACAAGTCCTTCTTCTCCGGGTTAGTAAGAACCTCATATGCAAAACTGATCTCCTTAAACTGACACAAAAATACTGAATTAGCAAAAAGGTCCAATTATTATTATTTTGTTAACGGCTTCCAGAACTTATATTTCCATAAAATGAGAACTCACCTTGTCACCTGCATTGGGGTTTTTATCAGGGTGGTACTCTTTTGCTAGTTTCCGGTATGCCTAAAAATAGAACAAAACACAAAACATCACTAATTAGTGATGATGTACTTATTAGTACTATTACTAATTCCCATAATCAGAGTTAAGTTTGAAACTTTAAAGTTCAGTCTGATAAATATTAATTTCTTATAGATTTACATTGAAAGAGGGACCAGCATGAAAAAAAAATGTCTAAGTTAAATTTAACTTAAATCAAGTAATCACCTTGCAACCACCCAGCTCACCTTAGCAACAACATAATGCAATGGCAAACACGTTGGAACTAATATTTAATTTATTACTATTATTATTCTAAAAGTACTTATAATTACAAATGAATCTTAATTAAATAAATTAAAACAATTTAATTATGAAATTAATTATTCATTTAATTAGATAAAGCATCATATTATTTAAAAAAGAAAAAAAATCAGATCCCAGAATTGGAATTCCCACTCACATTTTCAAAAAGTGTACAAATTAAATTTCTGGGTAGTTGACAAATAATAAGGAAAATTTTAGTACTGCAATCGAATGTAGTGTATGAAAATGTATTTTAACGTAATTGTGGATACTGTTTAGATTTTTCATCTTTTTCTCAAAAAAATGTGCAGTATTTAAATAGTACTGCAGTTTGACAAATTTTTGAAAAACTCAAAAAAGATTCCATGTAGTCTCTCAATTATTCGGATGGTACGAAACTACATGTAAATGGTTTAAAGTATTGTAAACAAGTGTAAATAGTGTTACTATGCATTATGTCATGTCAGACTTTGCATATTTTCATCCACATCCTTTACAATTTCAACAACTACAGTACCTAATCTGAGCATAATAAAATAATACAATGTGTCATTGAGAAAAAACCAAAAAACTATTTTGAGTATGGAAGTGGAGACAATTTCCTCAAAATCTGACAGATCAAAAGATGCTGATTTCAGATCCATGCATAAACAAGGCTATTTTGCACCAAGCACATTACATACTAGTGACTTTGAATTCGCACTACTTGTTATTTCATGTACCTACAGTGTCATGTACCCACATATCTCGCCTTATTTTTGGTATTGATGTGCTTTTTGAAATCCTTTGTGTGGACCCAATCTAACAACAACAAAACGCCAACAGTAACATCCAGGCAACTTGGGCATCAAGGCCAGAGCCCGTTCACCTTCTAACAAAGAACTGAAAACAAACATGAGGATTCATATTTTAAAAATACGTTACCCAAAACAAGACATTCACGTACGTTGCATTAACCATCTCTTACTCGTTGCATTTTCAAATACCAGCTCAGATTCAGCGCGGCAGTGGTAAGCTAAGCATCTCCTTCCACTAACGTTAGCTCTCGAACTGCAAGAAGCACCTTCCGCTGTCTGCAGCACCTGGCCGATGCTCACACACTCCGCAGCAATGAACATATAGTAAACAAACTACACATTTGAACGTGTATCTTTCACATCCTTCCCCAAATTATTTCCACATCCAAATAAAGGCCACACTGGAGGATCTTAGCAGCATGCGACCTGCAAAACACACCAGTGGCTGCTCCCCCAACATGCAGCATCCCACATCACGCGCATCTTTGGTTTTGTTATGATACAAATGTGAGGGGCGAAAAGGATTGTCTCTACCTTTTTAAGCTCGTTTTCGCTGGTTGACGGAGATACTCCGAGGATGTCGTAGAGTTTAGTGTCTGCGACGTTCGCCATGTCTGCAGACCGGTGCAGCAGCTGCGCGAGGAGGAGCGGAGAGAGAGAAAAGCCGACTGCGTGACGTCACGTGCGCGCCGCCGCGTCAGTGACCCCAGCGCGTGCCTGAGCACAGTGCGCGTGCTCGCTTGCTCTCCTGCGCCACAGTGTGATTGATAAACAAAGCCATCATGTCTTTTTGGACATGAAACAGCGATTTCTGTCTATATTTAATTTATTTGTATTATAACGCGCGAAAGCACGTTTGGATCCAGCAGTTGATCACGTGATGCACTGACCGGTCTAATCCATCCTACTGTTGTGAGTGTAGGCTCCACAGACCAGCCAAGACTGATCACACCGGTGTGATCATACTGCAAAAGGGTTAAACTGACGTCATAAAAACTAAAGAATCATTGTCCACTTTTCTGCTTAGTATTCGTAATCATTAAGTGCGCCAATATCTGCGCTGTGTGTTTGCGTAAGCAGATAACCACTCTAACCATTCTCTGAAATAAAATTAATAAAAGCTATATATACATATTTACAAAAACAGAGTATCTATTCACACCAAGTGCAAATAGTGTGCACTGTTGGCAAGTGCTATCCGCACTATACCTCTGCCTAACAATGCCTTGTTGGGCCAAACAAGACTTAAAAAGCGCATCAATATCAATGTCTTCAGTGGTGCGATCACCGATCAGTAATGCAAATATCTGTTAAAATAAATTACATGCTATTAGTAGTACACATATTGCAAAGAACTGCTTCTTTTATATGGTGAATATATCAACTTAGTATGCTATTTCACTTAGTAAATTGTATCTACAGCTATTTGCACTTAGTGTTAATATCATCTATCACTAAGAAAATATGTTATTTTCACTGAGTGTAAATATAATCTAGTTGCTACTATTAACACTTGGTATAAGCATCTATCGCTATTTGCACTTAGCGTAAAAACATGAGAAATTGTATGTACACAGAGAGAGTGCGGCCTACCAACTCCCTGTGAGACTTGAAGGGTTCTGCTGAGTAAACTGCAAACCATTCTATGTTGGATGTATAAACCTAAAGAAGAACTTTTTCAATTAAAAATTATTTAAGCAACTTTCACAATAAATGTATGTAAGCAGCTTACGTACTGCGTTACCCCAGTGAGCAAGACAAAGGGGACTATAGTGAGGAAAAACTCTGGAAAAGATGTATATGGCAAGAAAGGAGAGAAACATTTAAAACTGAAACAGAATGTTCTGTAGACTTTATCTATTTTTGCGTTGTCTTTTTATTCACAGAAATTTTCTGGAGACCCCTTAGAACCTTCTGGATAACCGTTTCAGTTTGAAAACCCCTAATGGTCTGCTTTTATTTAATTTCTCCTTTTTCATTAAAAAAAATATTCACAAATGTATAGCATGACATATCTGATATTCCAATTGTCAGACACGGGCTGTTATAGAGTGAGCTCTTGTGGATTGACCCGTAGGGGTAATCTAATGCTTTTGGACTTGGTTTAAAAGCAGCAAAGAAGGACTTGTTAGGCGTGCATAATGTAATCGTAATCCACCTGCGATGCTATCAAATTTACTGCCTGCTGCTGATTTCCCTGAGTAAAAGAACCATCTTGAACAGATCTGTCTTTCGCAAGTTATAATAATAATACTAGATTTTATTTATAATGCACTTTTCATTCAGAAGAAGTTATTACAGTGGCTGCTGTTAAATCACCTTTATAACGATCACGTAATTTGCAGCTGCGCGATGGGCACCGCAGTTCAAAGAATCGGATCTATTGAATTTACAACATGTGAATTCATCTAACGTTACTTCTCCCGAAATACATGAAAGTAACTGGGAATCGGTTCCAAGGCGTTATAGGAATTGAGAGTCGATTCCATCGAGAGTCGATTCCATGAGCCGCGCACTCTTATATCGTTGTTGTTAATATTGTGGTTATTTCAGTGAACAGGTTACCTTGTACGTTCTGTGCAAAATCACTAAAGTAAACATGCACATGCATTTCAGACATGTAGTTCTAACCATGCAATAAATGCACATCTGTGAATAATGTGCTTTTTATTTATTTATTAAATCACATTTACTGATGGGCTATGGGCAATTTCAGAAACATCAATAATTACAATTTAATTAATAATTGAAATGTAACTTCGTTTTACAAATAGGATAAGGAAAAACAAGAATCGAAAGCAACAGTGAGGAATCGACTACATATCGATGCCAGAACCAGGAATTGGAATCAATTCCAAAAATGTCAGCCCTATTATTTGCTTTTGTCATATTGTTTTGATTACATTTCTGTACTGCATGCGCAGTCTTTTATTTTACATCCGATGAGTGCTTTTATGTTTAAATGCTATTTTGTCTTTAGGAAATTACAAATTCAATCATTAATTACTACTAATATAATTCCTACTTTGTGCCTATATTTAATACATATACAAAGTAGTGTTGTCAAAAGTACCGACCGCGATACCAAATCGGTACTGAAATTTTAAAAGTGTGACGCTTTGAGCGCTGTTGAGTGGAATCATAAACACCTTTGACTGGTCATCGCGCTCACGAGCTCATCAAACATGTCTGTGATTGGCTACAACGGTCAGCGCTTCACAAATACGTTATAAATATACATCAATGACGCTTTTCACAGAGCGCTTACACAGACACACACGGAGCTTTTTAATGCAGGCGTCTGTCAGCCTACCGGTCCGCTGGATGACGCCTGCTTGTGCTTTCAAACGCTCCCGCTTTCAAAACATTTTCAAACACTGCCGTGTGCTTTCAAGCGCTGCCGTGCGTTGATCATTGTAGCCAATCACAGGCACATCCGATGAGCGCGTGATCACAATAGCCAGTCAGCGGTGTTTACGATTACAGCTCAACAGCGCTCAAAGTCAGAGCCATATAGAGTCACTCTATATGGCTCTGCTCAAAGCGTCACATTTTTTAAATTTCAGTACCGATTTGGTATCGCGTTCTGTACTTTTGACAACTATAATACAAAGTATTCAAGTAAACCTTTTTTTTTAATTATTATTTTTTTTTTTTTTTTTTCAAAAAAAGTAAAATAAATAATAATATTGTGTGTGTGATTTACAACTTTAGATTGTTGTTTTTTTATAAATAATGAAGGATATATTTCCTTAAGAAGAGCAATGTTTTTATTGCAAATGAGAGGTTACAGACAGTTTTGGGAATAACTACTAAGTAATTACTGTAATTTAATTACTTTTCCCTTGAAAAAGTAAAATAAGGGATTACTTCTATTTTTTCTGTAGTTTAATTACAGTTCATTCTGATGTAATTGAACTAAATACTGTGTGTAGACTGTAAAACAATTATATAAATCTTTAACATCAAAATATAAAGTCTCGATTTAAAATGCATGTTTTTATGTTTCCTTCTCACATTTGTAATAATTTGGTGAGTTAATACGAATAATTTATGTAGTTTTATATTATTTGAATGAATTAAAATAACCGTTTCATGTCCATACTTGAATTAATTAACTAGTAGTCGAGGTTGATATAGAATTTAGAAAGTAATAAGTAATTAAGTAATTAAATGCTTTTTGGAGAGAGTTGTTTGTACAGTAATCTAATTACACTATTGAAGATGTAATTAGTAACTAGTAATTAATTACTTACCCAAAACTGTATACAGATATAAAAAAGTAAAAAATAAATAAAGAGGGGTTACAGAAATCAACACAATATTACATTTTGTGATATGAAAATTAAAGGTTCCTTACAGCAGACTCAATGGTTTTATACGTTTTGGAAACCTTTGAGCTTTTTTTCTTTAAGACAATTTCTTAAAGGAAAAAGGGACTTTATATCAGATGATAACATTCTAAAATTGGGATTACAGCGAATGGTTCTGGCTTTGCGAATATAGAATTTACTCAGAAGAAAAGCAATAACTCTTCCCAAAATCGAACCTATCGCCCAAGCGCGGTCACGCACAGCGTGCGCGTCCGCGTCTCCAGGTCGGCCATTTTGACTTGAGAAATAATGTCAAAATCATTTTTTTTCTGCTAACAGTTTAAAGCTCTGAAGGGGCCAGTGCTGAAGCAGGGCTGCTGAAGGGGGTAGTAGGACGTTGGGGGATCTATGGATGCAGGACGATGCATCGTAAACAAAATATCGCATCTCCCCTCTGACACCCTACAGTACAGGTCTGATCACAGATTGCTGTTTGTTTGTCTGACATCTCAAAGTGTTTCTGGTAAGTTCACAGCAGTTTAATTGTTAACAATAATGTTGTTTACTAATTCTGTGCGTCTATATGCTAGTCGATCGTCTCTGATTAACAGTATAGATACGTTTATGACCTGCATATGGACTCACGTGACATATGAGCAATTATTAAATATACCATGACTATGTTAAACAGAAATGCCTTTCACCTTGAAGTATATGCTCATATTAGAGTCATCATATATTCTGAGGTCAAATAAGATAGCTGTACGTGGTAATATTGCCTCGACATGCTTCTTGGGCTCATGAGTATGTTTACCTTTGTTTATGCAAATGAGTTTAATACGATTTAAAGGGTTTTGGCAGTGGAGGCATTTGTAATGCTTTGCTACATCCAGTAAACGGGCATGCAAATTCTTAGCGTTCTGATTGGTGTTTCGAGTCTCGCTTCCGCGTTCTGATTGGTGGATCACGGGCAGTGACATTGAGTGAGGCCGCTGTGAGTGTGTCTTACTGACATTGATCTTGATCGAGGGATGTGTTTTTGCTTCATTAGGAAAAGACGTATTTTGAAAGCATATTAGTGAAAAATAACATGGTTGTCGTACAGTCGTCAGATTGTCATTAAATGCCCGTTGCCCTGTCACAGGCGTGGGCGTGGAGTGTGTGTGTGTGTGTGTGTGTGTGTGTGTGTGTGTGTGTGTGTGTGTGTGTGTGTGTGTGTGTGTGTGTTGCGTGGACTGTATAATTTGATCACACACATGATGATCTCTTCGCTTTCACCAAACACACATGATTTCAATTAGTATTTGCTGACTGATGTTCATAATGTTAAATTACTAAATTTACACAATAACCACAATTTTACAACGTAGATACATTTATAGAGATTTAGACATCAATATCTATCTATCTATCTATCTATCTATCTATCTATCTATCTATCTATCTATCATCTATCTATCTGTCTAGTCTGTCTCCCTGTTTAGATATGTGATTTTATCAAGTGCTGAAAAAAGTCTAAAAATGAATAATTAATAACAGATTTATGTAGTAAATATTTTTACAGCTTTCTCTAGTTGTAGTATTTCTCTCTGTGAGTGTGCTCTATATAAATGTGTGTTGTAATAGATGCAGTACAGTAATGGTCGACTGTATGATGTGGTTTAGGCTAGCAACTGACCTCATGTCAGCTTCATACGCTGAATAATCCCATTAAAAGACTAAAATGGAACATGCTGTTATTTGTAGGTGTGTGAAAACCTTCATGTGTGTTTAAACAAGAGCTTATTCAGCCAGAGTCCTAGTCCTATTATAGAACCTTGATGTGGCTTAATTTAAACGTGCATGGCATCACAACACCACTCATCACTGTTTTCCTCACTGGTCTTTGTCATTTCTTGATGCCTTGTCTTTGTCCCTACAGGTGCCTGTGTTGTAATGTAAGGCAGCCCTTGTGCATGGATGGGTTATCTGACCACTGACCACTTAATCTAGGAAACCAATGTGTGTAAACTGGTCTCTGCATCCCAGCCAAGGAAACGCACCATCTCCCTAAAGGTAATTTACTGCTTAAAGTAGGGTTCTTCAATATTTTTCAGGGCAAGGACCCCTTAGGCGATAGAGACATAGAGCAGGGACCCCAATAAAAAATGTGTCAAACAGAGCTGCATATAGCCTTCGATACTAATAGATACTAGCTACAGGTGCTGGTCATATAATTAGAATATCATCAAAAAGTTGATTTATTTCACTAATTCCATTCAAAAAGTGAAACTTGTATATTATATTCATGCATTACACACAGACTGATATATTTCAAATGTTTATTTCTTTTAATTTTGATGATTATAACTGACAACTAAGGAAAATCCGAAATTCAGTATCTCGGAAAATTAGAATATTGTGAAAAGGTTCGATATTGAAGACACCCGGTGCCACACTCTAATCAGCTAATTAACTCAAAACATCTGCAAAGGCCTTTAAATGGTCTCTCAGTCTAGTTCTGTAGGCTACATAATCATGGGGAAGACTGCTGACTTGATAGTTGTCCAAAAGACGACCATTGACACCTTGCACAAGGAGGGCAAGACACAAAAGGTCATTGCAAAAGAGGCTGGCTGTTCACAGAGCTCTGTGTCCAAACACATTAATAGAGAGGCGAAGGGAAGGAAAAGATGTGGTAGAAAAAAGTGTACAAGCAATAGGGATAACCGCACCCTGGAGAGGATTGTGAAACAAAATCCATTCAAAAATGTGGTGGAGATTCACAAAGAGTTGACTGCTGCTGGAGTCAGTGTTTCAAGAACCACTACGCACGGATGTATGCAAGGCATGGCTTTCAGCTGTCACATTCCTTGTGTCAAGCCACTCTTGAACAACAGACAGCGTCGGAAGCGTCTCGCCTGGGAAAAAGACAAAAAGTGGTCCAAAGTTATGTTCTCTGATGAAAGTAAATTTTGCATTTCCTTTGGAAATCAGGGTCCCAGAGTCTGGAGGAAAAGAGGAGAGGCACACAATCCACGTTGATTGAGGTACAGATGTAAAGTTTCCATGGTTTGGGGTGCCATGTCATCTGCTGGTGTTGGTCCATTGTGTTTTCTGAGGTCCAAGGTCAACGCAGCCATATACCAGGAAGTTTTAGAGCACTTCATAATTCCTGCTGCTGACCAACTTTATGGAGATGCAGATTTCATTTTCCAACAGGACTTGGCACCTGCACACAGTGCCAAAGTAACCAGTACATGGTTTAAGGACCATGGTATCCCTGTTCTTAATTGGCCAGCAAACTCGCCTGACCTTAACCCCATAGAAAATCTATGGGGTATTGTGAAGAGGAAGATGCGATATGCCAGACCCAACAATGCAGAAGAGCTGAAGGCCACTATCAGAGCAACCTGGGCTCTCAGAACACTTGAGCAGTCCCACAGACTGATCGACTCCATGCCGCGCCGCATTGCTGCAGTAATTCAGGCAAAAGGATCCCCAACTAAGTATTGAGTGTTGTACATGCTCATACTTTTCAGTTGGCCAAGATTTTTAAAGATCCTTTCTTTGTATTGGTCTTAAGTAAGATTTTCCTTAGTTGTCAGTCATAATAATCAAAATTAAAAGAAATAAACATTTGAAATATATCAGTCTGTGTGTAATGAATGAATATAATATACAAGTTTCACTTTTTGAATGGAATTAATGGAATTAATGACTTTTTGATGATATTATAATTATATGACCAGCACCTGTATAGTATGATTGAGAATAAATTATATGAGATCAGAACTATGCACATTATTGTTGTTGTCACATGCATCAATGTATGTATTACTTATCATTGTTAAAATTGAGATTTGTGCATCATAATAAATAACATGTTGCGATAAAAATCACAATTCATTAGTTGTTTGCAGTTGTTGTAAATTATTTGAATGGATTTGCAGAGTCTTACATTTTTATCTTATTAATTAGATGGACAATTAAACATTTACTTGAACTTTAGCTGAGTTTTTTAAAACTTAACATTAAAATTTGACTGTGAGATGAATGAATAAAGAAACAGTGAGAACTGCAGCTGTAATGTGTAATGTGTAAGCAACGGCTCCACCTAAACAAGAATAGCAATGTACACTGAGACATTTAAGATTATTTACCAGTCATTACTTTTACAAATAATTGTAATGGAGTTTAAAAATTGTATTGATATTAATATTTTTCTAGTAATCTGTTACATTAGCATTCAGCCTACATTGCATGTATCTATTTTGGCATGCCATATTTTTGTCCTGTGCTAGTATCCCTATTCGAATCACAATCGTGAGACTGAATCCTGCATTTGTAGGAAGATGTCACTTCCAAAGCATTGCAGCATTCCGTTGGCCATCGGTCCTCTTAGCGGCATGAAAAACAATACTTTTATTCAATGGATTATAGCTATATAGCCTCGAAAAAGTGTTCACATTACAACCACTAAAAAGCTGTCACTCAGTTCGTGATCTCTCAACGTCCCATTAAAATCAATAAAGTCGTCTACACACACTGCATAATGAATCTCTTACTTGCATCGTGTCTTTTTGTTATTGAGAGGATTTGTAAGTGAGCAAAACCCCTCACTGAACAAAAACTCTTGACTGAGTCAAACTTTTATGTCTGACTGGCCATTGTTCAAGAGATCAACAAACATGTCTGTGATTGTCTACATTACTCACCACTGCAAAAACACACTATAAATGGGACCATTTCATGTTTTCAGAACGCAAAAATGCAATGGAGTGTTTGCCAAATCTGTTTCGGCGATAATGTTATATTATTACAGTATCAACTGGGGGTGCTCTTGCTTTCATCTCAGAGTGCTTTTTTCAAACCGCTTTGAATTGTTAGTGCCAGTAGTATATGTAAATTAACAATGTCTACTCGTTCTCCGTGTTACCTGGACCAAGAAATTCAAGTTTATTTGTCAACAAAAGACATTTGAGTTCTCCGGGGCTTTCATGAAAACTACAGATTATACTTCCGCTTTTTTGTATCCCTGCCCCCACGCTGTCGGATCGACAGAGGGTTATTAACAGAACAGTTATTGTAAGGGGTTTATTATTTAAATTTGTATCATACTATGTCTACTCTTTAAACAGCATTATGGTAAAAATGGAACGGAACACTATGGCACCAGCTTTCTTACCTGTACATGACAGGATTTTGCTTCAGGGAGTTGGACAGAACGCCATTTTTTCGTTTGGCCTAAAATACCGTTTGTGATCATCCAGTTTGAAACACTTATGTTTTTTTTTCAGATTTTCTGTGTGGCGTTCTCTCTATAATTCTATTACTAAGTCTGTAAACAGGACGTTATCACAGGCCAGAGATGGGACATGCCGAAAACCGACGCAAAGAGGAGAACGTGGCAGCAGAGAAAATGTTATACCAGGCACAACAAGCTTATTGTTTGTGATGCATGAAAAATAGGGAAAAAAACTATTGAATTGGTGTTGGGGTTTATATGAATGTATCTCTGAGGGCAACTGACTGTCTTCTAAAAAGTTTAAATGGCTTTTTCTTTTCCTCTTACCTCTAATCAAGGAAACAAAATCATTGTTGTTCCATAAGCGCCACCTACTGTTAGAGAGTGAATTTGCATTTCCATTAATTCATGTGTGTAGCATTTTTGTTTGGATTGTGATTATAAAATGTAGTGGTTGCCTCTTATTCCAAATGGCTACAGATATTTTTTTGTTAAAAGCCAGTTTTGCCTGTAATGGAACAAATAAGCAACATATATATATAAGTGTGGTGCAGGGACTGCCCAACCCAATTGAAATGAGATCCGCTAATAGTTTTTAATTGACTGATGCAATTGCTCTTCAAGAGTGTAATTACAGCTGACTCTCTAATGTTTAATAGTTGTTGTACGTGCTGCACCTGCTCTGGATTTTACTATGCATTATTTATACAGTGATCTGGTCTGGTGCATTATGGATTTTCTGTTTTGACTAACGAAGAATTAGCCAGTGGCCAGCAAACCCTTTAAAACATCACACCAGCTTGCTTTCTTATTCTGATATGCTTGAGTAACGAACAGCTTCTCTCTGTCTGTCTCAGGCACTCCCTGTTTCTTCTATAGGCTGCAGTCATGTTCTGGAAGTTCGACCTGCACAACTCATCTCAGGTTGAGAAGCTCTTGGAGAAGGAGGATGTGACTCTACAGGAGCTGCTGGATGAAGAAGATGTGCTGCAGGAGTGCAAGGCCCAGAATCAGCGCCTCCTCCTCTTCCTCACTCGGGACAGCAGCATGCTGGAGCTTCTTGACCTCATCACGCATGAGCCCCCTACTGACCGGGAGGAGAAACTGCGCTACAAGTGAGTGAAAAGATGGTCTGGATTTTTAACACTTTCTGAGCACCTCTTAGTGTAGGCTACACTACAAAGGTAGTGTAGGCAAATTTGGAGCGGCTAGCAATAGCAAGTTAGCTTGAAAGCATGAGATCCCATCCTCCCTTCAAAGTGTCTACAAAGCCACGCCTTCGTCAAAACGTACACAGCAGAGTTAGCAAAGCGTCATGAGAGAGAGACAGTGTTAAACTACTTCATGAGTCAAAGCACATTACATTACAATAATAATGAAAGAGCACTGATCTGAAATTTGAGTCACAAAACGCTCCTATTATCTTCCAAATTGCAGTAGTTATGGTGTGAATGAAGCAAAAGCTTGTTTTGGTTCAGGAGGACCTCTAAAAGTGGCTGCTGTTTCAGTTGTGGTGCTCGCTGATGACGTGATGTCTGTGCAAACAGGGTGCGTGGAGGTATGGAAATGCATATGTTGACAGGCAGATAGGACATTGCATCATTGCTGTGTCATTCAGACCTAATGCAATGATTGGGGAACATTTTATGGTCCTTCACCTTCCACAGACAATATATAGACATATAAATACATTTAGACCACTTACAGTAACATAGTGATTGCTCAGGATGTGAAGAGATTTTCGACCAGCATAACAGAAAATGTTTCTGGAACAAATCACATAACCTGCCTTTCAATAAAATGTTTTGAAACTTTGTCTGCAATGGAGAAAAAGTATTGATCAGTCCAATTAATTGACCGAAATTTGGACATCTTAATTTTCAGACAGGCTGATTAAACAACCCAATTGGCAATTAGAGATTATGTAACTGATTCTTTACAAATGTACATATATTTGACAATGTCAATTTATCAGATAATTAATTAATTTTTTGGCAGTTTTTGGCGATTTTAATAAATTAGTCCATATATATATATATATATATATATATATATATATATAAAAACGGTGCTTTGTTCGCTCTGTAACAGCAGTTTCACACTGCACGTGCAAGCAGTGCGGTGGCAGAGCAGAAGCTGTGCGTGTGGAGAGTGGGAGCCGCACGCGCCCATGGTGCTTTCACACTGCCAGTGTTTGTCTCGCACAGTGTATTGCAAATACAGGCGAATATTGTCCATTCTGTCACATTTTCCGGTGTTCTCCTCCGTCCCCAGAACGTCTCGTGTTTTGATTTATTATGGGCAGCATTTATCTGCTGCAAATGCGACCGGGTTCCCCTCTGTTTCAAACACATATGCATGTAACATGCTGTATATAGGTAGTTTACATGATTAAAGTAACATTAAAGTTAGGATATCCCTCTAGTTTTAATCATTTAAACGGGTCTTTGATGTTTGGGCAAAACCTTAGTTTTAGTCTGGAAGTGACGCTTGCCAGTTGTAAGAAGTTGTTTATGCACATCTTCAAAATAGACAACTAGTTATACATTAACACTATGCTGAAATTCAATTAATATTGTCATTATTCATAGATTTCATGTTAAAATAATATACAAATTAGCTACCCTCTTTGAAATACAATAATCTGTAAAGAAGAATCATTAGATTAATCTGGAAAAATAATTGTTAGATTAGTTGACTAATCGAAAAAATAATCAATAGATGAATCGATAAAAATAGTCATTAGATGCAGCCCAATATATATATATATATATATATATATATATATATATATATATATATATATATATATATATATAATTTTTTTGTTTTGTTTCTTAACCAGACTGAATAATGAATATGTCCCAGTATTAGTTTATTATAAGCAATTCCAGTATTAATAAATATTAATATTAGCATTTATTTTTATATTTTCATTTATTTATTTTCATCTTAGTTTGTTGTAGTAATGTGCTTTTTTTAATTTCTTTGATTTATATTTTGTATTTAGCTTAAATGTATTAGTCATTTTAGTATTCACTTAGTATTTTAGTTAGTTGCCAAGGCAAACAATTTAAAGTTTTGTAAGTTTGTTTTTTGATATTTGTATATATTTTTTAATTCAGCTTTATTTCATTTTTTGAAAACAATTAATAATAATAATTAATAACTACACAGAATTTTGAGTAAATATTTATTCATGTGCTGCCATTGAATTTGCATTATATATTGAATTTCTGTAAGATGGTTGGTCATCCTCTAGTCGTATGTTTTTTCTCCCTGTCTCTCATGCAGGTATGCTAATGTAGCATGTGAGTTGTTGACGTGCGACGTGTCCCTTATCAACGATAAAGTTGGTGGAGACGAGTCTCTGCTGAACACAGTCTATAACTTCCTAGAGCAGACGCCACCGCTGAACCCTCTACTGGCCTCGTTCTTCAGTAAGACCGTTGGCAACCTCATCGCCCGCAAGACAGAGCAGGTGCGCAAACATGCGTCTCTGTTCTTTTGAAAAAATTTTTTTATTTGTATCTGCATTAATTTTTTTATCCTGCTCTTTGTTGATTACAATTTTTCATCAGATGATCGGTTTCCTAAAGAAAAAAGAGGATTTTATAGGGCAGGTGTTGAAACACATGGACACGTCGGCCATGATGGATTTGGTGCTGCGTCTCATTAGCAACGTGGAGCCCGTTTGTCTCAGACAGGAAGTGCTAAGTGTGAGTGCACTCAAACTGCTTCATAATATTTCTAAATGGACACTGAAAAATAAACTCATTAAATCATTCCATGATTTGCTTCTCAAGAAACATTTCTTTTTATTATCAATGTTGTAACCAGTTATGCTATTTTGAAGGAAACTGTGATGCATTTTAAGAATTTTTGATGAATTGAAAGTTAAAAAGAACTGCATTTATTTTATAAATAAATAATTTGTAACATTATAAATGTCTACACATTTTTGATCAATTTAATGTGTCCTTGATGAATAGACCTAAAAAATATTACTGACCACACACTTTGAATGGTAGTGTTTATAATATTGAAAGTGTTTTTGATGATTTTAGTTCTTGTATATCTTATCATAGTTGGAATAATTAATATTTTGGATTTGTATTGAATTTATTTTTAAAATGTGGGAAAAGACATGGTAAATATTTTCAAAAACCTTTCAAATGTTTTTTTTTTTTATTCATGTCCTGTTTTCAGTGGCTGAATGAAGAGAGGCTGATCCAAAGACTCATTGAGCTGATACACCCTCACAGTGACAGTGAGGTCAGTCACTAGAGTTTGAAGAATGGGCAATCAAACAGTTGACTGAAAAAAAAACCATGGAAGTCAATGGGGTCCATCAACTGTTTGGTTTCCGACATTCATCAAAATATCTTCTTTTGTGTTCAGCAGAAGAAAGAAATTCATACAGGTTTGGAACAACTTGAGGCTGAGAAAATGATGGCAGAATTTTCATTTTTGGGTGAACTATCCCTTTAAGGATGATAGTGATATTGTGTTTTTGGGATTGAAAAAGTCCTTATGCAACAAAAAACATTTGATTCCATCTTACAAATCTATATAAATAGACATGAAAGATGACATATATGTGTACATAAATGTGTGTTTACAGAGGCAGTCGAATGCATCTCAGACCCTGTGTGAAATCATCCGTCTGAGCAGAGATCAGGCCAGTCTGCTGCAGGAACCTTCAGAGAATGACCCTTTGCTCACAACACTAGAGCTGTGAGTGTGTGTGTGTGTGATCACTTTTCATGTCAGCTAGATGGTTTCCTACTGTCTAAGTGGGTAGTTGTCAGCCAGAATAATCAGAATGTGGAGCAGACTTTATGCTTGAACTGCATGACTAAACTGAAGTCTCTGGCTGCTGTTTCAGACAGCAGAATGTTGAGGCCCTGTTGAAGAACATGTTTGAAGGAGAAAAGAGTGAAGTGTGCATCGTCTATGGAACGCAAGTGTTACTTACATTGTTGGAAACTCGGAGACCTGGGTGAGTCACACACACACACACACACACACACATACACACAATCACTGTTACTAAAGTATTTGTGTTTGTAACAGCGTTGAGCAGGTGACTGACCCAAGCTCTCAGGGATTGGAAAAGTCTTACACTGTTAACAACAGCATTTTAATGGCCATCCAACCACATCTAAAGAACTTCCACCACCTTCTGTTAAACCCACCTAAGGTTGGTATGCTCCTCCGGTTTTATCGCAAGTCTTAAAAACAAAGTGAAATCACGGAAAGATGTCACATAGAGGAAGTTGATGGTTTTTGGACTCTCCCTGCTCTCAGAAATGTGCGATGTTGACCACGATGGGTGTTCTGGAAGAGCCATTTGGCAATGCCCGGCTGCATGCGTCCAGATTGATGGCTGCTCTCCTGTACACCAGAGCTCCCAGAATCCACCAAGAGCTCTGCCAACTGAACATGATCAACCTACTGCTGGTATGAGTCATCCTAAGTCTAGCTTACAAAGTCGACAAATAAATAAGATGTTTCCTTTCTTAGAGCCAATCTTTGTTTTTGTTTGTTTTTAAGATTTTACATTTTGCTCGTTCTGGATATTAAAGGATTAGTTCACTTTCTTTCTTCAGTCGAAAAGAAATTAAGGATTTTAAGTAAAACATTCCAGGATTTTTCTTTATATTGTGGACTTCAATGGGATGAAGGTCTAAATTGCTATAATAATTGTCTTATCTAGCTTATTCAAAAATAAAAATGTATAACCTTTTTTAACCAAATGCTCGTCTTGCACTAATTTTGCGATGCGCCACACATTACATAATTATGTTGGAAAGGCCGCAAGCGACGAAAATATGGCAAAATATTCCATCTAATTTTTCCTCTAACTTCAAAATCACTCTTTTACCTTTTTTGTAAAGAGCATTTGACTTATTCTTTGCACTTTCACTCTGTAAATACTGGTTCTGTACTTCTGCCTTCATCACACGTGACCTTTCCAACGTGATTATGTAATGCACATTTTTGAAAATGACTGATCGTTTCGCTAGATAAGACCCTTATTCCTTGGCTGGGATCGTGTTGAGCGCAATGAAACTGCAATTTGAACCTTCATCCCATTCGTTCCCGTTGAAGTCCACTTTATGGAGAAAAATCCTGGAATGTTTTCCTTAACCTCCTTGACATAAACATATTTTATGACATGGGGTGAGTGAATTATCAGGAAATTTTAATTCGGAAGTGAACTGGTCATTTAAAACAAGTTGATATTATCAGTTTAATTTTTTTATTTTAAGAAATGTATTTATTATTTATTTTACTTTTTTTTATTGGAGTAATGATGCTGAAAATTCAGCTTTGCCACCACAGGAAAACATTAATTATATTTAAAATATAGTGTAAAAAAGTACCCATTTTAAATTATATTTTTCGGCATAACTGTTTCACTGTATTTTTGATCAAATACATGCAGCCTTGGTGAGCATAAAAGAGTTCTTTCAGAAACATTTCCATTTTCTTTTTTAATCTCTCTCCCTGTAGGACTTGTTTTTTAAATTCTCCTGGAATAACTTCCTACACATCCAAGTGGAGCATTGTGTCTCTGCCATCCTTAACCAGACAACACCTAATGGAAAAACACATGAAAGTCCAGATCAGATTCAGCTGGAGACACAGAAGTCAGACACACAAAACTCTGACAGATCTGACATGTTCACAAGCTGTGACTTGATAAAGCATGTAAGCATGACCCTCACTTATTGAAGCTGATGTGTTCTCTAATATTTTTGTATATATATATATATATATATATATATATATATATATATATATATATATATAATATCAGTATATAGTAATATATTTTGTATAGTAATATACATTATAAATTAGTAATATATAAAGTGCCTCACTACTCCTGAATCTTTAGCGTCATGGAAGCAGAATATTTTAACCAAGTTTGAGTCACTTGAATCACTTGAATCTGACACGCTTGGTAAATTAGGTGTTGTTGTATGTTTGTATACACCAATCAGGCATAACATTATGACTTCTGCCAAAACAGCCCTGACACATCGAGGCATGGACTCCACTAGACCCCTGAAAGTGTGCTGTAGTATCTGGCACCAAGATGTTGGCAGCAGATCCTTTAAGTCCTGTAAGTTGTGAGGTGGGGTCTCCATGGATCGGAATTGTTTGTTCAGCACATACCACAGATGCGCAATTGGATTGAGATCTGGCAATTTCGAGGCCAAGTCAACACCTCAAACTCATTGTTGTGCTCCTCAAACCATTCCTAAACCATTTTTGCTTTGAGGCAGGGCGCATTATTCTGCTGAAAGAGGCCACAGCCACCAAGGATACATGATCTGCAACTGCTTAGTTAGGTGGTACTTGTCAAAGTAACATCCACATGGATGGCAGGACCCAAGGTTTCCCAACAGAACATAGCCCAAAGCATCACACTGCTTCCGCCGGCTTGCCTTCTTGCCATAGTGCATCCTGGTGCCATGTGTTCCCCAGGGAAGCAATGCACACGCACCCGGCCATCCATGTGATGTAAAAGGAAACGTGATTCATCAGACCAGGCCACCTTCATCCATTGCTCCATGGTCCACTTCTGATGCTCAAGTACCCACTGTTGCCACTTTCGGCAGTGGACAGAGGTCAGCGTGGGCACCCTTACTATGCAGCCCCATACACAGCAAACTGTGATATACTGTGTATTCTGACACCTTTCTATCAGAACCAGCATTAACTACTTGAGCAATCTGCGCTACAGTATGTCTGTTTAATCGCTTCCCACGTGCATCAATGAGCCTTGGCCGCCCATGACCCTGTCGTCGGTTCACCACTGTTCCTTCCTTGAACCACTTTTGATCTTGGACCGAGCTCTGACCCTGTCACACTCTTGCCCATTTTTCCTGCTTTAAACACATCAACTTTAAGCACAGACTGTTCACTTGCTGCTTAATATATCCCACCCACTAACAGGTGCCGCGATGGAGATAATCAGTGTTATTCCCTCTACCTGTCAAAGGTCATATTGTAATGCCTGATCGGTGTATGTATACATGTAAATGTGTAAATTATTTGTGTGTGTGTGTATGCATTCATAATATTTACAGCACTTATGGCATCAATTGTCAAAAATGGAAAATGTTTCCTTTTGTACAGTATGCAGTGTGTATAAGTCATTGAAGTAATTGTTTGTGTGCAGCTACTGAAGGACTGCAGGCTGGTTCAAAGGATTTTAGATGCTTGGGAAGAAAACGACAAAACACAGTAAGGAATAATTTAAATATCTATGAGCTGATGAGTCCATATGCTTTTGGTTGAGTGTCTTATGATCTTCTATGTCTGTGTGAATGTTATAGGGAGGCTGGAGGCATGAGGAGAGGGTATATGGGTCATCTGACCAGGATTGCCAACACAGTTGTGCAGAATGCAGAGAGGGAACAAGAACAGATCCAAATCACACAACTAATAAAAGGTAGCTGACACACACTGGGAGTGTAGATTTGTGTTATATACATATGTATGAATTTCTTCTTTAATGCATCCATGCTGAATAACAGTATTCATTTAACAGCATTACTCTTACTGACCCCACACTTTTAAACAATATAATTTATTACTTTGTTTTCAAATATTTGGTATATTTCATTGTGTATGACAGAGCTACCAGGGGACTATAACGCACGCTGGGAGCAGTTTGTGAATGAAACGCTAACGGAAACTAACAAGAAGAACACTGCAGACCTGGTGAGATTTTGCACAAAGACATGGGCTGTGAAATCATAAGAAGTATTTTAACAACAAAAAAAGACAATCTGGCAATTACCTTTTTAATGAGCATCTTTCTCTTAACAGGTGTTCTCCGATTATCAGATCCAGCAGATGACGGCAAACTTTGTTGATCAGTTTGGATTGAATGGCGATGAATTCGGAGAGCATGATGGCAACATTAGGTGATACCTGCACAAAGGTTTAGATTTAGAGTTAAATGTAGATTAAACTTTTGGTCACACTTAAGATAAATACTAATAAAAAGCCAATAGCCTAGTAATATGCATGATAATAAGCAACTAGTTAATAGTGTGAATTGGACCCAAATTTAAAGTGTTACCAAACTATTAAATATAATGTATAAAAACTGCATGTTCTTTAATCTTTGTTAATGTAAATCTACCATAAAAATGTGTATTTACATTTGGTGCCTCACACACGTGCGGTCACCTGATTAAATTTCATTTAAAAATAATTTAATTTAAATATTGCTTAATGTTTTTAGCAGGTTTAAACTCTGACATTGGTAATTTGAGCCAAGTTTCTGTCGTATTTTTTTTGCAGCGCCACATTTGATCGAATTTCAGAGATCAACTTTAACCTGATGGATAAGGGCGTGAGTCCTAACTGTTTTTCTATATTCTTTATATTATTGTAATTAATTGTTCTATATTCTTATTATGTTTTGGGTTATAATATCACCATTTTTTGTTTGTTTGTGTTCTTCTCGTCAACACTCTTTTGGCTTCTCTCTCAGGCGAGCTCTTCAATCTTTGAGACATGCACAAAGGAGCGAATCCGGCCGTTTGACGATGCTGAGGAGGAGGAAGATATTTGGGAGGATAAAGAAATCAACTATGCAACACAAGTGAAAGCCAGAAGCAGGTTCATAAAACACACACACATACACATACACTCTCGCACTCAAAACATAAACTGCTCTGACTGCTGTGTTTTATTTATTTTTGAATAGGTTTGGACTGGTGACAAACGCTCAGAAGAGTGAGGTGGACGGTGGCTCTCGTATGCGTCTGGGGTCACCGGACATGGAGTGGTTTCCAGAGACCAAACAAAAATCAGACAAGAACCAGGACATGGACAAGCAGTCCAGCGATGCACAAAGTACGCTCAGCTCACATGATCTAGACCTAGACATCTTACCTGATCTCATAAAATAACTGAATGGAAAATCGATTATCACCCATCAGGTCCTGGATGGACAGCAAGTTTTGAAGATGACTTCAGCTGTCGGGATTTTGCTAGTATCGCCATGGATACGGGCTCCAACGTGTGGGGAAGCTCTACCGCCCAGCTCAGCGAGACTGAGGAGAAGGGATGGGCGACTTTCTCTGACTTCCAGCCTTTCTGCTGGTGAGAGAGAGAGACTGTTTTAGTAGATATTGTGTATTCAGGTCATGTAGTCACTGTGTTAAACGTTCTCGTGTTCTGCAGTTCAGATGCAGGACCCAGATGCAGTTCACGTGTGGACTCGGAAAATCCAAACAAACAGAGACAAAATGAAGAAAGTAAGGCTTACTTGCTAATTTCTTTAAAAGTATATTCATGTAAATGTTTTGCATTTTCCCTCCTTATGCTAATGAACAACAAATTCTTAAATTTATTTAATGTTTTTTGTAAATAAACACTGTAAAATGTTACCAACTTTTATAAGCATCTTGCATTTTTGCGTAAAAATTATTATTCCCTAAAATATTTTTCTTACTAAGCATTTAAGGGAGAATGCATTTATTGAATTGTTTGTATTTAACTTTAATAAAATTATACCACTTTGAGTAGTTTATTTAATAGTAAGTAGTTAATTTCCCTCTTAGTGTTTTAAGTCTTATAAAGAATATTTGTTTTATTCAGGACTGCAAGATACTAATAAAATTGGTTTGGTATTATAAAAGTCATTATTATTATTAGTAGTAGTAGTAATACTTATAATTATATAATTAATACAAATATCAATATTATTTCATTTTTCTTTTAAACTATTATTTTTATTACTATTATACCAATTTTGTTATTTAATGCATTAATAATGCATTAACTCCCTCTAAATGCTGTTAGTGTTAAAAATATATATATTTTTGAATGCAAAAGGCTTATTAAAATATTGGTGTTGTAATAATTATTATTTTAAGGTACACAATGTAACATTTGGCTCTCTAGCGGTTTAAAAAAACAAAACTGCATATATTTTGCAGAAGAACATTGTTTTTGTTGTGCTTTGGTCCTGTATGATTGTGCGGATTAATATAGTTATCCTACTGCTCATAAAACATTCACTACAAGGCTTGAGATATAACCAGATTAGATGGAAAGGATCTCCAGCTGACTAGCTGAACATGTTACTGTAGCTATACCTATTCGACTTATAGTCCGGAAAATACGGTACTCATCTTGCCTGGCGTGGCCATACTCAATTCTAGTCAGAATATGAGTCTGGTACCGCTCCATTGAGCTTTGATTATGGGGCGTGTTTCAACCGAGCCAGGAAAGACCTCAATTGGATAGACCCACAACCAATCAGAGCAACGGAGCGACGCGTAAGGTTAGTTGTCAAATGTCAACAGAACTCAACTGCACTGTGTTGCCAAGTCCGTGTTTTCCTCCATGTCCGCGGGTTGAAGCGACCCCAATTATGTGATTATATAAACCCAGGAATGTGAATTTTAGCAACCTTGCCAAAATAACATTTTGCCAACCAAAAGCCATTTTTTTCCAGAGATCCCCCCCAGAAAGTTATTGTTTTGGGCTATAGTTTTGAGTAGCAATTGTGCGCGACATTGCACGTTAACGTTACAAGAGTACAAGAGTACAAGAGTTACAAGTGTTGTAAAAAAAAGAATTTAAGGATACACAGAGTACTTACCAACACGATCATCGTTTCTGAGAGAAATAGTGAAGGTGAATGCATATACGAACAAGTTCTCCGTTTAGGATGAGAGCAAATTCAACCCAAAGGGCCTTTGATGACGTGGATGATTACGTTACTGTTGATCATCTGTCCATCATCGTCTAAAGCTCGCCCTGACAATTTCATTGGTCTGAACAGTTTCTGTTCGGGCATTATTACTCCTCTATGGAGCGAGGCCAGACCGAATTGCCCGAGCAAAAAATGTTGTGGGCAGGGCTAAATTCGGCTGGCATTCAGGCTAGTACTCATCTGTTGAGTAATAAAAACGCCATCCCCACGTCCACTTTGCAACATTATAAACCCTTCAGTTCTTGCCATCTCTAAAAAGCCATGCCAATGTTGATTCTTGTTTTATTACAAGCTGAGATTAAGCTGCTCCATGTCAACCTTTCTTGCTTGTTGTAATAACTAACCTATGCCACTCCCACACCATACAGCCGTCAAAGTAGCCAGAGCAACTTTTCTCTACGGATATATGACGAAACACACACGGGCGAGTGAAGTGTGTACTCTAATTCCTGCGAAAACCATCCTGACTAGTCTAAAATATAAACACTCATAATTGGCTTACCATAGTGAATCAGGGTAGGACAAAAACAGATTTTGGAAGATGGATTGAAAATTGAATTGACTCATTATTTACTTTGATTGTTTGTTCTAAATGTTCTTGAAATGGTCCATTAACATGAGTTAATCAGCGTGTGTGTTGCAGTTAAAGGCTCGTCAGCGTGTGTTTGGAGTGTGTGTGGGGCGAGGAAGGCTCCGTTGGTTGCATCCGACAGCAGCTCCAGTGGGTCAGACAGTGAGGAAGATGACGACAAAACCAACATCACAGAGAGCGTTGCCACGGGCAGTGCCAAGGAGAGCATTACAATCAATGAGAAAGCAGTCTTTAACAGGTAAAACAATTACATACACATTCTTGCATTCATCTACGCATTACTGAATTGTTTGCAGACAGTTGTTAAAAATGAGCAGCTACTTTGACCAACTCGAGACGTGTCAGAAGACTTGATATAACAAAATGTGCACAATGATGCGCTTATCGGTTTCTTCCACTGTCTTCCAGTGACACTAATGCCAAAGCAACAGGTGGCATGGCAACAGATGTCATAGCAACAGGAACCATGGCGATACCCATCACTGGTACTCAGTCACCCAAGGAGCAGTAGTAAATATAGATACATTTGAGTGTTCTTCCATAGGAAACTACTGGACGTGTATTTAAAGTCTATAAATATGTCTAATTCTACAGGGGTGACTCCAGTAGTAACAGCCCAAAGTAACAGCGTTTGACTCGCCTCCATTACCATGAAAACCGTTGCTCCACTCTTGAAATGTTAAATGCTGTGGTTTCTCTGTTTTGGCATTTGCTGTTCCCATCGATCTGCAGTGTAGTTACATGGGTCTTTTTAGTTTGAGCATGAGCGGTACTCTAGATGATCTCTGTCTTTTCTTATGAAGACATCCTCACTGTTGGAGCACTGACCTTTGAACCCTGTGAGAGTGGCCCCACTACAGTCTGTGTGTGCGTGTTGTTGAGCGTTATGGAACTAGAATAAGATGCACATCCACTGATGGATTCTCACGTATGCATAAAAATGCTTGGTACGTTGACAGGCGTTATTCTTATGTTTCTAAACCAGTATTTTCTATTTAGAACAAGGCTTCCTGTGTCCTTGTAAACCAAATGGCTTAAAAACATACTAAACGGTTTTTTTTTATTCAATGGGTAGGTTTAGTGTAAGGGGACAGAAAATACAGTTTGTACAGAAGGAGTCACCTTAAACCACATACTCAAGAATTCTTTGTGAGGACCTGTTTGAGTTTTAGACTATCGGAGCAAGGAGATAGAGAGTAATGTGAGAACCTTTCTGAGAACCCTTTAAAGGCTTGTTTTAGGGTCAAGACTTGGTTATAAGAGATGGTCAAGAGATGGTTATAATTAGGGTTCAGGTTAGGCACTTAGTTGTGATGGGTATGGTTCTAGAGATTGCATTGTGTCAATGAATCTCTTCACAAAGATAGATGTGTGTGCGTGCGTGCGTGCGTGTCTGTCTTGATCTGAGTCTCTGTTTGCTGTAGCCCTTGGGCCCGGTACTGATTTGATTTCAGTACTGATTTGTTTGCACTTCCGTTTCCACAGCATTTATGTTTCCAGTTCTGCCCACCATCCACACAAACACACCTATATGAGGGAAAATAATTAGGAGCAGGTCTCAGTAGTTATGTGTTTTTGTGGGCTGTTTTTATCTTAAAGGAATAGTTCCCCTAAAAGTAAAAATTCTCTTATTTACATGCCGTCATGTATGACTTTCATCTGGAGACCACAAGAGATATTTTAAAGAATGTTCACGATGATCTTTTATTATAGAACGATATCGCAGAAGTCGTATGAACCAACGTTTCACGCGTGGAAGGAATGTCATACAGGTTTGGAAAGGTATTATCATGGTGAGAAATTACTTTTATTTTTGAGTGAACTATCCCTTTAAACGTGTTTATGTAAAACTGTGTGACTGATTGTGGTTGGTATTTGAACGAACTCTCAGGTGAACGTCGTGTGTCAGAGCGAGTCTGTGTGTAAAAGAACCGAGGGCGCGTGTGCCTTGAAATATCAGAGAATGACATCAGTATGTTTAACGTGTGCGCACATATCCTTAATCAATCTTCCTATATCACTGTCAGGTCTTAGTAATAATTGTCGATGTGTATTCTTTACGCTATGTACACTTAATATTATATTTTTTATGACTAATTACTAGCGCAACACTAGAACGCTGCAGTGTCCATTTCAATCTAGAGAGATAGCAATAATAGTATAGATAATTTCTTGGGATTATTTTCTTTTTTTAGTCATGTAGCTTTGGCAAAATGTGCACACAGGCGCACAAACTGTTTGTGAGAGTGAGTGTGTGTGAATGTTAAAGAGGCTCGTGTGTTTTCAGTTTGATTTTTGCACTTTTAAAACTTGATTTTGATACCAAATGCATTGGGATGTTAGCGGCGGTACGATGGCGATAATGAGAGCCCTCGGTCATTGTTTGGTCTTTGTGCAATTTTGAATTTACAAGCCGTTGT
Source organism: Gobiocypris rarus (assembly GCA_023029165.1). NCBI lineage: Eukaryota > Metazoa > Chordata > Actinopteri > Cypriniformes > Gobionidae > Gobiocypris > Gobiocypris rarus. Next base: position 18,570,528 of record CM040918.1, read on the forward strand.
GTTATTAATATTGCAGATGCGAGTGTGTTTGTTGTGTTTAGGAGACTTTGAGCGAGATGCGAGAAATGGTGACCGATCCGTACCAGGCTCTGTGCTTGAATGTAATTCATAGTTTTATATGTTTATTTCATTATAATTTTTATGGCCAAAATATCTCTTTACTATTTTGACTTTCTCCCATTTTGGATGACAGGGTTTCATTCGAGTTTCTCATTTGATGGTTCCTTCATTCGTTTTGTGTTCAGCTTCAGTTCAGCACTTAAATACTGCCACTTTTTTTTTCTTTTTTTTAATCTTTACTAGAAAAAAAGACAAGACAAAATCCCCTTTTATTGTCTTCCACGTACATATTAACTACTCTTTCTGAGTGTATTCTAGCCCAAGCATTTTCTTCTGTCTGTAATTGAACTAACATGTTTAGTTGACCTGCTGTTAATAACAGTTATAGTTTGCCAGGGCATTAGCAGAGCATGAGAACGAGAAAGAAATTGAGTTATCAAAACTGACGTAAGAATCATGCCAATGTAATGCCATATGTGTAACATTTCTAATTTCAATTTTATTTTAATTGCTTTTTAATATCCCCTTCTTTCACGCCACCATGACGATTTTATAGCTGAATAATAGATGCAATGTGAAATGTATGTTTATGTTGTTGGGTTCTTTTCTCTTCAGCACTTGTATGTATTCATGTACCCAAAAACACAAACTCATATTGTATGTTATGAACTGGTACAATATTTTGTGGTATGTTCTGCCTTGAGCGTCTGTCCATGGTATGAAACTGAAACACTGTTGTCATTTAGTCAAATGCCTTTTTAATGTAAACTGATGCTGGTGTTTTTTTTTCTTCTTTTTTTTGATTTTGGTATAATGCAATACTGTACTTGTTATCTGTTGTCAGAGTTAGGCTTTAAAATCAGATATCAAACAAAATAAATATTTCAAATGGGTTTGTGTGTCTTGTGTGCGGTTAATTCTATGTACAGTAATGCAACGTTTAACAGTTATGAAAGTTAGTATTGTAAATGAACGGACCCTGAATTAATGGATATACTGTATTTCATCTAGCTAGTAAGCCTAGCCTAACTTTGAACAAACAGGAATTGCAGATGATGCCATGAATCTGTAGTTTTTATCTAGTTTAGGACCAAACACTGAATTAAAGTAACTGATTTTCCATATATAAATATATTGGATTTTTTTTTTTTACTGTAACTGGTTGAATCATGTAATAGCAGAGCTAAGTTGAATAAATGCAGTCTAAATTAAAATGTTTGTGAAAGCAATGAAAATTAAACTTTTTTTTAAGTGTCAAAATTGTGATGATAGTAATTGTGTAAACAAAGGTATACAGCCTGTGTATAAATTGGCTAGGGAAACAATGAATTTAAAACCATTCCAAAAATAAAACTTTGGTAACACTTTATAATAAAGTTTCATTAGTTAACATTGTTAGTTCATGTCAACTAATGTGGTTAACCAATGAACAATACTTCAACAGCAATGATTATTCTTAGTTAATGTTAATTTTAATGTTAATATTTTTCATATCAAAACTTGTATTTGTTAACATTAGTAATGCACTGTGAACTAACATGAAAATTTGTATTAACTAGCATTAAAAAAAAGGATAAATATAGCTGCAAGCAGCGACAACGTGTCTTTAGGACAACTGCGCATGGCGGGCAATGTGCATTTGAAATGGATAAATGTAAAAGAACTATGTCAAAATTGTTTCACACATTAACTGTAGTAGCTGGTGCCACTATGACCCTGAGCCACAACAGCCACATCCATGAGATCATTTTTATATTCAGATGAATTTCATGTCATAGGAATGTGTGAAGTTATCATTTGCAGGTTTTTATTTTTTTTAACCTTATTACTAAACTAATTATTATATAAACTACACTGAACAGGCATAACATTATGACCTAATATCGTGTAGGTCCCCCTTTTGCTGCAAAAACAGCCCTGACACATCGAGGCATGGACTCCACTAGACCTCTGAAGGTGTGTTGTAGTATCTGGCACCAAGATGTTAGCAGCAGATCCTTTAAGTCCTGTAAGTTGCGAAGTGGGGCCTCCATGGATCGGACTTGTTTGTTCAGCACATACCACAGATGCTCAATTGGATTGTGGGCTGTTGATTTGAACTCGTTGTGCTCCTCAAACCATTCCTAAACCATTCCTAAACCATTTTTGCTTTGAGGCAGGGTGCATTATCCTGCTGAAATACTGTTTCCATAAAAGAGTGTACATGGTCTGCAACTGTTTAGGTAGGTGGTACGTGTCAAAGTAACATCCACATGTATGGCAAGACCCAAGATTTCCCAGCAGAACATAGCCCAAAGCATCATACTGCCTCCACCGGTTTGCCTTCTTCCCATAGTGCATCCTGGTGCCATGTGTTTCCCAGGTAAGTGGCGCACACGCACCCGGCCATCCACGTGATTCATCAGGCCTATCCATCAGGATTAACCTTCTTCCATTGCTCCATGATCCAGTTCTGATGCTCACGTGCCCACTGTTGCCGCTTTCGGCGGTGGACAGGGGTCAGCAGTTTTGCAGCCACATTCACAACAAAATGCGATGTGTATTCTGACACCTTTCTATCAGAAGCAGCATTAACTACTTGAGCAATTTGATCTATAGTAGCTTGTCTGCTTGATTGGACCACACGGGCCAGACTTCATTCCCCAAGTGCATCAATGAGCCTTTGCTGCCCATGACCCTGGTGCCGGTTCACCACTGTTCCTTTCTTGGACCACTTTTGATATATACTGACCTCTGCAGACCAGGAACAATAGCTGCAGTTTTGGAGATCCTCTGTTGCCCAGCCATTACAATTTGGCTCTTGTCAAACTCGCTCAAATCCTTTCGCTTGCCCATTTTTCCTGCTTTTAACACATCAACTTTGAGGACAAAATGTTCACTTGCTGCTCAATACATCCCACCTACAAACAGGTGCCATGATGAAGAGATAATCAGTGTTATTCACTTCACCTCTCAGTGGTCATAATGTTATGCCTGATCGTTGTACAGGTCCTTCTAAAAAAATTAGCATATTGTGATAAAAGTACATTATTTTCCATAATGTAATGATAAAAATTAAACTTTCATATATTTTAGATTCATTGCACACCAACTGAAATATTTCAGGTCTTTTATTGTTTTAATACTGATGATTTTGGCATACAGCTCATGAAAACCCAAAATTCCTATCTAAAAAAATTAGCATATTTCATCCGACCAATACAAGAAAAGTGTTTTTAATACAAAAAAGTAAACCTTCAAATAATTATGTTCAGTTATGCACTCAATACTTGGTGGGGAATCCTTTTGCAGAAATGACTGTTTTAATGCGGCGTGGCATGGAGGAAATCAGCCTGTGGCACTGCTGAGGTGGTATGGAGGCCCAGGATGCTTCGATAGCGGCCTTAAGCTCATCCAGAGTGTTGGGTCTTGCGTCTCTCAACTTTCTCTTCACAATATCCCACAGATTCTCTATGGGGTTCAGGTCAGGAGAGTTGGCAGGCCAATTGAGCACAGTAATACCATGGTCAGTAAACCATTTGCCAGTGGTTTTGGCACTGTGAGCAGATGCTAGGTCGTGCTGAAATCTTCATCTCCATAAAGCTTTTCAGCAGATGGAAGCATGAAGTGCTCCAAAATCTCCTGAAAGCTAGCTGCATTGACCCTGCCCTTGATAAAACACAGTGGACCAACACCAGCAGCTGACATGGCACCCCAGACCATCACTGACTGTGGGTACTTGACACTGGACTTCAGGCATTTTGGCATTTCCTTCTCCCCAGTCTTCCTCCAGACTCTGGCACCTTGATTTCCGAATGACATGCAAAATTTGCTTTCATCCGAAAAAAGTATTTTGGACCACTGAGCAACAGTCCAGTGCTGCTTCTCTGTAGCCCAGGTCAGGCGCTTCTGCCGCTGTTTCTGGTTCAAAAGTGGCTTGACCTGGGGAATGCGGCACCTGTAGCCCATTTCCTGCACACGCCTGTGCACGGTCGCTCTGGATGTTTCTACTCCAGACTCAGTCCACTGCTTCCGCAGGTCTCCCAAGGTCTGGAATCGGTCCTTCTCCACAATCTTCCTCAGGGTCCGGTCACCTCTTCTCGTTGTGCAGCGTTTTTTGCCACACTTTTTCCTTCCCACAGACTTCCCACTGAGGTGCCTTGATACAGCACTCTGGGAACAGCCTATTCGTTCAGAAATGTCTTTCTGTGTCTTACCCTCTAGCTTGAGGGTGTCAATGATGGCCTTCTGGACAGCAGTCAGGTCGGCAGTCTTACCCATGATTGGGGTTTTGAGTAATGAACCAGGCTGGGAGTTTTTAAAAGCCTCAGGAATCTTTTGCAGGTGTTTAGAGTTAATTAGTTGATTCAGATGATTAGGTTAATAGCTCGTTTAGAGAACCTTTTCATGATATGCTCATTTTTTGAGATATGATTTTGGCATACAGCTCATGAAAACCCAAAATTCCTCAGTATTAAAACAATAAAAGACCTGAAATATTTCAGTTGGTGTGCAATGAATCTAAAATATATGAAAGTAAAATTTTTATCATTACATTATGGAAAATAATGAACTTTTATCACAATATGCAAATTTTTTGTAACGGCTAACGGTTGCTGTGAGATGCATTACGGTTCTGCTATAATCTTTGTTTGGAGCTATATTCGCAGCTGAAATAGAAAAAAAACAATAAATATTGCATCTAAAATGTAAGTGATTTAATGTTAATTAATTGTTTATGAAACTGTCATATCAAAATGTCATTTTCAGTCGTGATGGTATTCAGGAAAACAGCACACTTGGTTGTGTGATGTTGTTTAACTGTATCATATGTTATAAATATAAAAACTTCACATTTTGAATGTTTACCGCAGTCTCTCTGTGTAAAAGGAGCTCATTTGTTTCGATTTCTCCTCGAGGCTGCACGAGCGTCAACAGCGCAATCTTATGTTATTGTCAGTTCATTATATATCATAATTATCCACTATCGATCGCCACTTAAACTAAATTAATGCAGAACTATTTTTACATTTTGGTGATTCGCTAGTTATTTTTGTTACTGGCGTTTTAATCAGCTTGTCTGGTCGGGCAAGTAAAATTCTCTTTGGAGCCATTTACCTCCAGTCTTTGTGCTAAGCTAGGCTAGCGGTTGGTGTGTCAGACAGAGTTATGGCACGGAGATGAGAATGGTATGTATGGACTTATTTACTCTGGAGGATACTGTGAATAAGCTAAAGTCCCAAAAAGTCGGCGTGTTTATTTAAACCAAAAAAGTTCAATCTCAACTGTGACAGACAGTCTTTGATCATGTCTAAATATACATCCAGATGCAATAACTAATAAAAAGTAATTAATTTTCTGAAAACACTGTTCTCTGCAACAAGGCTTTTCTCAACTCTGTTTAAATACAGGCATATGATCTAGTGGTTTAACTATGTATTACAATTTATTTAGTTTCTTTCCTTCAACCAGATAGCAACTCTGCATATTTTTAGCTTGCACGTAATGCATTAATTATAAATAAAAAAAGAATCAAATGTGTTTTTTACTTTTTTTTATTTGTAATCTTTTATATAGAAATAAATGGTGTATAATTTATTGAGGAAATTTGAGACTCCTCAAGTTTTCTTTTTTTGTCATTATTTTAATCCCTCACCATGGCAACACTGTTTAAGATATCCAATAACCGTTCGCAGTTTAGCATGTTCAATATATTGGCATCATGTTGAGAAAGTTTGGTGTGAATCGTATGACGCCTTTTGGAGCAGTAGTTAAAAATTCAGAACTTGATAAATAAAAATTAAAAAAGCCATATTCAAACAAAAATAGCTGTTGGTCGGAGCTAATGCCTGTAAATTAGAAAGTTGTCTGCCTTGATGAGAACAATATATGTACCTGTTTTTTGGGATTTTTTTGTGTGCAAATGCTATTTGGTTTTACATTGATAACACTGTACAATCTAATTTGTTAACATTATTTAATACATTAGCTAACATGAACTAACAATGAGCAATGTATTGGTAACACTTTACAATAAGGTTTCATTAGTTAACATTAGTTAATGTATTAACTAACATGAACTAACCATGAGTAGTATGTTACTGTATTTGTTAATCTTTGTTAAAGTTAGTTAATAAAAATACAGCGGTTCATGGTTTGTTCATGTTAGTTCACAGTGCATTAACTAATGTCAGATAATGTTTTAGTAAATATTGAGATTAACAAAGATAGTTTTTGTAAAGTGTTAACAATGTGTTTTTACAGAATTTTTAAATCTTTTAATAGTTAATTGTTCATGTTGGTTCACAGTGAATTAACATTTACTAATAAATGTGGAAGTAGTATTGTTTATTGTTAAATGTTAACCAATTTGAATCTCATAAGAAGTTAGTAAAGTGTTACCTTTATATCTAAAACAGTGACATTCATTGTATAAATGTGTCTAACAAAAAAAAAAAGTCCAAATACATTTGGATGAACCATGCCTGCTGTTCTGCCCTCTGCCATATGAACCATCGCAAACCAAAAGAATGAAACCAAGCAATCAAAAATTCCATGACTTGGAATGACACCAATCCTGTGTGAAGTGGACAGAAAGTGAAAGTTTCCCTGGAGGCAGAGAAGGACGGGGCCTCAGGTGAAGGGAGGTGGGGAAGCCTAGAGATGGGGGCGTGGCTTTGAGCGAGTCTGTGTGTAAAAAGAGTAAATATTTTTCAGTACTGGTGGAACCTGTCCGTCTGCTTCACCGGAGACACAGAAGACTCAGCCTGAAGTGTAGGACACAAAGAACAGCAGAGAGAACACAAACACCAGCAAGAGAAACCAGACAGAACTTTAAACGGAGCGACGGTCTGGACGTAGACCACAGGAATGGACTGCTAACAAGCGCATAGGGAACCGTCGTGTTTGTTTATGTGACAGGTGCATCAGTGCGTTTGTGTTTGAATGAGGTGTGTGTGTTTCTGAGGAAATTTAATGGGTAGAAGCATCCTGGATATGGGGGGATGTCAGAGTTACAGTAGCTCTGATGAAGAGGATGTCAGCACTCTGAAGGCAAACTACACCAACATCAGCCTGTTCAAAGTGTGAGTATATACTTTACCTAAACACACACACACACACACACACACACACACACACACACACACACACACACACTGGACAGGGAGTAAAAGTAAGGAATGCACACATCAGACGAATGCCTGCTAAAGAGATAAGCACCAGCATAAAGAGAATGTGTTCGTTTGTGTGTAGTTTCAGTTGTGCAGCGTGTTGGAGAGGATTTCAAAGTCAAAGGAAAATTCCACAAGTCCATGTGTTTATGTGTTAAAACCTGAACCCCTTGCACGAGGGTTTATGGGTAAACACACCTGCCACGGCCAGTGTATTTACATATTGCGTACCTGCGCATGAGTACAACTGGGTATTGTGGGGGAAAATGCATTGCTAATATCAACGCTGCATAAAATCAACACAATACATCACATAGTCATGTAACATGGTACAGTAGGGGTAATACTGAGGTACTTTGATATAGGTATATGCTATTTTCATATACAATAGTAGAGTTACATGATACTCCAAAGTAAAGACATTACCATAGTACATGCCCAAATGGCTTCCAGATACATTACTAATACCACTGTACTTGTAGTACTTTTTATTAGTATCAGTAACTGCAAAATTAGAAATACATGGCTCTTATATTTGTTAATATTTTAAATTTGTAGGACAAGGAAACTATTCAATTTTTTGTAGTTGTTAGTGAGTTTGGACTAATGCACAACTAAACTAAAAAGAATAGAAAACGTCTGTAATATTAGGACTACAGCCATATGTCCATTCTGCTAAATCGTTTAAAATGAAAAAAAAAATACTTTGATAAAATATGAAACCCAATATTAAGAAAATATGGGTATTTGAGTCATTTTACTGTATAGTACAAGAGGTTATAAGACCTGCATATATCTATGCAGGTTTTTTTTATTTTTAGTAAACAAAACAAAAAAACATGGTAAATACTGTAGATGATGAGATGTGATGGAGGTGATGCCAGAGGGAATCTTGCTGAGGTTTGCAAAACAAAAAAACTACAAATTAATCGAGTGGTTGATTTAGATGAAATATTGCGATAACTCAACAGGGTCTCTTTTATTAAAAAGTGCATGTTGTGTTTCTTTTTTAAATAAATGCAACTTGCTTTGATATTCTGTATCTAATGCAATCACATTAAGTGAAGTTTATATGACAGTCTTTTTTAACTAAAAACATAAACATAAAACTTTTTTTTTGCATTTTGGCCATTCATTTACAGGACAACAGCATTTTGGGGGCATGGAAAGACAAACCTTTGAAAAAGGGTTTCAAAGTGCAAGTTTTTGAAAACAATACCGTTATCGTCTCCATGTAAACTACAAAAACACACATTTGTAAAAACAGTGATGTCATGCATGCCCATGCATTTTACGTGTTCAGTCTAAAGGCGCATAGTGTTTCTTTACAAAGTGACATCGGCAACTACTGGCCTGGCACGCATAATACTGGCACGCGGATTCGTGCGGACTGGGATTGTTTTGACAATGGTGTTGTCTCTGTGAAAAATGCAAAGGAAATTTTTTTTTAGTACATCATTGTCGTGTAAACGTACCCTAAGTGTGGCATAAATATCCAAATAATTTTTGGGGACACCATATGGAAGACATTCCAACCCACGGCCTGTTTTAATCAGTTAAGGTCAGGGCCACCGTCTCAAACCTCCCACCACACACACACACACACAAACACACACACACGCACGCACGCACACACACACACGCACACTCTATCGGTTATTTCAAGGCTGAACTGGGAGGTCTGTTTTCTCTCTATCTACACAGACTCTAGGTCAGCTTGCTCCCTAGTCCAACGTGTGTGTGTGTGTGTGTGTGTGTGTGTGTGTGGTTTATCTCATTTGCAAGAAGGAAAATTAGGGTTGGCTACAGGAACCAGCACTCTTTCCAGAAATAATGAGCTGATTGCTCAAATGCTGTCGGAAAACAAGAACAAGCGAACACAAACCCCTTTAGTACATACAGTAATTGACTAGCCCCATGTGCACACACTGCAAACTAAACTAAACTACATCCCTGTGTGTCCTTGTGTAACGTCACACTGTTTTCACAAACTGTTTGCTCAGCAGCATAACTATTTAAACACAAATTAACTAGCAGACAAGATCACTGTAAAAGAATTTCACATTGCAAAGTCAGCCAGGAACATAGCCATTTATCAATAAGCACATTTCAAATGAGAATAAAAAACAACCATGAACATGCAAATTTAACATATAACGAAAAGTGACCCTATTTGACACTCCATTCTTAGTCATACTGTGCACATTTCATTAGTGAACTTTATAAAAATGTAATAAATTCTAACATTCTGCTGATTCTGTGTGTGCATGTTGACAGAAAGAATAACAGCCTGCATATAGTCCCATCAGCTGAGGTCAAACCTTACCTAAAAGATAACTTCCTGTCCAGACGGATCACTGACGTCGACCTTCTGACCCTCTCTGCCCTGCCGCACGGCCTAGAACCGCAGGAGTGGATAGCAACAAACAGTGAGTATTCAAAAAGAAATAAATAATGTATATATATTTTTTTATTTTAAATAAATGATAAATACTACTGACCAACCCAAATCCCTACCATTACATTTATTATTATTGTACTGTATTATATATGTTTTTATTTATGCATTTATGAGCGTACTGGTTTCGAAACACTACGATTTTTTTTTATTTTTTGAAAGAAGTCTCTTAAGCTCACCAAGACTGTATTTATTTGATAAATACAGTAAAATATTGTGAAATATTATTACACTTTAAAATAGCCGTTTTCTATTTTAATATTTTAAAATGTAATTTCTTTCTTGTGATGTCAAAGCTGAATTTTCAGCATCATTACTCCTGTCTTCAGCGTCACATGATCCTTCAGAAAAAAATAGTAAAATGTTGATTTTGTGCTCTATTATTATCAATTATTATTGGTGCTCAATTAATAATAATGGTGCTTTTTATCAATGTTGAAAACCATTTTTCTGTAATATGGACTTCATATTTTTCTGGAAACTTTCTGGATCTTTGATGAATACGAAGTTTTAAAAAAACAGCATTTATTTGAAATAGAAATCTTTTGTAACAGTATGAATATCTTTACTCTCCCTGTTGATAAATGTAATGCATCCTTGCTGAAAATAATGAAAATATTATATATATATATATATATATATATATATATATATATATATATATATATATATATATATATATATATATATATATATATATATATATATATATATATATATATATATATATATATATATATATACACACACACACACACAATTATATATATATATATATATATATATATAATTACCCAAAACCTTTCAATGGTAGTGTATCATGGTTTCCAAAACAAAACAAAAAATTAAGCAGCACAACAGTTTTGAGCATTGATAATAATGTCTCAAGTTTCTTGAGCAGCAAAACGGCATATTAGAATGATTTCTGAAGGATCATGTGAAACTGAGTAATGATAATGCAAATTCAGCTTTATACCATCATATAAATATATTACATCTTAAACCTTTTTTATGTATTTTTTATTTTATTTATTGTATTTTTCCTGTATTATTGATCAAATAAATAGATCATTGGATACCATTAGAAAAAATCATGATGTTTCCAAAATTTAGCAATAAATAAATGTGTGTATATACATGCATAATACAGACTCAGAGAGGACACAAGTGAATGCCATTTACAGTTAAACAGTGATCGAAAATATCTAAAAAATGATGACACTCAAAAGTGTCATCTAAGTGAGCAAATCAGGGCTGAAACAATACACTAGAGAAGAAAACATTTCAAGTATTTCTTAACATATGTTTAATGTTCAGTAACGCATGAGGAATGCTAGGAATGTGTTGGGCAAGGCTCACATAACTACCATGGCTGGTCTATAGTTTAACTTTTTCTGACCTGACCAGGAACTACCCACTTACTGTATAAACTAAAGGATCAACATGTAAAATGACAAACCTCAGTTTGCTTCTTTATGTGACCAAACATACATCAGATAGTTCATCAGTGGTCTGTTTGTGTGTGTGTGTGTGTGTGTGTGTGTGTGTGTGTGTGTGTGTGTGTGTGTGTGTGTGTGTGTGTGTGTGTGTAGGGAGTAATTAGTCTTTAAATACATGTTAACTCAATCTTACCATCTCTTTCAGCTGTGTCATTTTTCCAACACACTACCCTGTTCTTCAGCTCCCTGTCTGATTATTGCTCAACTGTAACGTGTCCGGCAGCCAAAAGCCCAGGAAACATGTGAGCAGAACACGCTTCCTTTCAGCTAGATAAAAGAGAAAAACTTAAGTCACATCTTGAATAAAGGCATAAAGTCAGACATACATAAACTATTAAGAAATGTTGCCATGGTAATGATAGTTTATTAATGGTTAATACAAAATTACAACAGAGTTAAAGTAGTGGTTCTGTAGTCACTATAGTATTTTAGTGAAATACATACTGTAAAACAAAGGAAAGCATAGAGAGTTTACATATATATTTTTCACAATAAAAAACAGTGTGCACATTTCCACCGTATTATCGGTTTAGAAAAAAAAATTAAATAAATAACTTTTGAAATATATCAGTTTGAGTGTAATGAATGTATATAATATACAATTTTCACTTTTTGAATGGAATTAGAGAAATAAAATTTTTGATGGTATTCTAATTATATGACCAGCGTGTGTGTGTGTGTGTGTGTGTGTGTGTGTATGTATATGTATATGTATATATATATATATATATATATATATATATATATATATATATATATATATATATATATACATACATACATACATACGTGTGTGTGTATACTGTCCACACACACACACAGGATAGTAGTGTAATTAGTCTTCGGCTCTTGTGCCTTATTTATAATTATATAATAATATGATTATTGTTTATTTTTCTAAAGAATTAAGGTGGAGGAAATGTGCAACACTGTTGTGGTTATTATCGCAGAAAAACTTTAATATGAGTCATCAAGCATGCATGCGCTGATATCAACACCCAATGATGACAATCATCAAACAGGATTTCAGATAAAATGGTATAAATAAATCCCTAAATAAATATCACAAGTTGCTCTGGCATCACAAAACAAACAATGACAGCAACAACAAAAAAAGCAACTGTATTCATGCTGTATTTATGCCGCAGTGCATGCTCTAAACCGAAATGCCAGCATTGGTCTGCTGACATCACACTATTACAGTTAATATTTAAATTCAAGAGATTATTGTGATGATAACAGATGATTATTGTGATTCTACATATTCACTGTGAATCACAGTAGATAGTAACTTAATTATCAGAAACTACAGAAGTACTACTGTAACAAAAAACACTGTATAAGTGATATTTTATAGTGTATGGTTACCATTGCAATTTTTGTAAGGCATACTTCAAAATTTGTTGTTGTATGTTTGTGTGTTTTCAGCCTGTATGAATGGACGGATGAACAGGGGAAGAAACTGAAGTGTTCAGCTCCAATCTACATTGATTACGCCATGTCTTACATCCAGGAGATACTCGCAGATGAACGCGTGTTTCCCACCAAAGCTGGTATGAAGAAGTTTAAAAAGTTTACAGAGAGCCTTAGCACCAATGAGCTGAAAATGATATTAACACACAGAAGTAGGTATGACTGTGTATGTGTGTGTTTAGGTTCATCATTCCCTCCTGGATTCATGTCCTTGATTCAGAAGATTTTTGTGATGCTCTTCCGTATGCTGGCTCACCTGTTCAGCTCTCATTACCAGGACGCAATCGGCGTGGAGTTACACCCGCACCTCAACACGCTCTTCACACACTTCATCACCTTCAGCCACACGTTCAGACTGCTGGATCCCTCAGAGACGGCTCCAATCGATGAGCTCATCGCCTTGCTCGCACACTGAAACACATGGAAAGTAACAAAAAAGGGCACGTCATTAGACCTTGAATCACAAATGTGATACTCTGTCGCTTCGTGGACCCAACAGACATGTGCACAAAACTGAAAGTCCACATAAAGTACACTATTTTGGCTAGTAATTAGTTACACCAAGAATCCTTTCGATGTTTTGACCCAGTAGAACTAGAATGGGTCAATCAACTTCAGTTCAGACTGAGCTCTGATTGAACAGTGCAGCTGATCCCGCCTAGAAGTGATTTTTCTGTGCTAACTGTGAATATAGGCAATTTTCTCTTGGCCAGTGGCCACACGGCCTTTCACCGAGAAGCAATTTCTGGGAGTCCGCTCTGGGAGCTTTCAATTGTGCTGTGCAAATTATGGTCACATTCCCTCTTGATGTGTTTGTCTGTCACATCGATTGAAAAAGAAAAACACAGTTTTGGGAGAGAGAGAAAAAAAAGCTTTTCTAAGATACACTACTGTTCAAAAGTTTAGGGTCAGTATTTTTTTGTTGAAATTGATCAAAGTAACATAGCCAATATAATGTTACAAATAAATTTGCAAATGTTCTTTTGAACTTTTTATTCACCAAAGAATCAAAGAAAATATTAAGCAGCATAACGATTCTCAACATTGATAACTGATCATGTTTCTTGAATGATTTCCGAGGGATCATGTGATACTGAGGCTGGATTTGATGCTAAAAATTCAGCGTTGCCACCACACCACATGACTAAATGAATATTGTAACCTTTTACAACATTACTGTACTGAGACTTTCAAAAAATCTTACTGATCCCAAACTTTTAAACAGTTTTGAATGAAACACTTAACTTACCCCTGGTTTTACAGACGAGGTATAAACTAGTCCCATACTAATGCTGCGTTCCAGGCAGGTTTTTGAGCCAGTAAATTACAACTTCTTCTTATTCGATTTTTATTGGCGCTAGTCAAACAACTTAAATTACGACTTCAAACCACGACTCACGACTTTGTAGCGTTCCAGGCAAAGCATGGCGGGCCGTACGGGGCTTACGCTCATTTACAATCATTTCTATCGCTAAAGGTGCTTATTTGAGGGAAATGGAAGCGAAAAAACGGCACATAAGGCAAGATATGCTGTTATACCTTTTATTTTACGTTGATTGTAGGCTATATTCGGAAATGTATTTGATGTACGACTTTCATAAACACAGCATCCATTCCGGCATAGGAGCTGCCATTGTTGTTTCGCGGGCTATGTGACGTCAGAGCACATGGAGCTGGGAATACATGATCGATCTGGTACGAGTTCACTGGTGAGAAGTCACTGTCGTTTCAGTGCAATTTCACGGGTAGAAGGATGGAAAAACACAGGTTACGGGTTGCCTGGAACGCGGCACAAAATGCATGTTTGAGCTGTTTTAACTGAAAGCAACTTGCACTGACATATATCACAGTCAAATGCGTCATTATTTTAGGTCCTAAGCATGCAACTTAATAATGCTACAAACGAAAATACCTGGTCTGAGATATTTGGCCTGGCATTCTTGTCCTATGACTGGGCGACATATAAAATGGTGCAAGTGGTGACATCACTTTGTAGGCCAAAATGCAGATGTGAGTTAGCATTTTAGCACTTCCTGTTGTCCCAAAGTCAGTGGGTTGATTCCTATGGTTGATTCATTGGCGTTGGATCTTCTCCCAGAATTTTTTTACTGAAGTAGATGCCATTTACATTAAGTACAAATATATTGCCCTATTTACAAAAGTCTGATTGGACCAGACAAAATAATGAAAAACAGTATTATTTACAGCAGCAATAGCATAGGGTTAAGACACATGGCATCAAGTTTGAGGTTCGAATCCACCTTTTTCCGAACTTGCTCTACTTCTTTTTCCCATCACATATCACATCGGAAAGCCATTTATTTTCAATAAAAAAGAAAATATTACAAAAGTGAAAATAATACTTTTTTTTTTATAATAAGTGTTAATCAGTTAGGGTTAGGTAAACAGACATGTGCTGAATTAGAGTTTTAGATACAAGTGAGTGGGTCCAATATCATTGGTCTTAAAAAGTTGTTAAACTTGCACACTGTTCTTTAATTAATTATTTATAGGTGCATGCAGGTCTGTCATTGCAGGGACAGAAGGCTTGTTCGACTTCATGCGGCGCTGCAAAGATCGGTTGCCATCTGACAAAAGCAATGCATTCTGGTCGATCACATGCCATCAAAGTACCGTGAGAGCAAAATGAGACCAGCCGCCTAGGTGAGGCACTGCAGTTGCTCAAAATCGTCTGCAAAAACCTTGATGACGACACTTTATTCTCAAAATCAGACAAAACGTGCAAGTATCTTGTTGATCACAGAGCTTGTTTTTTACAATAATTCAAAAGCCTATGGGAAAATCCTGTTGGGTTTTTGTCAAGGAACCAGTGTGATGCGAACTGCCGATTGGCCTACAAAGTGACGTTAAACCTGCACCACTCTATGGCGTTCCTTCTCGGATGACGTCAGTTTGACGGCTTTGGTTGAATATCCTTAACTACTCCCCTCACTACAATAAAACCCTGTTTCACTTTACGTCACAACACTGAGGTAAAGTCGGTTCCGGTTTACAGGGACCGACAGATGACTGCAGAAGTTGCTGTAAACACATCCTATCATGTCTGTTTAGGTCAAACATGGTGTGAGAAAGGAGAATTAAAATGCCATGTGCTGCAGTTGACAGTTGATCATGACAAATGGAGTAATTCACAAACCTTATTTCACACATATCACCTCTATTGACTCATTAAAGGGATAGTTCACCCAAAAATGAAAACTGATTTAGTCACCCTCAAGTCATTCTAGGTGTATATGACATTCTTATGTCAGATGAATAAAATCTGAGTTATATTAAAAATATCCTGGCTCTTCCAAGCTTTTTAATGGCAGTGACTGTTGGGTCATTTCTGAAGTCCATAAAAGTGCATCTGTCCGTAATAAAACTGTTCCACACGGCTCAGGGGGGTTAATAAAGGCCTTGACTTGAGGGTGAGTAAATTTCATTTTTGGGTGAACTTACCCTTTAATTGAGGTCATTATTGTGACTTGAACAGTTACTTGATTCACACAAAACTCTTCTAGAATGAAACTGTGAAGAGAATTACATAATATCCTATTGATCATCTTATACTGGTTCATTGCAGGTTTCTGCTGAATTATGTTGAAACATGAGGACTGGTGGGAGAACAGATATTTCTCTATCCCAAGCATTCATAAATGAACAGCCCTGAGGATATCAGAAATATACACATGAATACATACACACACAAACAAACACCAGAGAGCTGGTTTGACTGGTTTCAAAGAGGAATTAGATCCATTTAGTCACAGAAATTTCACATTCAGCCATTGTCATGCATCAGTGTATTTATTACTTAGACGTTTTTATCATATGCAAAGAATTGTACTATAAAGGAGCTGATTTTGTGATAACAGACTGTTACATATTTCTCAAACGCAAAATGGTAGGTATACTATTACATACTGTAAACTGCCCTATGTAATTCAGTATGCAAAATGTTTTAAACAGCAGCATATGCTAGTTGTCACATGATCTTAACACTTCCAGTGAATGAATTAATATCTTTTGTTTTTTTAAATCCATGTTTGTGTAAAAATGAGTTAACTATTGGATGTTCAATCACATAATAAGTCAAGAAAAAGACAAGGCATGTTGCATTGTGGGATGATACCCATTCATGATTATAGAGAAATACACTTTGTATAATATGTGAATTGTAGTAATATGTAAATTTTCTCTGTACAGTATGCTATTTCAAACATTGATGGAACAACACGTTCACTCTGTTTTGTCCTTTTCACAAGTTTGATTTGAAATACCACTACTTTTACTAAATAGAAGTAGTATAATAGTATGCTATTACAAATTCAGCCTGTGTGTCCAAGCATTGAGTAAACATAAATGTGTTTCTCCAGCAGGGGACAGCAAAGGGAAACTGTGAATCGAGCACTGCGGCTGCTGAACACTAGAGTTAGAGATTTAAAACACACTCACACACTTATTTAAACAAAAGGACTCCACTCCAAAGGGCTTTTAACACTATGTTGTGAAACCTTGTGACGCAGTGTTTGGATAGGAATTTGAAATAAAGCCCTTTGACCATTAAAACGTCACATAAATGCACAGATGTGATTGGTTGATTCTTCTTTCAGTGGGCACCTGCTGATGAGCTGAGATTGGAGGAGTGAACGGGGTGAGTGGGTGTGTAGTACAGTAAAGTACAGTAGCTGTGATCGCTAGACTGCTGTGTCTCAGTCCAGTAAAGCACTTATGGTCATTTCAGCCTCTCTGTGACTCTGTAAAAGAGCTTTTGATAGCAGTAATGGCCAAAAGTGATGTCCAGTCGGATATTTGTTTATAACGACCCTACAAGTTCAACTACACCATCAACATATGAGGAAGATATTTATCTGACAAAATTATTTGGCAAAATACAGCTATAGAAAAAAAGCATACATTGACTACAACATAAGTTATTAATATTTCCTTTGTTCGCTCTTGTTTTTGCATGTTCATCATTTCTTTGCGACAGCCTGTCCAAAAATGATTTGGTATATTTCATTGCGTTATCACAAATAAAAAAAACTGACTACAAGCGCAACAACTTAGCAATATTCTTACAAAATCTTTAACTATTATATTTGAATAAAGGGTGAGGATGTCAATTTTCCTGGGCCAGATCAATTTTAGCCACTAGCTACTACTACTACTACTACTACAAAAAAAAAAACGTTTGATACTTTTTTCTTAAAATAAATTCAGGGTTGAATGGTCGGGATTGGTCAATATTTTTTCGAAAATCGGAAAATTAAAAAAAAAAGAAAAATGTTCTATTAACTAAATTAAATTGTAGTCCCACAAATGGGTTAGTAACCTTCAGTTAAAGTTCCCCTACTATGGTTTTTCGAATATTCCCTTTCATGCAGTGTGTAATAGCGGTTTGTGAATAAATTCATGATAAATAAAAGTTATTGTCTCCCAAAAGAAAGAATCGACTCTGAATATGAGGGATTCGTATTTTGAATCCCACTGTGTGATGGATCTTCGTCACTAGAAAATAAATGTGCATAATGCCCAGTTTGCCCACTTTTGTTGTACCTTGTCATGTCCGCCCACAAACAACTTTACCCGGCCTCAAACGTCATTTTATGGAAGGCTGCTTCACAAATCTCGGACTTCAACGCAGAATTCGCAAAACGCTTACTCTTGAAAGATGGGTCATAAACACACAGTTTTTTTGGACCAGCTTGCTCCTCAGAATCACAACCTGTAAGTATTGTTAATTATTCTACCGGGTGTTCAAAACACTCTATTAATGCAGATTGTCTGTTGTTCTTACTACTTTGAGTAACGATAAAGGAAGGAGCAAGATTTGTTTTACAAACCTTTGTTACATCAGTCATTCATGTTAGTGCTCTGCTAACATACGCACTGTTATTGATACAGTTTCCGCATGTTCACCCAATAAATTAGAAATATACACATGGGTTTGTTGATGGACATACACTTGTTAATGCTGATGGTGAGGAATTACAGTTGAAACATCTCATAATGTACCTCAAACTGAGTAGCATCACTGAGAAACGTCCTGCTCAAGTCGTACTTGCGATGGTGGTTCGGGTTGAATAACTATTTCATTCAAGGTTTCATCATCGGACTTGCGCTCAGATTAATATGGTAAAATCAACGACATTATCATTATCGTCATCGTCTTTACAGTGTGTGCAATCGCTGAGCTTTAGGAAGCCTCCGGACAGAGGTAATGTCTAGTTATGGAAATGGTCGGCAGAGTGGGCCATCTGGCCAATCAGAGCAGAGTAGCTCACGGAGAGGAGGCATTTAGAGAGACTTATTAATCCAACAAGTCGTTTGAGAATCATAAAAAAAAATGTGGTGATTGAACACAACTAGCCTATTGTGACAAAATGTTCCAAAAATTGTGTTGCTCAATTTAATTAAACTGAACAAGTGGCAAAAATCCCTTTTTGAGTGTTTACTTGTTTTTACTCAGTGCTGTAGAAAGGGGTCTAAACTGATGTTACTCCCTAGTTGTCATAATTTTGTAATAGATAAAAGTTAATCTAACATGTTTAATACGTTTCAGAAACATAGGGCATATCTGTGGTGAAAATGGAAAAACTTTCACAGCGAGATGAATTAAGCTCTCATCTGAATTTAATTTAGCACAAAATACCACTTTAATTTTACAATATGTTTTTAATAGGATTATAGTAATACTGTGATGAGTTTCTTTCTTATAATAGTGGATGGATGATATTTCAATGAATAATTAAAAGAAAAGAGACACTTGGATACACACACACACACACACACACAAGCAGGCTGCTCTGTCTGAGCCAACTGATGCATGAATGCAAACGTATCCTGTTGCTGTCTGACCCATGACGCAGAACACACACGCACGCGCACGCGCGCACACACACACACACACACACACACACACACACACACACACACACACACACACACACACACACACACACACACACACACACACACACACACACACACACGGCCTCTTAACACACTGACACAAAAACAAACCTGACCTTTATAACAGTGCATTATAAAAACACAATCAATCACATCAAAAAAACAACAACACCCGTTTAGAGCTGATATACAATTTAGACAATTGCATTGCTTCCAAAAAAAAAAAAACTGAGGTCAAAGTTTAACTATAAAATTACCTTAAACAACAAATCTATAAGATCGACAACAAAGAACCCAAAAGGTTCAATATCTTTGTGGGGACTCTCCATAGACGTAATGGTTTTTATACCGTACAAACTGTACATTCTATCCCCCTACACTGCCCCTGCCCCTAAACCTACCCATCACGCACACACACGCACACGCACACACAGTCCATGACTGACTCTCATTAACATTAACCGAACTGTTGTTAATGCTCTCTAAAATCCTCTTTAAAAGGGTACAGGACACAGTGAGCTCGATTAAACCAAACTCACACTTCGTATTTTGTCTCTGACCTTTAAAATAAGCCACTATGTCACACCTGACAGCACAATTATATTTTTATATCAAGACAGTATAAAGCTTAAAGCTAAACACTTCATTTAGAAACAAGATTTCCCTCAAGAACTAGAGTTCCTATAAAAAGGCTTTATGTTTCTATACACAAAATGAGAGAGAGAGAGAGAGAGAGAGAGAGAGAGAGAGAGAGAGAGAGAGAGAGAGAGAGAGAGAGAGAAATTAAAAACACATTTTAAGAGTCAAATCCTTCCAAAAAATAAATTATAAATATAGAAAACATTTTATTTAAAATGTTACCACATTTATCCTAAAATTATAATATATCATGCAACCTTAATTTATTAATATAAGTCATATATTTATAAACTATTTTGAATGATTTTATTCAGCATTTTATTTAATTACCACAGTTTTAAGATTTACATAAATATAAAGTTACACTGTTAAAATAACTCATCATATAAATATAAAGGTTTAAAGCTATCAAATTATACAGGCTAGTCTTATACATGTGTTGTAAATCAATACCGTTATACATATTATATTAATATTAGCATATTGGCCACACCCCCAGTTATTTTGGTATGACAAAACACTGAAGGATGCGCATGTGGTTTCAGAAATATGATTAGAAAAAACACAGTCCATTACAGCGATGAATAATGAATTGGTGGCTCTATAAGGTGAGAATGTTCATTTATAAAATGATAACTAGGCTGAACTGCGGCGTGGAGTGTCAGTTATCCCGTGTCTCCTCCCTCTCAGTATTTAAGAATCTGCTCCATCCACTGAGACTGACGTTTTCTGAGTCAGAGAGTTTCTCCAGCCACATAAATCAAAGTCCTTCACTCTCAGGACGCGATCTCAACAGTCTTACACTCGAGAAATGAACGGGATACATCGGTATCCCATCAGTGTGTATTTTAAAGTACGGAGCTAATAGGCTTTTTGTCTCTTTAAACGTAACTTTTCTTTAAATAGATAACTTTACTGATCTGACGAACCATGCAAGTAGTTTAAATGAGCGTCTGTTCTCCTCCACAGCTGCGCGTCTCTCTCTATCAGAGCTCTATTCACTGAGTCGGACTGTACAGGACAACTCGCTCTCATCATGAAATCACTGCTGCTCGTGTGTGTGTTTCTGCTGCCTCTGCAAACACTCGCGCTGCCGCTGCGCAACAGGTGAGAGACGCGCTGGACACCGGCGCCGCCCGGTCACCTGTGATGCCATCATTATCATGATCAATCGAGCATGCTGTTAATATTATACTTCACATCGTTGGTGTTTA
This sequence comes from Gobiocypris rarus, assembly GCA_023029165.1. Lineage (NCBI taxonomy): Eukaryota > Metazoa > Chordata > Actinopteri > Cypriniformes > Gobionidae > Gobiocypris > Gobiocypris rarus. Next base: position 18,591,940 of record CM040918.1, read on the forward strand.
ATATCACTATCAATATTCCAAGGTTCGTGTAGAACTCGTGAACTTCGCATTTTACGATGAACATTATATTTAAATATAATTTAATCTTTAATAAAACACAATTGTTCAGAGTGCATAACTAAGGCTAACGAACACAACTTTTGATTTGAAAAATGTATAAGTAATTGATGAAATGAACTTAGATAAAAATAAACATTGTTCATTAGTTCACATTAATGTATGATAACACAAGAAACTTAACTGTCACCAGTAATCTTATAGACTATAGACAATGTACACACTACACAGATTACTAAATTTAAAGTTGAAGTATATTCATGGCAAGCCATTTTAACATCCATAACTTGAATCTAGTATCTAGTTGAATTAGTATTGTTAGTAGATCGAGCATATTTATTAGTAATACTTATTTTCAATTGCTTGCTTTATTTTTTTCCCCTTCAATTTCACTACTATTAAAAAATTATAGAAAGCAACTTGCTACTAGTAGGCCTATTTCAAAATGTTGTGTAAAATTGTCCTATAGAAAATTGGTACTAGAGATAATGATTAGTAAATTAGGTAGGTAAGAGTATGAATACGATCAAGTGAATAACTCACATTGAGTATCTAAAGAATTGGTACTTGAGACAATTTTAGTTTGAAGTTAGTTTTAAATAATAGATGTTAAAACGGCTTGCCACATGTGTGTGACCTGTAGTTCTCCATGAGATAGTATGTGTCACTTGACTGACTGCATTTGGCACAGAGCGCTTAAGAGAGACGTGCCACCTGTAACGTAGTTTCCCCATCGTGACTGCCTAGTCATGATATGGATTGGGTTATTTCTAACTATGACTAAGATCCTTCAAGACTTAACACAATCCACATACCTCCTAAAGTTTTGCATTAAATTGCATTACTTCTAAATTGTGTTAAAGCATCATGTGGCATTCATTGTAAAGAGCACACTTTCCAAAACAGTATCAGTTATCAGTGAATAAAAGAAATACACAGAGTATTTGGACACTGGCTTTTTACATCCACTAAAAAGCACTACAACACAGTCATTTAAAAGTACTTGCTAAAATGTTTAGATTCCAAAAAAGCTCTACCATATTTGTTAACAGGTGTTTCTTGGTTTTATATTTTATTGGTATCGCTTAGTTTGCAAATACTTTTGGGGGGTCGGTTTGGGTTTTGCAATGATGCATGCCACTTGCGATCTCAAAGCCTGATTGAACACAATCTCAGTGGCGCCTCTTCCTGGTGGGAAGAGGCAGTTCGGTCCATTGTGGCCTTCAAAAGTGAAACAAGCTTACAGAATAAATGTGAACACGCAGTGTGTGCCTAATGTGAGAAAAGGTCAAACAGACTGTGTGAGGTCACAAACAAACCGTGATTTAGGGCTTTAATGTTCAACTGGAAATTAAATCCTCTTTTGGTCACACAAGGGCATAATGAATTTATGTAAGGTGGATTTAAGCAGTTTTCCACCAAATTAGCCCCTCTAGCTCTGTTTTTAAAACTGTGCCTCTCAGCGAGGGGATTGCAACAACAGTATGTTAGATTAAGAAGGATATTTGTGCGTGATAACATCTCTCTCTCAGGCCCCATGCGGGGCACTAATGTGGGAACGTTTCTCAACAATCTCTCTCAATCTAAAACTTTCAGACTTCCTCCTTCTAGTTTTTCACAAAGCAGAATAAAACACCACAATACGTCTCCTCTTCTTCCTCTGTCTCTCCTCTAAAATCCAAGAGACACTTCACCTAGCTGTCTTCCGTTTGTGTGCATGTGTGTGTGTGTGTAATATAGCACCTGAGACTGAAGTGTATGAATGAATCAGTGAAACAGTAGGACTTTAGCTTGGGCAGAGGCTTAGAAGGGCTTATGCTAGGACAGAGTGATTGAGTAAACGTGTAGGGCTGCTGCCCTCCGGACCGATTACAATTCAGAAGATTTTTATGATGTAGCAGAGGATATTATCTAATCGTGCAACTGCAAGAAAGGATGCTAAACAAATTAAGATAAGAAGCTGAATTTTATCACGATAATGCAAAGGAAACTAAATTACGAAGTGCATGGAAAAAAAAGTGTGAAAGAAAATTTAAAAAATGAATAATGCTGACCAGTGCAAACGTTGCCACCAGCAGGATAGTGACCCATATTTAACTGAGAATGCAATTGAATACCTAAATATGAATTAAATTTGAACTCTGCCATCAAACAGGAATGCAGAATTTAATTTTCAAATTAAAAAGGTAGGTTTGAAAAGAAAAAAAAAATGTTTTATTTTATTTTATCTGAAATAAAAAAAACAGACAGATAGATAGACTGATGGACAGAACGACCGACAGACAGATAGACAGAAAGAATGACAGACAGACAGACAGACAGACAGACAGACAGACAGACAGACAGACAGACAGACAGACAGACAGACAGACAGACAGACAGACAGACAGACAGACAGACAGACAGATAGATAGATAGATAGATAGATAGATAGATAGATAGATAGATAGATAGATAGATAGATAGATAGATAGATAGATAGATAGATAGATAGATAGATAGATAGATAGAACGACAGACATACAGAAAGATAGATAGATGGATAGATAGATAGATAGATAGATAGATAGATAGATAGATAGATAGATAGATAGATAGATAGATAGATAGATAGATAGATAGATAGATAGATAGATAGATAGATAGATAGATAGATAGATAGATAGATAGATAGATAGATAGATAGATAGATAGATAGATAGATAGATAGAATGACAGAAAGATAGACAGACAGATACTGATAGAAAGACATTAATAGAACAACAGACATACAGAACGACAGACAGAATTGTTGACAAAATGACAGACATACAGAGCGATAGATAGCTAGATAGACCGAGAGAATAACGACAGAATGATAGAAAGATAGAATGATAGACAGACAGACAGATAAATTGATTAATAGAACGACAGACATACAGAACGATAGATAGCTAGACAGATAGACAGACAGACTGACTGATTAATAGAACAGACATACAGAACGACAGATAGAATTATTGACAGAAGGAAAGACATACTGACTGACAGATAGATGGACAGATAGATATATTCAGTCTGATGGTGACCTTCACAACAGGCAGAAAGTAGTTGTGTGTTGCACTGATGGCGGTGTGTGCAGTGCATGCTAAATGAGGAGTTTGTTTAGGAAACTCCAGTGACTCCAGGCCTGTTTAGTCTTTCCTACATTGGCCCACGTTTAATTATACGAGGGAGCAAGTGGGAGTCCAGCAAACACACACAGACCTGCTCTGACCCTGAGCCCCGGCAGTCCCACATCTCCGGTTCTGCTAACAGACCCACTATACTGCTCCAACACTCAACGCAATGCCAGCTATTCAGGCTCTGCCCGCAGTGGTGCTCATGCAGTAGAAGAGAGTTTAAATCTTGCAACAAATTATCTATTTTACAATTATATTCTATCACATTTAACCCAACTTTAGCTAGTTAGCTTCTTCACGTTAGCCCCTGCAGGTGGATACTATAAATACACCATCTGGCACCTAAAAGATTCTTTATACTACATTGAAGGCCAATCAAAATGAGCTCTGTATTAACAACATATATAACTTATGTATGTAAATATAAATTATATATTTATATTCACAAAAAAATGCTAGTATTTCATTATGGTATTACACTACCGTTAAAAATATTGGGGTCAGTGAGTATGATTTTTTTTAAATGCTTTTGAAAGAATCTCTTATGCTCAAGGCTGCATTTGATCAAAATTACATTTAAAAAAAAGTAATATCAAATGTTATTACAAATTAAAAGAACTGTTGTAATATATATATATATATATATATATATATATATATATATATATATATATATATATATATATATATATATATATATATATATATATATATATATATATATATATATAAAATTACAAACAGTTGTGATGTTACAAACAGTTGTGCTGCATTACATTTTTGTGGAAACCTTGAAACACAACCTTGTTAAATAAAAGTATTAATTTCTTTAAAAAATGTATAGAAATCTAACAGTTATATAATTATAGAACTCAAGTTGTGTAAACCTTTTTTAAGCTCCTGGTTTATGTTATAACCGTTTAAATGCTCCTTATGACAGGAAACTGCTGAGAGGCACAGTGATCGAAACAAGTGATTTTGTACATGCATGTGTTGTGTTACTGCCAGTCCAGACTAATCCTGTTCAGAAACATTCTGATTAGGATTAGAATTTAAGACTAAAGTATTGTCCTATATCCCCCACTAATGCACAAAATAAACAGACTCGCAGCCTATAACACCCACTGGAAGTTACACAAACATACTGACACTCAAGTTCCATGTTTACTAAAGTTTGTTAAACAGCATTAAAATATGAAAAGAATTTATATCACAACTAAAACATTTTTTTGAGCCCTCTTTATAGGTGCTATAAGCGATGTCACACGTTTTTTTAAGGCCAAAACATTTTTTCTCACATACAGCAAACACCTCCTCACTGTCCGCTAGCTACCTGTCTCCTGAACACACTGTAAAAAACTGTGGTCTCTGTAGTCAACAGAAGCTCCACAAACGGCAACAAAAACAAACTTGGGCAGTCTGGACAACAAATCATAATATACAGTGCTCCTGCCAATAACCAATTTGTAATCCCCCGAACCCCCCTTAAGGGACAGATGACTACCCAACATAGCTTTACAATTTACATGGCCACTGTTAGCGCTTTCGGCGGTCGACAGGAGTCAGCATGGACACCCTGACTGGTCTGCAGCTATGCGGCCCCATACGCAACCAACTGCGATGCACTGTGTATGCACCTTTCTATCAGAACCAGCATTAACTCTTGAGCAATTAGAGCTACAGTAGCTCGTCTGTTTAATCAGACCCCACGGGCCAGCCTTCACTCCACACGTGCATCAATGAGCCTTGGCCACCCTGTCGCGGTTCACCACTGTTCCTTTCTTGGACCACTTTTGATAGATACTGACCGCTGCAGATCGGGAACACCCCAAAAGAGCTGCAGTTTTGGAGATGCTCTAAATTAACTCGCTCAAATGTCAAACCCTTGTCAAACTTGCTCAAATCCTTATGCTGACCCATTTTTCCTGCATCTAACACATCAACTTTGAGGACAAAATGTTCAGTTGCTGTCTAATATATCCCACCCTCTAACAGGTGCTGTGATGAGATCATCATTGTTACTTTGCCTGTCAGTGGTCATAATGTTATGCCTGATCGTTGTATATATACACTGTAACCATTCAGGAAAACTGCATCAAACATTTCCTAAAAAGACATTTTAAAATAACCTCCTTCATCTGCAAGTTTGGCAGTCATGTAAAACTTTGTGACATGATCTGTATTGGTGCCAGTTTATTTATGAGCAAGAAAACACAAAGCACAAATCAAAGGTTACTTTGAACTTTGAAATGAATACAAATTGTATTTATTTCTTAACTTATTATTTGACATTTATCAAAGCAACCATATAAAGGCTTATATTAGATATGTGATAGTTAAATAAATAAGCAGAGACAAGTAATCCATTCTCAAAGACCTGACTTTCTAAACAATGGAAAACATTGTGGCTCAGAGATGCTTTCAAACATTGAGTGATCTGACATGTGAGCCTCAGGCACAACTGCCAGTCCCAATGGGATTATCTGTCTGGCTGAACAACCGTAGATGTTTGGAAAATTATTTGGATTTTTTCATTTAGGCTGCTAATGACACAGAAATAATAAACTTCACCTCGAAGAACTAAAAATCATTTATAAATAAAATGAGTAAATTAATAGCAAATATAGTGCCCAAAACTGCCACAGAATTCCATCATGACAGTGCAGACAGTCATGTGAAACGAGACCTCTCTTTCTCATTTCTCATATTCTAATATTATAACAGAAAAATTAATACTCTGAATGTCTACTGTGAGCCAGACAGAAGACATGAAAGAGTAGCACGTGAAGCAGTGTGTGTCCTAGAGTGAGGGAATATTAGTGCATGCCACAAATAACTCGGACTACAGCCAGAGAAACACTGGATTATTAACAGGCTTCAAATACTCCACCTAAAATGGTCTTAATGCTGCCAAGCCTCTGATTTAACACTAAAGTGATGGTCAAACTACACTAACTTCTATGTAAATGTCTAAATGATGTATTTAGATTTGGTCAGTGCATGCATGTGCTCCACTGGTGGTCAACCAAATTATTTCTCTTTCTCTCACCAGATTGAGTTTTCCAAGTAAGCCTGGAAAGCCTCCAGAAACAGGAGGAGGTATCGCCAAGGAAACCATAACGATTCCTTCAATAGCTTCGAGTGGCGGGGCAAGAGAGCGCCGTGCGGTCTGGAGGGCCCTCCTGCATAAAGGACCCCCGTCGAGACAGACTAACACACCGTCCAATCAAAACAGCAGCGCTCAAGGACATTTCCGGGAACGTCGGCATGTCCTCAGAGGGTCACGCAGTCGCCCGCAGGGTCAGCTGATGCGTGTGGGATGCGTTCTCGGCACTTGCCAGGTACAGAACCTCAGTCACCGTCTCTACCAGCTGAACAGCCAAAGCGGACGCCAAGAGTCGCCAATCAATCCCAGAAGTCCACATAGTTACGGATAAGACTATGACTGACCCCGCACACTAAAAACCTTTCCAAAAATGTGACAACAGGAGACAAGAGACACCAGCGGGCAACAAATTCAACAACTGGAGTAATTAATTTACGGAGGTCTTGTCATGAGAATTTAAATTCTCTTGAGCTTTTAAAAAAATAAAGGAGTTAAATATGTAAACATACTGTATAAGAACTCAAAACTTCTTCCCAAAAAGGAAACCATGTATTGAAACTGAGCCGTAAAAATGACTCTTTCTGAACTTCTGAAACTCTCACGTCATCTAGATGAAAACATAAACATACTGTATGATCGCCAACATTTACATTCAATCATCTATTTACATGTTCCGAAACTTGGCCTGGCCATTCCTAAAGGAGTAATAAGGGGATGTAAGAAACTATATCACTACCACTTCAAAACATCAGAAGAACTAACGATAACGAAAATAAGGGAAAGTTTGACAAACCTTGTGCTGTTCCTGACTGGGTATAATACCTACTGCTCTGCAAATATGTCTGAAGGATCTCAAGAAAAGAGTGAAGTTTTTTTTAACAATATCCTTGATCATTTCAGTCTGATCTGAACAGTTTGAGTGCCACATTTAAGCACGGACCGTTTAGTGAATCCCATTCATGTCTTAAAGTAGTGCAACTTTGCAAAGAGGATGTAAAAATACTGGAAACAACAGAAAACACTGGTGGACCTCAGGGAAGAGAATACTGTTGTATTCTCTTGGTAAATATATATAAAATTCAAGAGAAAGTCTTAAATGTTACTTTTAATGTTACCGTTATGCCCTCCTGAAATGAAGCGATTTGCACCTTCATTGTCTTTACAGTAATCTCACACTGTAGATTGTCATCTCTTTCTTTGTCCCTCTGAGACAAATCGCCCTTGACTGAGCCAACTAAAGCCGAGCAGAGCTTCAACCTGAACGTCTTAAGAGAAAACATCCTGTATTCGAACACTTAATCTATGCTTAAATATCGGAGTTTCACTGCATTAGATTAAATATCAAACCATCTGGCATTCATTTAAAAGAAAGATAGCACAAGCACAAAAAGATATTAAATGTTTTAAATGACAAAAATAACTTTAAATTTAAAAATGTATTTGAATGCTTCAATTGTCACCGATGTGGCCATGTAATGGTCATGTCACAGTGACGTTAATCCTGATGCATCGTAAGGCCCCATATTTGAATGGACACGGACTTGAATCCTTGAATAATGTTGTTTAAATGCATGCACCACATAAATGGTACAAATTATAAAAATGCCTCCGAAAGTGCAGTTAGTTGTAAAGAAAAGCTAAGCATTTGCTTGCAGATACCATTCAGTTTGATATTTTGTCATCTTATTCTATGAAATTCAGAAATTATTAATGGCACTAGGATCACCAAATGGAAAAACGGTAACTGTTTTCAAACTAGTTTACAAAACAATCCCCACATGGGCCATTAGCTGGACAAACCGATAGTCCCGCCCCAAACTCAGGTTGAAGTCAACGTCAACGTGTCAGCCCAATCAAACCAACAGAGTAATCCTACAAGCGTCACAGACCCACACTGTTTACACTTTCGGGAAATAAAACTCTTAGCCGTCTCAGCACTAGGACTTGAGAAAGTATTTTCACTTTTACTCAGCCACTTTAAGTGTCACATACCTTTTGGGACCACTGTATATTCCCATTTAAACATTTAAGACATCAAATCTTCATCCATAAAGCTCTTAAACTTTCAACACCGTCTGATCATGTACGTTGAACATGCCAGTCTCACAACATTAAAATCACAAAAACAAATAAAACATGGACGACAACTTTAAACAACACTCTCTGGCCAAACAAGAGTGAACAAACACGCATGCACGCACACACGCACACACACACACACACCTTCAGTTTGTCATAGTGTGTCAGTGGTGGAATGTCTGCTATCCTCATGTTCACATTTAGGTCAAATGCTACTATTAAACATGAAGCACTTTAAAAGCGACATGATCGATCACCTTCTTAAATGCCATTGACTTGAATGGAAGAGATGCTATTTAATTCTAAGTTAACAAAAGCTTTTGAGGTGTAAATATTTTACAAGAGTATAATGTTTGTAGTTATGAGTCACTGCGCTGTATTTTAATATGATTTAGTTGTGTCAATAAACAAAAATGCAAATGCTTACTGTTTCTTTGTTAGTATCATGTGGGCAGTTGTAATAGAATACGTATAAGCAAACACAGATCATTACACTGTGACCTTCTGTGTCAGAGTGACATACAGTAAGTGAGATATGTTTGGGGTCAGATGTTTTAAGGTTTTTGAAAGAAGGCTCTTATGCTCACCAAGGCTGCATTTATTTGATCAAAAATACAGTAAAACAGCCTTATTTTTATATTTTAAATAACTGTTTTGTATCTGAATATATTTAAAAACGTGATTTATTCCTGTGACACAAAGCTGACTTTTTTTGCATCATAAATTCACCATGAAGCATGAATTTTACTCCAGTCTTCAGTCACATGATCCTTCAGAAATCATTCTAAGGTCACACTTTAGATTAGGGTCCAATTCATACTATAAACTAACTATTAACTGTGACTTATGCCCCAATACACTCCTAATTACTGCTTATTAATAGTTAGCAAGGTTGTTAAGTTTAGGTATTGGGTAGGATTAAGGGATGTATAATATGATCATGCAGGATAAGGCATTAATAGGTGCTTTACAAGTACTCATAAACAGCCAATATCCTAGTAATAAGCATGCTAATAAGCAAATTGTTAATAGTAAGAATCAGAGAATAGTGTTATCCATTCTAATATGCTGATTTGCTGCTCAATAAATATTTCTTATTATTATCAATGTTCTTTTTTAATACTATTTTCAGGAATCTTTGATAAATCGAAAGTAAAACAGTACTTATTTAAATTGAATTTTTTTGTAACATTATAAACATTGTTACTGTAACTTTTGATAAATTTAATATGTCCCACTTTATATTAGGTGGCCTTAACTACTTCGTACTTACATCAGAAAATAAGTACAATTTACTTATTGTGTTCATATTGTATTGCAAAACACTTTTGCTGATATTGAGGTGGGATACGGGTAAAGTTAGGGACAGCTGTGGTGGGATGGGTAAATTTAAGTGTAGGGTTAGGTGTAAGGGAAGGGTCAAAAGTGTAATTATAAATGTAACTAGAGAAATTAATTACACCTGCAGGTATTTTTACAATTTTAAGTACAATGTAAAAACATGTGTGTACACAATAAGTGCATTGTTTCAAATTATTAATTCATATGTTAGTAGTTAAGGCCAACTAATATAAAGTGTGTCCATTTAATTGCATCCTTGCGGAATAAAAGTATTAAATAGGAAGTAATTTGGGTATTGTCTGCCCACAGTTACTAATACTGAGTTTTCAGACATACTATTAATTTGACATATACTGCATTTTACTTAATGAGTGCAGTTCATACACACACACAAACATTCATATATATAAATATCATCTTACTTAAATGGAGACCCCTTCTTTACAACACACACACACACACACACACGTCTGGTTGGTTCATTATCTTTGTGGGGACTCTCCATAGACTTAATGAGTTTTATACTGTACAAACCATATTTTCTATCCCCCTGCACTGCCCCTAAACCTACCCATCACAGACATGCTGCATTTTTACATTTTCATAAAAACTCATTTTGTATGATTTATAAGCTTGTTTCCTCATGGGGACCTCAATTTAGGTCCCCACGGTGACATGAGTCTCATGAGTCTGTGTGCAGTCAGGTTGAAGTCCCCACCAGGTTAGAAAAACATGAACACACACACACACACACACTTTTCTAAATAAGGATATTTCATAGACTTCTATTGTTTTTATATGCAGCTAATTAAAATGACACTAACCTAGCCCTAACCCACACCCTAACAGAAACCTCCCCTTCCCCACTTCTGGGCAGTGTTGAGGAACACATTATAAGTAACTTTTTTTCAAGTAACTAGTAAAGTAATGCATTACTTTTACACTTACAAAAGTTACTTTTTGAGTTTACAAGAGTTACTTTTTCAAATAAGTAACACAAGTTACTTTGTTTTCCCATTAATTGACTGACAGCTCTCCTGTCCCCATGTTGAGAGAAATCGGGAGTAAAGGTGAGGCATGATGGTTGTTGTAGTTCTAGACTAAATGTGAGCATAAATACTCATCTTCCACAAAAACAGATTCAGTATTCCTCAAAGTTAATAAAAAATGATATTACCATTAAGTGGCATGGCATTTTACGCACAAAAGCCATTGGCACATCTGGTTGTCATCTGAAAAACTTGTGACATGTGCCAATAGATTGCGTCATGTGCACCTGACATTGTTGTGTCGACTGTCGACGTATGTTGTGGCACCTCCAATAACCTAGTGATTCATGTCGCTATCTGCAGAGCATTATGTAAATTGTGTATCCATTTTAGAGAATTAAATTTTTTTTTTTACAAACAATAATAAAGTGACACATCATCCCAAAATGCATTATGAAAACTGACACCAAACATTCAGAAGTGTGCTGGACATTGACATAATGCAGTATTGTAGGTCTGTAGATATTATATTAAACTGGATGTCTATTATAATGTGGCTACAGAAAGTCAAAAAGTCTCCAGACGGAATGCATATTCACCGTAAAAAAATAAAATAAATAATATTAAATTAAAGTTTTACCTATATTTGGATACATATCAGACTCTGATTACTTGTTTTTGTTCATGCTACCATCTAAAATCACAAAGAAATAAGAAATACACCACCTGTGGATCTTTCCTAGTGTGTTTCCTAGAATGGGCAGTTTGCTGATCAACAAGATAGAGTAGCACTGGTACTAACACTCAGCAACAACATTAAGTGCCACTCAAATACAGATGTATCACAGACATGTTTGAAAAATATTTCTGATTTATAAATGTTAAATTTAAGATTTTGTCACAATGATGTCACTATAGCTGCTCAACTCACCTGTCAATCACTAGTGGAGTTGCCACAACATACAACATACATGTGTTTCAGAATGGCAGCACAGCTGAAAGGTTTGTTTGAGCTGTGCCTTCAACTATACAAGTGTGAATTTGCATTTCCTTCAGCTTGAGACTTATTTCATTTTTAGTGTTTAAGGACCTTTATATTTGCCAAAAATATATATATATTTTGTTGCTTTTAAAAACAAACAAAACAAGCAAGCCCAGCCCAGATGAGAAAAACAAAAGTAACATATCGCATTACTTTTCATAAAAAGTAACCAAGTAAAGCAATTAGTTACTTTTTATTGACTAAACGCAGCATTACAATGCATTACTTTTAAAAGTAACTTTCCCCAACAGTGCTTGGGGGTACAAATTTGTCCCCAAAATATGGTAAAGTAAGTACCTTGATTCTGATGGCAAGACATCCATTCAGGAAAGTTTAAGGTTAGACTGCCATCTGCTGGCTGCAGACCTGAAACATTACACAAATTTAGCACAAACATACAGAAACTGTGAAGAATACATAAGGAAATACATTAAAAAGGATGTTATAATTAAATGAAATTTAAACTTCAATAGAAACAGATTCTTTTTAGGGCCAGATAATAGTTATAATATCTTCCAGCTGTGGTTAACTAGGCCATTTATTAATACCATTTAATTAGGAGTCATATTTAATTCTTTATCTCTATAATAGCATGACCAAATGTGTCCACAACAAAAAAAAATGTCCCAAAAAAAACCCCCAAAACAGCCAAAGACAAAGAGAAGAAAGAGATGATTTAGATGTCAGAATGAGTGAGTATTGCAGTTTATCTGCTTGGTTTTAACTTTAGACCGTGTACTCGGTACATGTGACCTACTACCAGACACATCACAGACTCCCCCACAAATCAGCCAATAAACATCAGGGGTGTAACCTACTATAAGCACAAAACACACACACACGTTGGGTTTCCATGTTTTATGGGGACAGTCACAGGAAGTGTCCACATAAACAATGTTTATGTTGTTATACCCATGTCATTATACACATTTGTCCTCAAACCATCTACAAGAACACACACACACACACGTTCATTATCTTTGTGGGGACTCTCCATAGACGTAATGGTTTTTATACCGTACAAACTGTACATTCTATCCCCCTACACTGCCCCTAAACCTACCCATCACAGGAAACATTCTGCATTCTTACGGTCTCAAAAAAACTCATCCTGTGTGATTTATGAGCCTTTTGAAAAGTGTAGGTAATCTCAGGTTTTACTATCCATATGGGGACATTTGTAATATAAACAAGGACACACACACACACACACACACACACACACACACACACACACACACACACACACACACACACACACACACACACACACACACACACACACACACACACACACACACACACTGCAGCAGGTTCTTTGGTATTATATTTGTAGTTTCTCTAAACTGCAATAAAAGCAAATACTATAAACACATTTTACTTTGATTTATTGTATTGACTGATGTCAAAAAGAAATAAATATTAAAATTAAGTTAAAATTAAATAAAAACCTACCCTAAAAACTAATTTTCAACCTAATAGTGAAATATAAAACCACACTAAAACAATTCAATAAAACACTAAAAATATGTGAAAAATAAATTACTATTGAACCAAATCCCCTTAGTCACTGTTATGGTACGTCTTTGACACACACACACACACACACACACACACACACACACACACACACACACACACACACACAGAAAGTGAACTGGAGAAAGTTAAAGTTTTACTAGTTATTCCCACCACAGTTCAGAGACCCCATACGTGCACCATTATAAATAGAGCACTCCGAGACGCCAAACACACAACATCCTCCTTCATCCTGAACGACATAATCTCAGCTGAACCATGAGGGTGGTGAACCTGGTATGTACCTGATATTCACTTACATAGATGATTCATAATCAATTTCCTCACTGAGTTATATGCATTATACATGAATTACTTCTGCAATGCTGAACAATGTCAATCAAACTGTTGCTTTGAGTTGGTAGACTGTGTATCTGTCTTTTAAGTCTTATTTCTTACACAAACTCATAGGGTCCGGACCCTTCTCTGGCATATCGTCCCGAATGTCACGAGAAAGACCAAACAGAATTCAGGAACTTTGAGGTGAAATTTTGCATATTCTTAACTTATTCAGTTATAATTCCTCTTAATATGACACTTATTTCCATTTTGATGTGTGTACATGTCTAATACAGAGTGGAGATCTCTTTGACCGTGTGTTTAATACATACAAACTGATGCACACGTACCAAACGCTGGACTTTGTCAAACAAAAGGTTGGTCTCTAATAAGGTAAAAGCCCTGTGCTGATACAACTGATATAAATAAATGCAGACACTCAAAACTAAATTCTGTCTCCATTAAACAGTATCTATATTGTAAGCTTTACTCGCATTGTAAAGGTAATTCTAGTTCAAATGGATGTGTTTCTCTGTTGGAGTTAAACTAGAATTAACTTAAGATGCTCTGTGAGGACTTGGATAAGCGACAACCTTCACAAACAAACACTGAACACGGCCTCTCACCTTTAGCACCTGGATTGGGCGAATTGCAGTCACTTCAGCATGAACATGATGGAGAACATCAATTCCCTGGACGAGCTTGTTGATGAATCCGACCCTGATGTTGACTTCCCAAACTCTTTCCATGCTTTCCAGACCGCTGAGGGAATTCGCAAAGAGCATCCTGATAAAGGTGAGGAGTCAGCAGGGACAAAGGTCACAGGAGTCTCCTACATTGTACTTAGATAAGATGATGTTTTACAAAAACACATAGCTAAGATTGTTTTTGTCCAGTTTCTGATAAATATGCCCAGGTCTGATGGGCTTCTTTCATGACTAAAATCCATATCTAAATGTGAAAGTTCTTTGTGGATATTTTTATTTGGCCGAATGTTTGCAAATTAATTTAAAAGCACTTATCTCATTTTTACCTGTCTCCAGATTGGTTCCAGCTAGTTGGTCTGATCCATGACATTGGAAAAATCATGGCCCTGTATGGGGAGCCACAGGTGAGACAAATTAATATAAAACACATTTCCTACGACGGTCACATGGGCTGAATGATATGCAATCAGAACGCTACTTCGTCTGTTTCAGTGGGCCGTAGTTGGAGACACATTCCCAGTGGGATGCAAGTTCCAGAATTCAATAGTGTTCAGAAACTCAACATTTGAAGGCAATCCGGATGTGAAAAACCCTACACTCAAGTACAGCAACACACCTTTTTTCAAAACACAAATATGCTGATGTCTTCTAAATATCAAAACGGGTTTCCTGATCAGTGATACTACAGTATTATTAATATATTATAGTGTTTATTAATAATTTGATAGTTTTCATTTAATTTGAACTTTTAGTCATTTTCTTAAGCGCTTATGTCATTTTAGTTCTGTATGTAATTTTTTATTATATATTTTATTTATTTGCATATTTATGTTATATTTATTAAGTTGTTCTACATTTTTTAAATAATCTTTTCTCATCCTATATTTATAGTTATATTTTCTTTCAGCTTTAATTAATTTAAATTATTTTCAAAAGTGTTAACAATAACAGCACTGTTATTTCTTAACCATGTTATAATAAATAGTGTATATTCAGGAACAGTCACTTCATGTCATTTCAAACCTGTATGACTTTCTCATGTCCATGGAGCTCAAAAGGAGATGTTTTGAAGAATGCACATACTGCTCAATATAGTGTTCCTCAAAAAAAAGTCATACAGTTTGGAAAAACATAAGGGCTAACAAATAAACGGCTAATAAAAAAGGTAATAACTGTATCCTATCAATATAGAAATAAAATGTTCACTGCATTCAATAGCATTACACCTGTTTGCATATTTCTCTCAATGCAGCACAGAATTTGGGATCTATAAACCACAATGCGGCCTTGATAATGTCCTGATGTCTTGGGGACATGATGGTGAGTATTTAGTATTGATATTTTGCATCCATTGTTTAATTGCGAAACACACTACCGGTCAAACATTTGAGTGTTTTTTTTTGTAAAATACACATTAAATTGATCAAAAGTGAGAGTAAAGATCAAGGGCGCAATGAACATATTCTGTGTCGGAGGCTAAATCATGAATTATTGAGAATGAAACAGCACGCATTATATTTTTCTAACTACAAACGATCGGTTATTGGTTTAACTTGTATAATTGAAACAACTTTTATTTTTTTAAATAACTCCTGATCAATCTGCACTAACAATAGCTCTCCTTCTACTCACTTCCCTCTCCTCATTAAAACTCAAGGTGAAGGGTTGCCAGATAAAACAAAACAAGTGCCTTAAAAATGCGATATAAGACTGTACCAGGGAAACAAATATAAACAATATACCTAATATTACCAATATCCAAAGAAATAAAAGGAAGGATATGTAATTTATTATGAATAAAATGGATGAATATATTGTTTGATATTATAAACTGATTGAAGTAAAATAGGTGAATCAAACAGATTCCAAAAGATTCCCACCCCCAATTTATAATGTTATAAAAGATTTCTATTTCAAATAAATGCCGTTCTTTATATTAATAAAAAAAAGAGAATGTAATATTGATAATAATAAATGTTTCTTGAGCAGCAAATCAGCTGATTTCTGAAGGATCATGTGACTCTGAACACTAGAGTAATGGTGCTGAAAATTCAGTTTAGTCATTACAGGAATAAGTTGCATATTAAAATAAATAAAAAAATATTTTATAAAAACCTTACCGACCCCAAACTTTTGACTGGTAGTGTATTAGCAGCTGAAGTGACAAAGTGGAAATTCTTCTCGCACTATTCTAGAATATCTTTACCAGGTCATGAAGTTCAACAAATGCACCATCCCTGAGGAGGTAAAAAAGCGAACAGATCTAACACACACTCACTCACACACACAAAAATTGTGTAATTTATGCTTTTATAAGACACTTTTGTACATTTAACACTCCCAAATTCATTCAGGGTCTTTACATGATCCGCTTCCACTCCTTCTACCCCTGGCACTCAAACGGAGACTACATGCACTTATGCAACGAGAAAGACCTGCAGATGCTTCCCTGGGTCAAAGAGTTTAAGTATGTTATCAGTTTCTCAATAAGAGAATCTCATCTACGTTTCCATTTAATCAGTTGTGTGACCCACATATTGAAGAGCGGACCTCACGCTGCGGGTTTCTACAGAGATCAATAACATGCGTCTGTTTGTCTTTCCTCTGACAGCAAGTTTGATTTGTATACCAAGAGCACTGAACTACCGGACGTGGAGAGTCTAAGGCCATATTATCAGGCTCTCATTGAGAAGTACTGCCCCGGGATACTGCAGTGGTGAACGTGTACCATAATTATACATAATTCTAGAGACTGAATATCATACTGACTTAAGGGTGGACTCTTTTGACTTACTCTTTTGACCAATTAACAATCACCCATGACACCTCTGCACTTTGGAAGTTTCTTCAGAAAATGTCAAATAAAATAATCCATATTTAATTCCCTGATGTGAAATAAATCAATTGTTATATCTAGATTTTGAAACAACATGAAAAAAAGATAAATTAATTATTAATACCCAAGACATAATCATGTATTCATATACTGTAGATTAAAGAGAACATTTTAAATTGTAAGGCTGTATCTCTTTTGAAATAAATGGCACTTGTGCCAGTGTATATTTTTCTAAGTTTATTAAAAACATTACAAAACATTAAAGCAGAGTGTTTTTTTTGTGCATCTTCAGTCATATTAACAATAAACATGCAATATTTTAAATGACATCACAGTGGTCAAAAAAAAAGCAAATGTCACAAACGCTATTATAATACACAAATATCACAGACCATAACCAGTTACAGTCCAATAAACAATTTCACCAAATATACAAGATGACAGTCTAAGTGAAAAAATATTTAAACATCTCTATATCACGAAAATTAAATAAGATTGAAACATTTTCTGATAGCTAGATTTCCGTGATACTTTTGGTTTACCATAAGGCACAGCGCACACTGGGCTACGTTCATAAAACACAAGAAAAGTGCTGGTTGGTATTTCAATGCGTTCAATTTATGCAAGAATGATTTTACGAACACAAATTTCACTCTTTCGTTTAACGAGGCCCAGTATGTGTTTGAATGTACAGTTTTTGTTTGTTGTTTTTTTTACAGTTATTTTTTGGTCTCATGGTGGAAGACATCCTGGCTTTTACTTAACATGATATCATGTAGGGTGCAAGCAGTTAGTGCACACTGGGGGGAAAACAATAACCTACCTTGTTTTGCATTTACCCGTCAGACCAATCAGAGGGCATGCAACATACCCCTCGTTTTGCAGCGTGGCCCTCCTATCAGGATTAGTTTAACTAAACAGGCAGGTAAATCCAGGACACTACTGGGATACATGAAAGTTTCCCTACTCTGCCTACATCTTTCAAAAATGACTGTGAAAACAGAGAAATATCAATGTTTTTTGGGGTAGATGTCATTACCCTGAGCTGGTATTAAAAAGTCCAGAGTTTAATTTAAAGCCACAGGAGATCATAAAAAAAAAATTCACTTCCTTTTCCTTAGATCGCCCTCATCCGTTTTCTCTGCACTCGCTTCCTCTTCAATTTCTCCGTCCTGTTCTTCTTCACTTGTTGCATCTTCTTCCTGCTCCTTTCCAACTTCCTCCGCATCATCTTTTTTAACCTCCTCTTCTTCCTCCTCATGTTTCTTCTCATTCTCTTCCACCACATCGGAGCACGTCTGTCCTGCGGCCTGTCTGTCTGGGTGTTGGTTCTGGAGTAAGTCATGTTGTCGATGATGTGCATGTGATCGCAGAGAGTTGAGGAGACACACGGTCGCTGCAGAGCTGAAGAGGGTCCATAGCAGAAGATGAGCTGGTATCGCACGGGCATGTTCACCAACATGTCGCAATAACTGTGGCAGCAAAGCATTCGAGCTGCGCCTCGGAGGAGCCTTATCCTTATGGGCAAAATGGGAAAAGGGTCTCAATGAGATGGCATTTGAAAACTGGTAAACATTCATGAACTCTTTCCCTGCCATTCACAATATTTAGGAAGCGTTTTTCCCCGGCAATCCATGTTTTCACTGTTTTATGTAAGGCTGCGCTATTGTGTATATTCTGAAATTATGCACCAGATCCAAAAAACAAGCAAAGAAGAGACAGAAACAAGCAATAGAAGACTGCTTACATGCACGTAAGCTAACACAATCATTTAACAGGATATAAATTAAAACTGCCTGACGTTACTGAATGAAATGTGTATATAAGGTGAACCAGTAGTGCACAACACAAAATGTAAAAAGCAAACATAAGTTCACAACAAAACAGAAATGCTCCCGGCCATTGGGAGCGCCACTGTTCTATGGAGTTGGCAGTCTTACAAAGACTTGGTTACAAAGACAAAGACAACCATTGTATATCAACATGAAATATAATTCAAAAACACCTACATGCATTATAGATGCATATTTATACCTGAGAATGCTTTGACACTCTACCACGGCGCATGATGTCTAAGGGAACGTCTCCCAATTCCACCAAGTGCGCTAAAACTGGACCCACTTTTTATTAGGTGTCCTTAACTACTATGTACTAACATTTTAATTCATAATTTGATACATTGCACTTATTGTGTACATACATGTTTTTACATTGTACTTACTTTTTAAAAAATGCCTGCATGTAATTACATCTGTAATTAATTTCTGTAGTTACATTTGTAATTACACAGTTGACACTTCCCTTACACCTAACCCTACCCTTAAACTTACCCATCCCACCACACCTGTCCCTAACCTACCCGTATCCCACCTCAATATCAGCAAAGGTGTTTTGCAACACAATATGAACACAGTAAGTACATTGAACTTATTTTTTTATGTAAGTACATAGTAGTTAAGGCCACCTAATATAAAGTGGGGCCCTAAAACTTATATTTTGTATTATTTATAATTACTTTTAACATTTAAAAACATATGTTGCATATGTGACCAGACTGACTGAATAATGCAACATTTCCAGTCAGTCTAGGAATGTACTACAACCATTGGAACATGGAAACCTTAGGTGAATTACAGTATTTTTTTTTTCTAAAAATAATTGTTAACTGTACATACATTAAGGGAGGTATTGGCAAGGTTTCACTTGCAGTAAGTCACTAGGAACGTACTGCAACCTTTCGATAACATGAAAAAAAAAAAAAAGTAGTCAGTGCTGGGAAGGTTACTTTGTAGATCTGAAAACATTTAAACCAGACAGGGTTAATAGCCTACTCAACACTGATTACTGTCAGTCTTTCAAAATCTTTCATCAATTGAATTGTAGAAAAGATTATAATAATTTAATTTTAAAGCACAGCCACCACAAAATCAGACCTTTGTGCCTCTTTTTAGTTTTAGATCATTCTGAGGTTAAATATAGATCTAAAATCATACAAGAAATAGCCGATAGCATTTAAAGGCCCACTGAAGTGCCTTGAAACGCGCCGCATTAGTCAGTGTGTTGACGTGATTTCCCCTGAAACGGCTCCAACTGATAGCAGCTCCTCCCCTTTTTTGAAAGAGCCAATAGCGTTTCGTTAATACCACAGTTTGACTAGAGAGCCTTTCTGTTGGGTAAAGCCAGTTTCATCTAACCGTTTATCATCATTATCTCCTCCATAAATACAGCATTCTGTGCAGAATTCAAATGGGTCCGATATGTTTTGTTGTCTGCGCCGACTCGCGCATGTGATCCGCGCTGCACTCTTGTGTCTAGTCTAACTTTAGACCAGAGCCGTTGGTGTGTGTGTATTATTCAACTGGATCGGTTAATGGATACATTTTTTTTTTAACTAATTATATCAACAACAAAAAATTCTGTAATTAATCATGATTAATCACACCTAACATTAAAGTTTTTAATATATGTTTATATTGTAATGTCACATTTAATCTCCAAAAAGGAATGTAGAAACAAAGACAGTAGCCTACATTTTAAATATTTTATCTAACAGGCAGGAAATATACATTAATTGAATAATAAATGTATCAAAACACTTCTCAGTCTTCACTGCATAAAGTATAAAATAAATATAGATTAATCTGTATTAAAGCTACAAATGTTCCGCCAAGAGCAGCGAGTGTTTTTCTCTTTGTCTTTTGTTGTTTGATTATCATCATTGGCTGCTGTTCCTTTAAGAACTGCCGCACATGACTCTGATCTGACACGCATCATGTTTTCTCACCGCTCTTTAAGGTCATTTAAGACTTTATTTAACTCATTTAAGACTGTGTTTATGAGGACACTCGACAAAGCGGACATTTTGTCATAATTCTGTGTTATTGTCCGTTCAAGCGCGAAAGAGCACTAAATGCAGCTGCGCGCACCCTGCGTGTGTGTGTGTGTGTGTCTATCACACAGACGAACGCTAGAACAGATTTCAGATTTATTTTTTTACTTTGAATGGTTTAATAGCCCTTGAATGAATGATAGCGTGATCATATACTGGAACATATCCTGGCTTTTTGCAGAAAATATTCAGACGTAATCGTTAACGTTTTCATAAGTAACTGTAATTTAATTTAAAAAAAATTCCCAGTAACTGTAACGTAATTACATTTATTTTGTAATTAAATTACGTAACGCTGTTAAATGTAACTAGTTACTCCACCAACAACTGATTACAGTAATTTCTTTCAAAAATTAATTGTGTACTGTACAAGCCACATATTGATAGAAGCTCATATACAGTAAGTCAGTCTGCCTACTAGGCATTTACTTTGTAAATATCATTCATTTGAATGAATGATTGGATGTTTATATTTGCAGATTCAACTTTAGCAGCCTAGGCAAATATGCAGCGAATATCAAACCTAAAACTAAACTTTACTGCGCTATGAGTAAGGAGCATTTTCGTTGTGTTGTGAACTTATGTATGCTTTTTTTCAAACTGTGTTGTGCACTACTGGGCCACCGTAGGTATAGGACTGGGTTTTATTTATTTATTAGCAGAGGCTCGGTTCTTTGTTTTGATATATTTTACGTTCAGAAATCAATACAACAAAATATCTCTTCAAAAATAAAAGCTTCTATTGCTGGCTGACTGTATATGCATGCATTTATATATTAATTTATATATATATTATTTGATACATTGCACTTGCATTTCGATTAATTGTGCAGACCTAAAGAAAATTCTTTAAAAAATAAAATAAAACGTCCTCCTAAATCAAACAATTTTTCAGATAACAGACAGTGAACATTGGGTCTGTTTGATCTGAGGTTATAGTTGAAATCAATGTTGAAAATGTGTCCTGATTCAGTTACACTTTTGAAGGCAGACTCGTTTCTTACCTTCAAACCATGCTGAACTAGCATCTGTTCAAGGTAAGAGTCACCAAGGTGCACTATAGGATAGAACTCTTCCACGTACACCCGTCTCCACCATCGCTGGGGATACGAACTAAGTGCACACAAACACATCCAATATGAAAAAGTCATAAAGGAAACATCCAATGAAGCTAACATTAAACATTAATGTTAACAATAATGCATTTTTGTTATGCAGGGTAATTAAAAAAATGTAATTTTTAACAGGCATTTGACAATTTATAGCAAGAGGCATTGTGGGATTTTGCATGTTCTCACCCGTCCTCTTTCAGCTTGCTGAACCAGTATTTGTAGCGGTGAGCTCTAAGGTACATAGGAGGCTGTTTGCTGAACGGATACTGGGACTCATCTGTCTGAATGAGTCTGACCACTGCACAACACACACACACAGTATAGTATAGTACAAAACTCTGCATTCAGCAGCACTGCATCTTGTTCAGACTGATGCCTTTAAATCTCACACATGCACACACAACACATCCTTACCATCGCGTTTACCCTGCAGGAGTCTGTGTAGGAGGCTGCTGAACCAGGGGCTCTGAGTCTGTGGCCCCAGAGCAGCAAACCACATCTGCCAGTCTAGCCTGGGCTGGTGCGGAGCTACCACAGGGGGCGCTGCGCTCATGTTCCCTGGCTTATACATGAACTCTATCTCCTGCAAAAATGTATTAATAATAAAAAATTCAGTTTTGGAATAGGATCATGATTACCAGATTCGGAATCAGAACTAATCATGAGGTGCCTAAAGATTCCCACCTCTAAATGGAAAAAAAGATTTTGTAGACTTCACATTTAAGATCCAGGTTAGACTCAATATGAATACCTACAACTTTTCAATTACAAGCCCATATTTCAGACCTTTTAGTTTTTGATATGATTACATTTTTTGCATACAAATCAATGCTGTAATTCAGACTCTATACACTTCCTGAAATACTCGTAAACTGACCGTCCATGTGTTGCGATCCATGCTGCCTTCAATGACCACCTCTGGACGACCTCCGACCCCAGTCATTCTCCGGAACAATCCGTATGAGTTGACCAGCTGGTAACGGTCAGTGATTTCAAACGCTGCCCGGATCCCAGGCCAAAGATTACTGTTGGCATCATACTCAAAGTAGGTGTAGGGAACCTGCACAGTGCACACATACTTCATTATTAGCCAGCGGCCAATATCCTCTGAATCGGCACGGCACGGCAGCAAAGTTCCTTGATTATTATGCAGGAATGAGAGAATAGTTGCTAGCCATATCATCTAGAAAATCACAACTTTTCATTTTCTGTCGGACTTAGTATACGATGTAACTACTGAGGAGTCAAGTTTTAAATAGGAAAAATATAGAAACTCTTTGGTCATTTGAGCAAGATGCTAACGGTCTAATCAGTTTCAATTAATTATGCTAAGCTATGCTAAAAGTACTACCGCTAGATCTGGAGATCGGTTGGAAAATGAGCCTATTTTCAAAAAAAGTGGAGTGTTCCTTTAAATGACACTAAAATAACCCTGACAGGAAGTTTACTTACCAGACTGATGGCAAACATTGAGATTGCAGCTGCAGCCATCACTGCCCACTGGATTGTGCTCCAGAGACGCCACAACACACCCCTCACACAAGCACATCTGGAACATAAACACATGCACAAGCAATCAAAAACATGCGTTCTACCAGAACATCATCTAATGGACATCCTGAGCCAACAAACCATAGGTAAACTATTCCGGAAAACTCACTTAAACATGGCAGTGATGATCTCCCACGTTAGGGACAACACTCCAATCCAGATACTGGGCACCGTGACAGTCTTCAGAAAGCCATTGAACTCAAAATAAGTAAAGGCTGAGGAACAGGAACACAAAGAGATAAATCACACTGAACGATAACTAACCTCAATAAGATATCGTTGAGAGCATCACCTGTTTTTGAGGAGACGCTTTTCTTTTCCCAGTCCACCTGCAGGTCAAAGTATTGGACGGTCCAGTAGCCAAGCAGAGCATATACACTGACCTCTAACATTACAGCCATTCCAGAGAAGAGAGTCTGTAATGATGCTGAAAAAAATAAATAGACAAACATGGACGTCTGGACCTGGTTTTGACATCTTGTCCTAACAAAGTACAACAAATATTGTAATATTTTCATCCTCACTGAAAAAAGCTAATCAAAACATGAGCAGCTACAGTACTTACTCTTCAAAGGTTTGTGGTCAGACAGATTAAATTGATCAAAAGTGACATTAAAGACATTTATAATGTAACAAAATTTCCATTTAAAATTCATAGTACTCTTTTAAACTTTCTACTTTTTTAAAACAAAAAAAAAAACAGTTTCCACAAATATATATACGCATCAGGCATAACATAATGACCACCTTTCTTATATTGTGTTGGTGGTACGTGTCAAAGTAACATCCACATGTATGGCAAGACCCAAGTTTTCCCAGCAGAACATTGCCCAAAGCATCACACTGCCTCCGCCGGCTTGCCTTTTTCCCATAGTGCATCCTGGTGCCATGTGTTCCCTAAGTAAGCAATGCACACGCACCCGGCCATCCATGTGATGTAAAAGGAAACGTGATTCATCAGACCAGGCCACCTTCATCCATTGCTCCATGGTCCACTTCTGATGCTCAAGTACCCACTGTTGGCTCTTTCGGCAGTGGACAGAGGTCAGCATGGGCACCCTGACTATGCAGCCCCATACACAGCAAACTGAGATGCACTGTGTATTCTGACACCTTTCTATCAGAACCAGCATTAACTACTTGACCAATTTGATCTACAGTAGCTTGTCTGTTTGATTGGACCACACGGGTCAGCCTCACTCCCCACGTGCATCAATGAGCCTTGGCCGCCCATGACCCTGTCGTCGGTTCACCACTGTTCCTTCCTTGGACCACTTTTGATAGATACTGACCACTGCAGAACGGAAAACCCCACAAGAGTTTTGGAGATGCTAGCCATCACAATTTGGCACTTGTCAAACTCACTCAAATCCTTACACTTGCTCATTTTTCCTGCTTCTAACATCAACTTTGAGGACAAAATGTTCACTTGCTGCCTAATATATCCCACCCACTAACAGGTGCCATGATGAAGATAACAACACTGTTATTCACTTCACCGGTCAGTGGTTATAATGTTATCCCTGATCGGTGAATATATAATGTATTATGTATATTAAATAAGAAATGTTTCTTGAGCACCAAATCAGCATATTAGAATGATTTCTGAAGGCTCATATCACACTGATGATTGGACTAATGATACGGAAACAGATTAAAATTACATTTAAATGTATTCAAATTCATTCTTGTAATAATTTCACAATATTACGGTTTATACTGTATTTTTTATCAAATAAATGCAGCTTTGATGAGACTTTGTTCAAAAACAATGTTAGTGTAATATAAGTTTGCCCATACTGCTTTCTGTCTTTGGCGTGGGTCTGCGGAGCCAGAAGTTTACATGTTGGTCATCCAGCAGCGACAGGCACAGGGTGATAGTGAGAATATTAAAGAAGTTATAATTCCCAGACAGGATGATAAACACCTGAAGCAGGACCTGTAACCACACAAAGATGTCACAATAGTGCACAAACTCGTAGGAGCTTCTCCATTTCTGATCAAACACACGCATGCATACGCACCTGCATGTAGAAAGCGGCGAGTCTGTGTCTTCGTATGGGGCTGAAGAAAAGGAAAGGAACTGCGATCTCGATAACAAATGCTCCCACCACACTGAGTTTCTGGAACCACACCGGCAGCTGATGAGCAAACCAGGCCAGTGGGGTTGGTATACACTGGGTCTCATAATGATAAGTCAAAGCTGATGAGAGAACAACAGAATATACAGTGTGTGACACAGTATTATTTTAGTATCATCAAGATATGTTTTTTATTAATATTTTGAATCTGTTTTAATTTATACTGTCCATTAAAATTTTTGTTAAAAAAAGTTAGTCTACATACATTTTACAATTTTTTTTATTTTAGTTTTTGTTATTTTAGCACATCAAGGGCAAGTTTACAAAAATTAGCATGAGAGCATAATTCCATAAAAGCGCTGATGGGAATGGAAAGTTCTGCACGCTATCTACTGAAGACGTGTAAAGTAAAGCACACAAACACAGCCGGATCATTTCCATAATGACCAACACAATCTACCCGTAAGAGTCTGGTTTAAGACGTGCTTCTTTTGGCCGGTAAATAATGGCGCAAACACCAGTTAATTTCTGAGCGCAAACTTTTGTAAATCACCTTGCGTTATTCATTGAAATCCATAAATTTTGCGCATGAAAGGGAAACTCTTCAATAAGGTCAGCCGCAAATAATGTCCATGCCTTTTCAGCGCTAATTTATCACTGCGCGTCTTTAGTAAATCCTGACAGTAGTTTAACACCAAAAGAGGTGTACATCAAACCATGCAAATTATTACTGGAAGCTCAACTTGAGAGCACTGTATTGTGGGGCACTGTATCTCATATGGTGCACCATTCTGAGTATATTCTAAACCTTCTAGTAGCAACTCAAGAGCATGTGGGCACAAATACAAATATATTCAGATTCCTCACCTGTCAGGCCCCACCAGGTGGGGCAGCGGCTGGTCAGTTTGACGACACCTGACGCAAACATCAGCCGAAACAACAGCCAGCGCACCAGCCAGAAACTCACATTATCATGTAGGCACACCTTTGAAGACCAGGGCATTTTCATAGGAGCGACGAGAATGGCCAAGAAGCCCATCTCTAACAAGAGATTATCCCTGAGAACAAGATAAGAATGGAGAGAGACATGTTCGACACATATCCAGATTCTGATGTGCTGTCACAGATCAACACAATAACACTCTCAAGTGTCTCTCAAGGTCAAGATTTCAAGGTTGTACAGTTAAACAAAGCCAAAATCTGTTATTTAATGTATACAATTTAGGGAACAACGACAATTGTGAATCAATATAAAATCCAAGTGGTGTACAAGCAACACACACTGACAGAAAGCCTCATACTCACCACTGAAAGTATAAGAATACCTGGCCCACCTAGAAACAACAAGCACATTTCAGTACTTTATACATTACCTTCTAAAATCAATTATTTTACCTTTAAGAAGTAGTATTCGAGATTAATAGTGGTCAAATGGTGGCCAATGGGTTTTTAGGATATATACACACTGTAGTGGTCAAAGGTTTGGAAACTTTTTGTTTGTTTGTTTTTGAAAGAAGTCTCTTATGATCATAAAGCCTACATTTATTTAATCAAAAATGGTAATATTTTGAAATATTATTACCATTTAAAATAATGATTTTCTATTATAATATACTTTAAAATAAAATGTACTTGTGTGAATTTTACGCATCAGACTTCAGTGTCACATGATCCTTAAGAAATCATTCTAAAATAGGCTGATTTATTATCAATGTTGAAAACAGTTGTGCTGCTTAACATTGTTTTATAACCTGTGACATTTTAAATTGTAATACTTTTTACAATATTACAGTTTTTCTGTTTTTTGATCAAATAAATGAAGGCTTGATGAGCATAAGAGAATTCTTTCAAAAACATTACACATAGCAATATTTCTAAACATTTGACCGGTACACGATAAATATATATAGAAGATTTCTGAATGTTCCATTCCTGTCAACTGGCTGTCACTATATCAAAGAGATAACAAATAAGTAGTATATTAATAAAGCAAAAATGTATTGGCCGATATTTGGACATTATTGAGATTATCAGCATCAGCCGATAACAGGGTATGATTGCACGGTTAAAGGAAGCGTTTGTTACTCCTTGTATTAAATCCAAAATCACCTATGAGCTTTTAGATAGCAGCAGATACTAATTACTAATTGATAATAATTAATTGCTTCTGTGTAATATTATATATATATACTGCTATACATTGTACTGTATGTAATTAGCCATGGATCATTCTTTTCTCTATACATCACATCAGCCACTGAAAACCCCATATTGGTCAAACACTATTAGCATCCACATGTGAAATAAGTTTGTACCTGGTAGAGAGATAGATAGAGTATCCAGAGCACCAGGAAAACTCTGCAATCTCTGAGCGGCGGTAAAGCCACAGTCATTAAACTGAGCAGAGCACCAGTCAGACTGAGCAGCTCCATGCACTGCTGTGTGTCCAAACCCAGACGAGGACCAAACCAGAGCAGGGTGGGAGAATCCTTCAGTTGCTCCACAACACTCTTACCAGACACTCGCAGCTGCCACCGTGCCGGCAGCAAACCCTCGTTTCCATACAGACCTAAAGAAAGAGAGCGTTCACATGGTCAATGCAACACATTTGCTGCATAATCTGAAATGTGAATGTCATTAAGTTACTTTTAGTTTTTTTTTTTCCAGAATCCTAGTTATGTTTAAATTAAATTTTGAATCTCAGATTGTCAATGTGGTCTCAAATTTGTGGACCCCACTAGGTACTGAATTATCACCATATTGGAATACCATGGTGTTATCATGTCCAAAAACATAATTGTATTAATACGTATATTAATACTATGATACTTTTTGTTAGATAAACACAAATAATGTCCCTCTTGAGTGAAAGTATCAGACTTCTTACAGTCTAGATGTCTCGGAACAGACATCTACATGCTAATCTGAAATGTTTTACTAAAGACCTAGTACTAGAGATACGGGCCCTTTAAAATATTCTAGTACTGTATCCCTCCACCACTGCAAAGCACTTGGGAAAAAAACAACCTTAAGATTTAAACAAACTATTACCTAATGTATTAAGAGATGAGTACGTTCATTAAAAAATGTATGCTTAAAAGACTTGTATTGCATGCGTCACAGACAAACTCTTAGTTATTTCAATGCATGCAAGTTAAACTAAAACTCATCACAAACTCACCTGGAATCTGCACGTAAAGAGACGCAAAGGCAAACATATAAATAGCAGAAGTGCACCACAAGAACATGTGCCTCGGCAGTCTTATATCTCCCATTTTTTGTATAATAAAGTCCTAAAGCAAACAGATGGGGTAGGATTCTCCTCAAGATGGAGATCAGGGAGGTTTGAATGCAGAGGACAGACTGAGCGACACGTCCGACGTGCAGGAAAAGGGACGCGCGCTGGCTGTCTACTATGGCGAAGAATTGCCTTGTGAATATTAACTACGCCACGCTCGGGGAAGTCAATTTGATTGGCTGACTGGTGTACGACAGTAAGTTGACGTTACATGTCTGGCGAATTAATTATCTCTGGGTGAACGGTTGGTTGACCCATATACATATAAAAAAATAAAATACATATGTACCATATTGGCCAATGAGACACTCACGTCCTCATCAAGCTGTGCCTTTGTTTTTAAAAAGCGACCTCTACCGGCGAAATGTACTGTGATTTTGAGATGTTTTAATAGTGTTTTAGTTTTACAGCGGTGGCAAACAATGATAGCCTGACGTGGTCATACTAAATTCTATTCAGAAAATGAATTGCCCGAGCAAAATTTTTTATGGGCGGGGCTAAATTCGGCTGGCATCCAGGCTAAAACAATGACGAAGTTTAGGGCAAACACGATCGTTCCCTGGCCAACGTGGATGTTGCATATGGAAGGCCAACAGGGCCAAACTTGTGAAACTGTCTGTGAAAGTCTGCTTTGCGCTGTGGTGGCTGTGAGGGGTGTTGAAGGTGTTCCAGTCACAGACACTGTAAAATATTTGGGTAATATGGGTATTTATTTGACACATAATTTAGCAGCTAGACAAAAGGTAGATTTTTCAAGCTGGATTGAGAAAATCTGTAATTTCCAATGTCAGAAGAGATGCTGGATGTACTTTTTTTTTTAAAATAGAAAACTATATATTTTTTTACAATACTAATATTTTTATATAATGCTAAAAACACTAATATTAATACTATAACAAATATATTATAACAATTAAATTGGCTTAAAAGACATTTGAAAATTGGAGGCTTATCTAATAAACTACCGGTCACATTCTCTAATTTTTATCAGCAGGCTCCTCTTGCCAGGAATTTGGGTTTAATCCATGGTCACCGATTATTATTATTTTTTTGATCGCTTTATATTTAGAAGTTTGGAGACTATATTTTGAATACTAATGTGCAAAGCTCAACTGCAACTCAGATTTAGGACATGCATTTTTTTAATGCCAGGCGACAACTAGCGATTCAGATTAGAATAACTATTTATATTTTATAAGTCTTTTTGGTTTTGCTTGTCATCATGGTTCTTACAGTCATTTGGTATTATTATCAGATAAAGATATAAACTTTTTTTTTTAGGATCGAGATCTAATGAATCATTCAGGCTGATCTGTGAACCGGTTCGACTGATTCACTAAAAAGACCTGGATCAAAAAAGAATACTTGCTCACAAATCAGTAATCACTTTGGCTTTTGGGGAAATGATTCGGTAATCAATCTAACCGTTTCAATATTTTAGATTAAAAAAATAGCTAAATAAATAATAATCACTAATTTCCATAACCCCATTCCCATATATTTCCAGATTTTCCTTGACCATAAGAATCCTGTTGCTTGTAGTTTGATGTTCTGGAACAATCAGATTTCACAGCGCAACATCCCATGATTTATTTATATTGCTCTAATTTCAAAAGAACAGTCTGACATCAAACTCATTAAACAACAGGGAAGAACTTAACAAGGACTGAACACACCAGAGCCATAATAGTTTTATTCAATTATATCTTATTAATGTACAATTTTGATTTGTCCTCAGGCAAACACATATACAAAATAATAGCAATAAAAGTCAGTCAACACAGGAGCAGAGCAGCCCACGTCATTTCCAGACCAGTCATCTGTACATTCAAGTGTCAGTCCATGGTGAGCACGCTTCTGCCCTGAAATATCTCTTCTCTTAATGATTAACTGGCATTGCACATGCAAGAGAACTGGAACGGCCTCGCAGAAGTCCGATCCAAACATTTTGATTAAAAAAAAAAAGCATACATTGTGGCACATGAAAGAAAACAAACGTTTCCAGCATTTGACATGATTTAAAAGAGATCAGTAGGACATGACAGGAAGTGCCTAATTTGAAACCAGTATTTAAAATCCTGAACTGCATGTCGCTGTGAGTGCATCAGTAGTTTATTCCTTTATTTAAATATAAAACATGGCCATTTAGAGTGGTTGACACATATACACACTCACGCATTTTATAGACCTTTTGAATTTTGTAGCTGCCTTCGCCACATATGGAGAAAATAGAATGTGAACAACAATGGGCAACACAGAAGCATGGCAGAACCCTTCTGAAAGGCTTCCGATGGAGGGATAAAAAAAAAAATCCAAAATTAAAAAATGATTGGCCATTTACAGGGGCTAAAATATAACACATGGGAGAACTAACTAATCAGGTCATGTTATGCGTGTCTAGATATTAACTTCTTGTTGGAGATTTGGTTGGTAGTTGTAGCGAGACATCGCTTCAAATGGCATGGTTCATGTTAAGACTCATTTACTTGAGTTTGTCGTCGTGTATGTAGGTTCACGTTCCTTCCCCGCCGTTGGAGGTCTGTGTGGTGGCTGACTGTGGCTGTACCGAAGCCGCCTCGAGTTCAGATTCTCGGACAAAGATAACGGCATCCCCGCTGACGTTGATTAGGCACTGCGCCTGTAAAGTACATGCAACACCAGCATAAATGAACAAACGTGATTGGTTAAGTGTGTACGAGTCTGTGTGTGTGACTGTGTATGTATTAACCTGGTTCTTGTTAGGGTTTTCCATAAACACACACTCCTTCATGCTGTACGAGACGACTGCGTTCCCTCCAAGAGCAGCGACGTGGGCGCGAACCATCGCAAATACTTCAGCTATGAACGTATGCAGAAACCCGCTCACACCTCCCTCCTAAAACAAAAAAATAATAACACACAATAATATACAACAATAATTAATTATTTATTTATAAAAATGTACATTTTCATTAATGTTAAAATTACAACATTTAATTTAATGTTATTTAAATGTTATATTATAAATATTATACATTTAATATTATTATTACATATATTATATTTATAATATTATTATTTTAATGATACTACATTTTATAATAGTAATACTATTCAAAGTAATTATTTATAATGCTAATAAAACAATACACAACAATAAATAATATTAATATCAACTATATTTTCATGACTATCACTGTTAATAATTGTAATTTAATTATATATTAGTGCTGCTAATCGATTAAAAGGTAATTAAATAAAAACTCTGTGATTAATCAAGAGTTTATAATATAATAATTTCACAGTTAATTCCAGATTAATGTAGAAACAACATAGACACATTTTTAAATGGCATTTTTTATGAATGAAGGCCACTGATAATACAGCTTACAGATTTCTATTACCCAAAAATTGTAAGCATTAATTATAGCCATTCAACATTACAGTGTGACTGAAAACTATACATTTTAACATTTATTAGGCTCCAAAAAAATATACCAACTCTTATTGTAAGTGAACTATATTATAGTAAACAATATTCACATGAACCCATAATAAACAGGTAGGAAATATACAGATATTGAACTTTTCAAACAGCCTGCTTTGCATAATTTATAAATGAAATATAGATTCCTCCTTATTAAAGCTACAAAAGTTCTTTAGTAATTTTCTCTGATACCTTTGTTCTGTTATTAACATTACTGACAGACAGTATTAGAGCTGCTGTCACTTTAAGATCTGCCGCTGCTGAACATTCATTCATTAATTTTAATAGCATTAATATTATACAAAAATATTAACAATAACAGTAATACTAGTAATAATAATAATCTTCGGTTTTCTCAATACGTGTTAAGTGGGTATTAAAAACGGTGAGACTGCTACCTCTCTCAGTGAGGTGGTCTCTCTAATGAAGAACATGTTGATGATGCCGAGGTATTTAATGATCTTTGCACCAGGAATGAAAGAGAGCGGGGTCATTCTGACCACTGCCACAGAACTGCCCGAGTAGGAGCGATTCGACCGAAGAGAACGAGAGCGACCTTCGGGCAATGGGCTGGCCTTCTCCATAGATGATGCTGTTGAGAGTAAGAGAGCGAGAGAGAAAGAGGGGTAGAGAGGAAGAGAAGAGAGAAAAGAAAGAGGGGGGTGGGAAGATACCAGACATGGCCTTCAGAGGGCGCTGTACAAGACCAACGCATGTGACGAGACAAACATGTGACCGAGGAAAAAAGACATGTGTATTTGTGTGTTGCTGATCAGCGGCGTGTGATCAAAGCAAAGCAAAGCAACGGCACTGCACCATGCAAATAAACACCATGCAAATACAGAGAGACAGAGAAGGAGAGAAAGAATGAATGCACGCATGTTGAATCTGCCTTGATAAATCAGAGGATGATGAGCTTTGAGAAAGGAGGACACTTTTTCCCATCAAGAGTGTGAAAGAGCTCAAAATCTCAAAGCTGTAAAACATCATACATGACGCTGCATCACAACTGGACGCTAATGTGCATGCAGCTCCAAAACATCGCTCAAACTATCGGTCAGTGGACTCAATTAGGGCTGTGCGATATATTGAATATTCATGCAATTATTTTGGTGGTGATATACAATAAAATAACACAGTAAATAATGCATTGATTTTATGAATGCATTAAGACAGAATTGTTAATCAGATTTGAGTCAGTTCTGTCCAATTCATTTATGTGAATCACTTCAATCTGCCCAAAGAACTGATTTAAAATTCAAACTAAATTTTTCATGTTTTAGTAAAAAATTATTTATGTACTTACTAGAGATCAACCATTAATTGGCTTTGCTGATTAATTGGCACCGATAGCTGATTGGTGGAACAATCGGTTATCGGTACAAGAGTGGCCTCTAGAGGTGGAGAAAAACCTATCACTGACTCCTCGTGGAGTTTGTTTTGACACGCGAGGCTGCACGCGCACAAACTGTATGGCGAGCGCTGACGCATCAGATGCACATTTAAAACACAGACAACGAAACGGTTTGTATACAGTACACTACAGTACATGTTGCCATATAACTATAAAATAATTTGTTGACGATGCTACATTAGCAGAGAAAGAACAGCAGTTGCCTATATAGATTTGCCGTGCGAACATTAGTACTGTTAAACATTTGGGTTGGACTGTGTGAGGTACAGTTGAAACAATGTGACAAACACACGCAAATCCAACCCAAATGTTAATGTCACAATTGTTACCATCTATTTGCATTAGTTTATAAAATCCAACTGGTCAATTGTATGCATTCATTAGCCAGCGAATTTGCGCGAGAAAGCAAACTGTATCTTCATGCAGCCGACAGAAACATAAATCAGAAATGCATTCGATTTCAGGTCTTTTTTTTATTGTCACTGTAATACATATTTTGTTATTTTGATGAGATAATCCTGAAGTGTTCCAAAATAGAAGCCCATTAAGTTCGAGACTATACATATAATATGTGACCCTGGACCACAAAACCAGTCAATATACAAGTCACACGGGTATATTTGTGGCAATAGCAATACATTGTATGGGTCAAAATGATAGATTTTTCTTTTATGCCAAAAATCATATGATATTAATTAAAGATCATGTTCCAAGAAGATATTTTGTAAATGTCCTACCATAAATATATAAAAAAATTATTAGTAGTAGTAGTAATATGCATTGCTATGGACTTCATTTGGACAACTTTAAAGGCGATTTTCTCAATATATAACTATATTTTCAAATAGTTGTATCTCTGCCAAATATCGTCCTATCCTAACAAACCATACATCAATGGGAAGCTTATTTTCAGCTTTCAGATGACATATAAATTTCAATTTCAAAACATTGACCCTTATGACTGGTTTTGTGGTCCAGGGTCACACATACATTTATGTAGTTGTAATGCTTCTTTGAGCAGATATTTGAAGATGGCCATCTTTGAGCATGACTGTTTGGATTTATATGAAATGGCAACACTTTACGATAAGATTCCATTTGTAACATTAACTAAGGCTGTAGAAGTATTGTTTGTTAATTTCAAAACTTAATATTAAATTTTTAAATTGAGTTCTAATTTGAATTTGATCTGTTAACCTTAGTTAATGCACTATGAACTAACATGAATGATCAAGGTACAATTGTATTGCTCAAACATTAATACATACTGTAAATATGTATATTGCATCATGCATAGTTAATGTAAGCTAGCTAATACATCCTTGTCAAGACTTGCTAAATGTTACCTATATGTAAATTGACACAAAGAAACACACAATTGACCTGTAACTTAGTATTTTCTGTAGAATTTGTTCTGTAGAACTTCACATTTTAATAAAATCATATTTAAATATTTATTTCATTTAGCACATTTTCATGGTTCAGTACTGTTTTTTTGGGGGGGGTAATAAAGTTCAGTAGTTTTAAAAACGATCGGTTGATTAATCGGTTTACAGCAAGTATGACCCAACTTAGTTATCGGTATCTGTAAAATCCACTATCGTTCGACCTCACGTTTTGACCAATTCAATTCACAAATAGTAACTTTTTTTACCCACAGATATATTTTAGAACGGAGCATAGCAACAAATTTAGGACTACAGAATTTTCCATGACTATTGTTTATATTAAGATTTTAATAATGGTTGACTTTTTCCAGGTCAAGAAGTCACACTTCTGTACTTCAGTAGCTTTTGAGTTGCCATTTCAGACCATCTACATTAATATTGAGATATACCGGTATATTCTATATCTGAAAAACTGATTTTTTTTTTAGCTATAAACGCCCAACCCTAAACTGTTCAACCTTTAAAGCCAAACTTTTATATTTGAGCACACTCATCAGCCAGCTCAAATATGAAATAACTGAGGCACAACTGAAAGAATGATGGTCTTCTTCATCACGGTTCCTTACTAGGACTCAACCTCAACTTTCACACTCTGTCAGTCAAGTTCGGATTCGATCGGATCGGCATATGGCAGCAAGACTCGTCCTCTTTTAGATACAGGACATGGAAGTATGTGTGTGTGAGGATGCATGTAGGAGTATAGACTATAGTCAGAGTAGATGCCATTTTAAATATAAATATTTTTATAAAAATACATTTCATTTTTAAAACATGGCTTTGGGTAAATATATATCGTACAGAGGTGTAACTTGGTCTTGATCATTTAGCTGACGAAACATTGTAAAAACATCTTTTAACAAATTTCCACGAGACTATATATACTGCCCGGCCCAAAAAAATTGCTGTTTGGATTTAAATAAGCAAATGATTAACTCTTTCACCGCCAAACACGGAATTTTCCGTTATTTGTGAGAAAACGCTTCTATGCCAAACACAGAATTTTGCGGGTTTCTACTATTACACAACTTCTGAATGAGTACTGAATCTCCTGATCAAAACACAGGCGAAGAAGACGCAAAAAAAAACAAGCGATTGTATGCAAGCAGATGCATATGTAAAATAACGTGATCGTCAACATTATACATCATATAAATCAAAACTGCCTAATGTCACTGAATGAAATGTCGACCCAGAACGAGCAATAGGACTGTGCAAGCAGTAGGGGTGTTGATGGACTTTATCTACTCTATCTAAGTTTGATCATCGCTCTGAATCTGTTTTTAAAAAAAAACATGTAGGAAGACACATCATGGCCATATTCCAGGATGACAATGTCAAGATTCATCGCGCTCAAATTGTGAAAGAATGGTTGGGAGAATCATAAAGAATCATGATTCTTGAATCAGTCCATGTTGCTCGAAAGCCCTTAAGTTAAGAAAACTCTTAGTTATAAGGTTAAAAGGTACTCTTAGTGAAACATGGGTTGCAAGAAAACAGGGTCCACTTAAGGCACTTTAAGGCTGTCATTAAGTATTTTCCCTTAAGTTCTGTTATGCGTTGCAACAAAGTCCTTTTTAGCTCTAAAAAAAATTAAGGAATCAAAACAGGTCCCTTAAGTCATCTGCTGAACTCAAACAATATTTTAGCAACAATATTTATCAAAATAAGCCTGTTGAAAGTTTGATGTGAAGGTATGTATTGTCAAAAATAAAATGGAATGAACACCGTTTTCATAATTTTCATCACTTCCACTGTGCCAGGCTTTTATCTTGTGCGCAAGAGTGACTGATTTTAGTGACAGGCTTGGGTGTTCTCCCCTGTCTTTTAAAATAATATATTTTTTGTCCTGGGTCCAATTTGGTTTTGATTTCTTGTTTCCATTAGCCTATTGTAAAGCCGGTTAGCAGACAAGAGTAGGCGTCGAGCCGCGTCACGTCTAAGACACTGAACGTGTCCTTCTGTACTGTCATGCTTAAATTCAAGGCTGAAAGAAAACCACCAAACAGGCAAAGTGCCGTTGATGCAATAACAACGAGATGGACAAAATGTAATTTAATGAATATGAGTGGCACGGCAGGATTTCGAGCATTCTCCGGTGCCGCCTCTAATAATCTCCATAACTTAAATATTGTAGAACAGCTGTATAGTTTAGTAAATGTAAAATTTTAGAAAGTCAGTGGTCCGTTATGTTAAGTTTATTGTGGGAGATTTTGTAACTATAGCAAATGCTCCTCCATTGCCATGTTTTGCCAGAAACTATCGCAAAATGCTTAGCATAAACACTTAGGTAAGGGTGACAGTTAAGACGTTTGTTGCAACGGTCTTAAAGAAATCCCTTACCTCTGAGATTTCTCCCACTCAGGGATACCTTTAAGTCAAACCACTTAAGAGGTTTCATGCAACCGGGCCCAGACCTTAAATTCATTAAAAGTCTTTAGGATGTGCTGGAGTAGACTTTAAAGAGTGTTTGACTCTTGCATTGACCAACAAGATCTTGACCAAAAATTGCAGCACCTTAGAATCAAAATAAATGTTGTGATGTTGTTTCCAAAGACTTTTAATGAATTTAAGATCTGGACTCAGATGTGCCAATTCATTGTATACTGCATTGTGTATCGATTCTGCAGAAAAAGAGCATTGGATCTCTTTCAGAAATTTCAGTATCGATACATTTCAAAATATCAACGTTGACAACACTAATATATATATATATAATGCAGTCTACTCTGACTAGGGTCTATAAGAGTTGGTATGTGTCCGTGTATGTAAGCGAGTTTGCATGTACTCCTACTTGTTTTAACTGATCCGCGTCTTATGGTGTGAGCTTTCAGTCTAAGCTGCTCTATCCAGGAGCTGCATCTGTCTGCAAAGGAACTGTAATCAACTGAGGGGGCTGGACACACGCGCACACGCGCACACAGGCACACACGCACACACACACACACGCACGCACACACACACACACACACACACACGCACGCACACACGCACACACACACACACACACACAAAGACGGACGAACATTCAGACACAGACACAAACAAACACACACAAATATGTAAACATGCGGTCACAAATCCCGCAGACACATACATACAACGACACAACAGAGGGACACAGAGAAGAGGAAACAAGACACAGAAAGAAAGAAAGAAAAAAAAAGAAAAAAGGGGTAAAATGGATGATGCTGGGGTGTGTGCTGCAGCACTTCAAACTGTCAGACACAAAAGGAGCAGAAATGAAAAGAAAAAAAAACACCCTGCTGCTTCCAGAATTCTCAGCAACGAATCAAGTACTGACCTTTGGCTGACGGATGGCTGCCAACCTCTGATAGACCTAAGACACAGAGGAAACCAATGCAATGTTGAAAAGAATAAAAACAGGATTTACTTGTTTCAAAAACTTTTTTTTTTTTTACAATAATTCATCAAATCAGAAATCCTTCTAAGCAAAAATGTAAAAAAAAAAATCTTAATGATTCCAAACTTTTGTAGGACAAGCGGTTTTGATATATATTGTGGCGACGGTAAAAAATGTCTTTTGTTATAGATTTTGCCACATCGTGTATATATATTTGTAGCACAGCACTATTGACACTTTAGAGTGATGAAAGGTATGAATGAGACAATAGAGTGGGACGTTATTGATGGTAAAAAATAGTTACTAAGCGCAGTAAGTCTAGAAAAAGAACTGAGAGCCTGCTCCCGCACTGCCAAAGTGCACACATAGAAAGCTGCCTCTCTCAGAAGGTGATCGTGCATTTGGGATGTTAAAAAGATTATTATTGCGCAATAAACGGTGAAAAAGAACTCAATGCAGTGCTCACTGTTTGCGCTGACTGGCACAGTCGCTGATTCCATTCTTTTTCACATCTTATTGCACTTGCATGGTCGAATACATACACAATTAGATCAAAATGCCAATGGTGTGGAGTATTCATGTAAACAGTTGGTTATGTCTAAAGTAAAGTAAACAGTAGGGTGTAAACCGGATGGCTATCAGCATAATGGATCTGTGCATTCGTTCTTAAAGTGACAGCAGCCTAATACACATGAATTGACCTGTCTGTGTCTAATCAAACAAAAGAGAAAATAACTTTCTGCTCTTGACTGAACAAACTTTTGTAGATTTAATAAGAATTCATACAGTGAAGACTATATGCAGTATTTTATTGTGACATTTGATTATTCCAATTCTGTTTCATTTCTAATATGTAGTTAAATAAATGTAAAAAAATAACAAAAATTCCATTAAAGCTGCAGTCCGTAACTTTTTGTTGGTCAAAAATTATCCAAAATCAACACAGTACATAACAGCCAGTGTTCAAAACTATCTCCTTACCTTAGTCTGATTCACAACTGTAAGCTTGTAATAATGTGTTAAAATTTTAGTGGCACTGGTGGACTTCCTTGGGAAATTCGAGCATGTCTTTTCGTCATTAGAGATTTATTGCGTCCGGATAGTTTTAGTATCGCATGTGAGGATGCTGCAGGTGGCGGATCATTTATAGCCTTTTCTCACAGCAGCTGGAATAATTAAACTTATCATTTTGATGGCGGATTGTAATCCAGAAAGGACTAATCAACAATCATCACTGGAGATTCACCCGAAATCAAAAGCAAAAGACTGTACGGAAATTGAAATCTACAGGTAACGCTAATACACACTAAATACACAGTCACGCAATGCTGATGTTGTTAACATGAACAATTTGAAAACAAAGCATAACAATAATAATAATTTGCACGGTTTGATGTGATATGAGCTAAGCGATAGTTAGATTTAATCAACTTTGGTAGTGCGATTTATTGTAAAGTTTCTTTTATCTCAGTTGGTCGGAACAAGCGGGACACGTTTCTTACTTGTTCAGATGATTTTTTGCAGGGAAAATTCTTATTTTGGTCGTACTTCCAAGATGTAGAATCTGTGATTCCGAAGTACAGTATCCACACCGGTACAGTGAATGAAAGACAGCCACAAATACTCCTCAAAACATTAGATTCCTTCGCACTGAGGAGCAGCGCCGATGCACAACTCATGTAAAGACGATAATTACGCAAATAGCTGCAATTGGCGACAGATGGCGACAAAGAGGTAAAACTTAAGGACTGCGGCTTTAAATAAAAAATAAAAAATTAACAATAATTATTGTGTGTGTGTGTGTATATATATATATATATATATATATATATATATATATATATATATATAGAGAGAGAGAGAGAGAGAGAGATAGATAGATAGATAGATAGATAGATAGATAGATAGATAGATAGATAGATAGATAGATAGATAGATAGATAGATAGATAGATAGATAGATAGATAGATATACGAAACTATATACATATCGTTATCGTGAAATTTAATTTCTCATATCGTGAATTAAGATTTTGGTCATATTGCCCACCCCTGGATGGATGGATGATGGCAAACATTTAAAAAGCTATAAAGAATTTAATGGGGCTTTGGGTGAAGTTTGGATTCACCAGGGTTTACCTTTGGGGGAGCTAAGAGGGTTGGAAGACAACGTTTCAGCATTGAGCTCCAGGTTGAACTGAAGCTGCTCGTCATTTTCTGTTATTGCTGCAAAAGACAATCAACAGGAGACCGTGAAGATCAGCTTTGCAGAGAGGTGTTTCCTTTATGAAGGTACATAGAGCATAAGCTCACTTTGGTTGCCCCCTATTAGTCGATTAGAAGATGGTTAGTCGCAGAAAAAAAACTCCACAGGGAGCGGTGAAGTCACACAGTCCGTGAGGGACAGATTGTTAATGGCGGGTCCTTGTGGTAATTACAGTATGTCAGGCAGAAAATGCATTTGAATTTGAGTAATTTGAAACATGCAAGTAGTAGGAACGTTACATAAATCTAACGTTAACCTAGATAAATGTGCGGTATTATTAGGTGCATATTCAAGTTTGTGCGGAGTGTGGAAGCTAAAGTAAAGCGCGTTACTGCATGACATGGAGAAGCCAGCCCGATCACTTGCATATTTTCCTGATAACAGTGGAAACAACTTTAAGGGTTAGTTCAACCAAAAATGAAAATTAGCCCATGATTTACTCACCCTCAAGTCATCCTAGGTGTACATGACATTCTTCTTTCAGACGAATAAAAGTTCAGTTATATTAAAAAAGTTCTGGCTCTTCCAAGCTTTATAATGGCATTGACTGTTGCTTTTTGTTTTTGAAGTCCATAAAATGCATCTGTCCGTCAAATAACGTGCTCCACACAGCTCCAGGAGGTTAATAAATGCCTTTGGAAGTGAATTGATGCGTTTGTGTAAGAAAAATATCCATATTTAAAACTTAATTAAGTAAAGTTTTGGCCGATCGCCTTCCGTATTCAGTTTACGGAAAAGGTGTTGAAAGTGCCTCTGCAGTTCAAAGGCTTATGCTACCAGATACGCTCGTCAGAAGTCGAGTACGCATCTTGAACTCTGAGAAGGCACTTTCAACACTTTTCTATGGAAGGCGATCAACCAGAACTTTAATTCAAAAAGTTTTAAATATGGATATTTTTCTTACACAAACGCAACGATTTGCTTCAGAAGGCCTTTATTAACCCCCCGGAGCCGTGTGGAGCACGTTATTTGATGGACAGATGCATTTTTTATAAACTTCAAAAACAACTGTCAATGCTATTATAAAGCTCGGAACAGCCAGGACTTTTTTAATATCTTTTATTCGTGTGAAAAAAGAATGTCATATACACCTAGGATGACTTGAGAGTGAGTAAATCATAGGCTAATTTTCATTTTTTGTTCATACAGACAATGCATCATTCGATGCTGTAAAATGTAAATAGTCTTTATTATTTAAACTCACAATAACAACAAAACAGGCTTTTGTAAAATAAAGAAAACAAACAGGATGCACTTTCTGCCTTCTCGGTCTCTGTGAACTGGAGTGCGTCAAATGAACCGAAACTCAGCGCATTTTACTTGCCTCACAGATATGAGAAATATATCTATAGAAAGCTTGAAATGTCTAAGAAAATCGTTTAACTTCAGACTATAAAGGTGAGAACGAAACGGTCTCTTCTTCCCTCAAATTTTTCCTTTTTTTGTCAGCATTTGACATATTTCCTCTCAAATGTCAAATTTACTGTTTATATACAATGTACAGTGTTACCCTGACAACAATTGGTTGTCTGTTGATAAGAGCCTAACTTTAACATTCTAACACCACATTGTTTCAGACTGTACAAGTTTGGCGCCGCAATGCGGGGTTAACACTGCTCCGGGAGCAGGGTTTCATAACCCCAGGTAAAAAAAGGGGGCTTTTACCTGGGGTTAAAAGCGGTGTTTAGAATGCTGGTAACCCGGGGTTAAGCGTAGTGTGAAAGCTCTTTTGATTATGTAATAAAAGGTGGATTTTTCTCTAAAGGTGCATCCACAATAATGTGGAGATCTCAAGTCAGAATTGTCAACTTCATCTTTGCTGCCGAAAACGACTAAAAAATGACTAGTTTATTAATAAATAATTAAAATGGCTCCTTGTTTTTTTCCCCCCGACACATCCATAATTTTGCCGGTGCTTTGAAGAAAGCTTTATGTGCTAAATAGGCTTTATATTCCACCCCCCAGTAGACCTATATATGTAATAAATTAATATAAACATGTGATTAGTCGACTAATTGCTTAAATGTACGACTACTAGTCGACTAGAGAAATCTCACCCTTTATTAGTGTCTTATCCCCACTTTGTTTGCCATTCTCCAGAGTCAGCTCTTTGTCAAAGCTCATTGCCACAGCTGTCACCGCCACCTGTCAATTAAAAATAGAAATACAACCCAAGAGGATAAACAGATCTTGAGGGTTTCATTATTACTTGCTGCAACCTAAAAAGTTTAATATGATTATATTTAGCAAAAAGTAA
This sequence comes from Gobiocypris rarus, assembly GCA_023029165.1. Classification (NCBI taxonomy): domain Eukaryota; kingdom Metazoa; phylum Chordata; class Actinopteri; order Cypriniformes; family Gobionidae; genus Gobiocypris; species Gobiocypris rarus. Next base: position 18,635,257 of record CM040918.1, read on the forward strand.
TAAGGTCAGGTGTGTTCTCACCTGGATGAGCTCATCTTCAGGAATGGCCACGGTGAAGTTCAGGTGACAAAGACAGCAGGGGACCAATGACCGCAGTTTGAAGTACAAACTCTTCAGAGCACACATATATTCCAGTTAGCAAGCATAAATCACTTAACTTGGCTTAACTGGTCTACATTCGACCATGACAGAATTGATCTTCTCTTGAGAGAAATAAGATAGGAAATATAGGGGAAAAATGTATTAACCTTAAGCAGGTTCTCACAGAGGTCACTGAAAACTTTATTCAGGCCCTGATTGGTCAAGTTGATGTTGTTAAGGCGAAAGACCCTCACAGAGGTAAACATCTGAAAGCACACAAAAATATATGTTTAATTCCTCACCAAACATCGAAAACCTCCTCATGTCAACTCACTCTGAAGAAACAACCTCAAATGTAAATTACATACAAATATAATAGACAAACAATATATATAGACAATAAATCTGTTTTTTCTGGACTGAACTTATCTCAAACTAGCTTCATTTATTAATTGTCTGCAAATATTAGGTAAATGGTAATGGTATTCATGGACTCTTTTCACATTTGCAGAGTTCTAAGAAGCAGAAGTTAGGGTTAGGGTTAGTTGGTTAAACTAATCATAGTTGGTTAAACTTCTACAGTGGTGAACGTAAACTACAACAAACACAATTTTGGCTTTCCCATTTGCTCCAATAGCAAAAGAGAAAAACTCCATTATAGCGTTTATATGAATTTCCAAAATATATATTTTTTCCATTACTCCCTCAGTCGTTGTATTAGAAACACAAAGTATAGTGTTGTGAATGTACATTATTAAAAAGGAAGAAAAAAATGAAATTTATTTGCAAGATTTTATGTTAATAACTGTGGAATTACATCCTAACAGTCTATGAAAAGGGTCCGTTGTTAATAAACAAATATTTCTGAAAAAATTGTTTGATGTCTGTGCTGCAGTTTAAAAAAATTCTCTAGCGTTCATCTAATCATTATTAAAAATATTGTTGGTTTCTGTTAAGTCAATAAGATGCACATCAACCAATCATGTGTTGTAAATTCTATTAGCAATATTTTTAGGAAATGGACAGGTTCACTATTGTCAATGAGACCTGTATAGCTGAAGTCCAGTTCTGAATCCCAGGCATGATTTCAGTGTTGCAGCTGTAGAATCCTGAACAGAAGACAACATACAAACACACATCTGAATATATAGTCCATTAAAAACAAGTCCAACAAAGGTGTAGCAGAGGTTTGTACCTGCTGGGGTGGGAGAATCAGTCAGAAGTGCATGAATATCTTCCACAGCATCTGTGTCATCAATCTAGAAAAGTACTAAAACTGATCAGACAGATCTTTTACTCCACAAAAAAGTCCAGAATCTCCAAGTTTATCCTTCCATCTATCCATCAAACCGTCAACCTCTAGTACAAATCCAGTTTACCTCCAAAACAAAGGCATCTTTCTTCCCATGGGACAGGTCTATTTCTGACAACTCATCTGAGCTCTCTGAGTGAGAACGAAAGAGACGGGATCTCTGACGGGGCTCAGGAATTGGTGAACCAATGATCTCTTCAACAACCTCCTACGATGGGTAAAAAAGAAAGAAAATGTTTTAGCTGTGGTTTAAAAAAAAAAACAGGTGGATACAAATAAAATAAAATACAATTTTATAAAGAAAATAAGGTAAGGAATAACAGATGACAAGCCGTTGAATTATTCGAAAATAATGCACACCCGAGGTGGTAATGCGGGTGTGCATTATGTTTATAATAATTCAATGGCCTGGAGTCAATTATTCTGCTTATACTACAGTTAACACACCTCAAAAAATTGTTCAGATGATCTATTTCAAGATATTTGTCAGGTTTTGTCCTTCTTGTGTGCAGGACTAATTTCTTACACATCTCATCCCAAGCCTCAGTTGCTAATTCCAAAACGTAATTTTAGAGCTAGTAACGGAGGCTTGAGCCACTGATATGCAGCGAGTTATTAGAGAGAGAGAGAATTATCTCAGTCTGTGCATCTCTTTCAACAGTGTTCGGCAGCAGCGTCTACCAATACGACACTGTTAGAACAGCGCCTTTATTACCTCGCTAGTTGCTTAACTTTTTTACTGATAAAATCGTCAGCGCTGACATGTTTCTGTGCGAGTGTGTGTCCGTACTGTATGTGTGTGCGTTTGAGTGGGAGAAAGACAGTATGTGCTTTCTGTACATAATAAAATGTAATTTTGTGGCAAAAAAGGTGTTTTTATCCTATTGTTTACTATATTAATTTGCTTGGTTTTGGCTCTTTTGCTGTTGTCGGCTGTAAGGACAAGTGATATAGAACTATAATGTGGTCAAAACAGCATTACAATACTTTAGCCATGCATTTCCGTGAAAATAATTGCACACCTTAGAACGTTTGCAAATCACATTCAAGCATTCAACAGCCCTGTAGTATAAATATAAAATAATGTAAGAATTAAATACTACCTCACAAAGTGCCTTGACGTGTATGTTTACTTACAGGTGGGTTGATTTCATACAGTTCTTTATTTTTAGTGATGGTGTCATTGATTTTCTTCTGCATATTGGAGATGTGCTGTTCGTATGTGATGTCACTGGGAGTTTTTCCCAGTACCTGGATTCCTCCAGGACTGGGTAACGCTGTCAGGTAAACTCCTGTTGCGGACTGAATACAACAAACAACAGCTATTAACAGGACAAACAGTCATATTTAATTAAGTAAACGCACTTAGCATTATGGGTAATAGCACACTGACCGCCAGTCCTAGCAGCATGGTCTCTCCCACGCTGATTTGGATACGCAGACCGAACAAAGCGTTCATGCCCCGTAGCTTCAATTTGTTCATTAGCTGTGTGTGGAGCTCGTACTCTAGAAACGGCAGAAGATTGCTAATGGCCATGGCATTCCCCTCTCCCTGGGCCTTCTTTTTAGTCCGACACAGCCTACAGTGGGGTGGAGAAGCAAAGAGTACCCAGATGACCCATTACATTTGCCAAAATGCACAGTCTACAATCAGAACATACTGTGAGAAACACTGTATACCTCAATGCAATAAACTTGAACTGAGCTTCACCCAAAGTCTGAACTGATTATTCACTTGGGACACTTTTGTTGCAAAATTGTAAGACAATATAGCGCACTACTAAGGCTGAATGATTTGGGTGGGGAAATCTGAGATGAGTTTGTGTGGAGGGGCATTTACTGCAAACCTAACTGCTCTGTGACAATGAAAACAACAGATCAAGAGCTGCTCGCATGAACACACTAAAACACACAGCACATTTAAATAGTAGCCTTTGCGATTCTATAAATCACACTATGTAACACATTGTTACAGATACTATATTTTACCTGGCCTGAATCAGGCAGCCCTTCCCGGTGACGTTGGCATCAGTAGGCAGGTCGATCGTGGTGAAGAGGACATCGGGCACTTTGTAGCGGCGACAGCAGCAGCAATAGGTGAGCTGAGCAGGAAATGGTATATTCAACTCATCGTACGGTATGTGACAGAATCCACAGCCAGGGGGCGCCACCTCCTCAAATCTAACAGAAAAAAAAAAATACTGCAGTTAGTACATAAACGATAACACAAGGGATCACACAGACCCAACCAGCCATAAACAGAATAAAAATATCTTAACAAAAGCGTACACATTTATGCAATTATTTTTGAACATAAAACATGTACATATTCAGAGACAGCCAAATGTTTTAGCCCCTTTGTTATAAGACTTAATTTGGTTAGTAGCTGTAAAAACTGTCCTCTACAAACATATACACAGACACACACACACACACACACCAATTTAATTAGTATTGTTTAGTATTGAGATTAAAGGAAAAGTTCACCCAAAATTATGTCATGATTTACTTAGAAGCATGTTCGTAACCTGTTTGACATCTAAACTCACCATGAAACGCACCAAGTCACACCCTACATTTTTTTATTTTTTTCTCGATTCTGGTGCACTTCTTTCAGACAAGGGGTGCGTCTCAATCAGCTCCTAGTTCAGTAGTCAGGGCACTAGTCAGGGAGTTGGCCACATGCATGTACATGTTATACTGATTCACGACCTAGGAAACTTGGGAGTTGATTGAGACACCCAGGACATTCACAGACAGCACGTTCTCTTTCGTCTTGTCAGACTGGAATGTTTTAAAGCACTGCATGAATAAGAGCGTGATGTGACGCTAACCAAAGGATGATCAAAAAAACGGATGCTGCGTTAACTGCATTAAATAGTTTTAACGGGCTACTTTTGACAGCACTAATAAAAATATATATAATACACACACAGAAAAAAAAAAAACGTAGTATGGGGGCACAGAGGTGGAATTCATCACAATTTCCGTTTCATGCACACTTTAAAGGTGGGTTAAGTGTTATTTCAAAAATGCTTTATAAAAGTGTCTCGGGCCGAGTACCAAAACAAACTTGTAGCCAATCAGCAGTAAGGGGCGTGTCTACTAATGATGGTGAGAAGAGAGCGCTCAGTGCACATCATTATTCAAAAGACACTACACACAGGACGGACATTAGCCGAGCGACGGCAGAAAGAGAGAGATGGCAGATTAATAAAAACACATGTGGAAAATGTCTATGGAACAAAAGAAGTTTTACGATCAGGCAAGAAGTATCAGCTTTCCAGCGCTGGAGGGAACTCAAGGAACACTACAGCCTGCAATCGGACGTTGAGGTTGCTTTATTTCTTCTCGATAGGCTAGTAACATTGGTTTGGTTTTGTTTCACAGAACTAATATATGCTAGCTTTTGCTTGAATATGCTCGTGGGTCATGTTCGCTTGTTTGTCCATTTGCAATCATATTGTCGTTCATTTCAGCGATTATAAAGACCCATTCATTTCCACATCCTATAAACTACTCTCTGTTTCAAGCGTCAGCTCGCAGTGTGTCCGAAAAGTAAGACAATAAACTCCTAACATATATTTGTTTCTTTTGGTTCCTCTTTTAGTGATCAATATAACCCTCTAATCTAGTCATAATTGTAATATATTCGTTAGTTGGAATGGAGTTGGGATTCGTTTTTGGGATTGAAGGACTTTTTCTTTGAACATTCGACATGGATTACCATAGTAACACGCATTGATGATATCATACCCTTGGCTGGCTGGCACAGCAGATTTAGCCATAGTCGTTGCCTGGATTGCGTATGTATGTGTGGGGCGGAGCTATCAAAATAGGGGCCAGAATCTTTTGGGGTAGGGGCGTGTTTGTTTTGGTGATTTGAAATATCAAGACAGATAGGGTGAATTTTCATTTCACACCCTTTTTGCAGTTTGATACAACATGAGGGAGAGTTAATGATTATATTTTTTTATTTTTGGGTGAACTATTCCTTTAAGAGCCCCTTATATGGTGTTAAATGATGGACAAAACAGTGCAAGCGCATCAGTGTGAGCACAGTGACAAAGTTCACACATAAATGTAAACCAGCAGAAATCACAAATCCCAAACTCGAGCACAAAGAAATATAATTGTGCAAACAAATAAACATGTTGCGAGAAGAAAAAAAACCATGAGAAAATTTCGAGTCTTGACAGGGACTCTGTTGAGGTGGCTGACTTTACCTAATCTCTCTGGCCAGTATTTGACTAATCCATCTCCTGTCTCAGAGTTAATCTTAAAATCCAACTCTTCATCCTGTTGACTTGACCTTGCCCCTACTTCTCTCCTAAAAATTATGCCACTCTGTCATCTCTGAACCCATTTCATTTAGAATTTTGTCAAAAATTGCGATATCTTTTAAAATTAAGATATCTTTTGACATATCTTCACAAAATTTGGTTTGCATGATCAACAGCATGTCCTGAACGTACCTGAGAACTTATTTCATTAAAGGGGTTATATGATGTGATTTCTTGCCCTATAGTATAAATACATATTCTTGCCCTTTGTCATCTGCATCATCCGGATCAGATTTTTTAAAGTCGACATTTATGTGATAAAAGTCGAGTCTCAGTCGACTAGTCACTGATGACGTCATTAATGAACAAATAAGCCTGAACCTTGAGCTGAGATGCGAACGCAGGTTTTTTTTTTTATATGCACAGCTGATATGACACAGCACTGCCCAAAAGGTAATTTCTCCTACATAACAGCTTTAATTTAATCAATTATTTTGTCTTTAGGTCGTTATATTTCTCACAGATTTCTGCTCGTTTTGAATCAGATACAGATAAAGTAGCACAGAGAAGATTACATTTATATTAATGCAATAGTGAGGGAGTGATTGCGTGTGAATTAATTCTACCTGGCAGTGTCAAACCTGTGGGTTTTAGTTATCAAGAAATATATGCTAGAACTTTTCAGTTTCTAAGCTATTTTATAGGTCACAGAACAGTGTTGACAATACATTTCTGTGCTCCTGAATGATTCTGAGTGAGGCGCACGTTCTCTGCGTGATGTGTGAGCTGTGTGTGCGTTACAATGCAGCACGCATTAGTTTCAAACAGTGATTAACTTACCTGTACAATAAGCGGTTTAAAATGTGCATTCAAATATCATCATTTTGTGTCATCGGAGGAATTTTTGGCCAGTGGCTAGAGACTTCAGCCAGTAGAAGGAGCTAGTTCCGCATGTTATCAACTCGCCCACAGGGGTGGGATCTCACTCACAGAATGTAAATGCACACGGCCGCTCGGCTTGGGCATTCATAACGGAGCGGTGTGGAGCAAAGTGAGTGTTTCAACACTCCTATTAAATTCCTATTAAAAGTTAAGCTTCCATAGGCATGATCTGAAAATGCGCCAGACAGAATATACGCGCCGTGATTGACTGCCGCACTTACCTCAGCTCTGCTACGCTCTTTGCGCTCATGATGAATGTAATCTGACTCCTGCTACGTTTCGTTCGGCTCACTCGCACTTTATTGAACAGACGCATTCAGTCTTTAATTGTAGTGTCTATTCGCTAACTGAACAAGATAATTTTATAACTATGAAAATCAAAACGACAATGAGGGGCGGTGTCATAGTGGGCAAGTAATAACCAGTAGCCGTGGCTTTTGTTTCATCCACATGAGACAAAAATACATTTTCTGTCTTTTCTCAGTCTAGAAGGCACCAAATTCAAAAATAATTTCACATTTCTACTACATAAATTACCCAGTTTAAATACACATTCATCTTCCCAGTGCAGAAGTACCCCTTTAAGGTATTCGGGCCAATCACAATGCACTGGATCGCTGGCCAATCAGAGCACACTGTGATTTTCAGAAAGATGAGCTTTGTAAAAATTGACGCGTTTCAGAAAGGAGAGGCATAGAGGAGCAACAATAATGTACATTATGTGTAAAATAATTACTTTTTTTTCAACCTAAAACCGCGTAGACACATTGCATGAAACCAAATACACAAAATGTTCTTTTTAGAACCATAATATGACCCCCCCTCTTACCTCTGCTTCATTTTACTTAAAACTCCCAGTCACCCCAGTTCTCAAGAAACCCAGCCTTGATATCGAATTATCACCCTATTTCAAATCTACCATTTATTGCCAAATTCCTGGCACTCTTGCCTCCTAGCTTCAGACTTTTTCAATCTGGTTTTCACCAAATAGTACTGAAACTGCCCTTGTAAAGGTAGTGAATGACCTACTACTTTCTGGTGACTCTGTATCTTTCTCTATACTTCTAATCCTATCTCTGTAATCCATAGATGCTCCAATTCACACACAATCTTACAGCAATAAGATGTATAATTTAGAAAGAAATCTTTTATGTCTGCTATCCCATTCCCACAGTTTTGAGTGTGTTTGTTCGGAGAAGGCCAACAGAGAAGACCAGCAGCCAAATATCATTTGTTAACATATGTCAAAACTGACTTGTGTGCAAAAAGATTTTTGCACAGCCAAGTGCATTGAATTGATTTTCAGCTTGTGCGTGCATTCAGAACAGAAATTGTGCTTGTGGTCAGTTCTGCACGTGTGAGATCTGTCAGGAATCGCGGTTTAGTTATTTTTCTTCACAACGTGTTGACGTGTGCACAATCATATTCGGAGTCGCGATTTCTTCAGATTGACATTTTACATGCAAACTTTGTCACAGTGCACAAGTGAATTACAGCATTGTGAGCGCAGTGTTTATGCGCTTGCACCGTTTTATCCATCATTTAACACCATACCCTTAGCAAGGGGCCAAAGGTGTGTGTGTGTATATGTGCATGTGTGTGTCATTAACCTACCCCAAGGAGGCTGTACTACCCATATCCCCCTCGACCCTCTCTGACCCTGTAGAAAAGACAAGCGGTTGCCGTGACAACCTGTGATCGGTCTCCAGCGGGCCGTCCTGCATGAAACGGGAGCTGAGGATCGCAGCTGTGCCTGATGCAGATAGAATACACACCTCCTCACTGCAAACACACATAAAAAGCACATAATCAGAGTTTCATCATGGAATGGAATGAGGAAGCTGTATTTGAGGGTGTTTTCACATCCTTTTAGTTAAGACCCATGGGGAAAGCCAAGCATACATCTTACATGCACTCTTAAAAATTAAGGGTCCAAAAGTTTATTTTTATTTTTGCAGCATTGCCATAGGACAGGAATGGGCAACCTTGGTCCTAAAGGGCCACTGCCCTGCAGAGTTAAGCTCCAACGCTGGTAAACACTCATCTGCATGTAGCTTTCTAGTAATCCTAAAGACATTAATTTGCTTGTTCGGGTGTGATTCATTAGGGTAGGAGCTAAACTCTGCAGGACAGTGGCCTTCCTGGACCAAAGTATCTATGGAGGTTAAATGTTCTTTATGGAACCACAGATAAACCTTTATTTTTAGAGTGTACTATACCTACAGTATGTAAGAGATAATGTGCATGTGTTAATGTCATACATAATAAACCAACAGAGCGATCAACAGAGAAACAACGGCTCAACCAATAATCAACCATTGTATGAACCGTGAGTCAATCACAAACATCTGAAAATAATGAGGTGCCTTCAAATATTGATGTGGACAATGGGAGGCCTTGGGAGTCAAATTAGTTGAAAACATCCTCAGAGTTGTGTCTATGTGTGTGTGTTTGTTAAGTACCAGATGCTGGTGGACTCGCTGTACCCCACCACAGCGTGGCAGCCGAGAGCTTTGGTATGAGACTTTATTTCCTGACGGATCTCCTCCCACCACGCATCCCGTGTCTCCGGCTCATCTGAAACAAACATATTTACAACATCACGCACACCGCTGGCACATAAACAACCCTTTTGCATTAACAGCATACTAGCCCTGTAAGCTGGTAACTCAATGCTCCCAAGTATGGCACAGCTGAACCCCATTTGATCTAAAATGTATGCTTTAAGCTTTTACCCAGAGATTTTAAATTACAGTTAGTTTCATAATTATTTATTTATTGTAATTTTTCATGAATCCCAGTTTGGGAAACGCTGCTTCTACACTGCATAAGGAAAGTATTCACAGCTCTTCACTTTTTCCACATTTTGTTATGTTACAGCCTTATTTCAAAATGGATTACATTTTACATTTTTTCTCTAAATTCTACAAACAACACCCCATAATGACAACGTGAAAGAAGTTTGTTTGAAATCTTTGCAAATATATTTACAGCCTTTGCTCAATACTTTGTTGAAGCACCTTTGGCACCAATTACAGCCTCAAGTCTTTTTGAGTATGATGCTACAAGCTTGACACACCTATTTTGAGCAGTTTCTCCCATTCTTCTCAAAGATGTTTAATCGGGTTCAAGTCTGGATTCTGGCTGGGCCACGGTTGTTCCATAGCCACTCATTTGTTATCTTGGCTGTGTGCTTAGGGAAGATGAACCTTCGCCCCAGTATGAGGTCCAGAGCAGGATGTCTTCATCAAGGATGTCTCTGTACATTGCTGCATTCATCTTTCCCTCGATCATGACTAGTCTCCCAGTGCATGCTTCTGAAAAACATCCCCACAGCATGATGCTGCCACCACCATACTTCACTGTAGGGATGGTATTGGCCAGGTGATGAGCAGTGCCTTGTTTCCTCCAGACATGATCCTTGCCATTCAGGCCAAAGAGTTCAATATTTGTTACATCAGACAAGCGAATTTTGTTTGTCATGGTCTGAGAGTCCTGCAGGTGCCTTTTGGCCACTTTACCATACAGGCCTGATTGGTGGATCGGTGGATTGGTAGGGTTCTTAAAGGCACTTTTAACTGTGGGACCTAATATAGACAGGTGTGCGCCTTTCCAAAACATGTCTAATCAACTGAATTTACCACAGGTGGACTCCAATCAAGTTGTAGAAACATCTCAAGGATGATCAGTCGAAACAGGATGCACCTGAGCTCAATTTTGAGTGTTATGGCAAAGGCTGTAAATACTTTTTTAATTTTAATAAATTCACAAAGATTTCAAACTAACTTCTCTCACGTTGTCATTTTAGGGTATTGTTTGTAGAGTTGAGGAAAAACAATTATACATTTAATACATTTTGAAATAAGGCTGTAATAAACAAAATGTGGAAAAAGTGAAGCACTGTGAATACTTTCCAGATGCACTGTATATTAAGAATGTGTTAAATTTAATGTAATTAAATTTTCTGTAGAGTTTGATTTAGCATCAGAAAAAAACAATACATAATTAAGCAGATGCTTGAGCATATGGTGTGAAACAGGGCTTAAAACAGAATCAAAAATGTGTTTTATAAATTTTGTTGTGCAAATGTATGTTTTTGTAACAGTGACAAATCATCAAAATTGTCCTGAGAACTAATTATGCGCTAAAGCAAACAAGGCTAGTACCTGAGCTATTCTCTCTCTCTCACACACACACATGCACGCACAGGTGCTCACGTTCTCTGAGAGCAAGGGGTTTTCATGAAAGCAAACACCCCTGCCTGTTTACCACATACTAGGAGAGGGCTGAGGGAATGAGAAAGACGATAGTGATGGTGAAGATGAAGAGGACAGTGGTGTGATTTGCCATTCTCCTGACTGACAGCTTTTATGAACAAGTGTACAACAGTAGGCAGAGCATTCCCCTGCAAGTGCAGTCATGCTTCCCAAAGGAGAACAAACTCCATCCTATTTTGGATAAACAGCCCACAGCAGGAGGGAGTTTGAACGGCAACGGTAAAAAGAAAAGTGCACAGTGTATAAGAGCAAAAAATAAATAAATGGTCTGATGCTCACCTTACCACTTCTATAATATGACTCAAATCACTTGTGACCTGACTAGTAACTGAGTAAGTAACTAAAGTCCAAAATGAACTTTCTTCTAAACTATCCAAGTGTCCAATTGCTTTTGTGACTATATTTACACTGTATGTAAAAATAATTTAAAAAGTGCACCCCTGCCAATGGCAGATAAAACCTACAGGCCAATAAATGTGTCTTTAGGCCAAGAATTTTGTTATATGATTATATTAAATTAAATTATTATATTAATTTAATTTTTAAAAAAATTATATCTATGACAACGGCATTATTTAGCCATTCCACCCCCATTATCTCTATATTTGTGACAAATGGTTTATATGTTTTGTGTACATTTCTTACATCAGTAAGGTCAGACTATTTCTATTTACTCACCAAAACCATTTAGTTTTTTTTAAACCAAGATTATTCATTTTGGACTCATTGCAGCTGTTTACAGTTCCTGAGAAATGTTAAACTTTTTGCATTTCCACATTCACAAAAACACTAAAAGAAGCATTTATGAAAAATATTCTTTCAAGAAACCAACCATCTTTAAATAAGTTTTAAAAATCCCCTTGCGATAAGTAGGAAACCAAACAAACTACAAATCAATACCATCAGAACACATGTGATATCAGCTGATACAATCATAATCCATAATGTATGAATCCTTTTTACTTTAGTACTGGGAAGCAACAATGACCACAGAGGAACCAGCACTGCCAAGCACACAGAGGTCATTAGACAATTCATGACTGAAAGTAGAACACTGCCTAAGTCCACTTCTCTGAATTGGTAGATTAAGTGGTCGTGATCAAGGGACGCTGGGTAAAGGGGCAGGTGAAGCGCAGTCAGAGCAGATCAAGAAATGATCGGCCAGAGCAGAGAACATCCACACAACCAGCTAAAGCATGCAACAGCTGCCCGACACACGTTCATTCAGAAGCACAGCGCATGGCAGCTCATGCAACACTCACTACTGAGAAAAGGCATTAGTTTATATGTGCGAGTCTGTATATATGTAAGATTTGCTGTGTAAGGACTAGAAGATGAGCATAAATTAATCTTATTTTTTTGTACTTGTATTTGTAATTACTCTTGACAAAAATCAATGAGCCAAGATCTTTATTGTGAACAGGCACGGAACACAAATTTGCAACATATATTAAAAGTTCACCTAATTTTTAAATGTCATTTATTTACCCTCATGTTGTTCAAAACCTGTATGAATTTCACAAAATCTTTTGCATTCCATGGAAAAAAGCAAAGTCGTTATTAGATAAAAATCTATTATCTTGGCGGGAATACTCGCTTTTTGACGTGTTCGCACAACAGGAACTGGGAACAATTGTACCATATTTTCCGCACTATAAGGCGCACCGGATTATAAAGCGCACCTTCAATTAATGGCCTATTTTAGAACTGTTTTCATATATAGGGCGCACCGGATTATAATGCGCATATAATAGAAGATACTGCAGTCAAACGTTTGCATTATGCATCCACTAGATGGAGCTCTGTGCTAAAGGGAATGTTCAACAAAACAGTCAGATAAAGTCCAACTTCATTAAAGGGTCATGAAACCCTACAGCAAATCTTTTGAGATTTTAACAGAGGTATATGTGTTGAACATCATTGAACATAATGTTAGCATCTGTTAGATTTAATTAAAAGGTGAAACTGGTAAATTTGTATGTTTTTCACCCAATTTTCATCTTCCGGGTTTAAAAACTACATTGCGTCCACGTCACAGTTGGTTGGCCATCAAGTCAGGAGGAGAAAAGTCCTCCATCTCAGCAGAGCCCTGTGTACTGCTATCACTGTGAACTTCACTGTCCATCTTTACTATGGGTGTTCTGGGACGCGCGTAAGTTAGATCTCGGCTATATGTACGGAACGGTTGTTGTTTTTTCCGCTAATTTTTTTTATTTTTAAAAATATGCATTTATACTGTGTATATATACAAACATAATTATATATTTATAATGACAATAATACATGTGTGTGTGCATTTATATATTTTAAACAATTACGATTAATCTAATATATGTAGCAAGGGATTCGGTTACTTTTAAAGGTCAAACAGACGGTTGTCAGAGTATTTTATTGGACTTTAATTTTGCATTTCGTAACGTTTAACCCCATATTTTTGTTGAGATTTGGCATGGGCCACTGCACTGTACTGACAGATGACAGTTGCTCGCCCCCCTCTTTCTCCCTCCTGCCTCGCTCTGCCACACCCACCCCCTCCCCTCTTCTCACGGGCATCCACGCCGATTTAAGTTGCATTTTTCAAAAAGATTACGAGGTGGATTTGAGCTGAAAGAGGGGGTTTCATGACCCTTTAAGCGTTCTGACAACTCCGTTCACTCCCATGGTAACGTTGTTCAAACAATGATGTGCATATAAACAATATCTCCCAGCCTTGCTAACTTTTCTCCCAAACGTGGAGGGGAACTTTTCCTTAATTCAGTAAACACGTAGCCTAGTAAAAGAAAGAGTCGGATACCACTAAATCAAATGTTAGTGCATATCTCAACATTGTTCAGTTATGTATAACACGTAAAGCTCACTTTTTCAGTTCATTCCCCATCCACGAATCCCTCGAATTCTTCTTCTTCAGTGTTCGAATTGAACAGTTGGGCGACTACGGCATCCAACCTGCCCGGCTCCCTCTCATCATTATCCGAAAGCACAGTACAGGTGTTTACTGACTACGGTAGCCGTAATGCTGCAAGCGGTGCGGCTTTGTAGTTTACCAGTCGTACTGAAACATTTTATTATTATTAAAAAAAATGTATTGGTTTTTCATACTGAAACATTTTGACAGAGCGCCTTGATCCATATATAAGGCGCTCCAGATTATAAGGCGCACTGTCGTTTTTTTGAAAAAATGAAAGGCTTTCAAGTGCGCCTTATAGTGCGGAAAATCCGGTAATTATAGGAACACCTTTTGGGAGGACTAAATTAGCTCCTACTACAGAACAACCACTGACTTAAGTGTACATTGTTTTTGCCGAACGCATTCTAAACGAAACCTCGTAAACACACAGATCACTTATAGAGTGAGGAAAATAAGAATTTGAACACCCTGCTATTTTGCAAGATCTCCCACTTGGAAATCATGGAGGGGTCTGAAATTGTCATCGTAGGTGCATGTCCACTGTGAGAGACATAATCTAAAAAAAAAAAATCCAGAAATCACAGTATATGATTTTTTAAAGGGTTACTTCAGCGATTAGCATTAAGCTTTGTATCAGTAGAAACCCGGGAGTATATTCAAATTATCGTACTTTCCCCCCTCATATGACCCTGAGACAAGAGAATTATGTATTTTATTTCTGGAAAAATTCCTCCGATGACGCAAATATCGTCATTTTGTGTCATTGGAGGAGCTTTTGGCCAGAGGCTGAAGACTTCAGCCAGAGGGCGCTATTTCCACATGTTTTCAACATCACACTCACAGCACTCGGCTCGCTGAGCTGCGGAGATTCATGTAAACGGAGCGGTGGAGAGCAAAGTGATAGTTTCAATTTTTAATCCCGCGATTACCTCAACTCATGTGTTGAATGTAATCCGATCCTGCTGCGTTTGTGCCGTGACGCTCAATCGGCTCACTCGCATTATATCGAACAGACACGCTCAGTTTTTGATTGTATAGTGTCTCTAACTGAACTGATTTTCTGAAAATGAACGTGATAGGCAAGTGATCCAATAATCCAGTAGCCGACTAGCCGTGGCTAGAGTAGGGCAGTGAAGGAATTGGGAATTGTTGTCTTTCATCCCCATGGGACAAAAATAAATCTTCTGTCTTTTCTCAGTCTAAAAGGCACCAAATTCAAAAGTAATTTCACATTTCTACTACATTAATGACCCCGTTTAAATACATTCATCTTCCCAGCGCTGAAGTACCCCTTTAACTATTTATTTGTATGATACAGCTGCAAATAAGTATTTGAACACCTGTCTATCAGCTTGTATTCTGACCCCTAAAGACCTGTTAGTCTGCCTTTAAAATGTCCACCTCCACTCCATTTATTATCCTAAATTAGATGCACCTGTTTGAGGTCATTAGCTGCATAAAGACACCTGTCCACCCCATACAATCAGTAAGAATCCAACTACTAACATGGCCAAGACCAAAGAGCTGTCTAAAGACGCTAGAAACAAAATTGTACTCCTCCACAAGGCTGGAAAGGGCTACGGGGAAAATTCCAAGTAGCTTGGTGAAAAAAGGTCCACTGTTGCAGCAATCATTAGAAAATGGAAGAAGCTAAACATGACTGTCAATCTCCCTCGGACTGGGGCTCCATGCAAGATCTCACCTCGTGGGGTCTCAATGATCCTAAAAAAGGTGAAAAATCAGCCCAGAACTACACGGGAGGAGCTGGTCAATGACCTGAAAAGAGTTACTATTTCCAAGGTTACTGTTGGTAATACACTAAGACGTCATGGTTTGAAATCATGCATGGCACGGAAGGTTCCCCTGCTTAAACAAGCACATGTCCAGGCCCGTCTTAAGTTTGCCAATGACCATTTGGATGATCCAGAGGAGTCATGGGAGAAAGTCAAATGGTCAGATGATACCAAAATAGAACTTTTTGGTCATAATTCCACTAAACGTGTTTGGAGGAAGAAGAATGATGAGTACCATCCCAAGAACACCATCCCTACTGTGGAGCATGGGGGTGGTAGCATCATGCTTTTGGGGTGTTTTTCTGCACATGGGACAGGGCGACTGCACTGTATTAAGGAGAGGATGTATTGCGAGATTTTGGGGAACAACCTCCTTCCCTCAGTTAGAGTATTGAGGATGGGTCTAGGCTAGGTCTTCCAACATGATAATGACCCGAAGCACACAGCCAGGATAACCAAGGAGTGGCTCTGTAAGAAGCATATCAAGGTTCTGGCGTGGCCTAGCCAGTCTCCAGACCTAAACCCAATAGAGAATCTTTGGAGGGAGCTCAAACTCCATGTTTCTCAGTGACAGGCCAGAAACCTGACTGTTCTAGAGAAGATCTGTGTGTAGGAGTGGGCCAAAATCCCTCCTGCAGTGTGTGCAAACCTGGTGAAAAACTACAGGAAACATTTGACCACTGTAATTGCAAACAAAGGCTACTGTACCAAATATTAACATTGATTTTCTCAGGTGTTCAAATACTTATTTGCAGCTGTATCATACAAATAAATAGTTAAAAAATCATACATTGTGATTTCTGGATTTTTTTTTTAGATTATGTCTCTCACAGTGGGCATGCACCTACGATGACAGTTTCAGACCCCTCCATGATTTCTAAGTGGGAGAACTTGCAAAATAGCAGGGTGTTCAAATTACTTATTTTCCTCACAGTACTTACTCCACAAACTAACACCACAAACAAACAAAAAACGGCAATGGATGGACCGTTGCCAAAGCCCAGGCACATTGAATTCTTTTCTTAGCCTCGATGTAGCATAGTGTGTAACTTATACATCTCAGGGCTAGACAATAAGGACTGAACGACATGAACGACACTCAGGATAGTAAGGCAAGGCAAGTTTATTTATATAGCACATTTCAGATAGTAGATAGGAACAGTCACTTGCCCGATCCATCCGGCCAGTGCTACATCGCCTGGAAACTTTATCATTTGCAAGCTTCGCTGATTTAAATATTCAAGTGCAAAAAGACGCGAAAGAGGACTCAATTCAGTACTCGCTGTTTGAGAAGTTGTGTGTGTGCAGCACACATCCAAACGTTGCCCAGAAAGAGGCATTTCAGACAGCCTAATATTCCTGCTGCTGCCTGTGTTTTTAATGTTAATCAAATAAGACGAAGAAGAAAAAAACACTCATTGCTTTTTACTGAATAGCTTTTATAACTTTAATAAGGATTAAAGGAACTAGCCACCAAGGCGCTCCCCCGAGAACTAAATTGTCCCAAGACTAGAGTCATTTTCCTGGTTGCATTCGCACCGGTAGTAGGATCTCTGAAGTGACATAGGAAGGCAGACAGCAACGTCATTTAAGCATGGTATTCAACAATGTCAACAACTGGAGGACGGAGGACAGCATGATCAGAGCTATGTTTTTGTTGTATGTTGTGAGTTTCATGAAAACGGATATTGAATGTAGACACAGGGCTCAACTAAGGATTTTTTCTACTGGCCCGGTTGGGACAGTGGTTCTAATTTGTACTTGTTATTTTTTGAACGTTATAAAGAGTCAAAAATAAAATATGCCTAGTTGTTTGTGTTTTTGACCCATGTAACGTTTTGACAACTCCGATGAAAGAAAATCATATGGGTTTGGAAAACATCAGGGTGAGTAAAAAATGACAGAATTTGTATTATTGGGTAAACTATCACTTTAGGCATTATCACTGCATTTTGAATGGTTTCCTTTAGTAAACAATGCAATACTACATAGAACTTGAAAATATGTATTCAATCATTAGAAGTGCGTAAAAGCCGAGCTGCCAGGGGCTGCGTATAAGTGTGTGTTTGTAAATGTATGGGGGTGTGTGTATAAAGCAGGACTGAGGGTAGGGTAGTACCTGCAGTGAAACTATTCCAGTCTAGCAGTTTGTATGATCTGGTGTTACCCAAGGCTGAGCCAAATCGCCACATTAGTAGATCGGTTAAAGGAGTGGAGAGAAAAAGAGAGAAAGAGAGAGAGAAAGAGAGTAGAAAAGAAAAAGAAAACCAAACACTAACTACAAACAAGAACACAACACTGGACAACACCACTCCACAGGAACTGCAAAGTCAGACAGGAGTTATCTGAAAAGGTGACCACGAGAACGAGAGCAAGAGAGAAGAGATGGACAGAGAGGAAGAATACAGATGTCTGAGAGAGAGAATAAAGGGAATAAGAGGTGAAGGAAGGGGGAGAGGGAGAGCGGGAGAGCGAGAGAGAGAGAGAGAGAGAGAGAGAGAGAGAGAGAGAGAGAGAGAGAGAGAGAGAGAGAGAGAGAAAGAGAAAGCATGCAGCAGCACTAGGTCAGAGGCTCTAAACCAGCACATCTACAATAAAAACTACATGAGCAGCTCCTTCAACCATACCATGCTTTAATTAATGCACACACACACTTTCATATACAGATGTAGATGTAGTTGTAGATGCATTTCATTTGTATATTGTTAAATGAAAATAGTGGGTGTTTGTAGTCCTCTATACATTACAATTAAGAAAATAAAACAACAAATAGCCTCTGCACTCTAGAGCTTAATTACAGTTTTCTGCCTTTAATTACAATCCACTAACAAAATAACTGCTTATCTGTGTGATACCTAATTTGGAAACACATCAGCATATACAATGTAAATTAGTAGGTAATGGCTCAGCTTGGTTAGCTTAAAGCTTAACTCTTTCCCGCCATTGACTGAAATTTCCGTCTTTCCTTGTTTTCACTATTATACGGTAGAGGTGCTATTGTGCATCTTCTGAAAAAGTACTGAATCTCCTGATCAAAACACAGGTGAAGAAGAAGCAGAAACGAGCGATAGCATATGTAAGCAGGTGCATATGTAAAATAACGCAATCATCAACATTAAATAGCATATAAATCAAATCTGCCTAATGTTCCCAAATGAAATGTCAACCCAGGAAGTGGTATAGGACTGTACGAGCTTTGGAGCTGTTGATGGACTCTATCTACTCCATATATGTTTTGATCTGGATGTAGTCTTTGCAGCTTTTTGCTTAAAATTTTGATAAATGTTGATAAAAAAAGAATGCATTAAGCTAGAAAACAGTTTTTCTAGAACAGAGCAGAGGCTCTGTTCTTTCTTTTGATATATTGCATGTTCTGATATTTATACAACAAAATATTCTGGGGGCCATGAAAATTTTGTGAAAATGTTGGCGCTGGCTAGGAACTTTTAGTTTTTTTTTTTAAATGCTGGCGGGAAAGAGTTAAATGCATGCAAGTTTTTTAAAAAAAAAGGCAATGAGAGATCACTGCTATGGGCAGCTTCACAAAAGGTGACAAGATTCATGAGTCTTACTGAGGATAGTGTGTTAGGATGGGCAAGGAATGAGAATTATGCAATAAAAAAAAAATCATAGGTAGATAAAATGGAGATATATAACAATCAGGCAACAGGGATGTAAAGATTTGCCCAAACAAGAATTCAAGTTTTTTATGCAATTCGCAGGGCTCTAGACTCATTTTTCCCACTGTTCACTCTGGTGCGACTAACTTTCTCAGTTGGACTTGCAATTTGGTCGCACCCCTTTTTTTATATTAATCATAATTGCCTTATATGTTGACAAATTGTTCTCTTGAATTATATTTGCTGGTTTTGCATTGATGTAAAGATTGACGTGACTAAAAGCTTGATATTTGCAAAATATTTAAATCTGAACATTGCTTCCAACAAGCATACATTTTTAAAGATAACATTACTAAATATGGGGCACACAGCAGCCACAATAGATGGCAGATGTATTGCTTTTATTTAGTTTTTCCTTTTTTACTCAAAACGTTCCCTAACTTGCCTGATATTCCGATTCTCAAGTACATGTAAGTGAACGTGTTTTGTTGTTGAAAATTATAATGATCATGTTAGTTGATCTATGTTTTTGTTTAACATGAAGGCGTCGCCATGTTAGTTTGCGCCGCAGTTCAGAGAACCGGATCTGTCAGATTTACAGCACGTCAATTCATCCACTTCTCCTGAAATACATGAAAGTAGGTGGTCGGTTGGAGAAGAATAGAGTAAACTTTATAGTTACTTACACAATGTGTATCAGATCGTCAGACTATATCATGTCGTCAATAGATTGATATTGCCGCTTCCATAGACATCACTGTGTATTTTTACAAACTATAAATGTATTGTTTTGCTAGTACTTGTGTATTTAAATGTGTGAAATGTAAAATAAACCATGTGGTCGAAAACACTGAATTATTGTCATCAAGCACTGAGCGCGTCCGTCTCTGATCAGCGCCAGCCAATGCGCGAAAGCATTATGCACTCGTACATTATCAAAAAGTTATTGCATTTGTGACCATTTTGGTCGCAGTCTAGAGCCCTGAATGCTCCATGAATTAAAAAGTATTGATTCTTAAGTATGCACTGGAGAAATCAAGTGAGTACAACAGCACTACAAACTCTCTGATGTCTGTGAAAAGACATGGTACAAATGGTGGTACACAACTGTAAATTCAGATAGCATTTGAGTTTTCTACAGCTGTGATTAAAGTCCACATGAGAATGCAGAGAAGCTTGCCAGAACCTTTCTATTAAAACATTTTACAAAACAATATTTGAAATTGCATCAATGCCAATATTTACATCCCCTATAACACAACGTTAGTACAGATAATAAAAAAGGTATATGCAGGTATACAAAAAGTAGCTTTTTGAGCATGTGCTAATATGAAAAAAATGCATTTTAATGAAAAAATGCAATAGGCAAAAATAAAGTTCAGGGAAGATGGATGTCTCAAAATCTTCTATAAGCAAAGAAGAGTAATAGAGCATCATATACTGGACAGGGCCTGAATTTCGGCACAGGGTTTTATGACATTTATTCACTATAACATGTAGGTTAGATGAGTAAATTGATCCACACTGACTATCAGATCAAATCAGTAATTTGAGTGATTCAGCTGTTCAGCACTCGCTCTCTCTCCATGTATCTTATTATGATAGGCAAGTTTCTTCACATCAGGACATCACGTCTGCACTATAAGCGAGCTGCATGAAAGATTTTTGCTGGTGTTTTAGGATAGTTGACAGAATTGTTACTTATCCACATCACATCTTGCCAATTTAAACACTTATGTAATTTTAAACTTTTCGGCGTTTGCACACCAGAAGCGTGTCTGATGCGGCGCTGCTGCTGCTAGGTGACGTACAGTGAGGGCTATACTTCATGTATACTTCATGTTAAACATAAATATATAGCCTACTGATACAGCAAAGACAACGTCGGCAGTATTGACCATACATATCTATGGTATTGACGGCAAAATAGGCTACAGAATTTTCGTTCTTTATTGACATGTATTGAAAATCGATAATTATTATTATTTATTTAAATTACAGTTATATCTGCATTCATGTCAAAACCTAAAGACTTTCAAACATCTAAATGTCATTTATTAATTATCGTATGTACAACCAAAACCAAAGGCTAATGCGATGGGCCCTAGTGGTTCAAGATTATAATATTGAGATTCGCCATAAGAAAGGAGTGGATAATGTGGTTGCGGATGCCCTTTCGAGGGTGTAACTCCTGCGAGGGGTAGATCTGTGTACAAACATTATAATTTCTATGTTTGATTTTTAAGGGTGGGGGTGTTACATGATTTAGTCGGTTTTCTTCCCCCCCCTTTTGTTATTGGTTGCTGTGTTTCTCCTCTTTGCGATGGTTTGTTTCTCTCTTTTCTGCTCTACTCTGTCACTCAGTTCTAGGTGCTGTGATTGGCTGCTTCTCGAGATCCTTCATTGTGATGGACATGGAATTTGACCAATCATCAGCTGTGCTTCACGATAAAGGACACCTGGTGGAACGGAAGAGGGGGCGGATCTTGATGTGTGTTTGTTGGCTGTGCCATTTTGTTCAAGCCACCTGCTTAGTAGTGGTTCGCTTTGCTTGTTGTGTTTCCCAGAGAACGTGATACCTGTTCGATACTGTGCCGGCCCGGAGAGTAGAGAAAAGGGAAGTACGTCACGTGACATACATCTTACACACACGTAAAGTTCTCTGTTAAACACATTAGATAAGGAGCGGGTGCAACTCCCAGTATTTTTTTGTTTTAGTCAGTGAAGCTTTAGTTATGGTGTGTTGAACACCAAAGATTTATTTTGTTTTTTTTGTTTCCAGTTAGTGTAGAGGTTAGGGATTCTTTTAACGGGCTTTGGTTTTGTTGCTTTGTTTATTTAGCACCGCTCGTTTTCCTTCTCTCTGTGGTCTGGTTTAATTTATTAAATCTTGGTTTTCTTTTTGTTTGGTTGTATA
Source organism: Gobiocypris rarus (assembly GCA_023029165.1). Taxonomy (NCBI): domain Eukaryota; kingdom Metazoa; phylum Chordata; class Actinopteri; order Cypriniformes; family Gobionidae; genus Gobiocypris; species Gobiocypris rarus. The sequence continues at coordinate 18,657,390 of CM040918.1, forward strand.
TAGATGTAAATATTGGTGGGTTTATGCTTTCTTTGTGTAACTTATCGGTTTGTGTAAATAAAGCGAACCACTTCTAGTACCGCTACCTCGTGTGTCCTCGGTTTATTCCTCCCCATTTACTCCCCAGAGTCCAGAATAAAAAGATTCTTTATTATATTATGTATGTCTTCTTCATACCTCTATGCCAACATGAGATGTAACAGTATATTTGTGTCAAAATTACATCCAAACATCTTTTCCTATTCTATTTAGCCTGGAAATGCTTCCAACACGTTGCATGAAAAATAGGCGTCGGTTCTATTTCTAGCATGCACGCGTTTCCGCAGGCATGTGGGCACGCTCTAACCTGTTAACATGGGAGCCGAAATAAAAACGGACACGCCACGCAGCTGAGACCCTCACGCCACGCTTGCAGTGTGTAGCCGGCCTTATTGTGCTTAAATGGCCAAACGCACACAAATATTATGTCAAAATACCTGTCTTGGTGAGTATCCTTGTGAACAAAGTAAGTTATATCTTAAGTGAACGTAAACAGTTGAGAAAGAAAACGTTCAACAGCACATTGAATCTGTGCATTTGAGTGACAGCAAGCTAAGGGTGTACTCACACTGGGCGCTCTAAACCGTGCCGAAGCGCGTTTGACCCCGAAGGTTTGTTTGGCTGGCCCTGGCCCGCTTGGAAGAGGAGGGCCAGAGCGTGGTTCGGTTGGGCTTGAGCACGGTTCATATGCAGTGTGAATGCCGGGGCACGGAACAGCTGTGCGCTATTATGACAGCAAACACCGAACTCTTACTACTCGGACACAGTTTTCGATTAAATCAAGTATATCTAGTTTCATAACGCACCCTGGATCTCACCTTATTGATGAACATTAATTTTAGTTTTTGAGTAAAGCTGCAAATTCCTCCATCAAAGTCAGCTGCCTCCATAATAATCTTCTGATACATGAAGTGAAAATCGCTCGCGGCATAAATGATAAATCTATTTGGCAGTCTATTAGCGAAATCGCTTTTCTTCCTGTCTTTTTCCAAACAAAAAGTTGCATTGTGAATGACGTAAGCGTGCTCCGGCCCAGTACATTAAGTGCAATGTGAGTGCAGGCCAAACGGGGGAGTGGGGAGGGGGGACAATAGCGCTCGGGCATGGTACAAGGCAACCGTGCCTGGTGTGAGTACACCCTAATAAACCTGCTGCTGTCTGTGTCATTAAACTTAATCAAACAACAAAAGGCAGAGAAAATAATTTGCTGATCTGACAGAATTGCTGACTGAATAACTTTTGTAACTAAGAGGAATAATCTGTATTTACTTTTTACAGTGAAGACAATCCAGTGTTATTTTACATTTGATTACTTTATTCAATTACTGTAGAATGCTACTGTTAGACCTACCTAAAGAACTTTAATTTGTATCTATTTCTACAGTATTTATTTGTGCTACTTTTTTGTTCTTATTTAACAGACTGTTAACTATTTGTAAAATAAATTTGAAATCAAGCTTACTCTATTAGTGTTTTTTGTGAAACATTAATAGAGTAAGCAAACATTTAGGATTTAGGTGAAATAATTACAATTTTAAAAATAATTCTAAAAAACTATGAACACCCTTCCCAGTAAGAGTCACCAAAAGGGGGAATTCCCAGAAACGAAATTCAGGCCCTGATGTAGAGGACAAACGTTAAAGCCTAGAAATGGTGCAGGTGATGCAGAACATATACTGTACAAGGAACTGAAATTGTAAACACAACAAAAGCCTCGCGCACAACATGCACACTTCCAAACTGCCTCACGAATACACCTGCTGATTGGTCTGTGTTCTTACTAGGGCTGGGTACTGACACAAATTTCACAATTCAATTTCGATTCACAAGCTTGGGATTCAATTCCGATCTCCATTCAAATTCATTTTATATCAATTTATTTGGATATAGAACAGGTCAAGGAAGTATCTCTCTCAACTAATGCTGTGAACTATACAGGGAACCCTGTCGGTTCGTACACTAATATTTAAGGTTAAAAACATTAACTGATTTATATACAAACATTTAAATTGCACATAAGGCAGTTTTAATAATATCAACCTCAAAATAACGTTTTAATTATAAAATTGTTTCTATTCTACACCAATTCGTTTTTTAAAATGTAAACATTTAAATGATGGCTGTCATAACTTGTTGTATATATACCATCTTTTTTTTAAATACATGAAATATTGAAGAATAGGTTGAGTAAAAATATATAATGAAAATGTGATATACAGTGTATATAATTAGCTAAATGCTCCTGTCCAGAGTTGGTTTCTACCTGACTAACAAACTATGGACATTCAATGGCTTTTCTGAGGTAAATGCAACATTACAAGTTTGTGTTGAAACTGATGATTCAGTGATTACACGAGATATGATAAATTACAGTGAGTTGCACTATATCTTTCAACATACCTTCTATGTTTGCGGCACAGCCACTTCCCTTAAACAGGGGTTTACTTAGGAATTGAATCATCAATATTGGCTAATCTATAGAAATCAATTTTCTCAACCCAGCCCTAGTACGTACTACAGTAAAGTTTTGTTGTTTGAAATTATGTTAACGGATCTCATATTTGGTTTGTTGCAGGTGTTTATTTGTTTGTGCTTGTGTAACACGAGCCATCTTACCTGGGTTGTGGATTCGATCCAGAAGCTTTACTGAGCGTGCACTGACCACACCCCCCAAGTGAAGGAGAAATCCAGGAGGGAAGGAGGTCAATGTGAAGAAAGGGTATTCCTGAAACACACAGAACGGTGATGGAGGGGTTATACAGAACGGACACAGGTGACCCACTGGCATTCTAGCAAATGTCATGAAGACAGGTGAGCTTCTGTGCTGAAATCTTCACACACAACCGCAGAAATTGAAACCTCTGGGTCGTGCCATTACATTGTCAATATTTAGCAATCGCAACAACACTCATGCAGAGATACAGAGATTCTTTAGGCTATTTTACAGGTTAACAACTTTGCAAAGTGCAATACATCAGGACTTTCAGTCAATCTAAGTATTTTAAAAAGAGGTCCTCCGCTTATGCTGGGTACACACCAAAAGATAATCGGGCTTATTTTGGGCCGATTTCCCCCCTTCCGACAATCTTATGCTGGGTACACACCAAAAGATAATCGGGCTTATTTTGGGCCGATTTCCCCCCTTCCGACAATCTTAGCTCGGTCCCGATTATCTTGATGGTTCTGAAGATTATCTTATCAGATGTTCCTGTGGTGTGAAGTGTGTTAAGAGTGTCCGAACCTGCTCGGAAGAACCTCGGAGCCGTCCCGATCGCGAATCGTAAATATTCAACATGTTGAATATTTACGATCAAAATCCTGATGTGTGGGGAACCCCGAGGACAAACGCGCACACTCACGTGAAACGCAATAATATCCAATCAGAAAGCACACTGAGGGAATACAGAAGCGCGGTCGGCGCAGCATAAAGTGTGACATGTATAGACCATGTTCCCGCCGTCTCCATATGCCGTCATATATATGTAGTAGGCCTGTGTGTGTGTGTGTGTGTGTGTGTGTGTGTGTGTGTGTGTGTATAAAGTTTGGATAATATTTTGTGTTTTTGCAAGAATTCTCTTATGCTTATCAAGCCTGCATTTATTTAACCAAAAAATACAGAACAAAACAATAGCCTTATATTGTTAAATATTACATTGTTAAATATCATTTTAACTTTTATTAGGCTAATCAAAGAATCTTTAAAATCTAAAATAATAATAATAATAAAGAATCTTATGAAGTCTAATGAAGTAATGAAATGTAAAATAACATTGCATAGTTTTCACTTATGATAGAATAATGCTTTTAAAAGTAAAGTTATTCATGCAAGAGCTGCGTAATTTTCTCTTTTCCTTTAGTTGTTTGATTGACTTTAATGGCAGATTTATTAGATGCTGCCTTAAGACCGAATGCAGCTCTAATTATTCTCCCATTGATTTCTCCAAACTATACGCACCTTTAAGATATAAACTGTGTTTAAGAGAATACTCTCAAGCCAGTCATTTTGACATATAGGCTGTTTGGTAGATTTGATGTTTTAATCGCGCACGAAGCATATGTGCACGCACGCACACACATACACACCTTGGAAACAGCGTCTATTCCGCGGATTATAGTTCTTTTAATTTGATCAAACACGTCCTGCAATTAAGCCAAAGTAGAGACTGCATTTGACAACAATCACACATTGTGCTGAGTCTGACGTTAAGTTTATGTTCAGGAGAAATGACAGCGCGCTGAGAAGGGAAGGAATTCGCTCTAGACGGATATAGTTTATAATAGTTTTACCTCATATCTTCTTTGTATAATCATTGGAAGCGAAAATAAAATAAGATTATTATCACAGCCCTAAAGTGTAAGCAGACTAAATGTGTGTTTATTCCAAGATGACGTTGGCTGTTGTGCTTTTACAATGTCGTGATATTACTAATCACGTGAAGATTTTGCAGCGGTGCGGGTCAATGTAATGGCCCAATGGAAAATAATGAAAACCGGGACATTTTCATTACTTTATAAAAACCAGTCTCGTGAGATTTTGCGTGATTTCCTGTGTTTACACTCGGGACTCTGGTTGAAAATCTGTTCGTGTGTGGTGTGCTGTCTTTGTCACATCATGGCACACCACACACTATAGGTGCAAAACGGTTAAATCTAGGATTATTTGTCCTCATGTGTGTGGTCTATCACATTTTGAAAATCTTATAAGATGTAAAAAATCTTTTGGTGTGTACCCAGCATTAGATGCATATAAATGCATATGGAGGCCTTTATATTTACTTAACTTACCACTAAAATACATAAAGAATATTCAAGGAGTCCTGATTAAAAGCCTGAGCAAAATTGTTACCAGCAGTTCTTTTTCATCCATATATGAGTATAAAGACGCAGGCTTCAAGAACTCTGGCTCTTCATTTACATTAATCATAATTTCATGATTTCACAAGACATTTCACCCCTAAACCAAAATCAGACAAAGATCACAGAAAAACTGTGATGTACAAGTAAACATGAGAGCTTCCTAGCACCTGTCAAAGGTTCTAGAACATTCTCCATGTAAATGGGTGCATTACCACATAACGCCCAAACCAATAGTCACAATACTGATGTGGCATTGGTTTGATTATGAAGTCAATAGGACAGTAGAAGAGATGCAGATCTTCCAGCTCAAACAGGGAGGAGTTTGGGAAACAAGAAAAACGAATGATTCTGCAACCAGAAAAATTCGGCATGCCCTCTCCAGACATACCCCTGTCCTAATAAATGCTTCAGAGGATGTTGAAACCCCCTGGAATCCAGTGAGAGAGCGATAGAGTGGAAAAACATAATTCTGATAATCACCAGTCTTTTGAGCATGATTGTGAATGTATAAATACATGTGAATATATTAGCTTTGTCTTACTCTCTGCTCTAGTGCTGATTGGGTCTGCTGCCTCAGAAGAGCTTTAAGAGGCCCCGCCTCCTTCCCTGCACTGCCACCACTTCCCATTCCTGTTGGTGGAGAAGAGAGTGAAATTCAGGGGAAGTGAAAGACTGCAAACGATACTTCCCTTCTAAACAGCTCTCACATGCACTCACATACATTCACCTCTTCTGTGTTCCAATGACTGTTTACATGCAGAAGTATAATCTCATATTAGATTATATGATTATTTTAGATTTTTATTTTTTTAATATATTTTGGTTTCTAGAAATATAAACAAATTACTAGTTTATATCTGCATGTTCAAACGAAAGTACTTCCGGGCGCTAAATGATACAGATCATCGTAAATAGAGAGGAAACACATTTTTTCAAAGGAAACCGATATAGAGAAGAGCTATTTATTTAGCTCTTGCACACTGTTGTCTAAACAGGAAAAGAACATGCATACAGGAATATTCCAATAGCTTTGGAGCATATATAACCTTTTTAAAATAGTAACCTCATTTTTAATATTACCGTAATTCCTCAAATAAAAGCCAGTATTCAATTAAAAGCCAGGCCTGATAGTGGTCGGGGCGGGGTGTGGTCAGCACGAACAAATAAAGGCCAGCTCAAATTAAGGCCGGGGAAAAATGTGTGGAAAATCTCTTAAAAGCCTTTCATTTAATGTGCATTCAAGAATATTGTAATGTACGGTAGAGTTGTGCGTGCCACGCACCCCCGTTGTGAGTCTTGCGAGTGCGACACACCGAGTGCGACACACACTAAATCCTGGTCTCTTCTATAGTTAACCTAAAAACTTTGCAGGGATTGCTCTGTAAATTAAACTGATAATATAACTGATACATATATGCCATTTTAAATAGGCTACTGTAGTCCATGAGAGATGTGACGTCTGTGAAAATACTGTGTCAGGCAGGCACACAAATATTGATCTTCACAATATTAGCCTCTCAATTGTTTTATATCTTACTCTGCATTTAACTTAAAATATTTTATTTTGTACAAGAAAACAGCATAGGCTTCTTGAAATATTGTAAAGTGGTCATATAAACTACACCTAATATCTCCTTATTGAGAAAAGTGCATGCAACGTATTGAAAGCACAGATGAGTAATTAGTTGGGTCGGAAAAATAACTAAATTATAGTTTTTAAATATAAAAAAAATATGTAAAGAAACATAGGCTATTATATGGAGTCAATATAATGCCACATAGTTTTGCAAAATAATAAAGTATTGCAAAAGAAAAAAAAGTTTTGCAAACAAAAATAAAGTATTGCACACGAAAAATTAAGTATTGAGAGAAAAAAAAAGTTTTGCGAACAAAAATAAAGTATTGAGAGAGAAAAAAAGTTTTGCAAACAAAGTATTGCAAAAGTAAAAATAAAGTAATGAGAGAGAAAAAAAGGAGAAGGAAAATAAAGTTGTTTCATTTGCAACACAACTTTTATTCTGCGCAGCGTTTCAGTGTGCTTGCGATACCGTTTCCCCTGTGCGCTTCACTTTTCTGTGCGTGTCTTTGTGGCACTGTTTTGACATGGGGGGTGGAGTCAAGAAACTGGGGCGTGTTCAGCTGACATAGTCACGCCTCCCTCCGTGTGACATCATGTCCTCGAGACGCAGATCAGCACAGATGAAGGCACCATGGCTGAGCGTTTCCTTGTACTCACACTTTTACTTGCATTAAAACGGGCATGATTTTGTTATGTTATGAATAAATGTGTATTAAAAGCGTCTGCTTAAGTTAGAAGTGGTGTATATTATTAGCTTTGGACTACTGGCTAATGCAAACTGTGTGAAAATAGCCAGCACTGTTTATTTCTCTCAGTCTCAGTGTGCACACATTTATAGCATTTAAATGTTTATAGTTTTATTTTGTTAACTAAATGTGTATTAGAAGCATTAACCTGTTGACGTCAAAGTTACTGCTAGTTTTAAGTTGTAAATAGAATGTAATTAACTTGACAGACTTTTATCATTAAAAATATCTCAGACTCATGCTTAAATTGTTTCTTCTACTGGAGAAAATATAGTAGGCTACCTGACCGTTACTCCATTAGATGGCGGCAGAGACTGTTTTAATGAGTGAGTCACTCAATAGAGACTTTTATATTGAATTTGTGAATGCAGAACAAGACGCAAATGACAAAAGCTTGGACTAGCGCCGTCGAACGCAGGAAAACCCATAACGGTTTAAATGACAAGATATAGCGGACATTCAAATAGATGTTTTATTATGAACATAGGACTGACCTGAAAACCTAATACAGTAAGCTTCAATTAACTATCAATGAGAACAAACATGTTTACGTTGCTAAGCTATAAAGATTTGCACGCATTCTGAGTGAAATTAACAGCTATGGCTTTTTCAGACAGTTCTAAACTAAACACTAAACACCACATTAACTGATCTCTAACTACTTTAACTTAAGCGCTGCTAATACACATTTAATTAACAAAACCAACCATTCAAATGCTAAAAATGTGTGCACACTGAGAGAAATAAACAGCAGATGCTGGCTATTTTCACAAAGTTTGCATCAGCCAGTAACGTTAATCCACAGCTAATAATAATCACCACCACTTCTAACTTAAGCAAACGCTTTTAATACACATTTATTCATAACATAACAAAATCATGTCCGTTTTAATGCTAGTAAAAGTGTGAGTACAAGGAAACGCTCAGCCATGGTGCCTTCATCTGTGCTGATCTGCGTCTCGAGGACATGATGTCACATGGAGGGAGGCGTGACTATGTCAGCTGAACACGCCCCAGTTTCTTGACTCCACCCCCCATGTCAAAACAGTGCCACAAAGACACGCACAGAAAAGTGAAGCGCACAGGGGAAACGGTATCGCAAGCACACTGAAACGCTGCGCAGAATAAAAGTTGTGTTGCAAATGAAACAACTTTATTTTCCTTTTCCTTTTTTTCTCTCTCAATACTTTATTTTATTTTGCAATACTTTATTTTTGTTTGCAAAACAGTTTTTTTTTTTTTCTCAATACTTATTTTTTTTTTGTGCAATTCTTTATTTTTGTTTGCAAAACTTTTTTTCCTTTTGCAATACTTTATTATTTTGCAAAACTATGTGGCATTATATTGACTCCATACTATTAAAATAAAAAGTGCTTAAAAGTACACAACTCTTCTTAAGTGGAAGGAAGCTTTTTCCCTCACGTTCAACCTATATAGAAAGCAATGAGTCATTAGTTGGGTTAGTAAAATAACGAAATTAAAGTACACAACTCTTCTTAAAGCTACACTGTGTAACTTTTTTAGTTTATTCTTAGCTAAAAACAATTAGTTCTTTCAAAAATATATGTGCTCATTAATGTATATTTACTTCTTTCAAGTAAAAAAGTATTCTCGTAAGTGTATAATATGCCATTGAAAATACATACGGGTGAGGGGTTCGAATGCACATCACCATGTTGCCCCTCCATCTTGAAAGTACAGTAGCCAAAGAGGGACATACCCGTAAAATCAAGCTTCGGCTTTCGCGTTTTAACACTCGATGGCACCGTGTCGAATGTGAAGAGGGGGATTGCTTGAGACTGATATAGCCTACAATCTAAACTTTGCCTAACGTTAGTGATGTCGTACAATATACAGAATAACGATAGCACCGATAAAAGTTACTTTACTAAGATTAGCTTGCATTCGTCTGGGAACCTGATCGCTGATGTTAGCTAATGGTGTAATGGTAAAAAATAACGAAAACGTAAAACTATTATTCATTTTACATAGATGTCATAACCTACATGTTAACTGACAAATTAAATAACTGCAAATTATAATAGTTTTCTAAAGTAACCTCATCACCTGAAGGAACACTCATGGGCCAGTCGAACTGGAAGCCATGTAAATCGGCCACCGTAGGAGTTAAAACGAAATTGGAATTGAGAGGAACAGAAACCAATATTCACTGGATGGTCATATACCTTTTCACCACTAGATGGGGGAAAATATCACACAGTGTAGCTTTAAGTGGAAGATTTTTTTCCCTCACGTGCAACCGATAGGACTATGTAGAAAGCAGAGTCATTAGTTGGGTTAGTAAGATAAAATAACCTCACGTGCAACCTATATAGAAATTAAGTGCGGAATAAACATTTTACATTTTTCAAACGGACCTATTAGGCTACCGTAATTCAGACCCTAATTGCTTTGTCGCCTTTCTTGCTGTTGTTGTAAATGGTGATATTTTTGCAAATGTTTCTTTAAAAAAAAAATCAATGATTTCTCTCCACTGGAACGCTAACGCTTTTAATTTAAAACGGTTTATTTATTATTATGTTTCAAACAGATGGAATTAGAAATACAGGCCTGCCCCTAAAAAAAGCCTGCTTCAAATAAAACCCTGTTCCCTTCTGCAGTTCAGGTAAATAAAGGCCCCGGTCTTTATTTGAGGAATTACGAATATATATAAAGGCTTCATCACCAGAATACCAGAATACCCGAATAAAGATATTATGTGCATGCAAAAAAATTATTATTATACACTTCCGTTCAAGTTTTGGGTCGATAAGATTTTTGAAAGAAGTCTTTTATGATCACCAAGGCTACATTTATTTGATCAAAAATAAAGTAAAAAAGTAATATTGTGAAATGTTACAATTTCAAACAACTGTTTTCTTTTGTAATATATTTTAAAATGTAATTTATTTACTCCAGCCTTCAGTGTCACATGATCCTTCAGAAATCATTCTATTATGGCTGATTTGCTGCCCAATAATGTGAAAACTGTTGTGCTGCCTAATATTTTTGTGGAAGCCTATATATTTTTTTCAGGATTCTGTGATAAATATTTAAAACATAAATATTTTGTAACATTATACCTTTATAACATTTTTGAACGGTGGTATAATTAATTTGGGGCACACAGCCTTCATAGCCAATATAGTGACTTTTTAGGCTTTATTAGGTAGAGCAGCGGTCTAATATAAAAATGTAAATTCATCTTGAATTGAATATGTTCACATCTATTTTGAAAACACAAGGCAAACTTTATATTCTAAAAATGTAATAATTACATTAGTTGGACAAACACTTAAAGTAATACAAATATGAACCAATAGAAAACATTCAGAAACTCAGAACATTAAAGAAATAACATTCATCACAAGCAGTTTCAACTTCACTCATTCACTAGCTGGGAAACTTCATCTGGTCATCACATTTAGACAGATTAAAACGATTAACAAACAGTTTCAGACACACAAGCTCAGAGCCCAGGCACTAGGAAATGAGATTTTATGGAACCAGCCAATGAGAGATGACTGAGGGCCGCTAGTTTTCTTGTTTGCTCTTCCATTGGTGGAGAAATCTAACTTGCAGTCAGGCTGAAAAAACATGCAAGTGGGGTTTTGTTAAATCAGAGTGCTCAAAAGACATTAAACCACACTGCTCTATCATAAGCACTCGAGTGCATTTGTCGATAAAAGGTATGAGGGCAAATGAGGAAAAATCCCTTTGTTAGTACGATTTATGCAGAGACAGCCAGGGGGCAGCACAGGGGTTGGTGTGGTCACACTGGATGCAGTCACTGCACCAATGGTTAAAGGTCATAGGGACAGCAGTGGGTGTGTCCTACCAGAGACCAGCAGCAGTTCCTCACTGAAAGACACACTCTTTCTCAGCATGGCTGTGTCTGATTGGCTGACATGGAGTGGGGGAGGAGTTGAACTCCAGGAGGCCATCCCTGGCCGAAAGTGATGGGGCAGATGGACAGAGGGGAGGGAAGATGATTCAGACTCAAGGGCGGGAGTACTGGGACACAGAAATATCCTCGCTGACAGAGAAAGATGAGAGAGAAGGAGAGTTTGGGAAGAAACGGTATGAAGACATCACATGAGAAAAAAATAAGGGGGAGGGTGACTTAAATGTAAACAGAAAAAGGAACTCGGGAAGACAGGGATGCAAACTGATGAGAGGTAAAAAAGGGTCAGAAAGTTTATCAGGGTTTTACTTCCAGCAGGTTGTTTTTGAAGATATACACTGTACACAGTTCATACAAAACTGTTCATACAAAATTGACATACTAACTTCTGTCAGAAGGACTTTTGTAGTTGTCATTTACAGTTTGTAGAGCTCTGACTTGACTTTGATTATCTCTGTGAATTATCATAATTCACTTTGCTCCTCATACAAAGCTGTCTTATCACTTGAGAAGACTTTCAAGATAAAAAAAAATATGCTTTTATGTTTTTTAATGGTGATTTTTTTTTTATGCTTGACAGACATACTAAAGTTGTATGGAAACAACATTTTCATATTAGGGTGTATTTGAAGTTCAAAAATGTCAAACCATTTTATTTAAAAATTTAGAAAATATAATTCCGCAGTTTAGGTAAATTTGCTTCAAAAAACAGTTTCTTGCATTTCACATGAAAACACTAAAAGACTAGGACACAGCAACGTTTCATAACTTACTATGTTTTTTGATGTAAAACATATGAAGGATGACCAATAGGGGAGAAAGAAAAGATAAAATATATAGGGATGCACGATATTTCGGCCACCATATCGGTTTCGGCCAGTATATAATCCTTTTTAATGTTATCATTATTGGACCGATAGGAAAATATAGTCAATATCCTAAAGCCGATAAATAATGGAACATTCAGTTGCGCGCTGTTCAACATGATGGTTTTGAATTGCTTGAAATATGATTGGAATCGCATCGAAAAGGAAAACACAGTTAAGTGTGCAAGTCTGTCATATAGGATAGATAAAATTATAATGAAAACACTACTGTAAAAAATGTTTGTGAATTCTTTGTATGCCCTTGTTTTAGCGCGTTGTTCCGCGAAGAGTGCATCCACAATGGAGTTATGACTGTATGTTATCTTATGCCTTCACACCCTTTTGCAATTATAATTATGTGCAATTATAAAGTTGTAATATTGTGTTTATTTTGTGTATATATCTAATTTATCTCATATAGGAAGCGTTTGGTTAAGAATTAACGCAGTAGTAAAGCACACTGGTGATCATCTTCAGTGCATGTAGCTCAAACAGCAATGCACAACATCAATAACTATGATTGGGACTGTCATATACATAACATTATACACAGAACACTACTGTAATAAAACGTTGTGCATTTTTTGGGTTTAGTTGCCATATTTCAGTGCGTTGTTACGAGAAGAGAGCATCCACAACAGGAGTTACTCATGAAAAAAAAAAACACTAAAAGTGACATTTTGCTCTTATATTACCTAATATTTCATTTAAAGCTAATAGTAGTAAGATTAATAATAGATACCATAATGCAACATTTCTACAGTGTTAGCAAGTGTATGGTACATTTTTATTGGGGGGTGCTGTGTGGATTAAAAAGCTTATTTTATTTTATAAGGTAAATATCAACCTTATATCTACTTCACAAAATATCTCTCTTCAGAGGCCTCTTGTTAAAAGGATGGTCCATCCAAAAATTTAAATCCTGTCATCATTAACTCACCTTTATGACTTACTTTCTTCTGCGGACCACAAAAGAAGATATTATACAGAATTTTGGGAATCAAACAACATTGGTCCCCACTGACTTCCATAGTATGGACAAAAAACATTTATTGTATTACACAAGAGGAAAGTAACTCACAAAGGTTTGGTACGACATGAGGGTGAGTAAATAAATGACAGAGCCAATCATCCCTTGAAGAATTTAACCTTAGTGTAAAAATATAAGCTCCTTGGTTCAGAATGAAACAAATAGGTTACCCATTTTGTATAACAAACCGATGATTTAGCATAAAGGTAAGTAGTTTGCATCCATGGAAAGATAATAAAAGAATAAAGTAGACAAAATTATAATTTCTTTAAATTCCAAATTCACAAAATTCAAGATCACAGCCTTGAGTCAAATAAAAATAAACATCTCACATGCAGATAAAGCAATAATGGAGGGACAACAACACAACACAACAAACAGAGACACTGTGCCCTACACCCTCTGCCTCTAGGCCTTGATACTGGGGTCAGCACACTGATATCGATTAAAATTAGGGATGCACTGAAATTATGAGCCAAAAATGGCATTTCCGGTTGTTCACTGATCTGTTCCCCACTACGCTTTGCTTACATGCTCTAATAATTATAGCTTTGTAGGACTAAACATATTTTGATAATTGGTCCAAAAAAAAAGTTGAATAATTTACTGTAGAATAATATAATGATATTTAATATTATTTTAATATACTTTCTGTCTATTTTGTGTCATGCCCGTTTCACACATACTCCGTTTGCAGTATGCGGTGCATGTTGCAGTACGTATGCGGTGCAGGAGCAGCGTGCGCTGTTGTGCTTTCACATATGCTGCGTTTGCAGTGTGCAACTGATCCTCGGTTGTAGCCTATACCACAAACATGGCATTTATTCATTATTATTTTTTTCAAATCCAAAAGTTGTTTCTGAACATGGCTTGTCATCATTGCAATTCTCTTTGTATAACCTACGCTCTTTCATAGACGTCACGTTTAAAAACTCACTACATTTAAACAACGTTTTACTCAATTCATTACTTTATATTTTTTTCGCCTAGTAGCCTATCATTTAGATTTAGCTATATTACGTTGCTCACACAAGTGGCAAAACATTTAAACATAGGCCTAAAATCACAAACATTTTAAATTAAAACTTACAACAGGCTAGACAAAAACAACCAACTCTAGGCTTTTCTTTTGTTTTTAAATCTTTTTTTTACAAGAAATCCTGCAGGTCATAAAGAAATTAGTTTTTCCACCTCCAAGAAAGGACGAGTGCTATCCATTATGTCACCTTTTTTACCTAAATGCCAGGTACAGTGTTGTTTTCCTTGCTTTACCCAAAGCAAAAAAGCTGTTAGACTTTAAGTTATATGCATCTGTGTTGAAATGACTAGATTTTCGCATCAATACATGTTTATTTTAATGCGAACAATGCGCTGTCACTTTAATTCAGCGCGTGCAGCACAGCAAAAAATAGACCGTGTGGAAACGATCGCCGCACTCCTGCAGATACACCACTCCTGGAACGCACTGCCGGACCACGTCCGTGTGCAGTGTGAAAGCTGAAATACGTTAGCATGGGTACTAGGGATGTCACGCTACCAAAATTCCAGTAGTCGGTACCAATACCATAAATATATTATGGTACTCTGTAACAATTTCAGTACCACAGCTAAATGTTTTTATTTTATTTAACTTTTTTATTTTTATTTATTACATTCAATGAGTTTATTATTTATGATGATAATCATTATAAGTAAATAATACACAAACATTTAAAGGCTGTATGCAGTTTAAAAGTAAACATTGTTTATAAAAAAAGATCAAGTGGAAAATAAGCAACGATCTAGGCATAATTATTATTATTAGTAGAGGCATATTAGTATTATTACATAGAGATGTAGCTAAATCTACTGTACAACAGTAGCCTTATTCTGTCAATTTCTTCACGTTAAACCAAGCTTTTATTTTGACGGGTTGCCGTGAAGATCTTTGAGTGTCTGTGTTCATGATATGTGCATTTTCTCAAATGAAAAGGTAAATGCTCATGAAGGGACGGATTATGCGTTCGTGTCCTCATATAGTTACAAACGGCAGAGACTACAAAGATAGCAAGTGAGTGTCACGCGTGTGTGTACTAGAAATGTGCCGGTATACGGTAATACGTTATATCTCACGATAATGAACATGCACGATATTGTTATCGTGGGCACTTCAAAATACTGTGAATAATTATTCATTACGAATTATTCCGATTTTTACTTTACCTATCTAGGTTAAAAATGATCAACACCGCTGTGTGCTGCATCAGAGGCACATGGCGGGAGCAAAGGGGATGCACATTCACTCTCAGACAGCAGAGGGTGCTGATGGAACAGCAGAAAAGCAGCCGTTTCCCTGGTAACCCTTGTAAACTAAACAAACTTGCACTACTAAAAAGTATACACAGCCATTCAAATTTCTGTATTCCTTACGGTGCTCATCACATCACCACTTAATATTAGTAATATTAGAGACTTATTTTATTTTTATATATTTTCAAACTTAAACATTTTATATTTTAATCTGGACTACATGGCCTATTTAATATTGTTTGAAAATGTGCTGACTCTTTTTTTCAGTTACACACTGTAAGGCTCCATTATTTAACATAAGTTAACAAACTGACAATGAAAAATATTTCTTAATAAGCATGTATTAATCTTAGTTAAATGTACATTTCAACATTTAATAACACATTATTAAAATCAAAAGTATTAACTATTATTTAATAGACCTAAGCTAACATTAAAGGGGTCATGAAGTAACTTTTTAAAAAATGTTATACTGTTGTCTGAGGTCAACTAATGACGTTCGTGTGGTTTTTACATTCAAAAACATAATGAATAAGTAATAGGCTATTTTCTAGACTGGTTTTGAAGCTTTCTCCTGAATGCTGGGTTTCGATGGGCTTGCCGCACTAGAGACTTGGAAACGCCCATGGCTAGGATTGGATAAGATTTGCATATTTAATGAGCTTCAGCTCCCCTGTCAGTTCAGTTCATGAGGGAGGGATCGTTTTGAAAGCGGCAACCAGAATGATTCTCTCGATCACAGGGCTCGTAAACATCTTTATCAAACAAACACAACGATTTATTTCTCATCCATCTGAGATTGATTGGAATATTATTTCTGTATTACATGGCCCGCCCGATCGGTCGATAAGCAAGAACTGCACACACACAGACACGCACGTGCCCAGATCAAGAAAGGAATATTATTTCACTATTTGAGATTCATAGGCCTGCCGACCATTACATATAAAAAAGACGTTTTACTCACATAAGTTTGTTGCACCATTCCTGTCGAATCCAATATAGAAGGCACAACACTGTGTCTGCAAATCCAGCACCTGAGACTTGTTTACAAACGATTCTGCAGTGAAATGAAGCGAACACACGTACATGTCTTCCCCACGTGAGCTAAAACTTAATTAAAAATAAAGTTCAACCACTCATTCCTAATAGTAGCATCCGAAGGAAGCTTATGCAGCGACTGTGTTCTTCCACAACCTGGCACAGAGCAATATATTACTTTGCCCACCATGATTACTGCTCTGTAAACCTGTGGCTCCTCGACTCTGTGGCTTCAGAAGCATGGATACATATTCATCAGTTGAGTTGCGTTTCTTCTTCCCATGACGTCATTGGATTCCAACTCTCGTTTTCTGGGCCTGGTGTCTATAAAAGCTTTTCTTTGACTAACAAGGCTCAAGGGAAAGTTGGCTTCTCAATTCATCACCCCTTTAACAGTTGTATTTTTTTAATAATAGAATAATAACTTTGTAAGAAATTTGCTCTTTGCTAAAGTAAATGTATTAACTAGTGAGACCTTATTGTAAAGTGCTAGCTACCTATTGTTCTTTATAATTCTTTTGCACTTTAATCTGTTTGAAACATGTGTTTACTTTATACATTTTTGTGTATTGCTTTTATTGTATTTAAATGTTCAGTTATTTTTGTAATTAATAAAAAGTTATTAAACCTGTTATAGTATGACAACACTTTATTTGCAACTTATTTCAATATCGTGATAATACCGTATATAATACCGTGATAAAAGCTTCAGCAATTAATTGCAACATGAAAAATTGATACCGGCACATGCCTAGTGTGTACTACAGAAATGTTGGTATCGTCACATTTTTTTAATTTCAGTACCGATTTGGTACCAAAGTACTGGTACTTGTGACATTCCTAATGGGTACGGAAAAAAATACACATCACATACGCACTGCAAACGGAGTATGTGTGAAACAGGCGTTACTTTAAATAAAAGTGTGGTTGTTTTATTTTATTGGCTTTTATTTTTTAAATGCAATACAATTATTAAAAATATATATAGTTTCACTTTTAAAAGGGCCATTTTCGGCCAAGTGCATCAAGAATTTTCAGGATTTTCATTTCAGTGCATCCCTAAATTTAAAATCAAGGCCCGTTGAGATAGTGGGAGAGAGTGTATGGTAGTGTGCCTGAGGTCAAGTGGGGATGGGTATCTTACCAGTTTTGGGGGTTAGGCTGAGCTCTGTGTCAGAGGAGGAGGACTGGCGACTGTAGGACTTGGAGGGGGAGAAGGAAGAGAAGGTTTGTGCTCTCAGAGGGGTGGGGGGTCCTGAGGACAACGGGACGCCTGGGGCCTCCTCCCCAAAACCTGGCCTGTCAGAGCAAGGAGTAACACACACCATCAACACACACGGACTCACAGGGTCATACATGAGGACTGTGCCCGTATGCGTGTGTTTGAGTGTGTGCATGTGTGTGTTTGAGTGAAGAAGGAATAGAGGCAGAAAAAGAAAGAAGGAAAAGTGTTGACTGCTTGCTGCTGAAAGGGTATAGCGTGTGAGGATGTCAAGAAGAGACAGGAAAGCACGTGATGGAGTGGACAGGATAGAAAAAATAAATGGAGAAAAATCCAACACTGTGAAAACTGAAAAAGAGGCAGAACGCAAATGAGATGAACAAGAAGCGTGTTTCAGCCAACCAAAGCACAACGCTTTGATAACAAGGGTCGACTACTGCCTTTACAAGGCCAAAATGTAAAATTCAACAACCCTGCCCGAGAATAAAGGGACACACGCACAACTTAAAAACACAGAAGCTAAACCCACCCCTCTGATTGGATACACTCCGTGAGTGAAAGCTGAATGCAGCTGACTGATTGGTCAGAGGTGTTTTAAAGCTGTAAACGAGGTTGCTTTGGCAGCTGAAGGGAGGGGGTCTGGTAATGTCATAGCTGTCTGCCAATGAAGAACAGGGGGTGGTGAGAGGTCCGTGCCGGGGTCATGGGGATCGTGGGGTACCTGCCTACACTGCCTGGCTCTGGGGGCTTCTGAGCTCCTGTGTCTGGGTTTCATACCGGCGAACAGCAGTGTTGGCACAGAAACGGAGAAGCCCTGAGAAAGACGACTGCTTGCACTGTGAACTGGACTGCTGTGTGTGGAACGACATCCGAGAGTGGAAGGAGCAGCCTGCGGAGAGCTACACACACATTCACGCATATTTCATACATTGAACACAAACGCACCCACTGTGTACTGTACAATCACAGAGAACGTGGATGCACACACATGTAACGTTGACATAACACAAACATGCACACGCACACATAGGGGTGGGAGAAAAATGATCTATTCTTTCAATATTTCAGTGTTTTCATAATTTATGGCATTTTGGAATGCACTATAAATTTGATAGACGAAACTCAATTATTGACGGACGTTTGCTTTCAAATACTCATGTGCGCTTTCTTTGTGTTCGTTCTGAAGGGCGCAAAATTAATGTAAACAGTCATTTATGTCGTAAGGACATCTGATAGGTTAAAATAGATCTGCACAGCCTATTAGACCTGCCGCTTCTATGATGTCATCAGTAATAATCAAAAAACAATTCCTCACTCCCCTTATCTGAAAAACTTTTAGATATTTAAACACTCTCAAATACTAAAAACATTATTGCTTTTAAAATGCCTTTTATTAGTATATAATTGCTTTTGATGCTATATTTAAAATAGACAAATATGCTTAGAAGCAATTTAGATGGTTAATAATAATTTTTTATATACAATTATTTTAATGTATTAGTAATTTGTTATTATTTGAAGTAATACTTATAATTATATGAGTAATTTAATGAAAATACACACTTTTTTTGATATTTGATACTGGTAAACTTATTGATTAATATATATTTTTTTTTAATTGGTCAGATCATGATTACTTGAAATTAGAATTGGATCGGGTCGTGAGGTGCTTAAGAGATTCCCACCCCTACGCACACCCAAGGCAGACCGCTTCAAAAAAGGTAGATAAGTCCATATTGTCTGTTTCTTAAAACCTAGTGAGCTGACTACCTAGACTGCACCAAAATGCTGTCTAGTTAGGCAGGTCACTGCCGTTCAAAAGTTCATAACTCCTTATAGAGCAAGAGAAAAGACAACACAAACACAAAACACAACAGGTTCAAGGCAGCACTCCAGAAGCAAAACACGGCTAGTTCTGAAATGCACAAGAGTACAGCATTTAACCTTTAAGCCATCTAACACAAACGCATGCTAGAGCAGGACAGATGCAGCATGCAGGAGAACATCAGGAGTAAAAGACTGCGAGAGCAAGAAGGAGATAGAGGACGTGCAGGGGAGAACGAGATTCTGGTGTGTTTGTGTGGTGAGAATGCATTTTTGTCGAAATTATAAAACAGCAACTCATAAAACAAACACACACACCCTAATACTCATTTATAAATATATAAACAGAAAACAGTGAGCAAATGTACAGCATATTCTTCTTTTCCATGTTGCATTAATACCTGCTTAATAAAACCAAAAGGAATGTTAGAACATTTTTATAAATTATTTTAATAATAATAAACTGCTGGGGATAAAAAATGTCTGCTAAATAAATAGATGCAAACGTTAATCACGATACACTTCCATTCAAACGTTTGCGGTCAGATATTTTTAAAAATATTATTCAGAAAGGATGTATTAAATTAATAATCTAATTTAATTAAATGCTGTTCTTTTGAAACTTCAATTCATTAAAAAAAAAATTGAAAAAATTCTCTTTAGGTTTTACAAATATAATAAGCAGCACAACTGTTTTCAACAGTTTTCAGGGGCAGCCAATCAGCATATTAGAATGATTTCTGAAGGATCATGTGACACTGAAGATTGGAATAATGATGCTAAAAATTCAGCTTTGCATCACAGGAATTAAATTGTAATAATATTTCAGAATATTAATTGTTTTTACTGTATTTATGTTTTACTTTTTGATCAAATAAATGTAAACTTGGTGAAAAATCCAATTTACTCCAAATGTAGTCTCTAAAGTTTTGAATGGTAGTGTACAGTGAGTGAAAATTCAAAACAAACAGCCTCTATTTTTATTTTATTAAAGGAGTGTAAAATTGCATGGATGCATTGTGATTTCTAAAATAATAACCCACTTGCATTCCTAATCCAAAATTAAATTCTTGACCTATTTTCAGTTTAAAAGAAATCTAAACAAACTGAGATAGCTGTAAGAAAAACAAAAAAACAATTTCCCAAAAAAATTATGCGACACAATGCTGACATGCACATACGCATAAACAGTCAATTTTTTTTTTTATCCTTTGTGACACTTACTCTTTCATGTCTTTTGAAGGAGAGGAGTTGCTGGGGAGTGTGGCTGTGGCAGGGAGTGTGCTGATTTTCTCAAGTGTGCAGGCTGTCCCGATGGCACGGACCACAAGGCCTGATTCCCCTTCCAGATCAAAGCACTGCAGGTACCCAACCACTGCATTCCCTCCCATCTCCAGCACCTTCAGACCAATCTTCCTCTGCAATTCACCTACAACAGAAATACCACATGAGCCAAGAAAATATTTTCAGAAGTGTCTCAGATTGCACATAGTGACACAGTAAGTTGTCTTTAAGCAGATGACCTTAACAAAAGCAAGCAACTTAAAGTAGTAAAGTAGTCAGAGTAGATATTAGGGATAGACAGACATGATTATATATATATATATTAGGGGTATAACAGTTTGAAGTTCAGTATGAATTTGTGTACCCTTACACCCATACTAGCAAAATACGCAAACTAATGGAACAATGCATATCTCTTACATATATCTTTCTGTTTCTCTTGAACACTGATTGTGTACCTGACATGAGAAAGATGAGTCTCTGTCGGGCCTCGTTGGATGCACGAGGGGTTCTGATACGATCGATCCACTGGTACTCCGGATCCTCATTCACCACAAGCTCTTCCACAAAGCCATGAATCATGACGGCCCGGTAACATCGGGGAATGGAGGTCGCTGAAGAAAAAGAGAATGTGAGCGGAAATTCTCAGAGAAAGATCAAAATAAAGAGAGAAATGTGAGCAGGATAGATAGTGGAGGAAGCAGATTGTCAGGTAGAATAAAGAAGTACGGAAGGCAATGGAAGTATCTGATACTTACTACAGAAGAATTTAACCCCACATGAAGACTGTCTGAAGCGGTTCAGGTCGTTGAAGAGATCCACCTTCACCAGCACATTAATTTCCCCTCTTATACCTGAACACAAGCATATCATCACAACAAAACTATTAAGAACTCTGCAATATTACAGACTAAGTGCATTTTCAGACCTGTAGATTGTTTGCTTTGTTTCAAAACTGGGATTAAAATTGTAACAATGTTTCAATTTCTTCTTGGTTTGGCTCACTTTCACAAGGAGACATTTCTAAATGGACCAAAACTTGTTAATACAAGTCACATGCAAGTAACCTGTCCTCTCATTGGTCAGCGGCGTGCACCTTTTTATGTTCCGGGATTCCGCCCATAGCGGTCATCCGATAAACTGCTTCTGAAGCTTTGTTCGGCTTAATACAGGGAAATCATGATGCTGGCTCAACGTGATGTCTGTCAGCCATCGGCAATCGGCGATGGCATCGTCTATCGGCCCAACCTTGGTCCGTTGGTTCAAACTGCCACAAGCGAACCACTCAAGAGTTTATTTTTAAGCAGGACGGGACCACCTCGTTCAGGTGATCTCGGAGCGATTGTTTAATTGTGGATGAGCGCAATTCCTGTCGTCATTTATGCTTAAATTAACTTAACTATAGGAGAAAATGTGCCAGGTTCCTACGGATACACACCATGTATAGTGTCATAAATGGGGAGCCAGCCAGAGATGACAGTAGCGGCTTCACTGCAGAGTAAAGGGTCAATGTCGATGTACACCTTTCCAATAGCATCATTAGCACTGTATGTGTCATGGTCAAGGACAGTTATCTGTAATGGCTCATCCTGCAAATCTTCGTCATCCACCTGAAGGTAAAAGAAAGATAAACATAAGGAATAAACTCCATTAAAGTCCAAACTATAGCAGGACAAAGAAGGAAGAACTTACCTCAAATTTGAACCACTCAGAATTCCACTGAGGATTCAGGGACTTGGGGTACACATCAGTTTTAAACGTTGTGTTTCCAAACTTCACCTGTGGAACAAAACTTTATGAGCACTTATCTACAATATAATGAGGGCTGTTCCTCAAAACTTGAGATGGCTAAGGTGGCATTTTCTGATGTAGAACAGAGTGGCTTCATTTACAGACTCAACTGACCTCCACGAAGGCATCTGTGAGATCGCTGGCACGGTCCATGACGGGCAGGTGCCGTCCTGCAACAATCTTCGCCTTTAACTTCCCCGGCATGTTTTCTCTAAACCTTTTATTTAAACACACACAAACACAAATATTCTGTTTGCACACTGGATCAAGGCTGAAAACAAAACAAAAAACAGATCCTAAGCAACCTGAGCCACATCCATACTTGAAACATGTGACCACAACAGATGCTTTTGACAGATTAGAGGACAGACAGAAGGGCCAGGGACTACTAATGCAGATACATGATGCGTTCAAGTCCTCCTTGGAAGTTCGTATTTATGAGGTGGGAAGTTGTGTTTATGTCATCAAATGCGTTTGAAGTCGGTTGAATTGAAGTCACAGCAAGCATTTGCTTTTATGTTTTTAATTAATTTATGAAGCCACTGTAAACTTTATCGTTAGACATTATATTGTTATATTATAATGTTATTATAATTATCTCGTTTTGTTGTAAATAAAAACGTAATACCTATAATACATATAAATATTGTGGTATTCCGACGTTTCTCACTGACACTCCCCCAATTCGTAAAAATCGGTTTTCCAACTAGTATTTACAAGTTCAACTCATAAATACGATCATTTCGATATGAACTTGAATGCACAATTAATATTCTCAAATGAAAATGTATATATATATATATATATATATATATATATATATATATATATATATATATATATATAACTGCATGCACCTTGTTCATGTAAAAACGCAGTAATAGTAACGTTAGTCATGTAAAGTAAACATGATATCTTTTGAGAAAAAAATTAATTATACAGCTATAGGGGGTAGGGGGTTCACCTCACAGTAAGCAGATTAGTCCCTGTCTCATGCACATTATTACTTTTACAAAATCATTAGACGTAAAATAAGAACCCCAAAACATTTTAGACATAAACCGCTAATAATTCTTACACAATTAACTTAATATGCATAGCTCTGTATGGTTCAGGCAGTAAACAGTGTAGCTGCATTCAAATTGTCAATATATCACAGCAGTACTATATTAGACACAAAAGCTTTTTTTATAATGATCTGTGGATAAAGTACTGAGATAGATGAGGTTATTTTAGTGTTTTTGATCCTGTCAGCTTACCAGAGTTTCACCTTAGCGGATCAATCTCTCCCTCGATCCTCGCACCGATTGAAACACTTCTTGTATCATGATTAGATCTCAGGAAGGTGCAGCGTCGATTCTGAGAAGCATTTTGGTCGCAATCATATCAAAATGTAGATGTTGTTTATACGGCTAATTTAAAAAATAAAACCGTCTGTCAGATGCAACGGCTTGCGCAGAATCAGGCGCATCGCTCACGCACACGCAGGTGGGAGGGGCGGGCACGTCAGAGCACATCCGGGTCACGGACATTGACGCCATTTGGGTCAGATCATCGGTCAGATGGTCGCTGATTTTTTTTAATTTTTAACTTTCATATTAACTTTTTTTCAGTCATTCAATGTCTATCTTATATCTTTACACTATCAAACAAATGCATGAATAAGCACTTAACTTTTCCCAATTGTCTAGGATTAAAAGTCATAAAGTCTTAAAGTAATCCCATTGCATTACATTTTCATTCTTTTTTTATTTTATTTAATTTTTTTTACAGTCTATGATTAGAGTCAAATCAGTCGTGGAATGTGCAGCCAGACCTGTTATTAGTCTTCTATTATTAAACATTATCTACTATTTAGATGTAGCTACATTTATATATTCTGACTCATCTATATTCAGATTTACATTTAGGCCTATATATTCAGATTTCTAACTAGCTATATATTCAATTTACATTTTTATATTCAGAGTTATAACTATATATTCAGATTTGTATCTCTATATTTAGATTTACATTTATAAAGCCTATTTGTAGTGTATTGCGTTAACGCATTCAATTAATTTGTCCAGTTTAACTAGTTAAAATATTTAACGCAGAATTAATTTTCGGTCATAAGGGTAGCGTTATACGTTATATAATCACACTATTATTCATGCAACGCAGAATTAATTTTCGGTCATAAGGGTAGCGTTATACGTTATATAATCACACTATTATTCATGCAAATACAAAAAAAAAGAGAGAATGCACTGTCTGTGAATGTCCTGGCACACAAAAGACACACAGTTCTCTTTCACGCTTGAATGAACAATAACACAGAGAATTATGGCAAAATGACTGTTTTGTTGAGTATCCTCATAAGAGCATTCTTAAATGAGTTCAACAACTTCTTAAATGAACTTGACAAAATTAGATGTATTGAGTAAAGACGCGTATGATGTTTGGCAGAGCAGATCTCAAAGTGACAGCAGACTAATGAACCAGTTGCTGTGATGTCTGTCAGAACAAAGCTAACAGAGAAATTTGTAGATAAGCATTCATCTATATTTAATGTATTATTTATGCAGTGGAGACTGTTTGATAACTTTATTCAATTTCTGTACACATCTAAATATGACATTCGTAATATTGGGTTATGTAAAGATTGTTTTTAGTTCACGTAATTAAAAGTTGTTTTTTTTATTAATTAAAGGCTAATAAATGTTGACATTAATATTAATACCTTTAATTTTACTGTAATGTTTAATGTCTACTTAACCTCATTTTTTTAACAATTTCATAGACACATTAGCAGTATTGGTGATACTGCCTTTATTCATAAACATATGCCATTACGGCAGATATTTAAAAAAATACTGTCTTTAAGTTGTTTCTACATTCATTTGGAAAGTAACTGTGAAATTATTACAATATAAAACTATTAAAAACTCTGATCAACCAATCACATGGCAGTTGCTTCAGTGCATTAAGGGGTGTGGTCCTGGTCAAGACAATCTCCTGAACTCCAAACTGAATGTCAGAATGGGAAAGAAAGGTGATTTAAGCAGTTTTGTGCATGGCATTGTTGTTGGTGCCTGACAGGCTGGTCTGAGTTAGGCTTGGGCAGTAATATGGTATACCGCGAGATCTAAAAATAGCAACGGTAACAGTTTCAATACCGTCTTACCGTCATAAAAAAACACTTATATAGGAGACAAGACGAATTAAATATTCTATATAATTGTTTTAATGCCTAAAAAGGCATATGCGTGGTTGTCATGCCTCCATCAAATAGCCTACCTCCAAACTACGAGAGTCATACAGCGGACAATCTTGCTGCTGCACTCAGAGCTGCACTTCAGGAATGGCAACTTGACGAGAAAAAAACTTTCAGCCATAACCACTGACAACGCTGCCAACATTTATGGCACAATCAGGTCCCTGCATTGGCCGTGGCTTAACTGCTTCGGTCACAAATTAAACTTCGCTGACTGAAGGCAAAAAACCGAGCGCGCCCTCGGACTGTGCCGTAATATTGTCGGGGCCTTTTCACACAGCTGGCAACGTAACCATGAACTCCACAAGGAGCAAGTGGACTTAGGACTCCCAAAACATAGTCTCATAACGGTAAGCATAAAACGTGCTTCCTCAGGGGCAGGGGCTCAATTCTCAAATGTAAAAAAGGGGCATATGTATATGCTTTGCATCACATAAATTATATTTAAAGGCAGGCTATATTAAAATAGAAAACCATTTTTTAAATTAAACATTTTTCTGTATTTTTTATCAAATAAATGCAGGCTTGATGAGCATAAGGGACTTATTTAAAAAAAAAAATGCATGCAAATTTGACCAAATGGAATAAATACAGAATTATTCATTCATTCGTTTAGGCTATTCATTCGCTTATTTAGGCCAATTAATTAATTAATTCGTTTATGAATGCCTATTAATTCATTAATTTGTTTATTTAGGCCTATTCATTAATTTAATCGTGATTCAATGGTGGGGCGCATCCTTTCATAGCTGAAATAGCCTACTGTTTGGACAAAGTTACTCATGGAGACGAGGACATTTCTCTGGCGGAAAAATGCTGCCGGGCGTTTTCCTCAGATGTCGCGAGTAGCACGTAAGTAGCTACCTTTGCGTCTGTGCTACAAGCACACCATCGGAG
Source organism: Gobiocypris rarus (assembly GCA_023029165.1). Lineage (NCBI taxonomy): Eukaryota > Metazoa > Chordata > Actinopteri > Cypriniformes > Gobionidae > Gobiocypris > Gobiocypris rarus. The sequence goes on from CM040918.1 coordinate 18,684,015, forward strand.
CGGGTTTTCAGCACCGCAGGTAAAGTTGCCGGTCCACAACGTGCCCGGTAAAAAGCCGGACAAAGTAAACATGCTAGTTTTTCTAGCGAAAAATCTTGACTAGATTTGATGCCACTTGCCATTCGTTCCTATTCGCACTGTGTTTATTATTTAATTGATTCTGGTATTTTTATTTGGTTTTCGTTAAAAACAATATTGGAAAGAAGACTGGAAAGAAGTTTTTATTTAGGCCTATTGCTTTGCAATCATTTTTATTATATGGATGTTTATGTTAATTCAACTCTGGTTGACTGTTGTGGGTCTATTTGCACTTTTTTATAAGCTGCTCTTTATTATTAAAGGGTAACTAAACCCTTGTTCACAGACTAACTCCACCCACTGGCAATATTTGAAAAATGCTGGAAAAGTGGGCAGAGCCCAGCAGAGATTGATTATCAGCTGTCAGACTAGGCTACACGAAATAATCTATATAACTATGTATATATATATATATATATATATATATATATATATATATATATATATATATATATATATATATATATATATATATAATTTTTATCATCTTGGATGATACATTATATATTATGTACAAATTACATTATGTACAAATGTATCATCCAAGATGATTAAAAATATATATACTTTAGACCAGAGCCATTTTGTTACAAACTTTTATTGGTTTATAAAAATACTATTTCCGAACTCAAATATAAATTTTTTAACTGTTACAGAGTTAGGCCTATTGCAGAAATGACCCATGTCTAACAATAACTATTACAAGCAAGCATCATGTTACATAAAATCCATACCCAACATATTGTCATCAAAGACTATTTTGAGTGCATTTGTTGGCATCATATGTAGTTTGTGTGTGTGTTAGGGGATAAGTAGTATATCTATGTGCTTCTGTCAATTCAATATCTCGTAAATATCGGCTTAGTTTTAAATGAACCCTTGGATCAAAGGGTTTTTTCACCTCATTGAGCTGCCTTAGGTGGAAATGCGCTAATTTGAGCTCAAATATTCAAGGGGATATATGAGAGATATGAGACACCCCAAGCTACTGAAAGTTTTTGCCTGTAGAGTTTGTCTGTCAGTCAGTGCCTTCACTCTCCATACGGAAGGGTTACTGAATACCATACACAAGTTTTTTTCTCACTCTATCCAAAATGAGTTTTTGGTCAGAAAAAAAAGAAAAGAAAAAAAAAACAGCCCATGAAAAGTTTTGCCAGATCTGATGACCTGAATGTCCAAATTATGTCAAGGATTTATCACTAAGAAATACACAGACACAAAAACTAGTGGGGTCATATGGTTCGTCGGGTTCTTGACTTCTAACTAAAGTACAATAGGTGCTTTAAACTCAGTGAGATAATATTTTAGGTCCTGGGTTGGTGGGCAAATGGTGTTTAAAAGTATTTATGGACTTGAGGTTTGTTTGTTAGAGTGAGCAGATGCTGATTGTTCTGACCTATGACTAATAGATGGAAATGTTTGCTTTATGCAATGTATTGCAATTTGACTGTAATGTATTCGCGCTAAAGAGGTGAAGAGTTAACAACGTGTCGTTTCCGGTAATTTACAGATATGTCTGGCTGTCCTTTTTAGTTGATGGACATTTCCTTTACTGGTCTTGTTTGATTTCTCAATTTCCCCCCTTTTAATAGGATGTACCATTTTTTTTCTGCTATGTTGTATCAGAGATAAAAATTATTTGAGTCATACATAGGCTTTGAATTGATTTGTCCTTGTGGCATAGGACACACACACACACACACACACACAAATAACGCCCCGTCTCTGATATGTTAAGGGAACAGCTGCCTATTCATTCTCATTCCTGTCTCTAGGAGCTAAAATTACATAGCTGGTGCCTGTCAGACATAAAAACAATTGTCTCTGTCCTTTGTGCTTTCAGAAGCTGGATTGACCCCACAGGCAACACCTCAGGTAACACACAACTCTCTGTGTCAGCTACCACTTTCCTAGACATCTCTCAACACTGGATCAACAGAACAGAGATTTATTTAATTTAGTATTGTGAATGCAACTATACATCGTTGTTTATTTTTGGTATTTCTGATTTCACAGGTTTCACGATGGCAGACGAGTAAGTCCTTTTTATGCACTATTTTGTACTCTTTGAAAGCATGGACACACATCTTTGTATTTATTTAATATCATTATTATTGTATTCTCTTTTTCTCTTTGCGATCACCAACAAATGTAAAATCTGCAGCGATGTAAGTAGATTCTCTATTATATATGGAACTTTTCAGAATGAAATTATATGAACATAATTAGTTAAAACTTTTAAACCTTAATTAAATTATACAATAATTTTCTGATACGGACAATGTAATTTATACTACGTATTTTTACTTTGATTTTCTTTCATCAAAAGGCACCTGGTCCATTGGCCCCTCGGGGAGTACAAGCCAAGGTATTTACCAGCATACTCAATAGTATATTGTGATATATTCTGACATGCATTCATCTATACATTGTTGATTGTCAGAACATAATGCATAAAATTTGGGATTAAATTCACTTTAAACTCTTTATTTCCTCCATTTTTTTAGCCAAAATCTAAGATCTCTGCATCTCGGAAACTCTCCCTGAAGGTATGGTGTGTGTGTGTGCCCCAGGTAAAACCTATGTTATGGGGACAAATTGTCCCAACAAAGATGGCAATATCCAAAATACTTTGGACATTTGCATGTGTATTTTCTATACTTTGGGGACTAAGCAAATGTGCGTGTGGTAGATATAGTATGCTTTTTTACATCTACAGAATGTCTCTTTGTGTTCTGTTTTCTAAGATCCTTTTGCTCCAAAGAGCCATGGAGGAATTGGAACAGGAAACGCTCAATCGTGACGAGGAGAAGGTGAAATATCTGAGTGAGAAGCTTCCGCCTCTTCAAATAACCGGCCTCCAAATAGAGGAGTTGCAGGTTAGTGAAAGATAATCATTAACATATTCATCAACTAGTAAAACAGTGAGTTAAAATTATTTATATTTGATTTTTTTTACTTATATTTATAATTATATTATCACACTGACTGAAATTAAGTTTCTCATGAAGCTTAAATACAAGATAGTTCGGATTTATTTATTTATATTTTTTCAGTCACCTCACAATTTGCATATTTCCAACTGTGATATTAAGATGCGATGACTTGAATGATATAGTAATAAATAAGAATGAGTATTTTTGCACATATCCAGAAACTGTGTCGGCAACTTCATGCCAAAATCGACATAGTGGACGAGGAGAGATACGACTTTGAGGCCAAAGTCGTTAAAAACAACAAAGATGTGAGTATAAAGTAAAATGTACCTTTTCTAAACTCATGCTAAAAGTTTTTGTAATGAACAGTGTGTGTGTGTGTGTGTGTGTGTGTGTGTGTGTGTGTGTGTGTGTGTGTGTGTGTGTGTGTGTGTGTGTGTGTGTGTGTGTGTGTGTGTGTGTGTAAAAGATCCATGAGCTGAAGCTGAAGGTGCAAGATTTAGGAGGGAAGTTTAAGAAACCTGCCCTGAGGAAGGTGCGCGTGTCTGCGGATGAGATGATGAGAGCGCTGCTGGGCTCCAAACACAAGGGCTCCATGGATCTCAGAGCCAACCTCAAATCTGTGAAGAAAGAAGACATTAAACAAGAGAAGGTACACACATACAGAAAGTAGCATATTTTATAAAACTTTACATATACTGTAGAATATAATTTTGCATTACTACAGTACTAGGGCAAATATGCCGAAATGCTGCAGACGTTTTTCATTTTAATTGTCCTGGACAGGTTTTTAGAGATTTGCCTGAATAAAGGAATCCAGTTTTCAGTTTCTGGACATAACTGCACATTGCATTTCTGTTTTGTCAGGTTATGTCGACAGAGGTGGGCGATTGGCGTAAGAATGTTGAGGCCATGTCTGGTATGGAGGGCAGGAAGAAGATGTTTGATGCTGCTGGTGGAGGACAGTAATGGGAGTGTATATAAGAGTGTATAATTGTGTATATGTATGCGTGTGTGCATTTGTTATTAGTGACTGGTAAAGTCAAAGTGAAGAAAATCTGAAATTAGTCACCAATAATAAAAAAAAACAATAGTGCATTATACAAATCTCAAAAGAAAGTTTGTAACTATATATATAATGTTTCATATGAATTATATATAAAAAAATTGATTAAGCTAATTATGTGTGATTCATTATGACAACAGACTGTGATGATATTTTTAACACATGCTGGAGGGACAGAACTTCACGACCTTTTGTGACTGACAGTCACTTATATCCAGGCAGTGAGGTCAGGTCAAAATCACCACTGACAGATGACAATTGACTCATTCAGAATATTCACACTGTGTGACTAACTCTGTGTTTGTGCTCAAGGACAAGAGAAGTTAGTGTCTCCGGCAGTGATTTATTTAGTCAACACCTGTCCGAGACTGACAATAGAGCTGAGTTGTGATTATGTAATGTGGCCTGGTTTGGCAGGCATACTGTTTGAACAACAGTGTGGAAAGAATAGTTTATCACCTCAAAATAGCATGACTATGTCAGAGAACAGCACAGTTTCTCTTATTATTCTTATCATACACATGTGACAATGGAACACATTTTTCAGTGTCTATTTTAAAGGAGCCCTAAAAGGAAAAATGTATTTACCTTGGCATAGTTGAATAATAAGAGTTCAGTACATTGAACTAACATACCCTGAGCCTCGAACTCCATTGTTTCCTCCTTCATCTGTAAATCTTGTGCTTGAAAAAGACCACTGAAAAACGGGCGAATCCCAACATAACACTGACGGTGACAACCGTCAGGATCATTATTTATGCCTCTACATATTTGCATATAACCAGCCCACGTTCAAGGCCAGGCAGTATTAACGTGGACCGAATCCACAGAAGTTCTGCAGGTATTGTGAAGATGAGGACAATATATAGTCAAAATGGCAGATCGTGGATATAAATGTTATATTACAGGCTGTGCAGGGGATGTGACTTTTCATAGCCTTAATTCCCACAGAACAGAACTGTCAGCAGGCATGGTTGATGTTTATCCATAGCTAACTGGAAGCACCAAATTAATTCAAAGTTGTTAGTTTGCTGACTAGTGTCAATTTCGTTAACGAAAATATGACGAAAAATGTTAATTAACGACCTTTTTTTCCATAACTAAGACAAGATGACACAAACATCCTTAAACGATTATTGTGAACATGGAATATATTGTTGACGTAAAAAGACGAATCTAATTTTATTTAAAAAATAAAAACTTGAACAAAACGCACTCTTGATTTTGTGTGGGGTTGGTGGAGGGAGAGTTCAGTCATTTAAATCCCCAATCAGAGCTTTTCTGTTAAAAAAAACACATATACATACTATCCATAGACTGCAAAAAAAATATGGAAGTAAGTTAGTGTCCGTGACGCCAACCGTAGGTTTCTGAAGAGCAGTTCTGAAGTTGAAGCGTAAAGTAGGATTGAGCAGGCCGTTGCCATCTTGGCAGCGCGTCATCATGCTTCAGTCCCGGATAACAGAAAATGGGCAAAGAGGCGGGACGTGGGCGGAGCTGAGGTGACGTGATTACTAACAGAAAGCCGATAAATGGCTACCCACCTGTCACTCAAAGTGGCCACGCCCTTAATTATGCAGAACTTTAAGGCTTTATATAATGTAAACGAATGAGTTATAAAAACATTCACCCCCCTCACAGTTGTCATGAAAGGCAAAATTAGCAGTTTAGACCAAAACTGGAATTTGTACCAGACTGTAAACATGTTTTTTTTCTGCTGTAAAGTTGGGCATTTTAACATGGGGCTCAATGAGATTCTGCTCGGAATAAACGGCAGTTTAAGTCACTTCCATATTGGCTTCAAGAGAGTCTCAGAGACCGCGAGAGGTTACCGCTTGATACTATCCGGTGTTTTACTGAAACAATCTGGCAACCATGTGCATGCAAGCTCTCTCTCGCGCACGATGATCTGAATCAACCAATAAACAAGCTGCATTTTAGCATTTTAGCATAAAGTGTCATTCAGTCTGTCACAGCTCTCGAGCCGTTTGTGCTGTTTGCGCATGGTGTTCAATGAATAACTGCACTTGTTGTGTGAGCTGCTGAAATAAGACAATCAGAGCAGAGCTCAACATTAATATTCATCACCATTCCAAATAAGGCAAAAACAGACCATTTCATTCAAGGGACAATTTATAAGGTTGTAAACGGACCTGTAAAACCATATCTGGACAATTTTTGCCCTTAAATAAGCCACATACACTCTATATAGATATCAGAAAACAATTTAAAATATTGTTTCAACTCCTTCTAGGGCTCCTTGGCTTTAATAATTATTTTGTTATTCTTAGAGGTGATTACCATTACATTCACATTAGTGTTATTTGGTCATGTATTTTTTTTAATATTTTATTTTAAAAAATAAACAACACAAGGAAAAGCCAAAAACTTTTGAACATTTTTGCATTAAATTATTAATATGGCTAAACTCCGCAGAAAATGCTTTATTTGGGGTCAGCAAAAGCAGTAGTATTATAAAATATTATTATAATTTTAAATACTGTTTTCCATTTGAATATATTTTAAAATGTAATTTATTCCTGTAATGGCAAAACTGAATTTTCAACATCATTACACCAGTCTTAAAGGAGTAGTTCACTTTAAAAAATCCCCCATGATTTACTCACCCTCAAGCCATCCTAGGTGTATATGACTTTCTTCTTTCTGATGAACACAATCTGAGTTATATTAACAAATATCCTGATGCTCCCAAGCTTTATAATGACAGTGACAGGCAGAGTCGGACAATAACAAAGAACATTTACTTGGGTACTGTACTTAAGTACAATTTTTGAGTATCTGTAGAATATCTGCAGTATTTTTTCTGGAAACTTATGACCTACATTTGAAAGACAAATATTGTACTTTTTACTCCACAACATTTCTATCAATGTCCTTGAAGTGGAAAGTTAATTATTTTTAGCTGCTTTGAAAGTTTTTTTTATTTATAAGGATTTTTTAAGTCTTTAAAACATGCAGACAGCCTATCTGTAATTACTCTTGTAGGGTCAGGGTCTTGTAGTTTAATGATTTCCCAGCATTTTTTTAACACCAATCAGTTGATGAAAAAAAAAGAAGGCAGCAGTCCTATAGGTACAGTGTGTGCACCCATGACAATACTTTAAAAATATGTTTCAGTTTTCTGAAAATATAAAATATTCATTTAGTTTCAAGTGTTTGCTTTGTTGTCTAAAACAAACCATATCATATAGCCTTCATAAACTTGCCGTCCAAACCTGCAGAAGCATATTGAGGTCTAAACTTTTAATTTCTGGTGAAAGCTTGAAATGTAAATTGCCTGGGCTTTTAGAGCTAAAGTGTTAATTTTGTTGATGAACAATTTTTGTCCTAATTTTGTCTATGACATTTTTTATAAATAAAAACCTTTTTTTAATGACACACACTATTACAAAAATCTATTGACATTTTCGTCAAAGAATAAATATGAGACAAATGTTAGGGAGGATGATTTGGGAAGAGATAAAGTCAGAACTGATGTCCTGCGTGAGATGCGCATATTTGAATTGCGCATAAATGTGAATGTCTGGGAGAAAGAGAAGAGCAGACATGTGGATAAATCAGAAAAAGGCGACGACATGAAAGAGCTCAATTCAATCTGGATGCGCACACAGAAAGCTGCCTCTCAGACACCAGAGCAAAAGTACTGAATTTTGACATTTATAAAATCGTATTATATTTAGTCGACTAAAACTAAAACAATTCAGATGCCTAAAATTTAAAAACATTAAGTGATTTCTAAATTTACTTTGACTTGTATTTCATTGCAGACAATATGAACAAAAAAATATTTCATGTTTTGTCTGGTCAACTTCATGTCATTTGTAAATATGCATCCTTTCCTGTCATTCAGACCTGCAACACATTTAAAAAAAAGTTGGGACAGTAAAGCATTTAGCACTTTGTAATGTTGCCATTCCTTTTCACAACACTTAAAAGATGTTTAGGGACTGAAGACACCAAGTGATGAAGTGTTTCAGGTGTAATTTTTTCCCATTCTTCCTGCAAACAAGTCTTAAGGTGGGCAACAGTACGGGGTCTTTGTTGTCGCATTTTGCGCTTCAAGATGCGCCACACATTCTCTATTGGAGACAGGTCGGGACTGCAGGCAGGCCAGTCAAGTACCCGTACCCTCTTCCTCCGCAGCCAGGACTTTGTAATGTGTGCAGAATGTGGTTTTGCATTGTCTTGTTGAAATATGAATGGACGTCCCTGGATGTCTTCTTGAAAGCACCATATTATGCTCCAAAATCTCTATGTACTTTTCAGCATTAATGGTGCCTTCACAGAAGTGCAAGTTACCTTTGTCAAGGGCACTGACACAACCCCATACCATGACAGACCCTGGCTTTTGGACTTGTTGCTGGTAACAGTCTGGATGATCCTTTTCTTCTTTGGTCCGGAGCACACGGCGTCCATTCTTCCCAAAAAATACCTGAAATACTGATTCATCTGACCAAAGTACACGTTTCCACTGTGTGATGGTCCATCCCAGATGCCTCCGAGCCCAGAGAAGTCGACGGCGCTTCTGGACACTGTTAACATAGGGCTTCCTTTTGGCACAGTACAGTTTTAACTGGCATTTGTGGATGCAACTACGTATTGTGGTACTTGACACAGGTTTGCCAAAGTAGTCCTGAGCCTATGTGGTGATATCGCTTATAGATGAATGACGATTCTTGATGCAGTGCCGCCTGAGGGATCGGAGATCACGGTTGTTCAGCTTAGGCTTGCACCCTTGTCCTTTACGCACTGAAATTCCTCCAGATTCCTTGAATCTTTTAATTATGTTATGCACTGTTGAATGTGAAATATCCAAATCTCTTCCTATCTTTCTTTAAGGAAGATTGTTTTTAAACATTTCAATTTTCTCACATATTTGTTGGCAAACTGGCGATCCTCTGCCCATCTTTGCTCCTAAAGGATTAGACCTTTCTTGGATGCTGCTTTTCTAATCATAATTACAATCACCTGTTGACATCACCTGTTTCAAATCACATCATTATTTAACCATTTTACCTCATTACTAGCCCTAAATTGCTCCTGTCCCAACTTTTTTTGAAATGTGTTGCAGGTCTGAATGACAGGAAAGGATGGATATTTAAAAATGACATGAAGTTGACCAGACAAAACATGAAATATTTTTGTTCATATTGTCTGCAATGAAATACAAGTCAAAGTAAATTTACAAATCTAAAATAAAAACTAAATGGTATTATAGTCAAATGACTATGACTAATACTAAAACAAAATTTGCTGTGAAAATTAACACTGGTGTGAAGTATGGTCGATCAAATGATTTTTTATGGATTAACCCACCAAGTTGCCATAGACTTGTGGATACAGCGCTAACGCATATAGGTAAAGTTCGACAATGATGTTAGTTAGCTTGAAAAATACGTAGTTGGACTAATGTCAAATGAGGTTCCTTTCAGAAATATGTTTTTACATAATCTTGTCAAAAAACACAATGTAGAAACCTTTCTTAAGTATGATTTCGACTTTGATCAGAGCTTTATAACTTTTAAACTTTTAAGTACTTAAATGAGTTCAAGGTAGTTGTATGCTAGCATGTCAGATGGAGCATAACTGGCTTAAACCACCATGATAGCACAGCATGCATTTAAACAACAATGCAAAAATGATAATGTGTTTACTTTTGATACTTAAGTACTTTTAAAAGCAAGTTATTCTGTTCTTTTACTTGAGTAAAAAGCTATATTTACAACTTTCACTTGTAATGGAGTAATATTTGACCAGTAGTACTTTTACTTTAACTCAAGTAATGGAGTTGTGTACTTTGTCCACCTCTGGTGATGGGGTCCATTGAGTTTGAAGTGCATCCATTCATCATAAAAGTAATCCAAGTGGCTCTGTTGGGTTTAAAAAAAAATTTAAAGAAAGACTTCCATATTCAACTTATGCAGAAAGTGGAAACCATGAACAGTAAGTTCTAAACAACAGCACTTATTGGTAAATGGTAAATGGACTGCATTTATATAGCGCTTTTAACAGACCAATGGCCATCCAAAGCGCTTTACACATTGCCTCACATTCACCCGTTCACTCACTCATTCATACACCGACGGCGGTGTCAGCCATGCAAGGCGCCATCCAGCTCGTCGGGAGCAGCTGGGGTTAGGTGTCTTGCTCATGGACACCTCGACACTTGGTCAGGTGGAACCGGGGATCGAACCACCAACCTTCCGGTTTGCAGACAATCTACATGAACCACTGAGCCACTGCCGCCCATAATTATTCTGAATGTATATTTTCGTAACCATGTAAAAAATATTTACTGTCAAAAAATTTAAAATAAATCACAGGCTGTATCTTGCAGGGCTAATACTCTCACACTGAAATCAGACTACAAACCTCCTTTAAACACGTCAAAATTTAAACAATTGAGTTATGAGTGTGTCTGTCTTTGTAGGCGAAGTTTGCACTAGTGTTGTAAGCTTAGCTGTCTGTAGACGTGATATAGAACTCCAAAATAAATGCACAGGCGTGAGCCTTAACTAAATATACCCAACATATATAATTAAAAGGCATTTGCAGAATTTAAACATGCTCAGATGGAAGCCAGAGTCTCCTGTACTCGTTTGAACCCTTGACAAGCTCATACCAGCAGGTGGAGGGTATATATATATAACTGTCTAGATGCTCTGGAATTAGGTGTACGTTTACTATTCGACCATTCTTTATTTTTTGCTGGATTTTAAAGTCAGCAAGAAACGGAAGTTGCAATAGTCTTTTCATATACCCGAGACAGAAAAAAAATGGAGGGCAGGACTTGATTTTGTCCATGGTAACTGATTGGATTGATGAATGCTTGTGTCTTGAGTGACAGGTTGTCAATAAAGAGGTTTATCCAAGTAAGAAGTGACCATTTCACAAATTTTTCCAACTGTGAGTGGAAAATTGTACTTTAGCTTAATTTAAATGCATGTTAAGTTTTTCTTTTTTCCAAAACAAATGTACCTGCTTCCACTAAGAAATTGTGGTAGCCTACAAAGAAATGTTTTTCGAGGTCTTGGTCTAGTTATTTATTACAACAGTGATGCACATTTAGTTGCAAACAGCTATTTTTGGAGTCAGGCACAACAGACAGGATTACATAACAGAAGAATGATGAAACTAACGTTGTTATTATATATGACCATGTGCTGGACAGATATAATAAAAAATATCAGGAAGTTTATTTTGGCCATAATGAAATAGAGTACAACATGTTACAGTCAGACAGTAAAATAAGTATAGACTCACCAATTCAGATACAGTTTAGCTTTTTTTAGCTCCTTCCTATTGTGTTGTCAAATATCTCACCTTGGCAAAGCATTTGCAAAATGATTAAACATGTAAACCCGATGTCCCAGACGCCTGGACTAACATCTGAGTCAGGTCGGCTAATGGTGACACCTTCCGGTTTGGAATCTGCTGAAAAAGGAGAGATATTTCAGTCTCATGTACAATTCCTCATTAATGTGTTCAGAGAAGAAGATTCTATTTTTCTCTTCATCTTCACTGTTTTCCAATTCAAGATTATTTGGAAACACGGTCACAAGAGTCAGACGGTCATCTTGAGCATCCGCTCCAACAGATCTAACAGTTGCAGAAGAGGTCAGGCTGGTTTCTAGTGAACACCAAACCACCAAGTTTTGGCAGAGAAAGGTTTTTAATAAGGGTAAAGTGAAATTTGTTAAACTGCAGAAGCTGGAGGACACCCCAGAAAGAAGAACATTAAGTTCATTCATATGATTTTCAGAAAGCATAATTCATAGAAAGCATCATAGGTTCTTTGCCAGGTTTAAAGTGTTGGAGAAGCAAAGTCTGAGCTTGTGTTATTAAATTTTTATGGAAAGCCACCCGTGAGAAGAAAGCGTCAGAGTTCTCCCACTTGGAAATCATGGAGGGATCTGAAATGGTCATCGTAGGTGCATGTCCACTGTGAGAGACATAATCTAAAAAATTAAAAAATCCAGAAATCACAATATTTGATTTTTAAACTATTTATTTGTATGATACAGCTGCAAATAAAGTATTTAAACACCAGTCTAGCAGCTAGAAATCTGACCCTCAAAGACCTGTTAGTCTGCCTTTAAAATGTCCACCTCCACTCCATTTATTATCCTAAATTAGATAAACCTGTGTGAGGTTATTAGCTGCATAAAGACACCTGTCCACCCCATACAATCAGTAAGAATCCAACTTCTAACATGGCCAAGACCAAAGAGCTGTCCAAAGACACTAAAATTTGTACACCTCCACAAGGCTGGAAAGGGCTATGGGGAAGAAGCTTGGTGAAAAAGGTCCACTGTTGGAGCAATCATTAGAAAACGGAAGAAGCTAAACATGACTGTCAAGCTAAACATGACTGTCCCTCGGACTGGGGCTCCATGCAAGATCTCACCTCGTGGGGTCTCAATGATCCTAAGAAAGGCGAGAAATCAGCCCAGAACTACACGGGAGGAGCTGGTCAATGACCTGAAAAGAGCTGGGATCACCGTTTCCAAGGTTACTGTTGGTAATACACTAAGACGTCATGGTTTGAAATCATGCATGGCACGGAAGGTTCCCCTGCTTAAACCAGCACATGTCCAGGCCCGTCTTAAGTTTGCCAATGACCATTTGGATGATCCAGAGGAGTCATGGGAGAAAGTCATGTGGTCATAATTCCACTAAACGTGTTTGGAGGAAGAAGAATGATGAGTACCATCCCAAGAACACCATCCCTACTGTGAAGCATGGGGGTGGTAGCATCATGCTTTGGGGGTGTTTTTCTGCACATGGGACAGGGCAACTGCACTGTATTAAGGAGAGCATGACCGGGCCGTGTATTGTGAGATTTTGGGGAAAAACCTCCTTCCCTCAGTTAGAGCATTGAAGATGGGTCTAGGCTGGGTTTTCCAACATGATAATGACCCGAAGCACACAGCCAGGAATACAAAGGAGTGGCTCTGTAAGAAGCATATCAAGGTTCTGGCGTGGCCTAGCCAGTCTCCAGACCTAAACCCTATAGAGAATCTTTGGAGGGAGCTCAAACTCCGTGTTTCTCAACGACAGTCCAGAAACCTGACTGATCTAGAGAAGATCTGTGTGGAGGAGTGGGCCAAAATCCCTCCTGCAGTGTGTGCAAACCTGGTGAAAAACTACAGGAAATGTTTGACCTCTGTAATTGCAAACAAAGGCTACTGTACCAAATATTAACATTGATTTTCTCAGGTGTTGAAATACTTATTTGCAGCTGTATCATTCAAATAAATAGTTAAAAAATCATACACTGTGATTTCTTTTTTTTTTAGATTGTCTCTCACAGTGAACATACACCTACGATGAGTATTTCAGACCCCTCCATGATTTCTAAATGGGATAACTTGCAAAATAGCAGGGTGTTCAAATACTTATTTTCCTCACTGTATATTCAGGAGATTCTGAATATTATAGGGCAGACCTAAATCACCTTAATGTGGTTTAACAAATAAATTCTGAATGTTGAATCCACAAATCCTGCATTCCATCAAGAACTAGAAGCAAAACCAAGGTGAAAAGGCTGCAATACTTTCATCTGGAAAAACAAAGCAATGTTAATAGCTGTGAAGAATCTTCTTGGTTTTGTTTTAAAATATCAGGTAGTTACATTTTCTCCCCAAGCTTCTCTGCTGAATTAAGGAGCCCTTAGACCTAGAGGGACAAGGTGATGGGAAAAATATGAGATGGAGGAAATGTTTTTTTAATGCAGTTCTCTTGTAAAAGTTTTGCGTTCCCCAAGAAACTTGGTGTTCGATTGCCTGTTACCAAGAGAAACTTTATGTTCCCAAAAGCATGTTCATGATTGATTTTCATTCATCAGATATCAATGGCCTTGTCCCATATTTTGTCATTTCAAATGGTAAAAAGCATTAAAAAAACAACCTAAAAATGAATATTTTGTCATTATTCACTCACCTCCAAGTTGTTCCAATCTTATAACAAAAGGCACATACTGTATGAAACTGTGTTGAAGGTTCTTCATCCTCACTGAAATTTCATTGCCAATCACAAACATGACTCAACTTTTCATCTTCCAGAGAGAAAATGGATGACTGAACAACATTGATAAAGTTAGTCATAAATACAACACCTCAACAAAACAGAAACCTAAAAAAAACGAAACATTTTATTTTAAGGTTGTTGGTGATCTGCATAAACGAGTCATTTTTACTTGGCTTCCTTCAAGAAGATCCTTCATACAAAAAAAAAAATATGGAAAAAAGATTAATTATTAAATATTAAAAACAACACTGGCACTATTGACTGTCAGATCTACAATGCATTACAAATTACATCCATTTTTTGTTTTGTCTTTAAAAAAAATCAACCAAAAATAAAAGAAAACAAGCAAGGCAGTGACATTTAGAGCATGTATAACCATTGAAAAGAATCTCTGGAAAAAACAGCACCAAATCCCCACACAAAACAGAGTGTACAGTAGAAATTTCCATCAGATTTCCTCGATATGAAAGACAGCATAATGCACCAATAAGTGAGCATGTCTTACATCAGCTTTCAATGGTATTTCACTGTAATTTATCAGTACATACAAACTCAAACCAAACAAAAACCCATATAGTAAAAACTAAAAACCATATCACTATTTATTTGTGTTTGATAAATATAAGGATCTAATTTGTTTCAAGTAATACTGTACAGGGTTAAATCCGTCTAAATCAACATGAGCTGGGTTTAAAGGGATAGTTCACCCAAAACTGAAAATGTGATGTTTATTTGCTTTACCCACAGGGTATCAAAGATGTAGGTGTCTTTGTTTCTTTAGTAGAACAAAAATGAAGATTTTTAACTACAACTGTTGCAGTGTGCTAGTCGTATAATGCATGTCAATGGGGTATAATTCTATGAGAATAAAAAAAAAAAACATGCACAGACAACAAATTAAACTCAGCTGATTTCTTAGGACACGAAACAATCGGTTTGTGTGAGAAACCGAAACAATACCTCAAAGACAATGCGTTTGACATACACTTTGTCCGCGAGCGCTCATCACTTCTGCTGGGTGAGGTCAACGAGCCACAGGGTTTCATTTGAAGTTGTCTGTGCATGTTTTTTTCTCTCTCATAGAATTACACCCCATTGACATGCATTATAAGACTGCCACACTGCGACTGTTGGAGTTAAAAATCTTCATTTGTGTTCTACTGAAGAAACAAAGTCACCTACATCTTGGATGCCCTGGCGGTAAGCAGATAAACATCACATTTTCATTTTTGGGTGAACTATCCCTTTAATGGCTGGAATGTGTCATGAAAACTGCCTGCTTAGGTATTGAACTCAGGAAAATCCCTTTATTTTGTACAAAAAAAAAGGCATTTTCATCTTCAAAACACCTTGAATTTCATCATAAAATGGCCAATATCACAAAACATAGCCATTTCTTACCCCATACCTCCCTCACCTCAAAAATGACAATTTGCATAAAGAAAAGTTCTGCCTTCAATGAAGGTCCTGTGACAGTATGTTCAATGACAATTAAGCACACTTGAACTAAAAATTCTCATGAAAAGTCAAGTAAAATTTTAGTTTTCCTGTACTGTGTGAATTACATTTAAAACAGCATACATTTAAGGTAGCGCAACAAATACTAAAATGATGTATGCAGCCTTTCAATTTAATAAGATAATTTTTTTTTGCATTACAGTCATGAGATTTTGGGAGTAAAATATGCTTAATTTTCATGATATTACAGGGAAATAAAATTCTTTAAAAAAAAACAATGTATTATTTCTTTTGTATTTTGGGGGCGAAATATGGCGGTCGTGTTCTTGAAAGGCTTTATGTGATTGATCTGAAAATGGAACAGCATTTCTAACTTGAATGAATTCACTATTTAAAAACACGGCATTTGCCTCTGGGAATATTGCACATTTCTTTGGTTTTGGCTATATCTTTCAGTCCCTAAGAGGTCACACAACATAACTTAATAACAAGTGTGCAAAGTCAAAGCCTTTACCCAAGACACTCCTCTACCTGAATAAATACACATTTTCTCAGTATATACATCTCATTGAACGTCACATTTCTGTCTGTCAGAACAGAATACTTAGCCAGACGCAACTGATGGCCTATTATTGACCTGGAAGAGATGACAACACCAAAGTGATGCTGAAACCATCAATGACCTGGGAATGTTCCTTTAGCTCAGTTTACAGTCTTTTTTCCTTGACAGTGTAGTTGGCAGCAGAGAAACATTTCAACTCTGGAAATGATCCCATAGCAGCTGGAGATGTCGCATCTTCAAACAAACATCACAGACATTCTTTTCCTGAGTCTCTGTTTGTTTCCACTAATTGTCACCTCAAAATCACCTTCAATCAGATGCGATCTGGAACGCACATCTGGATTGTCCTGAGGTTCACCAAAAGTTTAAAGTGCCGTGGTAACAGAGACCGTTGACGCGGTTACGTGTTGCGCAGCATCTGGCGATTCCACATTCCACGCTTTGAGTGAAAGTGATGGAAGAAGTTCCTCAGGTAGAGACGTTCCACCTCCAGCCCTCCCTGAAGGATCCTTGAGACCACAGAAAACACAAGACACTTGCACTGATATTATATTTATGTCTGACACGATAAGCTGAATTATTTTCATGTTATAAGTAATACCACTAAATAGCCAATATTAATACTATAGGCAAGGCAAGATTATGTATATAGCACATTCCATACATGATGGTAATTCAAAATGCTTTATATAAAAAATAAAAATGTGCATAGAAATATTTTTACATTTGATACTATTTTAGTACACTTTTATACTCTATATATTTATATATATATTAGTGCGGTCAATCGATTAAAAAAAAAAAACGTATTAATCGCACATTTTTTTATGTAATTTTGAATCGCAATTAATAAAACCTAATAAAAAAAACTATAATTTTTTTATATTGTAATAACTTTAAATACATTCAACATTACAGTATAATCGAAAGTTATAATTTATGTTTATTTATTAACATTTATTAGGCTTTACATAATATAACTTTTAATTTAAGTGAACTTAAAACAACCTCACATAAACCCATTATAATAAATGCCACATTTACCTGTGCCCTTCATTATATCAGGGCTCAATTTTTTCTTTTGGCCCAGTCAGACCAGTTCAGATTTTTACTTGCCCTGTCAAAATGCACAAAATGTGATTGTTTTGACCAATGTAACCTTGTAAACAGTGCTTTAAGATTTTCAGATAGGTCTAACAGATAGGAAATATACAGAAATTAAATAAAGTTATCAAACAGTTCACAATCTTCACTGCATAAATTAAATGTAGATTAATCCTTATTAAAGCTACAAATGTTATTTAGTCTTTTGTTCTTTGATTTACAGTTATGACATTAATGAGTTTAATAGGCTGCTGGCACTTTAAGACCTGACGCACATCTCATTTTGTCTTTCCGTACATTTAAGACTTCATTTAACTCATTTAATACCGTGCTTGCAAGGATACTTGACAAAACTGGCATTTTGGCATAATTTTGTGTTTTTGTCCATGCAAACGCTGTCTGAAACGGCTTTCTGTGCACATGAGCATCACAGAGACAGGAGATTTACAGACAAGTGTGCCAGATACATTTTTAAATAACATGAAATACTTTTTATAAATTTTTATAAATATAAATTGTATATACCGTATATATATAATTTAAAGCCTAAAACTAAAAGCAATCACTTTAAATGTTGCACAACTGACTGGCTTCTCCAACTGACTCAAAATTAGCTAAAGATTTAGTTAAATATTTTGCTAAAAAATATTTAACTGTGTTATTAAAGGTGCACTATGTCACTTTTCTATCTGCTAGAGGTCACCTATTCAAAACAAAGGCATAGTTTGATGACGCCAAGTTTGAGCGCAGAATCTTGGGACATAAGGTCTTCACCTCACAGCTGGTGGAAAAGAATCGGGATAGGACTCGGGCAGAAATCATGTTCATAGATGCGGTTATTAACGTTACTGTAGTATGAAGCAGAGCAGGGGCGAGTGCTGAGGGAGCTGAGTAAGGCCGCTGGAGCGATTGTTACACAAAAACACGGCTCTCGAGCAGCGGGACTCTATTATGACGGGACAGTCGCCGGCGTCATTTCCACTTTCCCGGTTATGAGTATGAGGTAACACAGCTCTGTTTATCATATTAACATCATTTTCAACACACTCAAATGTATCTATGACATTACTCTGCGTTCGCTCAGCGGCTGCTATGACACTTGTTGAACACTGCAGTGAGAGTAAAGCGTTTCTGCCATATAAAAATAAAAACAGAAACCGAAGGTAACGCAGATAAGATGCAATTGACAGGCGAATCCCTCACATGTCCCCGTTCCTTGGTTAAATAGCAATTTTCTCACGATTTACAAATAGTTGGAAACATTTGGGATATTGTAAGAACTCCACTAAACAAAATATATAACACTGGCCTGGTGGTATTTGGATATTTTACTGAAAATTTTTTACATAGTGCACCTTTAATTTATAAATGTTTTTAACTTTGAGAGTTAGATGATGGTAATCTAAATGTAAAAATTGTTTAAATGAGGATTCACAATTGAATAACGATACTAATAACTTGAAAAATCTCAAATAAATCAACCGATAACAGATATATGGTACTAATATACCACGGTAAGGTAAGTTTATTTATAAAGCACATTTCATACACAATGGCAATTCAAAGTGCTTTACACAAAAAAAGATTAAAAAAAATAAATAATAAAAACCTGAGTCAACCCTATCTGGAGTGGAAGAAAATGGAGAGTCAGGTTCGCAATGTTACTATTTATATTTGTCAGGTAACTGTGCATTTAAACAGTACCCTTGCAGACAAATCTTCCTGGACTAACCACCAGGGCTATACAGATCTATCCATCAGAGCAGATCTAAACGATCTTCCCCGCGCCAGAGGGAGTTCTGTTTAAAATATTTGTCTGGTAACTGTGTGCTTATACATTACCCTGTATACCATGCATGCATTTCTATTTAAAAAAAACATAAAAATCAGCCAGGCATCTGCAGTCCGATCTGCTTTTTGACTATGGTTTTGTATTAGTGTGATATTAATCTATTGTCTCACGACTGACCTGTCCAGTAGTTCCCAGTCCTCTCCGCCCCAGCGATCAGTGAATTCTTTGGTGTTCATGCCCCCAATAGAGTCCAGGTCTGATTTATAAATGCCCAGAAGTCCAAAGCCATTGACCTCCCAGTAACCTGCACATTAAACACACGCACTGTGTATTTGGTATTCAGCGGATCTGCTGTGAATTTAAACATCTACATTACTGTTCAAAAGATTGGCGTCTTTTGGAAAAAAAAAAAGCAACAGTACAGTATATAAATGTTACAAAAGATTCAAATAAATGCTGTTCTTTTGAATTTTCCATTCATCTTTCAATAAGTTACTACAAAACTATTAAGCAGCACAACTGTTTTTAACATTGATAATAATAATAAATGTTTCTTGAACAGCAAATCAGCATATTTAAATGATTTCTGAAGGATCATGTGACACTGAAGACTGGAGTAATGATGCTGAAAATTCAGCTTTGCCTTCACAGGAATAAATAAAACTTACAAAAATAAAATAACTGTTATTGTGTATTGTGAAAATTACAATATTCCCGTTTTTAAATGTTAAATGCACATGAATGCAGCCTTGTTGACTTCAAATATATTAAAGACCCCTATTTGTTAATGTACAGTATACATCTCTCCTCTCCGATGTATTTGACAGTGTTATTAGGTCATCTCATAAAGACTGTACCATCAGGTTCCAGAGGTGTAGCCCCACAGTTCAGTCTCATGACTATAGGAGCAAAGGCCATGTGTCTCTCCACGCAGTGTTTTCTCACAGTGTCGATGAAGCCAGGAGGAAAATGGATGTGCAGATCACAAAGAAACACAATGCTGTGATCATCCTGGCAAAGAGACAGACCTTAATAGAGTGACATCCATCAGCTTGCCTTAGCAACAGATCAGTCTTTCATGGCATGTTTTGAAGACAAGTTCAAGAAATTCAAGCATATTTTGTGCACGTGTGGTGCTTGTGAGTGATTGTGTGTCTTTAACTTACAGTAATGAGGTCAATTCCTGCCTGCAGTCCTGCTGATCTCTCAAATTTTCCACTCAGCCTGAGGTACTGATACCTGAAGTAGAGGACACAATAGAAAAGTAGTCTAAGTGAGGTTTCATTTTACAAGGTATATAGTACATGAATCATTAAAACAGTGTCTTTAAGGGGATAGGTGACCCAAAAATGAACATTTTCTCATCACTAACTTACCCTCAAGTTGTTCCAAACCTGTATGAGTTTCTTTCTTCTGTTGAACACAAAAGAATATATTTTAAAGAATTTTGTTAACCAGACAGCTGATGGTCAATGACTTCCATTGTAGGACAAAAAAATACTCTGGCAGTCAATGGATGCCGTCAACTGTCTGGTAACCAATTTTTTTTTAAATAACTTCTTTTGTGTTCAACAGAAGAAAGAAAGTCATACAGGTTTGGAACAACTTGAGGGTGAGTATGTTCATTTTTGGGTGAACTATCCCTTTAACACCGTTTTAGAAGAACCATGAAAAATAATAATAAATAATAATATGGTAGTTAGTTACAGAAGCATGAGATGACAAAGTAACATATGATCAAGGGATCAAACTCACAAAGTTCAGGGGATCACTCTACTAAGCATGTATTTTTAATCAGGCAAATGTACCTGGGTAAATAAGAGTTTAGTAGTGCTTTTTCTATGTTCATATCAGTGCTTTCATAGTCAGTAATGATGACGTTGAAGTTCTGATCTCCAGTGGTGCGGTATAGTTCCTCCATGTCAGAAATAAACTGCTGTACCCAATGGGCCTGGTTCTTCACTGCAGACACACAGACACAGACAGTGTCTTGTTAAGATATTTCATGCAACAAACATTAAACATGCACAGAACCCAGCCAACACCCAACACCCAGCATCCCCTCAAAATGATGATCGGTTTACGGTAAAAAATGTTGAAGTGAGTTTTTTAACATATAAATATATAATAAAACAATAAATAAATACACTATTGTTCAAAAGTTTCGGTATCATTCACTTGTCCGAGACTTTTTTTTTTGTGTGTGTTGTAAATATAATTTATTCTGAAGCAATATTCTCAACAGTGTTCAATCAGCTTTGACATATTTAAATCTGCATATTTGTGATAGGGCATTTTTTCCATAATATTATTAAATATAGGCTGTGCTTAAGCTTTCATTTTATATTCTTAAATTTGATCAATAAATTAAATTAGAATAAGACACTATAAGGCTGTTACCAATCAAATTCAATAATTTACACGGAAAAATTACAATTCATAATAATGTTATGAGATTGTTTTAAATATTGTTTAATATACAAATAAGAAATGTTGGAAAGAGTGTTTAAACATGAAACTAAACCGCCAGTAGGTGGCGGCAGGTGACTTAATGAGTGATTTCTCCTCGAGAGGCAGCTCAAGCGTCAACAGCGCAACCTGTTACTGTCAGTTACTGGTTTCGCCACTTACACTAAATGAATGCTGAATCATTCTTGCATTTTGGTGAGTCAATCAGGCTACTTGTCCGGTTGAGCAAGTAAAGTTCACTTTCACTTGCCCCTTCAAAAAATCCACTTGTCCCGGACAAGCGTTAATGTCGAGCCCTGACATATATGTATTTGTTTGGATTGTGCCAGTAACAGACCAGCACAACCCATCTTTCTTAGTAAGAAAGTCTAAAATTTCTCTATATGAGAGAGTTTTACCTGGGATGATGAAGTGGACAGTAGCAGTCGGGTTCCAGGAGAAGCTATATGGATTGCAAAGCTTAAGTTCTGCATCCTGAACCTTTTGTTTATTATGAGAACCCCAATCTTCAGTTCTTTTCACAAAGATGTACTGAACCAGGCGCAGGTGGTTTCCTGAAGCCTCTAGCAGGTCCAGTTCCAGTAGATATCGACTGCCCCGATTATAATCAGGCTTCTTTTCAATGTTCACAATACGATCTAGAGAGAACTGCCTACAAACACACACACACACACCAAATTATAATCAAAATGTTTATAACGACATATTATACTCATATACCGTACTCATTTTGTTACTGTGCAGAGATTTTCTATATGTATGCAATATATAGGACCAGAGCATACTGTGTGACAAACTGTATTTCAAAATGCAATGCGCTTGACTTGATCTTCCAATTCTCATTATGGCAAATTAACCAGAAATAATATGAACTAATATTTTTGATGTTTTGTTTGAGCAGAATGCCAAAAGATTACAAACATACTGTATAGTGCATACAATTTAAAAATGCTAAACAATTAAATAATAGAAAAAAATAATATAAAGTATATCGTACAGTTAAAAAGTTTGGCTTCGGTAATTCATTTGTAATGTTTTTGGAAGAAGTCTCTTATGCTCACCAAAGCTACATTTATTTGATCAAAAATACAGCAACACTGCAATATTGAGAAATTGTATTATAATTTAAAACAATTTAATACATTAAATTCTTTGATGAATAGAAAGTTCAGAAGAACAGCATTTATTTGAAATAGAACTCTTTCGTAAAATTATATATGTATTTACCGACACTTTTGATCAATTGAATGTGTCCTTTGTGAACAACAGTATTAATGTTTTTCAAAAAACAAACACAAAATACTTACTGAGCCCAAACTTTTTAACGGTAGTGTATAATGTGCAGTATATACTAAGCATGTTAAATGTTCCCTGTTAATGCAGGTTTCACATAATATTTTTAATAAAATGGCAGGCAGTATACTGTATAAAATGTGTGGTAAGTAATATGCCAACAATATTCCATTCCAAACACAGCACAGACAGTCCTATTTTGCATATTGTATTAATGGTATATTTGATTCAAAATAATTCTAACAGTCAGCCTACCTTGGATATTTCTTGTTTAGTTTCTTCATGAAAGCCTCGACTACAGACAGTGCTTCTGATTCGTCGAGCAGCAGGTTTCCAGACACATTACACTTCAGATCGATCCAATCAGAGCGCATGGAATACAGATCTAGGGGTTTAGCTTGGAATGTCTGAGTCCACTTGACTTCCACGTCAAACACAGCGCTATTGATGAGGTCGTAGTCTTCTTCTTCAGAGAAACCTTGATCCACCCAAGCGTCTCCATCTCGTCCATCGTCAATCTCTTCTATATGTATTGCATTATCCTGCTTCTCATTTCTCTTTCCGGCATCATTTACCCGATCCCAGTGGTTGTTTTGTTCTTTTGAGGACGGAAGAGCGAGGACCCATGTCTTATGCTCATTGGCCTGGTTAAATGATGCATTTTGTTGTGGATCTTGGGTGATTTGGAGACGATGTGCCACATTTTTTATGACATTGTTGTCATCTACTACAGCCTTTTCAGGGTTGTTCTGTAAAACATGCACAGCTTTTTCTGCTTTACGTTTTGGGTGTTTGGGCCTCATCGTTGCTTCTGCTTTGACTTCATCCCCATCCAAAGATGATCGTTCATCTGTACTGTTCTTCTTCTTTACTTCTACCTCATCTAATGAGTTCTTGGGTGCCTTGTCCACATGTTCTCCCAGAAAGACATTCCGATTACCCATCCGATTCACAAGGTCATGACGTTCATTCTGGATCTCATCAAATATGGCAGGGTTTGTCACTGGTCTTTTCTTCAGCTCATTGACTTCTTGTATGTTCTCCATGGGAATATCTCTGTCTCTGACTGCAACAGGTTTTGGATTTACATCAATACTATTGCCATGTTGGGCTTTAAGTGGGTGGAGCTCAACTCCACCATCCTGACGGAGCGATTGGCCCATTTGATGTTTCACCTCTGACCTCCAGCGGTCTTCTATCTGAGCTGGTCCTTGATTCTGTTGATCTGGTATCTTCTCCACAACGTTATTCTGAATCACAGTGTCTTTTTCTTTCCCTGGTCATGGGTCTTTACCTCAGCAGGTGCGTTTTGGAGGTAGTGTTGATCCTTCAGGTGTTGTTGAGAGCGTCTCTTTTTCTTCTTTATTCTAGGTTGGAGCTGTGGTTCCTCTGGGTGGTTATGTGGTTCTTCAGGTGGTTTTAGGATTTCCTTAGCTTGGTTGTCTTGGTCCATCTCTATTTTGCCATCTTCCCTCTTTCTTATGATTCCGCCATTTTTCTGGATAGAGAACAGTTTGCGGTGCATCTGCATTGAGTAATCATAATATTCGCCGTAATCTCGGAGATCTTTGTTCCTCTCCATACCTTCCACTTGCTGCTTCTCATCATTTCTAGCACCTACAGAAAGATGAAGACAAGCAAGAGGTGTCTTGAAATGGGAAATAAATAAACACTTTTACCATCCTTTATGTTCTGAACCATTATGCTGATTGCATATTTTAACACAAGAGTTAAAGACAACAACAATAAACAAAACTGGCCCTATTTTAATAAATGTACCTGATTTTATTACACATAATTCATCATAATACGTTATTATTAATGAGATAAAGATGTTTGTTTTAATAAAATAAATCCTGCTCATTTACTGCTAAATATTCTTGTCACATTAAGTAAATTAAATGAATTGTGAATGTTGTTTTAATGATGTCTTTAAATGTAAAGACACTGCATGCTTGCTTTACCTTTGAATTTGATGAACTCTCCATTTCCAGGCAGATCAAGTTGAATGTAGTTTGAAAAGCCATATCTAAAAAATTATAATTATGATTTGAGATCATAATCACAAGGTGCACCAAAGAGTTCTAGATTAGTGGGTGTACACACAGCCAGTCAAAAGTTTGAGGTCAGTACGTTTCTTACTTTAAATAAATTAATATTTTAATCATGTTAAAAAAGATTTCTATTTAAAATAAATGCTGTTCAAATAAATCAACGTATTAGAATAATTTCTGAAGGATCATGTGTCACTGAAGACTGGAGTTATGATCATCACAAGACTAAATTACGTAATAATATTTCACAATATTACTTTTTACTATATTTTTATCTAATAAATCTAGCCTTGGTGAGCATAAACATATGAATGGTAGTGTATTTGTGTGTGTCTACCTGTCTAGGTAGTATGAATTTGCACGGTAGAAACATTTGTTACTGCTCTCCATGTGTGTGAGCCGTGTGTAGTCATTAGGATACACATATGTCAGGTGCACCTGCATCAGATTAGATACAGATTAGAACAAAATTCATTGATTTACAAACAGAATGCAATGAAAAAAATGCTTTGTCTTAGTGTTCTATTTGTTTAAGCACTTACAAACTGCAAGCCCTGGTAGCGCATTAGAGGATATCCCTTTATGATGTAGCTGGGGTTATAGATACAGTCAGGTAAAACTCCCTTCAAACGCATCCTGTCCAGTAATGGAACTACACATACAAATACACACACACACAAACAAGAAAGACAAGAATTAACACTATTATTATTATTATTATTAATAACATTCAGAGTTACATACTTTATTGTATTAATTCTACAAACTGAAGCCTCTGATGCAGTGGTTCAACCAGGAGGCTTCAGCAAACATCCAAGGGGGCAGCAGGTGACTTTTAAATGAATAAATGTTTTATTTATATAATCTCTTAACTTCTAAATTAAAATGCTAAACTCAATAACTACTGTTTCTACTGAAGGACATGCAGTTCTTAAAACATTTGGAATCACAAAATGGATTGTAAGATTCTCAGTTTCCATTAACAGTGGAGTAAAAAAAAAGCTTTGTCCCAAAGCTTTGTCCCGTGTCCCAGAAGACATGATCAGTGTCACGCATTTAAATTATGTCTGCATTATTTTTTTATTTTTTCCCTTAAGTTATAATACCACAATAAAAAATATAATACAAAAAAAAGGGAAAATAACCAACCAACACATTCGTAGACAGGGATTTTTCTACTGACGATGACTGCATGGATGAAGTAAAGGAGCCATGTGGACCTCATGAAAAGTAATTTAATATAGCTACAACATTATATTATAAAATGTAATTTTTACGTATACTAGCCTGTTACTCGAACCTGGGCAAATTGAGTGCTAGTCACAATTAACAAAGCTCACTGGAGATTTAAGACGTTATTATACAAACTTGATGGCAAATAGGTTTTGCAATTAATGTAAATCAATATTTACATAGTATAATAGTAAATTTAACATACACCCTAATTAACAGAGCCCGCCTCAAGTCAAGAAGGTTGAGAAATACTGCCTGTGGGATTGTCTCTTTTGCCACAAGGTGGCACTGAATTCATGTTCTGAATATCATATATTTTAGACATAAAAAAAGTCTCTTTTTTTTTTACATCTGACTGAGTGCCTGAGACCTGCCTTTTTTCGTGTAATTGGATTTTTCTCTACCCTAAGAGCACCTTTACGGACTATTTAACTCTACCTGAGCGCCGGGTTGAACCTTTTGCATATCATATATTTTAGTTTTTAGAAGTGCTTGTACACATGCATCTTTAAGATCTGTAATACAATTCAATACATTACAAAATTTAAAGAACAAGCAAGCAACTAGAAACAAGAATAAAATATGTGTGATGAATCATAATCGTAATAAAAAGTGCAGAGGACAATTTTATTTATTATAGTATAATAGAACTTTCATAAATCAGCCACTTAATTTGAAAATTCTGTTAATATTCACTCACTCATATGTTTTAAACCTGTATACCAGGGGTGTCCAAACTCCTGGAGGGCCACTGTCCTGCGGGGTTTAGCTCCACCTTACACATCTGCTTGGAAGTTTCTAGAATGCCTAGTTAGTAATGCTGCCTTCACATGCTATTGGAAATGTCCTACTTTCCACGTCTGAAGTCGTGATTATGAGCTCATCGCATTTAAATTTTGACTTGAGAGGGCGTTCACAATGTTCACATTGTTATTTTTGGACATTGACAGACATGGCCAACACAAACTATCAATTTATGGAAAGAGTTGCGTAAATATTATCCTTACCCTCATGTCGTTCTAAACCCGTAAGACCTTTGTTCATCTTCGGAACATGAATGATATTGACACTATTTTAATGATGTCATTCCTACCTTTCTGGGCCTTGAAAGTGGTAATTAAATTGCTGTCTATGGAGGGGTCAGAAAGCTCTCGGATTTTATCAAAATTATCTTAATTTGTGTTCCAAAGATAAATTAAGGTCTTTCAGCTTTGCAACAACATAAGGGTGAGTAATTAATGTAATTAGGTAATTAATTAACTAACCCTTTAAGTTAAGTTTAGTGTTTAATGGCTCATAATGTTTGTATTGTTAGTGTATTATGTTTGTTTTGACTATGAAAATTGTGTCGAGTGAGTGTCAGTATGTGTCTGAATCTCTCACCCTGATGAAACAAGTCTCGTGGATCTGCCCTCAGCATGTCTACTCCATGGGGCGGAGTCTGAGATGACCTCTGGGGTGGAGTCACATGACTGGCAGCGGTCTGAGGAATGTGATTGACATCTCCTGCCTCCAGAGTGGACTCATCTGCGCGCGCAGAGACAGACACACACACACACACACACACACACACACACACACACACACACACACACACACACACACACACACACACACACACACACACACACACACACACACACACACACACACACACACACACACACACACACACACACACACACACACACACACACACACACACACACACACAGCGGAGCTGCTTTACTGTGTAAACTTTGACACAAAAATTTGGTCATCAGTATGGAAAGCATACTACACATTCTTTTTAGTATGCAGTATGTACACTGTTCAGAAAGCTAAAAAGTTAGACAACTTGAGTAAAAATGCAAAATTTCCATAAACATTTTTTAGAACAGTATGCAGTGTGTAATGATAAACGTGTCAAACAGAACGATACACAATGTATGCCATTTGAAATAAATATACTACTTAAAACATACTGTTTTTTACAATGTATACTTCCATTCTAAACAAAGTCAGCATCATCCTACAAAATCTAGAGGAAGAAATGTAAACATACACACGAGATACAGTGTTATTCTTGTATTATAAACAATTAATTAAAGTAGCTTTTATTTGTACATTTTGCTAATATATAATTAGTATTAGTAAGTTACTATCTTTTTTTTTATAATTAGCTAAATTTAGTAGCCAATTTTTTTTATCTGATATTTATATTTGATTTGATTTCAGCTTTATTTCAATCGAAATGTAATAGTTTTCGCTAACATTAAAAACAGTGATGCAGTGACAGACACATATTGACAAACTAGCAATCTGAAGTACATCAAAACACAGTTTTATCTAAATCTACATAAGCATACATTGGCATAGAAATAAACGCAAAGGGCAGCTGAAGCAGTAAGATGACAACACACACACAGTATGTGCAGTGGAGGCTACCCCTTCATTAGCTCTATTTCAGGGCGTGTGTGTGTGGACAGGAGCAGCTATTTCAGGCATCCTAACACTACCCTGACATTTCTGCAACCACAGCCCAAAATAACACACACTCACTCACTCACTGGTATAGAGGGAGATAAACTTGGATTCGATGATAGAAAATCTGTGTCCTGTCTGTTTGAGCTGCCACTGTAAGTAAATACAGGCAGTGTCATGACAGTGTACAACAGTCAATCACATAGCAATACCCTTCAGTAAACACACTCACCGCAACCTCCACGTGGTCCGTTCCTTGATCGTTTTGTTTATGAATGAGCTCAAAGAAATATTTATTGCTCTTCTGAAGACTGTAAAACATAATAACAAAATTTGTAAGAACTATGTATTTGAAGACTTTTAAAGCTTCTCAAGAGTTTAAAATGTAATATGAAATGTATCATATTTTATTAATAATATAGAATAATTAATTAATAGAAACATCACACTTCTTTCTTTTTAAAGCTCTTATTCAGCAAGGATACATTAAATCGATCAAGTGTCAATAAAGACATTTATAATGTTACAAAAGAGTTCTATTTCAAATAAATGCTGCTCTTTTAAACTTTCTATTCATCAAGGAAGCCTGAAAATATGTGTCCGTTTTCAAAAAAATAAAAAATTATAATCTTCAACATTGATAATTATAATACATGTTTCTTGAGCATCAAATCAGCATTTTAGAATGATTTCTGAAGGATCATGTGACACTGAAGACTGGATCAATTGCGTGTTTGTTTAATGTCCATACACATTAGCTGGATCAGCATAGTTTTGAATCACAGCAGATTAACATATTTTTGTTTGATTTGAAGTATCTAACTGACATGTAATCTTGACCAACAGCTGCTGAGATTTCAGACACACACACACACACACACAATACAAATCATGATTTAACAGACTAATGACTTCCCGCTTTGTGTCATGACCAGAATTAGAATACATATGCTGAGTCTAAAAATAGTTCTTCACCATTGAGGTATGTATGTGTGGTCATAGCATTGAGAGAGGTGTGAGAGCATTTCCCTGAAGCATTATGAAACACAAACGCCGCATTCACTTACGGAATTAAATCTGATATCTGGCTGGCGTATTTCCCATATTCCCCAGGGGCTGTCCATTCTCTGCCTGTCTAAAAAAAATGAAGGAACCACACAAAATTAAGCGCATGCATTCCATGCACCTGCGCAAAAGTAATCGTGAAGTCGACACTTGTCTCACAAACCTTTCCAACGTAAGCACGGAGCTTCAGATTGTTGGGATTCTCATCGTTGCTGAGCCAGAACTCACTGTTATCATCAGACGCCACTGCAAACAGAAAGTCACCTGTCGAACACAGAGAAGGATTAACAGTGGGACAACAAAGGGACAATCTGAATGTGTGTGCTTATGAGAGAGATATGTATACCATCAGTATAAGGATGTATGTAGCCAAATATCCTGAGTCCATAATTGGTCCAACTGGGCGACACAGCAAGTTTCTTCACAGTTGAACGAATCTACAGAGATTAAAAAAAAACAGTGTTATCATATGCAACATGCAATGCATACAAATGTAATATTGCAAGAAAAGTATGTTCCTATCAGTGTTGTTATTGTTAAGTAACTCATTTTGTAAGCTGAAATAAAATAAGTATTAGATAAGAAACAAACTGAAAAAAATTAAAATGTTGCTTGGCAACTAACTAAAAATTAAATTAAATCTAAAATTAATAAAACTAAAAAACGACAATATTCTATTCAAAATATTAATACATAATAGTATACAAATAACACTAAAATAACAATGTTATGACATGTATAGTTTATATAGTAGAGTATTTAATAATAAATACAGCTATTCATTACTGTTTTCAATTCATTTACAGTCGTGCTCAAAATATGATTAAATATGGCTGTAGAAAAATAAATCTGCATTGTTTTTCCTTTTGATCTTATATTAAAAAATTCACAAAAATCTAACCTTTCATTGAAGTAAAAGAATTGAAAATGGGGGGCAAATCACATTATGAAATAAATGCTTTTCTCCAAAACACGTTGGCCAAACCTCCTTTTCCCAAGATAAAAGCTCTGAGTCTTCTCCTCTAATGCCTGATGAGTTTGGAGAAACCTGACAAGAGATCAGACACCATTCCTCCATACAGAATCTCTCCAAATCCTTCAGATTCCCAGCTCCATGTTGGTGCTTCTTCTCTTCAATTCAGCCCACTCATTTTCTATAGGGTTCAGGTCAGGGGACTGGGATGGCCATGCCAGAAGCTTCATTTTGTGTTCAGTGACACATTTGTGTGTTGATTTTAATGTTTGTTTTTGATCGTTGTCCTGATAGAAGAGCCAACCACGGCCCATTATAAGATTTCTAGCAGATGCCGTCAGGTTTAGATTTTTTATCTGTTGGTATTTGATAGAATCTATGATACCATGTGTCTGAACAAGATGTCCAGGACCTCCAGCAAAAAAATAGGCCCTCAACGTTAAAGATCCAGCTGTATTTTTAGCCGTGGGCATGGGGTACTTTTTATCCCTGTTTGCACAAAACCTTTCTGGTAGATTTGCTGCCAAAAAGTTATTTTTACAGTTAATCTGACCACAGAACCAGGTCCCATCTAAAGTTCCAGTTGTGTCTGACCACTGAATATGGTGGAGTTTATTTCTGGAGGAGTGAGGAGGATTTTTCTTGAATCCCTCCCAAACAACATGTGGTGATGTAAGGGTTTGTTTGAATTTTTTTTAGGCTTTCTGACCCCAAGACTTAACTAATCTCTGTGATTCTCCAACTATGATCCTTGGAGAGTCTTTGTCCACTCAAACTCTCCTCCTCGCTGTGCATTAGGACAATATAGACACGCGTCCTCTTCCAGTCAGATTCATAACATCTTTAGTTGATTGGATCTTCTTAATTATTTCCCTGATGGTGGAAATGGGGGTTTTCAATGCTTTAGCTATTTTCCTACAGCCACTTTCTATTTTGTGAAGCTCAACAATCTTTTTCTGCACATCAGAACTATATTCTGTGGTTTTACTCATTGTGATGAAAGATTAAGGGAATTTGGCCTTTGTGCTTCCTTATATTTATACTTCTGTGAAACAAGACGTCATAGCTGGACAATTTCATGTTCCTCGTCACCCTGGTGTGCTTAAAATTTAAATATTAATTAACTTCAGAGATATTTTACTCATAACATTTTTAAGGGGTGCCAACAATTGTGGCCAATGTGTTTTGGAGAAAAGCATTTATTACAATGTGATTTGCCCCCTTTTTACTTCAATGAAAGGTTAGATTTTTGTGAATTTTTTTTTATAAAAGATCAAAAGGATAAACAATGCAGATTTATTTCTTACAGCCATATTAGATCATTTTTATCAGGGGTGCCAACAATTTTGAGCACGACTGTATATAACCTAGGACTATTTAGTGTAAATGTATCTGATCAAAATGATGAAAATCACCCCAAAAGCATAAAAACAGATTCCTTTTCCAATTAAATTGCAGTCTTAAATCAGATTTTTAAAAGTTGAGGCCAGTTGCAGTATGTGGTTCACCAATAACAGTAGATTATCCAGCAGGAGATACGGCCATTTAGATCAGTGGTTTGTGGTATTCATAATTTAGGAGATCATAGAAAGCCTTTTATTGCTCCTCCTGCACAGGAGATGATGTCATCAATATTTCTGGTGTTTTTTTCAAGAAGAGAAAGACTGAAAGTTTTAAATGGGTTATTTGCTAAAAAAAACATTTAGGAAGACACTTGTATATCGATTCCCTCAGATTAAAACCCACTGAAACATCACCTGATCCTTCAGAAATGCTCAAGAAATATTGTTTCATTCACTAACTACGTGTACGCATGGATTTGTGCGTTAAATCTGTGTATAAACATTTTCGCGAACAAACTTATTTTATCTAACAAATTTCATTCTAAATTTACCAAAAATTGTAAGAACTAAAACCACAGGTAAAAAAAAGAAGAAAATAATACTTTGGATGGTCCTATAAACGTTTTAAGATGAAATTGTACACATACATATTTAATCTTACATTTATTTTCCTCTGCATCTTTTTGCATATATACAACTGGGTAATCAGAGGTGTGCAATCTGGGTCTGCATTAAAGTTGTTTTTTGTGGAAATTGTGATGATAATTCAGGATTCTTTGATTAATAAGGAGAACAGTATTTATTTGAAACAGAAATCAGTATGGATGTCTTTTTTGAACGATTTAATTCATCCTTGCTGAATAAAAAAAAAAAAAAGGGAAAATCTCACTGATCTTAAACGTTTGAATGGCAGTGTGTATTTGACAGACATATAACCTACATGAGGATAGAGTGGATAATGTAGATTCTTCCGTAGTTGAGCTATAGATGTGCCACACCAATCCTCAAAAACGTGAAGATTAGCCTGTCCTTTATACTGCAGAAAGCACACGCGCGCACACACACACACACACACACACACACACACACACACACACACACACACACACACACACACACACACACACACACACACACACACACACACACACACACACACACACAGACACACACACACACACACACACACACACACACACACACACACACACACACTAAATGAACAGATCTTTAATAGAAGATTCAGGTTAAATATTACAAGATCATTTTATCCATCTGACTGTAAAAACAAGGAAAAACCAAGTTCACATTAATACATGGAAGTCTATGGGGCAAGACAATGCACTGGAATTAACATTAAAATACTGTTTCAAAAGTAGAGCTACAAGACCTAAATATCAAACATAGCATGAGCCGGGTCATGGTTGTGATAAAACGCCACCCACACTGTGCAATTGAACTCAAGTCAACTGTGTAAAGTTGCACAATACGATATCATAAGTGTAATATTTACTGTATATTCACTCACCTAGAAAAAATGTTCTACTTCTAAAAGGATAAGATATTATTTGATCTTTATAGCTCAAATAATACACATTTTTGCAAATAAGAAGAATTAAAGGGATAGTTGACCCAACAATTCAAATTGTCATCATTTACTTACCCTCATGCTGTTCCAAACCTGTATGAGCTTCTCTCTTCTGTTGAACACAAAAGATATTAGAGATAAAAGAGATTAATAGATATTTTAAAGAATTTTAAAGACAGTTGATGGTAACCATTGACTTCCATAGTTTTTATCCTACTATGGAAGTCAATGGCTACCGTAGTAGTCAACTGTCTGATTATCAACATTCTTTAAAATATCTTCTTTTGTGTTCAACCATGTTTCACACGGGTTTAGAACAACTTGAGGGTGAGTAAATGATGATTTCATTTTTGGGTGAGCTATCCCTTTAATAAAAATACAAGCTGCTCATTTCTCCTGTTAAAGCTTAAATTACTTTGAAGCAGAAATATTATTTTAATCACTAAGTAACATACAGAATAAACAAAAATGCACAGCTCATGTATCATGTTTAAAATAGTGCAGTGACACCAGAGACACATGCTAAATTTAACAAGACAGCAAAAGTCTTGCCAAAGACACACAGAAAGAGCCATGGGCAACATGGAGGGAAATGTTCTTGTGGTTTAGTAGCATCATCCTTACAGCGTATTTACATCAATAGATAATACATACATACAGATTTCAGTAAGAGAAATATTACAAACTATTACACTAACAAAGTACCAAATATACCATGGTATTAAGGTTTTTTGGATGTGTACCATGGCAATACCATGTATCACTGACCGTTAAACCATATTTTTGGACACCATGGTAACACCATGCCTGTGTATTTCTGTCATTGTGGCCTTATCTTTACCTCCATCCTCCATGTCTGTTGAGTGTTTTTTGATGTCCAGATGTCTTTATCATGATTACCATCAGAGATACGATCTTCTTGAGCCTGTGAAACACACACAGACACACACACACACTTTTTGTTCTATCATCTGCATTTCAGATTTAATTTCATTTATAAACTGCACAACTAGACAACATTTTAGCACCATAGATGTGGTGAAGTATGTCAATTTTCCTTATGCATGAAATAACAGGATGACCCATTACATTTGCCAAAATGTGCGGTTGCAAGCAGAGGATGCTGCAAGGAATATTGTATCCCACAATGCACTGTACTCAACAAATGGCTGCAGAGAGTCATGTTTTTACACAAAACTGAATAAAAAAAATGGAAAATCATTATTTCCAAGAGTATAACTGGACTCTAGGCGAATGAAACAGGCAACATGATGGAGTGAAACTGAGCTTTTACCACACGTCGAGCAGCAACTTTTGCCCCGGCGACGCTGCGGACGGTTACGTCTGAAAGAGAAACAGAGTAAATATTTAGTCAAGTAGCTAATTAATTAATCAAACCTGACTGACCAGGTGTGTGTTTGAGCCATAACAGTGACATTAGATTGCCATTGATGGTTTGGGATTTCTCCAGATAGACTGAAACGGATTACATGTACACATGAATCTTTAACAGGGAGGAAAAAGCATTAACTTACACACTGTCACTCAATCTCTCTCCTACACACACTTTCAATTTGACCCCAAAATAAATTTGATCAAAAATAGGAATTCTACACTATAGGCAATCACACAGAGTTTAAACTGGTAATATGCTGAGCTGTTTATACAATTTAACACTGCTTTCAGACTAGGGGTGTAGCAATAGATCAATATAGATCGATGCATCGATGCCAAGTGTTAAAAATGGATACATGGATACCTTAAGGCTATTTATATATTTAAGACGGGTGTATAATATATTTAACACTCTTCACATTTTCACACAATGTCAGTATATGTATTATCGCCAACGCGTTAATTTTCGTTTAAATGAACTTTCAGAGCTGGTGAAAGGCGCTCGGCCAGTGCTTAACAAAAGTTTATCATTTGCTTGTGTTTAAAGCCTTGCAGACAGCAACGCGCACTCATCTCAAACAGCGCACAAATAGGCCACTGAATTGAGATGTATGGTTTTGCATACAAGGAGAATAGAGCACTATAAATCGTTCTTCAGACTGAAATGTAAAACTGTGAAAAGAAATAAACCGCTAAAAATAAAGAAATAAACTTCTCAATAAACCGATTTACACAACCATGGAGTCGACTAGCTTCGGGAACACATCAAATCTGTTCCACCCGATAGAATATTCTAAAGGTGATGATACACAGAGCAACTTTTTGAGCAATGTTGCCTGGAGATGTTGCTTGGGCACTTTTCCCATTGAAAATGGGCAACAAATTTCTATCTGGATACTTTAGATCAGTCATGGGCTCCGCGTCTCATCGGTTTGCTCATTGACGGCAACATTGCCTAGCAACATTGTTCAAAAAGTTGCTCAGTGTATCATCACCTTTAGAATCAGAAGATGAAGATTCTGTTTTCAGCAAATCTGAGTACTTTTCATATTCTTTATCCTGGCTGAAGAACTTTATGCTATAGTTTAAAGTTAAAGCTATCAATATTAATATGTTTATTTGATGGTGATTTCACATTTCTTGTTTGTATAAAGGCTAAATACAAATAAAAAGGTGAACATTCATTTATTTGCATTGTTTTTATTTCTAAAATATTATATAGTTTTATAGGAGGTGGTTTCATAGACTAAATACATTTTTCATAAGTTTGCAGGTACAGACATCCGTTGTGGCCGTTTCTTGGCAGTCTTTCTGAGGCTTTTATATAGTTCATATCAATATCGGAATCATAACGTATTGACCGAAGTTAAAGGGTTATTTCACCCAAAAATGAGAATTCTGTCATTAATTACTCACCATCATGTCGTTCGACACCCATAAGAACTTTGTTCATCTTCGGAACACAAATTAAGATATTTGTGTTGAAATCCGATGGCTCAGAAACGCCTCCATTGACAGTAATGTAATTTCCTCTCTCTAGACCCATAAAAGGCACTAAAGACGTCGTTACAAACTCCATCTCACTACAGTGATTCTACAATCATTTTGTGAAGCGACGAGAAAATTTCGTTTTTTAGTGCACAAGAACCAAAGACTTATATAGAGATGGCTGATTTCAAAACACTGTTTCCTGAAGCTTCGGAGCATTATGAATCAGCGTTCAGATTGCCAAAGTCGCATGATTTTAGCAGTTTGGCGGTTTGACACGTGATCCGAATCATGAATCAATACACTGATTCATAACGCTCCGCCAATCACTATATTAGTTGTCATTTTGTTTTTTTAGCGCACAAAAACTATTCTCGTCGCTTTATAAAATTATTGTAGAACCACTGTAGTGAGATGGACTTTGTCTTTAGTGCCTTTTATGGGTCTTGAGAGACGAAATGACATTGTTGCCAATAGAGGCCTTTCTGAGCCATCGGATTTCAACAAAAATATCTTAATTTGTGTTTTGAACATAAACAAAGGTCTTACAGATGTCGAACGACATGAGGGTAAGTAATTAATGACCCTTTAAGAAATATATCATGATAAAAAAATGTTGGCCATATCGTCCAGCTATACCCTAACAGGTCCTTCTAAAAAAAATTAGCATATTGTGATAAAAGTTCATTATTTTCCATAATGTAATGATAAAAATTAAACTTTCATATATTTTAGATTCATTGCACACCAACTGAAATATTTCAGGTCTTTTATTGATTTAATACTGATGATTTTGGCATACAGCTCATGAAAACCCAAAAATCTAAAAAATGAAAAGGTTCTCAAAACGAGCTATTAACCTAATCATCTGAATCAACTAATTAACTCTAAACACCTGCAAAAGATTCCTGAGGCTTTTAAAAACTCCCAGCCTGGTTCATTACTCAAAACCGCAATCATGGGTAAGACTGCAGACCTGACTGCTGTCCAAAAGGCCATCATTGACACCCTCAAGCGAGAGGGTAAGACACAGAAAAAAAATTCCGAACGAATAGGCGGTTCCCAGAGTGCTGTATCAAGGCACCTCAGTGGGAAGTCTGTGGGAAGAAAAAAGTGTGGCAAAAAACGCTGCACGAGAAGAGGTGACCGGACCCTGAGGAAGATTGTGGAGAAGGACCGATTCCAGACCTTGGGGGACCTGCGGAAGCAGTGGACTGAGTCTGGCGTAGAAACATCCAGAGCCACCGTGTGCAGGAAAAGGGCTACAGGTGCCGCATTCCCCAGGTCAAGCCTGACCTGGGCTACAGAGAAGCAGCACTGTTGCTCAGTGGTCCAAAGTACTTTTTTCGGATGAAAGCAAATTTTGCATGTCATTCGGAAATCAAGGTGCCAGAGTCTGGAGGAAGACTGGGGAGAAGGAAATGCCAAAATGCCTGAAGTCCAGTGTCAAGTACCCACAGTCAGTGATGGTCTGGGGTGCCATGTCAGCTGCTGGTGTTGGTCCACTGTGTTTTATCAATGGCAGGGTCAATGCAGCTAGCTATCAGGAGATTTTGGAGCACTTCATGCTTCCATCTGCTGAAAAGCTTTATGGAGATGATTTCGTTTTTCAGCACGACCTGGCACCTGCTCACACTGCCAAAACCACTGGTAAATGGTTTACTGACCATGGTATTACTGTGCTCAATTGGCCTGCCAACTCTCCTGACCTGAACCCCATAGAGAATCTGTGGGATATTGTGAAGAGAAAGTTGAGAGACGCAAGACCCAACACTCTGGATGAGCCGCTATCGAAGCATCCTGGGCCTCCATAACACCTCAGCAGTGCCACAGGCTGATTGCCTCCATGCCACGCCGCATTGAAGCAGTCATTTCTGCAAAAGGATTCCCGACCAAGTATTGAGTGCATAACTGAACATAATTATTTGAAGGTTGACTTTTTTTGTATTAAAAACACTTTTCTTTTATTGGTCGGATGAAATATGCTAATTTTTTGAGGTTTTCATGAGCTGTATGCCAAAATCATCAGTATTAAAACAATAAAAGACCTGAAATATTTCAGTTGGAGTGCAATGAATCTAACATATATGAAAGTTTCATTTTTATCATTACATTATGGAAAATAATGAACTTTTATCACAATATGCTAATTCTTTGAGAAGGACCTGTATATCAGAATTGCATATTGAGATGTATAATTGAGATTTTAAGAATGAAAAAACATTATCTATGAATCAGCTTGAAATTGTATGCACATTGTCCCACAAAGTCACATTACAGTAGGTGAGCAAAAACAAAAGCAAGTTTCTAGGTTTGAAGAATGAATTCCATGTCAAAAATCCTTCGATCAACTACTACCTTTTGGCTAACAAACATCCTACTATGTTGCAAGCTGGTCAAATAGACAGTTAAAAAAGCATGGACACAATACATAAAAACCCTGTAAAGTTTATTTACACATAAGCTATCTGCAAATATTTACAGCATATGTCTATAGCTAACGTAAAGAAAATGCATACACTCCCTGCAAAAAGGCAGAGAGAGAGAGAGAGTGTGTGTGTGTGTGTGTGTGTGTGTGTGTGTGTGTGTGTGTGTGTGTGTGTGCAGAAAAGTGCAAGTGTGCTTAACCTTGCACATTGATGCTATAGCAACAAGGAACACAGGAAATGACGCCTCGCCTTACAGAAGGAAGGGTCACCTGACCCCTAACACACTGTGGGGAGGGCCGGGCCAAGCAGGCTATTATGGTCTGTGTCTTCAGGTGTATTTGCACTCTGGGCAGTGTGTGAACTTTCCTTAGTGTGTGAGTGAGAACAAATGAGTTTAAAGAAGAGACCCTGAGGATCTCATGTGCATGTTCAAAGTGTGCGAGCGACCAAAATGTCCTTCTTTGTCTTTCTCCACCATCCAAATCCTTTCATTCACTGTTCACCCTAAAAGTCACTGGTTGCCCCCGGAGGAATGTTGAGTTTGTTTAAACGAGAGAGAGAAAGAGAAAGATGTTGAGACATGCATTAGTCTCGTTCCATTTCTGCTCCATGCACCTGCTCTTTGATGATTCCCCACAAAAAGAAAAAGAAAGAAAACATGATCTAAAAGTCCAGGGATGGGACTACTGGTGCAAAAATAATCAAAGGTCAAGGGTCAGTCACAAGGGTGCGTCACTTCACAACGACTTACAATGTCACCCCATTGTGTTTAAACTGACACACACATAAAATTTAGGGTAGGCCACATGGATGACTAACTACAGCCCTTCAAAGGGAGAGCTGAACACAGTAGCTGATTGTCAACAATCAAAACAAAATTATGTTGTCACGGTGTGGGGCGGTCTTCCACGTTAACAGACCCCATTTTGCATGCTGTTTTCCATGGCATTCTTTGTAACTTGCCGTGCGGCTTCACTTCCAAAGATACACGACTTTGAGCCGTTTTTGGCCGAGCAGGTAAGTTACGTATCGGCAACCAGTTTGCACTTGTCTAAATTAATTGCTTACATTTAGGGTGCTTTCACACTTGGTTCAATTGCCTGGACCGAAAACGAGCTCGATTGCTCCACCTCCTCCTGCCCCCACTGGACTGTGTTCATATTATATTATTTGGGTCTGAGCAGCAGCTGTTTACCCCGTCACTTGGTAACGACGGCGAGCGAGAAGGTGGCAAATCAGTCACGCTCGCAGGAAAATGAGTGAAACTCACATGAACACACATTTTTATCAAATCATACGTCATTAAAGTCCCTGTAAAGGCAATTCTGAGATTTGTTTCTAAACACATTAGAAATGTTAGAAATCTACTGTTGAAACACATTACAAAGACTGTGAACTATGTAGTACTGAATTCAGAAGTTAGACCGTTAAGAAGTTTTTCACCATTGCTGTGTTCCGGATTTTTTGGGCGGGGTTAAAACGGTGGCTCGATGACGCACTGGAGCCGCTGAACACATGGCCCCTCCCCCATAACTAGAGCACATTCGCAATTTCGCATCAGTTCACCCGCTAGATTTCGAGTTACTGTCAGCACCGTTAGTTACTACAGCCTACAACTTACAAAACAGCCTACAAAAAAAAAAAAGACGATCTCAAGAAGAGGTGGATTAATTTTGTGATGAGCTACCTTGATGGAGTGCTGACGATCACCACCAACACCTGCCTCTGCAGTGTCTTTACACCGGATAGTTTTACAAACTTTCATCGGCAACAACTGGGATTCAGTGATAATCCGCTACAGAATGGGGCCGAACCAACTATCTCCCGCCCCGACCTTCATCCTCCCATCCCAACGACATCTGGTGCCGTCGTGACTCGTGAGCTGAACGTTACGTGAGTGTTCTTGTTGTTGTCTTGTGTGTTTACTGCCGCTTTCCCGCGAGTGGGTGTGGTTTCGGCGCCAATCAACGGACACGCCCCCAGCATTTGAGAGCAGAGAATGCTGCTTATTTTTTCAAGATTTCGATAAGATATTTTATGTACTTAGCGGATTTTTTTATGTTTCAAATTTGGCTAGTTGGTTAATAACACATTTATCTGTGGTGTGAGAAACTCAGAATACATGTTTAATTTTGACTTTACATGGACTTTAATAGCGATTCACTTCCGCAATTTAGTACGACTGCGTTCACATCAGTAGCGAACCGTACCAGAGTTCACATGAATGAACCCTTGGCCACCTTTGGACTGGGGTATAGAATAGGGTGCGCTCCCGAGTCCCAATGCCAGAAGTAATAATCTCAGTGTTTACTGGGATTCTTTGTTTTTTTTGTGGCATGATTGGTGAAGTGTAATGGTCAAAAACAATCATCAGGTCACGTGTGTACCTTACTTCTCACGGTTTAGGGGACAATTACTCCAAATTGCCCCATCCACGTTTTTAAGGAATAATTTACTAAACAATAAAAAAAAATGCTGTCATCATTTATTCACCCTCATGTTATTCAAAACCTTTTTGTTTATTACATTTATTTATACTTGTCTATACAAAGAAAACCAATGAGATGCAGTGTTCTTTGGACCCTGCTGACTTGGTGTTCTGCAGAAGAAAGAAATTCATATAGGATGGGAGTGATGACGAAAACGGTGACAGAATGTAAATTTTTTGGTGTGAATGTTTGGCAACTATATTTGATTTTCAGCCAAAAACCATATCTGCATGACTGATTTCAAATGTTATCTTCAATAGCAAAACTATATAAACAGCTTTGATACAATCAATAATAAACAATTTTGTGTGTTTGTGTAGGATATATTGTGTAAAATGTTTGCATTTCATTTCAGGAAATCGATATCGCATTTAACTGCTCTCTGATATCATCTATTGAAAAAAGAAAAAAAACATAAATGTGTTGACATTTTGTAGTGATAACTCATAATTGCATTGCCAAAGGTAGGCACTAAGCAGTACAAAACAATAGAAAACACATTAAGCTGTTGTTTAGTCACCGACAGCCAATCATTAACCAAGCAACACTCATTAATTATTCTCATTAATTACTAGCCTCATTATAATTCTTGCACTTCTTTGTCACAAAAACATGGCTTCGGAGAAAAAAACTTAATGTATTAAAAGTTTATTTAATAGACTGATGTGGTGATATTTGACAAAGTTGTGTGCATTCTTGTTCTTGTGTGTTGCACATGTCCAGTTAATAACAGTACGAAGTTAACCATCATGCAAAATATATGCAGGTTCACAGAGGAATGGCATGCATGAGAATGCATGAGCAATGGACACATAAGAGAAGATCAATGTCATGTCATGAAACCAAAATTATGCCAGTGTGCCTGCAGGGAGTGTAAGCAGAGCACTGCACACACGCTTCCCTGCTGTCAGACTACCGATACTAGTAAAATGAGGAATTGCACCATTTTAAAAAGCAGGGTATCACGATACCTTTCTATAACCGGTTTAACATGCAACACTAGTGGTGCGTTCAAGTCATGTCTGAAAGATCGTATTTATGAGTTTAACGCACATGAACACCACCACAAAGTCGTAAATACGAGTGGGAAGCACTAGATTTTCTTTAAGCCACAATCTTTATGAATTGGGGCATGTCAGTGAGAAACGCAGCCCAACATGTAAATACGAACTTCCCAGGAGGATTTAAACGCAACATAATGCCAAGAGCAGGGCAATCATTCACCTCAGGATTTCTTTTGGAAATACAGGAGGAACAATGAACTCCACCCAATCAAAATTTACATGAGTCCAAACAAAGCTCAACTGTGGGTTATAACTTGATTTTGTGCAGGTCAGCGTGAGTTTACTAATCAAATGTAATTTAAGATGCACATTAGCAGGTTGGTGTGACTGGTGCTGCTCCTCTGGTCTGACTCTGACCTCAAACAAGATGACAAACCCCTTCTGCAGGTCAGAGCTCACCTGACATATCTCAGGTTTCCTCAATCACATAAGCTTCTCTTTGTACAGACTTTGTAAAATGGGACCAATGATTAAACGGTATTAAAATTGCTATAAGGAAGGTGCCTGAGTCAGATGGAAAGCAGAGGAGACACTGTGAGTCACTATGGGAATAGGAAAGAAACAGCCTGATGTACTTGTGTTTGCATGTACAGTGAACATATCCTTGATCTTTTTATCACAATGTATTCAGCCATTGTGTTATATTCAATGCGCTCTACTGTTTGCATGTCATGTTGTACTGTATTGAGCTTAATAATAATGGAAGCAATTCACCATGACAGACTCTTCTTAAACTCCAAACTTTAACTCCAGCTCAAACTCCTGATACAACAGAAGAGAATATCCAAAATACTGGAATGTAATTAATTTGTTGAATGCACTGCAGTTAAAAACATTATTACTGTGGAATAAAATGGGTAAAAAAATGAAATGCAATTAAACTATGTATGCAGAAAGGAATGCAATTATAAACTGGTCAAAATCTACTAAGAAAACAGAAACAGAAGGTCATTAGAAACTGGAAACCCATTAGAAATTGGACACAATTACCATATTGAGTGTTATCTAATTAGAATTAGTTAATGTATTTGGCCTAATATCATGATAATAAATTAACTAATGTTAATACAACAATGTATTACTATATGTAGTTGGATTTTACATCATGCTGTAAAAGTGTCATTTATAGTTAGTCCAAAGAAATGTTAATGACCTAAAGCATTAAACCATTTTAACGAATTTATCCTTAATTATAATAATCAGCTAATAATTAATTAAACCATAAAAATGCTTAATGAAAGTTAAAAAATCTAAATAAAACGTTTAAAAAGATATAATAATATTTTATTTGTTTACGTTACCTGCATGTCATGTGACCATTAACCGACATCAGACAACTTGATACGCTGAAAAAATGTAGTTTATTGTCTCTTAACGATACCTAATTAACTATGGTTAGTGAATTGACCCTTATTGTAAACAATTTGACTTTAATATTTTAACATTGCCATAATGAATGTGTAAAGTAATGAGGCATTAATGGACAGGGCATCAGATGTCACTCACCAGTACTGCTCGTGGCCATGAACTCCAGATAAGCCGCCAGTAACGCGACCATCAGCACCGCCCCGAACACAAAATATCTGACGTTGCGCTTGAATTTCCGCACCGGGAGAAAGTTGAGCATCATCTTTACGTCCTTCGGGCTCCGTGTGGATTACAGAAGTTGAAAACCGCTGGAAGGATCATCGATACGCGCGTTCCCGGTTTCAAACCCGGCGGAAAAGCTCTCGACACAATCGTTCACATTTCCTTCACTGCGATTCAGCGTCTGCAAGTGTCTCTCAAACACTCAGTGCTCGCACAGGTTGAGGAGGCCACGCCCTCTGCGTGACGTCGCTGCTCCTTTGAACAGGTAGGTTACGCTACA
This sequence comes from Gobiocypris rarus, assembly GCA_023029165.1. Lineage (NCBI taxonomy): Eukaryota > Metazoa > Chordata > Actinopteri > Cypriniformes > Gobionidae > Gobiocypris > Gobiocypris rarus. The sequence goes on from CM040918.1 coordinate 18,728,277, forward strand.
ACAGGGGGATTTGTTGTAGTCTATATTTGTAATGTATTTTATACTATATGTTGGAAATGACTATTGTCATGTTCATTGTATGTGACTGGCATTTCATTAAAAAACAACACAAAAACATTATAACAGGGGAAAAATTCAACTAGGCCTATATTGAGCAATATTTCCAAGCTCTTTCCTGTGCAGCATTCTTAATATATTTTAAGATATATTGATTAGGATATATTTAGTCGAGATGTAATATTTTATTATTATTTTTCGTTATTCTTATTTATTTAGCCTATTTGTGTATGTCTTTCAGTTTGTGTCTTTGTTTATTTATTAGAATTGTCATTTTTCATTCCTAGTTAACATGTACTAAATTATTAATATTTCACCCAAAAAATTAAAATTATATCAACATTTAGCCTAATTGACCTAATTTTGTTCCAAACCCATATGATTTTCTTTCTTCTGTTGAACACAAAATAAGTTATTTTGAAGAATATGTTAATAATAGTTCCATATAGGGAAAAAATACTATGAAAGTCTGTTTGGTTACCAACAATCTTTAAAATATCAGCTTTTTGTGTGCTTTTTGTGTGAACTATCCCTTAAAGTCTGCATTTGTTGTTATTTGCATCCCTTAGAAATATACACACACATATCCAAGGAATAACTACACTCACCTAAAGGATTATTAGGAACACCTGTTCAATTTCTCATTAATGAAATTATCTAATCAACCAATCACATGGCAGTTGCTTCAATGCATTTAGGGTGTGGTCCTGGTCAAGACAATCTCCTGAACTCCAAACTGAATGTCAGAATGGGAAAGAAAGGTGATTTAAGCAATTTTGAGCGTGGCATTGTTGTTGGTGCCAGACGGGCTGGTCTGAGTATTTCACAATCTGCTCAGTTACTGGGATTTTCACACGCAACCATTTCTAGGGTTTACAAAGAATGGTGTGAAAAGGGAAAAACATCCAGTATGCGGCAGTCCTGTAGGCGAAAATGCCTTGTTGATGCTAAAGGTCAGAGGAGAATGGGCCGACTGATTCAAGCTGATAGAAGAGCAACTTTGACTGAAATAACCAGTTGTTACAACCGAGGTCAGCAGAAAAGCATTTGTGAAGCCACAACACACACAACCTTGAGGCGGATGGGCTACAACAGCAGAAGACCCCACCGGGTACCACTCATCTCCACTACAAATAGGAAAAAGAGGCTACAATTTGCACGAGCTCACCAAAATTGGACAGTTGAAGACTGGAAAAATGTTGCCTGGTCTGATGAGTCTCGATTTCTGTTGAGACATTCAGATGGTAGAGTCAGAATTTGGCGTAAACAGAATTAGAACATGGATCCATCATGCCTTGTTAACAGTGTGCAGGCTGGTGGTGGTGGTGTAATGGTGTGGGGGGTGTTTTTTTGTCACACTTTCAGCCCCTTTGTGCCAATTGGGCATCGTTTAAATGCCACGGCCTACCTGAGCATTGTTTCTGACCATGTCCATCCCTTTATGACCACCATGTACCCATCCTCTGATGGCTACTTCCAGCAGGATAATGCACCATGTCACAAAGCTCGAATCATTTCAAATTGGTTTTCTTGAACAAGACAATGAGTTCACTGTACTAAAATGGCCCCCACAGTCACCAGATCTCAACCCAATAGAGCATCTTTGGGATGTGGTGGAACGGGAGCTTTGTGCCCTGGATGTGCATCCCACAAATCTCCATCAACTGCAAGATGCTATCCTATCAATATTGGCCAACATTTCTAAAGAATGCTTTCAGCACCTTGTTGAATCAATGCCACGTAGAATTAAGGCAGTTCTGAAGGTGAAAGGGGTTCAAACACAGTATTAGTATGGTGTTCCTAATAATCCTTCAGGTGAGTGTATATTCTTTGGCTATGCAACTTGTTTTGTTTAAAATTATTTTAATAATAAAGGCAGAAGGGATAAAGGCTTGTTTGTTTTTTGTAACACTTTATTTGTATTGTCCACTTTAGACATTCTAATAACAATAAGTAACTTTGCAACTATACCAATCAGTATTAGATGTCAACTTATTCTACCAACCCTATCCTATAACCTAAACAGTCTACTAATACTCTAATGAAAGTTAGTTGACATAATAGTTGCAAATTACTTATATTTAGTAGAATGTCTCTAAAGTGGACTATCCAACCATTCCCCCCTCATTTATTTATTCAGTGAAGTTAATGTTTATTAGGCAATTATTGTCCTGAAAGTGTTTGTACATTTTCTCACAGTTTAAAATGCCAATGTCTCCTGAAAGTCCTTAAAGGTGGATATGGGAATATGTTTGGATGTGTGAACGGTGTAGCTGGTCTGGAAAAACCTGTACGACCTGTGTGCAGCTGCAGGCGGTTTTGCATGCAGGTTTATTTGTCTACATGTGCCAATTGTTTCCAGCAGATCTGTGCATAAGCCATACATTTGAACCTGTAAACATAAAACAAGAGAGAGATGTGCTTATCACTGACAAACAAACATCTGCCTGGGGACTTCACTGTCTCTAATGACCATTGTGTTACCAAGTGACACTCAACAGGCAGGCAGAGGGAAGATCTCAAGTTTACAACATTTTATTTAACCCTAAAATGCAAGCATTTTTGCTATATAAATTATTTATCTGATATTTCTCAATTCAGATATTTGTGAACTAACCATTTTTACTTTATATAAAAGGTTCATATTAATAATACCAATAATGTACATAGGCCTACTGTATGTGGGTCAACATTTTGTCGTTTGCATGTTATCTTTGTCATCACATATAGCCTACAGGCAATGTTTACTATAATGTTCAGATTTTTATGAAGAAAGTAAATAAGCTGTCATTAATCAGTTGTTTTTATTAATAGAGACCTTTTGAGAGACAATCAGTGTACTTCAGCGTACACACACGTTTTTCATTATCATGGAGGGGACTTGTCATTAACTTCTGTTCTGCCTTTGCGCATTTGAGAGCATTATTTAGCATTTAAAAATTAGCCATTTCTTTGATGATGTCTTTTTGGTGTCATTTAAATGAAATTCAGAGCAGGCCCAAAACATAAGCGAACTAAGCGGCTGATTGCCCCCCCTTGGCCACCTGAGAGCACATGATATGACAGACTTTATGATGATTGAAATCGCGAAATGGCTTTAAACAATTACTAAATAAACTGCGAAATTTTAAGTTTTCTAATATAAACACGGGTTGATTCTGACAGCGCTGCACGAGCACGACTGCTTGTTAGCCAGGGTTCAAAGTGCAAAGTGCGCGAAAAATCTGCGCTGAAACGGTGCTACCACAGAGACATATAAAAGCCATTTTCAACGGCTCTGGGTGCTAACGTTACTCGTCAGTTGCCCGGTAACCTTTTTATGAATGGATGGATTTAAGAATGTGAAATGGTTTAGTGCGAATAACTTATCTGACGTGCTGCGTATTTAGCCTACAGCATAGCTTTCAGTTTCTCAGTAAATGCTTCTCTGCAAGTGCTGTTTGAGTCGCTCAAATAATTAATCATTTGGGAACGCAACATGCGTCAAATATTTCCCCATATTAGTAATGAGAATAATTTAAATATGTTGTTGTCCTCAAAAAGAAGCACTTCGTTCTTCCGCAAAACCGAAAGCTTTGTTGTTTGAAATAAATCCATCAACATGTGTTGTTTTTCTCTTCTGCTCATCAAGGCTTTATTTATTTGATTAAAAAAAACAGTAAAAAAGTTATATTGCGAAATATTATTGCAATGCAATGTAAAACAGCTTTTTTCTATGTGAAATATAGTAAAGTCTAATTTATTCCTTTGACACAAAGCTGAATTTTCAGCATTACTCCAGTCTTCAGTGTCTCATGATCCTTCAGAAATGGCTCATTTGCTGCTCAACAAACATTTATGATTATTATCAGTGTTGAAAATTAAGAGCATATCCAGCATAAGAGACTTCTTTTAAAAAACATTTTCAAAAATGTTACATATCCCTGTCTGAACTGTACTGTAAGACTTTGTTTTAATATTTGTGGGTTTGCTAGCCTACTGTAAATACATGACATGCAGACATGATGTAAGCAACACAGCTACAATTAATAAAATTAATAATGGGTGTGTGAATTATCATTAATTGACAATAGTATTGGTGACACTGAGGGACCCCAAATAAAATTCTGCTTATGGCCCCATATAAGGCTTGGGCCGGCCCTGTGTCATTTGGTAATTGTTGGCAAAACCTGACCCACACAAGCACAATCAAAATTATCATTCACAATATATTTTTTTTCTCTCCATAAAACAAGTGTTATGTGTACCTTATTGTATCCCATTTACAACTGTATCCAATATGCCCTTTAGAAAGAAAAGTTAGCTATGGTGGCCTCAAATCTAAGCCCTATAGCTTAGCCCTGGCCAGAGACACTCAGGCCCTAGCCAGGCCGTGTATGACAGCTTATCAAAATTATTGGCTCGAGTTCGACTAGTATGGGATGATTTTAGACTCAAAATGATTAATGCATGCACACACAATTATCCATGAACTTTTCACTATCCACAAACAAATGCCTTTCAACTTGTATGTGCAAAACACAGAATTGCATGAATGTGCTGCAGTTTGTACAAATAGAGACATTTGTTTGAATACAAATGTTTTATTTTGCATTAGTGTATCATAATTTGCACATGCAACAAATAAGATGTGCATTTGTGGATCATGTGACGTGTGTGCATTTATTGACGTCTTTTCTGCATTGATCTCATTTTATTCATTTGGATTTTGAGACTTTCATTTCGCGTTTTCAAGCATTTCACGTTTTCAAGCATTTCACAAACCACACACAAACAACTACCAGTGAATGCGCCTGGTGCTGATTATTAATGTATGCACAACTACCAAATGTGCATTTCTACATTAAAACTTTACAACTTGTATGTGCAAAATCCAGATTGACATGAATGTGCAGTATTTTGTACAAACAGAGACATATTTGTGAATACAAAAATTCGATGTTGGTCAGAATTTGTGCGTGCACCGAGTACGATGTGCATTTGAGGATCCGGTGACGCGTGTGCATTCATTGACTCGTTTGTGAGTCGATCCTATTTGATTCAGTTGGATTTTGAGACTTTCATTTCGCCAGTTTGGCCTTGCACGATCCACACACACAGCTGTCTAAGAAAACCTGCTACCACTAGATGGCAGTATTCTGCCGAAACAGACAATGGCATCGGAAGCGTTCTTCTGCCTATAAAACACTTAATATGAAATATAGCGCATAAAGTTTAGCCTACTCAATATCATTGAGGTTTAATATCATCGTCTAACTGCATTAAGCCACATTAAGCATTTTCTTTTATAATAGGCTGATTAGGCTCTATGGGAGAAAACGCTTAGTCCCCACATGGAAAAATACTATAGTATATTATAGTAAAATTACTCTAGTAAATACTATAGTGTTTTTGAATAATTCTATAGTAAATGTACTACAGTAAATTAACGAAGTGTAGTAAATACTATATAATATACTACAATTTACTGTAATATCGTTACCATGGTTCAAAAACACTATAGTAGGCCTTTACTAATTTATTGTAATTTTACTATAATATACTATAGTATTTTTCCATGTGGGGACTAAGCGTTTTCTCCCATAGAGCCTAATCAGCCTATTATAAAAGAAAATGCTTAATGTGGCTTAATGCAGTTAGACGATGATATTAAACCTCAATGATATTGAGTAGGCTAAACTTTATGCGCTATATTTCATATTAAGTGTTTTATAGGCAGAAGAACGCTTCCGATGCCATTGTCTGTTTCGGCAGAATACTGCCATCTAGTGGTAGCAGGTTTTCTTAGACAGCTGTGTGTGTGGATCGTGCAAGGCCAAACTGGCGAAATGAAAGTCTCAAAATCCAACTGAATCAAATAGGATCGACTCACAAACGAGTCAATGAATGCACACGCGTCACCGGATCCTCAAATGCACATCGTACTCGGTGCACGCACAAATTCTGACCAACATCGAATTTTTGTATTCACAAATATGTCTCTGTTTGTACAAAATACTGCACATTCATGTCAATCTGGATTTTGCACATACAAGTTGTAAAGTTTTAATGTAGAAATGCACATTTGGTAGTTGTGCATACATTAATAATCAGCACCAGGCGCATTCACTGGTAGTTGTTTGTGTGTGGTTTGTGAAATGCTTGAAAACGTGAAATGCTTGAAAACGCGAAATGAAAGTCTCAAAATCCAAATGAATAAAATGAGATCAATGCAGAAAAGACGTCAATAAATGCACACGCGTCACATGATCCACAAATGCACATCTTATTTGTTGCATGTGCAAATTATGATACACTAATGCAAAATAAAACATTTGTATTCAAACAAATGTCTCTATTTGTACAAACTGCAGCACATTCATGCAATTCTGTGTTTTGCACATACAAGTTGAAAGGCATTTGTTTGTGGATAGTGAAAAGTTCATGGATAATTGTGTGTGCATGCATTAATCATTTTGAGTCTAAAATCATCCCATAGACTAGTGCCTTTTTTTAATCCTCCCTATTAAACACTATTGTTGCAGCCATTAAAATAGTTCAGTTTTGTTTTTAATGTCAAATATTCTTTTTTTCTCCTGTTAATTTAGGAACATTTTTGGAGCAATTTTTGTTTTAAAGTTTTTGTTTCCCTTTCGAACGGTCAGTCGTACTGCGTCAAAGACGCTAGGGGTTGACTCCTTGACCCCAATTATACTGAAAACTTTCATAAAATCATGCAGTGATGCTGTACAGCCATAACAGTGAAGAGGATTCTCACACGCTATTGGCTGGCCAGTGGGAACTGCACGAACCAGTGGCAGAGAGGCGTAACAGCGGGATCCAGCCAGTGCGAAGCCCACCAAGCTGAAGGAGGAGCCCGAAAAAATGGCATCTGCCTATAAAAGACGCCCGCTCTGCCATTATTTCAGATTTTTCTCCTTCAGCGACGGTCTACTCACCCTTGCTGATCCCTCTACGAAAACTTCACCTTCGCCGAGAACAGATGAGCATGCAGCGGAACAGCGAGCTAGCCAGTTCGGCCTTCCTGCAAGAGAGCTCTGTCGTCAGTGATCCCGCGAGCTGTCGCACCGTTTCCCTGCACTTTCACTTCGTTGTATAATTTTTCTGCTGCACACAAAAGAGCAAACAACATTTTCATGTCGCACCACACTTGTGGCACATGCCGTTCTGAACAGTGTGTTATCTGTCTGGGTAACGCCCACGCGAATGCTGCTCTCACTGGGTCAGTCTGCTCTCACTGCGAGAGCATGCCCATCTCCTCTCTCCGCTCGCGGATAGCGCTCTTCTCAGAGCGCGACACCACCCCTCTCGCTCTCCCGTTTCCTTTTCCATCCAGGCCTCGGCGGAGATTGGAGTCAGAGGGCTGAGTATTCGGAGACCAGTGAGCTCACATCGGCCCAGTGTCTCTCCGGTGAATTTCTCTCGATCAGATCTACACCCTCCGCTCGACGCCGAGGGTCTGTTCTCTTTCGATAGAGAGCTGACCCGTTCTTCCCAGAGGAGCATGAAGAACTGTTGAAATCATGGCGTGCACCCTACTCTGAACACCTCCGCTCATCCACCTAGCACGTGCTCTCTACTATTGACGGTGCTGACGAGAAGGGATACGAGAAGGGCTACGAGAAGCTCCCCCCACTCGAGGAAGCTGTGGCCGCACACCTCTGTCTGCCCTCAATGGGATGGAAGCCCAATGTTTTGCAGCCTTCTAAGCCCTGCAGGACTACGTCAGCCTTAGCGGGCAGGGCATTCACTTCCGCCGGCCCAGCAGGCTCCGTCCTCCACTCGATGGCAGTCCTGCAGGTGTTCCAGGCCAAATTCCTCCGTGCTATGGATGAGACTGGAGCGGATCAAGAGGCTTTTATCGATCTGAGAAGCGCCACAGACCTGCCCCTTCACGCCACAAAAGCAACCGCCCAAGCCATAGGAAGATCTATGGCCAGTCTAGTGGTGCTAGAGCGCCATTTATGGCTAAACTTGACGGAGATCAAGGAGGCCGACAAAACTGCCTTCCTGGATGCTCCGATCAACCCTAATGGCCTATTTGGCCCAGTGGTGGATAGATTTGCGGAGCGTTTCACCACGACACAGAAGGCGTCCCAGGCAATGCAACGCTTTTTGCTGAAACATTCCAGCTCTGCCTCTTCGAGCAGAAAACGATCAGCAGAAAACACCCACGCCTGTCCAGATCTGTCCACAGTCCGATCAGCGTCAGCGTCCTAGTCAGACGAACCGCTTCCCTCCTAAACGCCAGGGACCCCGACCTAAGATAACGCTGGAACCTGCCCTGTTCAGCGCACCTTCCAAGCCTTCCAAGCTGAGGCATGGAAGGCCATCCCCTGTCTGTCACAATGGGTTATAAACACAATACAAGGAGGTTACTCGCTCCAATCCACTCGCAAACCACCCTGCTTTGCAGGCATATTGCACACTTCAGTGGAGAGCAACATGTCTCACGTCCTCAAAACCGAAGTAAAGAACCTTTTGGAAAAAGGGGCCAAAGAGGTGGTACCTCCAGCCCAGAGCTAGTCTTGCTTTTACAGCCGTTACTTCCTCGTTCCCAAAAAGGATGGTGGCCTCAGACCCATCCTAGACCTAAGACATCTGAACAGGGTCCTTATCAAATGGCCCTTCAGAATGTTAACACTGAGACAAATCATTGTGCAGGTTTGCCCGATAGATTGGTTCTTCTCATCAAGATGCCTACTTTCATATCCAAGTTATTCACAGGAGGGTCCACCAGTACACAGTCCTACTATTCACTCTGTCCCCCAGCACTTTTATGAAGTGCATAGATGCAGCCCTTTCCCCTTTGAGACAAATGGGAATGCACATTTCTGGCCTGGTCAGAGGCAGAGTTAGAATAACACAAATCTGTGCTTCTCAGCGATCTAGAATGCCTGGGTCTCAGAATAAATACAGCCAAGAGCTTGTTGCTTCCCAGGCAGATAATCTCTTTCCTGGGGGGCGATTTTAGACTTGACCCAAATGAGGGTGTGGCTGTCGAATGAGCGCATGCTAACTATTCAGTAGCTCGCGCGATCGTTCAAAATGGGAACCAACAGACCTCTAAGAACCTTTCAGAGAATGCTGGGCCTTATGGCCTCAGCTTCTCGAGTACTTCCGCTGGGTATGTTGCACATGCACCCACTGCAGTACTCCTCCCCAAGCTTGGCGCTCAGGCCAACTTCGGATCAAAGTGGCCACGGTTGTGTCAAAGCCCTGGCCCCTTGGTCAAAACCCCACCTCTACAAGTCAGGGGTGAACTTGGGGATGGTCTCAAGACAAATGGTGGTCACTACGGACGCCTCCAACACGGGTTGGGGCACTCTGTGCGAGGGCAAACCAGCCTTTGGCCCGTGGTCGAGCACGGAGTCGCGGATGCACATAAACTGCCTAGAAATGCTGGCAGTGGTGTTAGCCCTCAAGACCTTCCTATCACGTCTTCCGGGTCACCATGTCCTAGTCCCTACGGACAACACGACAGCGGTTTCCTACATAAACCGCCAAGGTGGAATCAGATCCAGACCGCTCAACCAGCTGGTCAGAAGTCTCCTCCTATGGGCAGATGGCAACCTGCGCTTGCTAAAAGCAGTGCATGTGCCGGGCAAGATGAACCAGGGAGCAGACATGCTCTCAAAGGGGCCCGGTGGCCCCAGGGGAATGGACCCTCCATCCCCAGACGGTTCAAATGATATGGGACATTTTCGGGAGAGCATAGGTCAACCTCTTCGCCTCTGAAGACAATGCTCATTGCCCAATATATTTTTAAAAAAGCAAGGATGCGCTGGCTTACGTATGGCCGAGCCGCCTGCTTTATGCTTTTCCTCCAGACCCGCTCCTTCTCCAAGTCTTGAAAAGAATCAGGGAGAGCGAACACACGGTCCTGTTAGTGGTCCCACTCTGGCAGACCCAGCTCTGGTTTCCCGAGTTGATTCAGCTGCTGTCAGCAGCCCCATGGCCAATTCCGCTGAGGAAAGAGCATCTTTCTCAGGCGAACGGCTAGAGCTCCGTCAACTAGGTGCCTTTATGCTCTCAAATGGTCTGTGTTTTCTGGATAGTGCTCAACCAGAAAACAGGACCCATTATCATGCGATGTATCATAGATACATGTTGGATGGACTCCATCCACACTCAAACTTTACGTGGCAGCTATCGCCGCTTTCCACACGCCGATAGCTGGTCAGTCAGTGGGCAGAAACAACATGATTGTCCATTTCCATTTCCAAGGGAGCCAGAAGGCTGAACCCCCCTAGGCCTCCTCTCCGTGAGCACTTCCTGTCTGGAGTTTGGCCCAGGACACTCTAAGGTCATCCTCAAACCAAGACATGGTTATGTGCCCAAAGTACTTTCAACACCGTTTTAAGCACAAGTGGTCACCCTCTCTGCTCTCCCCCGCTCTGAGGACGAGAGACAATTACACCTGCTCTCCCTGGTCAGGGCACTCAGAATATATGTTGAGCGATCCTCCCACTTTAGACAGTCGAGCAGCTCTTTGTAAGTTTTGGTGGCCGAACTAAAGGTCACCAAACAAAGCCTGTCCAGATGGCTGGTTGACGCCATTGCGTTAGCTTATGATTCTATGGGGCCACAATGCCCCATTGGTATCAAGGCTCACTCCACCAGAGGCATGACCTCTTCTTGGGCGTGGTCCAGGGGAGTTTCTATTTTCTATCCTCACGTCTACATTTACCAGATTCTACAGTCTGGAGGTCCCTGGGCTGCAGGCACAGATCCCTGCTGTATAAAATGAAAGGTTATGTGGCCTCACGTGCTATTATGCTAACATCTGGCGACCGTCGCTTCAGTCATTAAACATGAAATTATGGCAGAGCGGGCGTCTTTCATAGGCAGATGCCATATGGTGGGCTTCGCACTGGTTGGGTTGCACAGTTACGCCGCTCTGCCATTGGTTTGTGCAGTTCTCACTGGCCAGCCAATAGTGTGCGAGAGTCCTCTTCACTGCTATGGCTGTGCAGTAGCACTGCGTGATTTTATGAAGTTTAAGTTTTTAGTATAATTGGGGACAAATAGTTAATCCCTAGCGTCTTTGACGCAGTACTCATTTCCTTATCGCAGGGAACCGAGGTTACATGGTAACCGTGTACGTTTTTTAAAGTGACGACCAGGAGGCCGGCAGTGAGTTATCCACATTTTATCAATTTAGCCTCTCAAATCAACACTTGACTTGTCTTGCTTATAATAAAATCCATAGATATAAAACACTTGAAGCATATCACAATGTTAGTTTAAACATTTACGATCACCACCACAGTAAAAAGGCATTTTTGACAAGCTGAAGCAGGCTCGCAAACTAAACAGGTTCTACAATCTAAACACATAAACAAAATAAAATAAAAAAACATGCAGTTTTTTTGTCTTATACCTTACCTCTCCGCAAAATAAATATAAATCTGATCTTCAATTCCCACCCTATGCACATTTAACGGAGTTCACGTCAACGAAATCAACATATGAGCTGCAGTTTATTTATCATCAGCTAATTTCAAGATCAACGACCGCAAAAGGAGAAAGAGCGACCAATTAAGCACGTAAGATCATTTAGTCTCATTAGTTTTAATGAAGATGATTGTGTTTTTGAGTATCTGATAGTTACTTTCAGTTTCACTTGCGGCAGTTTGCATGTTGGCCTCTCACGTCAAAAATTTACATATGTGGTTTAAACATCCAGATGCATTTACTCTTGTCCCGTTTCGCCTGAAATGCGTCCCAGACCACATTCTGAATTGGTTTGTTTGGGTGATTGGATTTAAATCTGTCTTGAGGGAATTTCAGAGGCAGAAGCCCTTTTTCAAAAGGCCAAAAAAGGAAGGTCTGTTTTGGAAAATGTCTTTTCACCATCGGATAGATATCTGATCAGCGAAAAAGAATGAAGTGACCAGTTATAAAACTGGCATAACTTGAAGCTGTGCTGAAGGAAAGCTGGCTGCTGCTGATGGTGGGGACTCAGAACACTGTGCAAGCCAGTCTCGCAGGAGCATGGTTTCGTGTTGTTTTCACCAGCGCAGCACATCACTGTTTCTTTTAATTAATGAATGTCTAAAATATAAAAATAAGGAGAAGCCTAAAACAGGCCCGAAGCCCAGCCGTCTAGGGCCGTAAATAAGTCGGGGCCTTTCGGGTTCGGACTAAAATGCAGGGCTCTAACAGTTGTCTTGCAGATGTAAGTGTTCCATAGCACCAGCAGATGGCAGTGAACGTGTATTAAAGAATACAGATGCACTTTGAAAACTTGAAATGTTGATTCAATTCATGCATTCATCTCCCCTACCCCGCCCCAGCCCCCACCTTAATTTGTGTTCCAAAGATGAGCGAAGGTCTTACAGGTTTGGGATGACATGAGGGAGAGTAATTAATTAAAGAATTTTCAATTTTGGGTGAACTAACCCTTTAAAACAATTAAGGCAAAGTTCTTGTAAGCACAACAAAATTATATTTCTGATTCAACAATTGTGCAATTATTTCCGGATAATTAATTTGCCTTCTCAAGCTTATGCCACCTGTTTAAATTATTATGACTGTGACGTAAACCATCGTACATTTGAATAAAAACAAGTCTGCCTAATTCAGTGGCACTCAACTTTTTGGACAATATTTGAGGATATTTCTGATAATTCTACTGTGACAAAGCTGCTTATTTTCAAACTTTTTTTATTGACAAAAACTAATGGTAATTATATATATATATATATTAAAATTCAAGAAGTTTCAATGACAATGTTGTGCAGGATTTACACATTATTACCAATGCATTTACATGTTAAAAATGTAAAAACTGTTTATATAAATTTAGAAAAATTATATTCATTATAAAACCACCCATGACTTAAGATTTTATTAAATTCCATCATCCATGACCACACTGGTTCTTAAATAACAAATGGCAGTTAAGGAAACCAAAGGATTTCATCTTACATCTTGATTATTAGTTGTTTTAGATTGTTAGCCTAATATTTATCTAGTTTTTCTGTATTTTTGCTGACTGCAATTTCACAGGCTTGTATCTTTAGAGGGCCATTTTGTACTACTTTCAAATTGTACTACAAACCAGACAATGCAGCATGAGGATTTTGAGTTGGTTTTATTGTTCTAGTCAACAGAGGAGAATCAAGGACATGGGAACAAAACTATCTGTACAGCCAACACTACAGTAATCCTGTCCTGCTTGAGCTCCGTCGCTGCAGGGTTAAGCGAGCCTTTTCTGCCATGACAATTCACCATGAGATTACAATGCGCAAGTGCAATTATGGAGAAATCATGGGTAATTTTGTCCACAAGAAGATGAATAGAGACGATGGACAAACCGCAAAACTTCTCAGTGTAAGACTGCAAGTCTAATTTCATGTTCTTACTTTGTAAAATGACAAACATATCAGCCCTATATTGATAATATTCTCTGCTAGAACAATATCACAGAAAAAGCTACACACAGAGTGAAGCAGAGACTAGACGGCTCTTCGCAGGAAAGGTGCGTGGTTTCTCCTCTAAACCTCTTCAGCAGAGATTCACTATCGAAAGGTTTCCAGTTGTGATTAATCATACACATTATATGTGGAGAATTTAACAGTGAAACAATGAAAAAAAACAAAAAACACAACAAATGAAAGAAAAAAAAAACAGTCTTTTGCCCTGGTGATCACGTCCATGCACGTAAAGTTTAGTGAAGGGACGGAAAAGCGATTTATTGTACAGCAGTGCGACTCGCGAATTTCTAAGGATCAGCATCAGTTTGGCAGCCGACATGAGAGGCTGCAGTACAAGCCTCAGGCTGAGAGTGAGTTTGTTTTATTTCCACCGTCTCTCAGCGTAAAGAAGCGGCAGAGAACATGGTCAGGCCGACTAGCTGCCTTACAGTAATGCACAAACAAACATTCATACACACCCTGGCCATAAGTGTCTGGCCACAGTACAAAAGCAAACGTCTCACATTAGATTAGAAACTAAAGAGTGCACATGTCCTCACTCGCACTAACACACTTCAGGGGAACAGAAATTATAGAAGGTATAAAAAAAAAAACCTCTTAAAAAAACAAAACAAAACAAAACACAGTAAATAATAGAAACACATGCCATTATGCTGCAGTTTGTTCCTGGGCTCCGTTTTCTTCTATTTCGATTGCACTACCATTCTGTTTCTTGTCCTGCTCCTTTTCTTGCTCCGCCTCCTTCTGAAAAAACAAAACAAAACAAACAATATTAGATTGAAGACAACAGATATTTTTAGCGGGTAAACCTTTCGTGCAGTGACTAAGAGCTAGTAAGCGTAGACACTTACTTTGGCATCTCTCTCTGCAAACTTCTGGAACATGTTGGCATAGAGGCGTTTGTCCTTCTCGTGTTGCTCTTTGATATGTTTCTGGCAGAGCATGATCTGGCTCTTCGCTGCCTTGTTGGCTGGATACAACTGAATGACACGCTGAAAGTCTGCTCTCGCCCTGTCAAACTCCTTCATGACAACCAGTGCCTCTCCTCGCCTAAACAAAGCCTTCTCATTATTTGCATCCAGCTCCAGTGCCTTCACGAAAAAAGAACAGGAAAGAAAACGGGATAGATGAGAACAACAGGTGGCAGGGCGCAATTAAGGTCAAATTTACCTGCAATTTATGCAAGAAACCATTCCTAAACATCCTATTTAGCCACCAAATAAATACATCTGGGATTTTTTAAGTGTTAATGTGATCAGATCTTTTGACCATATCCAATTTTTAGCTCCGCCTGTTTAAGTTCACCTTAGACACGACTGGTATCTGTGTTTATATTAATCCCCGCACAGAATGATTCTGTTGGTGATAACTTTACTATGCGACAATTGTTGACCCTAGTGTATTTAATGGGCATACAAAAATGATTAATATAATTAACGTTGGGTGGCCTCCTGAATGTTTCTGTGTGCATGCACACTTAACTAAAAAGTCTCAACCTCAGTAAAAAAAAGAAAAAAGCTGTTAGTTTTAGTGCGAACGCATACAGGCACGTCTGCTTCATAATACGACATTAACAAGCCATCTTTGAGGCCAAATGTGGCACCCTTGTGGCGTGGCTTGGAATTCCAAGGGGAATCAGATATACATGTTTAGACGTAGGTCAGATATCCAGTAATTGGATATGTATCTAATTTAAAACCACATTTGGAAGTGCTCAGATCAAATGCGAAAAAAAAGGATCTTGTGTGGATTTTTGTATCCAACAAATTCTGATCTGTTTAGTTTGTGCCAGTGTAAACGCAGCCAATAAGGCCTCTGTGATTATTAAATCATTATTGATAGGCATTATTTAAAATATAATTGAATAATTCATAAGTGACAAGAATCTATTTTGTATTAAAAAAGTTGACTGGGTAGTACCACTGAGCAAGTTTGGTTCTGTTAAATAAGACTGATTTTGCTCATTAAAGGCACAATATGTAATATTTTTGGATTAAACGATCCGAAAACCACTGGAAACGTGTTATATATTTTGTTTGTGTATTTACATTATCACAAATGCTTCCAAGAATGTTTAAATCCAGAGAAATAAGCGATTTTAACCAGGACACAGACCGTGTCCATGCATCGCCAATCAGTGACATCACACCTGTGTTACCCTTGATTTCCTCAAAGGAAAAACAGATGACACTTTAATATATTATGTGTTTTATTAGACAGGTGAGTAACTGTTTGGATACATTTCTTCGACAGAAAACTAATCAAAAGCCCACACACGACCGGAAAAAGCTCTGCAAAATCGAGGCGTCATCAAGCTACGGGAATAGATGCATTAATACAATGGATAAAAAGAGTCCGCTAAATGCATAAAAATAAATGTGAGCCTTTGAATATGATGATCTTAAACCATGCTTAAGTATTAATTTCCTACCTTGTCACAGTTCTCGAGGGCAGGGCTTGCTTCATGCAGCTTTAGGTAGCACATAGCTAGGTTGAGGTGAGCAGCCAATCGCAGCACTTTGGCTTTCTCTTCTTCTTCCGGCTCCATACTGGACTCGTGCTCTAACCAGGACACAATGCGTTTGTACTGCACAGCTGCCTGCTTGTATTTCCCCTCCTGTGCACACGAAAAACTCCCATTACTGAAACAAATCATTCAGTGAGCGCAACCTCATTACAAACTGTCATCATTGTGGTGATCTTGTGCAATGAATAGATCTTACAATAATATACTGTATTGCAGTAACTTTAAAGATTCTGGTGGTTTTAATGCTATATCACAGTATTCATGACGGGACCTATATATAGGTTTCAGTGTTTCCCACACATAGACAAATTCGTGGCGGTGCGCCACATAATCAACACCGGCCGCCACATATTGCGTTCCGTTTATGGCGGCATTTTAATGCCATTGATAACCTAGCACACAACGGAAGCTTTTGCGCGCAGTACATCACTCCCACAAAAGAATAACAGATCTTCACGCTAGGAAACGGCAGCCCACGAGCTCCTTTTAAACGTGCGCGCGCATGACATCGCTGCGCGCAAATCAAGCCTTTGCGAGCTTGGACATGACTCACACCCGATCGCAGCACGTGCGTCATCATTCCCCCACAAGCTCGCTCGAGCTTCTATTTTGCTCACACGAAAACTTTTTATTTTTGGCAGTTGTGGGGCGGGACTTTTTGGAAGCGTATGTGTAGCAGAATTCAATTTGCAATGCAATATGCAAAAAATTGAATTCTGCTACACATAAGCTTCCATAGGACGTTACTTATTTCATTGTAAACTGAAATGTCATTGGTTAATTTCGTGTTTCAAAGTCAGTTGTGATTGGACGCCTGGTTAGACATGGCTTCATCAATGGACCAGATGCAAGTGAGTTTATATATTTACTGACTGATTGCTTGCATTATCAATATAATATGTCCTTACCAGATACTATATCAACTTTAATTATTGTTTTTATGGAGCTGTAGCTACTGGGGGAAAAATTAAAAAACAGTTATAATTTGCTACATTACCACTATACTTCCACTAAATATGATCTATGTTTACCCAGCCACAATTATATCAGTTCTGAGAACTTCAGAAATGTGAAAAGTGTCCATTAAATAGTTGTATTATTATTATTTTTTTAAATAATAATTTTATGTTCAGATGTGGTCAGGTGTGCTGTGCACAGTATGAGTACACCTGAACACATCTGAACATATATTACATATACATACATATATATATATATATATATATATATATATATATATATATATATATATATATATATATATATATATATATATTTTTTTTTTTTTTTTACCAAATGTGTCCTAGATATAAAGATACATTTCTGAATTGGGTTTCAGAGGGGTATGATCATTCATGCTGTGTACTGCAACTGCAACCTTTCACCTGGTAAAGTGCTGAAACCCTTTTTTACTGTATTTAATGGAAAATTAATTAACCAGTGAAAAACTGACAAAGAATGATAACAAAAAGCTTACACAACAACTCTTGCTTACTGATATGAACAAGTGATTTATCTTTTATCCAAAGCCACATTAAGCAATTTTAAATTTAGAATCATAGTTACAACTATTTAATGGACACTTTAATGGATTTACCCACTAGGTGCCTGTATGGTTCTTTAATAAAATATACATGTATCTAGTCTAGTTGCTCAAAGTATTGCAGATCATAACTGCTTCCTTATTTTTAGGTTTTGCATTTGAATATATATTTAGACATGATCAAACACTAGATTTCCTTAAATGTGAAATTTTAAAACGTTAATAACTGACATCCTAATATTTTTAATGATTCTTATAGAAGCACACACACGTGACACGTGGATATTAATGAATGCAAGCATATATAATATGACCCAAGAAATATTTTTAAATAGTACTTAAAAGGCAAACTTATTGCCCTTATATGTACATTAGGCTATATACATATGAATTGATACTGAATCAAATCGATATTTGTGCCAATCACCAACCCCCCAACCCAACGCCACCCCCTGGCCGGCCAACCTGCCCACCACCACAAATTTGTTCCCATTCTGTGGGAAACACTGGGTTTATAGTGGATTCTTTTGCTGTCAGGAGTACAACGAATCTAAAATATCAAATAAAAATTTAATTTGAAAAAAAAATGGTGGCAATCAAATTAATTTATAAAACAAACAGTTTAATTACTTTTAAAATGTAATCATTAGTCAAATAAAAATGTAATTCCTTAAATTTTTTTGCAAATGTAGTGTTTAAATTAAATGAAATTCATGTCCTTATAGTGAGACGGCAGACACTGAAAACACCACGAGTGTCACACAAACTTCAGTAGCCTGTGTGTGTATTATATGAAACCATGGTGCTCATTCACGCCGAGTCATGCAGTCTTCAGTATAGCCGTGGGAACATGTTTTACTAGGGGATGCTGGGGGGCATTTTAAACAACATTTTATATTAAACAGCCCAAACAACACTTACAGATGAACAGACATCAGAGGACAGAGTTAGACTTGGTCGGCATTACTTGGAACGCCCACAAAACGTCATATCCGTTTATGCCGTGGGGGAAAACAACCCATTCGAATGAATGCGCGTAGACCGCGTTAGGCGCTTTATCTTTACATTTTGTAATGATTACGATTGATTTTTGCTTGGTGCAATGCGGCGCTCTGCACCTCTAGTAAGTTAAAAAAAAAAACCTGATCTGAAGTTTTATACTGCCAAATAAACAGACGGAGCCGTTCGTCAATTCTCAAAGCCTGTGCAATACGACCATTACAATCAAACATTTGGATTACATGATGCTGTATTATTGTGAAGATGAAAACATAAGAGATTTAATCACTGCAAATGCAAAAGTTTGTTTAACAAAAATGCCAATATAGTTATAAGTTTGTCACGGGACTTGAACTGCGTCAAAAACGCAGTCATTAAACGCTTATCATTAAAGCAGTTTCACAAAAAGCTATCACATAAAGAAGGGCTGGGCTCATGTTTGTGCTTCAAGCTTTACAAGCTGATATAGTCCCATTACATGTACGACACTTGAATGACATTCTCGTCAGAATACATTATGCGCCCCCAAATATTATATAATAGCCTACTACTTTATAAATCATCAAGTCTTATGATGAAGACGGTTACTATAAAAAAACTCAATTTGGATTTTAGGCTTTTGACAAATATTTTTTAAACGTGGCACTGCGGTAAATTATTGTTTGACACTAGACTGAGAATTTCATGTTTCTATTCTAGCCCAAACAAATACATGAACATAAGCCCAATTCAGAAAAACATTTCACAGCATAAGACAAGTTTTATGATCATTTTAAAATGTTAAATGTATGTAATACTCTAAATCCATTAAATTCAGGAACACCAAATAAACGTCTTCATCGAAAGAATGCATGGCTGAATTATGTATTGGCAAGTAATATTTGTTGGACCAGGGCGCATTTTGACGAGAAAATGACACCTTTGACCAATGCGTTGGGTAGTTTTTCAAGTCACAGATACTGTACGGACAATCCAACCCAATACGGCTCAGTTTTTTTATGTAACTTGCTCTGTCAAGCAGAATAAGTGATTCTAAATAAGCTATACTGGGTTAACTCCATGCATTTCCAGTTAGGCGGAATGGACTTTTTTTTCCCCACGCCACACCCCCAGCTATGACACGAGTCTATATGAGAACACCCTGAATGTATGATAAATGGCATGATGAATGTCATTTAACACTGCATGTTTCACTACACAATGGCAGCACAAAAATCTGCAACTTACCTTGATACTCAAATGTAGTTCAGGAGTTAGGGCCAGTGGTTTTATTAACATCCATACCTAGCCCTACCCAAAACCTATGCAAATATAGTGTTGATGTTTTCACCGCGGAAATCATAGGGTTCTACATGGTATGCAATGGTATGGTGCTATTTGAAAAATACATTGTACTCGAAATTGAAACCAGTATACTGGATGAACCAGTTTACCGCCCAGCACTGCTATTAGATTAAAATGGGATGTATGGCATAAATACATGTCGGTGCGCATGACATTGCATCTACCTTAAAATACTGAGTTCCTTTCTCTTTGACGATTGCGCTCTGTTCCAGTTTCTCACTCGAGTTCATCTCCCAGGATTCTTTGGCCTATGTGATAGGACAGAGCATCTTAATCTCATGACAATGACTGTGTAAAGACATTACTGCATAACTGATCATTTATAATAAGCCTTAAAGCATGATTTTTTTTATAACGCTAAAAAAAAAGATTGTATCATACATTACTGTTGTTCTTAGGGGTGGATTCAAAGACCACAATACAGTTAATTTTATATTACAAACCCACAAGTTCCCTACAATATAAACCCCCCCATAACATAATATCCCCATATACTGAGTAATGCGGGTGTAAATTTAGCTATGCACTGCTTTTATTAAGTGATTTATTTAGGACACACTGACCTTCTCAAATGCTTTCAGTTTGATGTTGTACTGCAGTGTAGCATTAGGTGGAATGTTGAATTTGTCGCTGCCAGCAGTCCCATAGCCATGCCTGAGATTCATTAATAAATTAATTTAAACATCCACACATTCACATATACTGTTCACAGATGTAAGAAACGTGTGTTTACTTTGGTTTGATGGTGAAGAGCGCCTCCTCTCCCTGCTCCATGGACTGCAAGGCTTTCTCAACGCCTGGTGGCAGACCGAAACTCTCTCCATCTCCCACCTCAAACTTCAACTCACGCTCGTCGAAAACATGATCTTCATGGCGGCCCACCAAACACACTAATCCAAAGAAAAGAAAAAATGAAAGTTTACTCATTTAGTGGACACTTGCAGACTGCCGTGTAGATCAACAGATTTTTTTAAAGTCTTGATTTAGTTTTTTGGGGGTAAACTACCTACAATAATAGGTTTTTTCTTGAATATTAAAAAAAGTGCATTCTTCACATATTTTACATGATTGGCAAGCTGGACCAGTGTGTTATGATTGGTCATCCGCTTTGAGTGTTTCAGAATTGTCACGTCCCTTACCATAACTGTGAGTTTCAACACACTTAAAGGGATAATTTTTATTTTTGGGTGAACTATACCATAATTTACTCACCTTCTAGCCATCTTAGGTGTATACGACTTTATTTTTTCAGACGAACACAATCAGAGTTAAATCAAAAAATGCCCTGGCTCTTCCAAGCTTTATAATGGAAGTGAATGGTAAATTAGATTTTGAAGGTTAAAACAAAAGTGTATCTATCCATTCTAAATGCACTTCACATAGCTCTGGGGGGGGTTAATAAAGGCCTTCTGAAGTGAAGCAATACGTCTGTGTAAGAAAAATATCCATATTTACATTTTATTTCCTAAAATAACTAGCTTCTGGCAGACGACCGTACGCAAGTTAACTTGTGCCTAAAGAGTAACCCCTGACGTGCTGTATGACTTAGGATGTAGGAGCAGCGTAAGCTTTGATGCCTCTCGCGGTTCAAACAAATAGGGGTGAGCAACAAACACAAGCTCTTCTTGTCTTATATCAAAATTCTCTTACATTTCTCTTTAAAAATTCTTGTTTTACACTTCTAAATGTTTTGTTTTGCTATATCCACTGCGCTTTCACGTTTGTCAATGCGTCGGGTCAAAGGTTACTCTTTTAGCGCAAGTCGCTTTGTGTATGGTCGTCTGCCGAAGCTAGTTATTTTAAGCTATTAAGATTTAAATATGGATATTACAGTGCCGTATGATTCCGTAGTTCAGCATGGTATGCAATTTTTGTCATTTCCATTGTCAGAAGATGTGAATGGTATCCTAATTCTGAACTGTACCGCTTTTTTGGCATCCTTCCATTGGGGTAACTAGCACAGTAGTCCGGTACTAAAGGACGGAGCTAGACTCACTGCAGAACGTTGATTGGTTGACAAAGAATCGTCGCTTGCGTGTGCTTTTTTGGCTGTGTTTTGCGATCAGGGTTTATAATCCCGAATCGTACTGTACTGAACTAATTTACCATTCACTGCCATTATAAAGCTTGGAAGAGCCAGAATATTTTTAATATTTTAATTTTTTCTGAAAGAATAAAGTCATATACACCCAAGATGGCTTGAGGGTGAGTAAATCCCTAGGATAAATGTCATTTTTGGGTGAACCCCTTTACCAGATATTAACAATGCCTCACCCCTTTTTTGCGTAAGCTTTGGGCGGGAATTATTTAAATGAGGAATATTGTGAAATGTACCTGCCCGGAAGAAAACAACAATAGACTACAATCCAAAGATATCAGGGAGTTCAGTCACTGATAGAGAACAACCCCCTTTGGGGTGCACTTTGTGCTTTGTAACTTTGCAGACATTTTTCATGCTCAAACAGCAACAACAAAAGCATAATAGGTCCTCTATAAGAATAAGAACAGTTTGTTTTACCTTCCACAGATGCACCCTCATTAGGCTTTGTGTAGCCCTCCCCCTTAGTGATGATTCTGCGAATAATTCCACCATCTTCTTCATCTGTGATGTCCTCCCCATGAAACTCAAACAACTCCACCTGCCAAACAAACAAATCAACACGTCAATACAAAAACTCTCGTTGTAATACTCTGAGTAGTCTGTTTGCATGCGCCTGGAACTCACCTGGAACACAAGGGTAGCGTTTGGTGGGATTTTGGGTGGGCTGCCAGCAGCTCCATAGGCATACTCGGGTTTGCAAATCAATTGGCAGATCTCGCCAATCTTCATCGTGGCCACACCGATGTCCCATGCTTTGATCACCTGACCTGTGAGACAGAGCAAATAATGGCTTAAAGTGGTTGACTTGCATGCTCAACAATGTTTTGCACTATACTATATTTCTGCAGCACTCTATATGGACGAAAATTATCGGTCAATTCTTCCATTACATTGCGACTTTTACCAATCATAACATGTTTTTTCCATATAAATCTACAGTATCAACAGCCTGTTTAAGGGTCAGAGAGGGTACACTAACACTAACATTAAATATACTTTACCTTAAAAGGGGGGTCTAATGCACTCAGACTTATTTACACTGTTAAAGAGTTGGATTTGATGGATTCTCATGCTAAACATGGCCACATTTCTTTCTTTTTTTTTAAACAAGTTGGACGTATGATGAAGTATGTCTGTGCCAAATACACTCAGGATTCAAATAAGTTCCAGAGTATTTTTCGGGTATGACCATGGACTGTAAAAAAATATGGACAGTGTCCGTGACGTCAACCATTGGATTCTGAAGAGCAGTTTTGAAGCGTAAAGTAGGAGCTGGCCGTCGCCATCTTAGCAGTGCATCACTCCCGGATAACAGAAAATGGGCAAAGAGGCGTGACGTAGGCGGAGCTGAGGTGACGCGATGACAGCAGATAAATGGCCACCCACCCGCCACTCAAAGTGGCCATGCCCCTAATTATGCAGAACTTTAAGGCTTAAAGGGCAAAATTAGCCGTTTAGGCCAAAACTAGAATTTGTACCAGGCTGTAAACATGTTTTCTTTTCTGCTGTAAAGTTTTAACGTGGGGCTCAATGAGTTTCTGCTCCCTTCTGGAGCCTGTCCCAAGTGGCCAATCGATGAACTGCAGTTTAAGTCACTTCCGTATTGGCTTTAAGCCGCTTGGGTATGACCCTGTATGACATCATAAAGGGCGGAATTCCTTGAATGGGCACTTCTTTCGGATGAGCACGCTCATCAACAAGCTTTGTTCGGGTTACGGAAGCCGTCGGCAGTGCTGTCATTTTGTTTTTAGACCAGGCAAACAACAATGTCACTAAAGAAGCGTGTTTTTGGTTGTGAGGGAAAGATAACCTTGTTCGGCTTCCCAAATAACCCACAGTGAGTGAAACTGCATCAAATGTCTGTGTTTTATTGGTAATCAGTGCAAAAACAAACGTATAGTGAATCAAAAGTTATACAGGGGATAATGCGCTGATGTATTGTGTGTGTGTGTGCTCGATTCTGTACCCACCTTTGCCAAGCTCAAAGGAGAACTTCTCCCCGCGATCACGGCTGGAGTCGAACTGTGTGCCATCAAGCAGTGTTCCGACATAGTGCACAAATACTTTATCACCGGTCATAGGCAACTCAGAGCCTGTCCCCTCATTCTTGACCATCTGTAGAAGAGAGAAAGAGATTAATCATCAATCTGTTAGTCACTGCTCTGCACTACACCTGTGACCTGTCAATCTTCAAAGACAGCAAGGCAGAAAGATGTTCACGCCTAATACTTACATTAATGACATGTCACAATAATTTCCTCAACGTTTGTATATAGCAAATTACTTTTAAACAGCAAAGGTGTGCTATATTGCACATTTTAATTAGAGGCCATTCAGATGCACATTTTGTTTCATTATCCCAAACTTGTATCACTTGAATATGAATTCAAATGGGATGACAAATGACATAGCACGTGATTAATCAGTGCAAACAGAACAACAACATTGCAACGGAAATTCACCTACAAATTATGTATTTTTTGTGATTACTTACTCGCCCTCGTGTTGTTGCAAAACTTAATTACTTTATGTTTGTCTTTGGAACACAAAAGAAGATGTTAGTCATAATGACAGTATCAGTCGCATTTCGCAGTGTAGGACAAGATGCAATTATTAAAGTGAATGGTGACCAGAAGCTAACATTTTTGCTACATCTCCTTTTGTGGTTCACATAAGAAAGATAGACATAATGTATAGTGTTAGACATTGAGAGTGAGTGAATGATGACAAAAGGGTTAACTGTCCCTTTAAGCTTGACAGGATCGCTAGAAAGATCTAGCAATGCTGCAAAATTAGCAACAGGCGGTATTCTAAGCCAGTTAATAACGCTCAAATAAACTAAACACATTTATTCGACTGCATAGAACAGCTATAACTCAAGTGAAGTGAGATTACAGAGAGAAACATTGGCTCTAACGTTAACGTAACATGCATTCAGTCAGTCACACCTCCCTCATGGAGTCAATGCGGCTCTGTACACTGCAGTATTTACCTTTAAAACACCTCCATCTTTCTTCGGGGTGATGTCTTCACCCTCGACGGGGATGCTGCACCCTTCATTCACCACCTCTTCTGCAGTCATCTTTGATTTAATATGAAATTTTACTTTAAAACAGCCCAAACAATAGATCCACTCTCCTCACGGAGCGGCTCTCTGAGGTCTTTCCTTTAAAGAAATCACTGAAGACTCGACGTCTGCAGAACTAAACGGCTTTAATATCGCTTTTAGGAATGGACTTGGTGCTCTACAGTGCAAATTTGAAGGTTAGTGCCCGTTAAATGTGGTTTTTGAGTCCGCAAACGGGCTGAGCGAAGCGTTTATATAACGTTCGGCCCCGCTGCTGGAAACTGAAGCGAGCGATTCAGCGAACTTTCCAGAGCTTGTGGAGAGTCTAGAACTGACTGCAAATTTAGGCACCGGCGCAAAAATTTTAACTACAGTCATTAACGAAAAAAGCGTTATATGTTTGTGATCTGATTATATTTTAGATTATATTCAAAATATTCATTTTAACAAGAGCATGTAGCTTGTCTATGCCATATAGTTGCCATATAATGTCTCATGACATTAGATAGATATAGATAGAAAGGCATTCAAGAAAGCATTGTTGTTACTATTAATATAAATTAAAACTATTAAAAATTATCTTAAATCATTGAAATAAATCTGTACAAATTTAAGAATGAAAATTAAGAACTAAAAACACAAACTAAGACATACAATAAATGAAGGCTAAATAAAAACAAAAACGAAAAAGCACAAAATTACTGAAACAAAAATGTAAATATATGTAAATACTATAGTAGTATATAAATAATACAACATTAACACTGACATAAATCATAAAATACAACATAACATATACAATAAAAATATCTTAAAAAAACGTATGACTTTAAACAAAAAATTGAATAAGAATAATAGTTGGTGAAAATCAACAGATGTTTCTTGTTTCGTTTTTATGAAAGAGTGAAATTTGATGCGGGTCCCTGGCTTCTAAGAAGATTTCCCTTGTTTTCATTGGCTAAAGCAGAAGACTGGCGCGTTTGTTCGAGGAAGTTTACGCTGTCAGAGCGTGTTTTCTTTGATATGGAATAACGTGATATTTCTTTATAGCCATTTGTGATCTCGATGTAATTACGGACAGAAAACTGGCAGATTTAGATATAAACTTTAGATATGAACTTTTTGTGCTGTGAGGAGTTTATTGTCAGTGTGCAACTGGCCCAAAGGCAGCGTTGAACTGTTCTGTTTATGTGGTGTTTAGTCTGTATGTAAGGAGTCGACCTTCATCCCTATTATCTTTATATGACATGGAGAGCAAGAGCGGTAGGTTTCCTTTCCCCTTCCAGCCTTATCCCATTCAGGAGAGCTTCATGGAGGCACTTTACACTGCTCTGGATCAGGGGAAAATCGGTATATTCGAGAGTCCCACTGGCACGGTCAGTCTGAGCATGAGATCGGTTTTTCTCACCATCTCAGTACAGATGACAGTGCATGTTTGAGCGCTCTTTTGTTTGATCCTACAGGGAAAGTCTCTTAGTCTTATATGCGGTGCACTGACGTGGCTGAGAGACTATGAGGAGGAGAAGAAGCAGGAGGCTGCTAGACTTCTGGATGGACCTGTGAAGGAAGAGAACAGCAACAGCCAACCATCAGAGCCAGACTGGGTGTCTGAGTTTGTGCAGAAGAAAGCAGAAAGAGACATGGTCAACAAGTTCAAGGTGTGAAAGCTAAGTGCCTGTTACAGTTCATCAGATCTTCAAGTCATGTGTTTCCAAGCAGAGGTTTTCAAACGGTGGGTTGTTAGGGAAAAATGTGAAAAAAAAACAAAAAAAAAAACATAATAAATGTAAAAAATAAAGATGGTATTAAAATTATTCATTAAATATTTGGATTAAAATAATTATAAGGCTAGTATCACTGATCACTGATGATTTCTTTTTTTTTTACATTAATCATAGACATTCAATATTACAGGATAGCTGAAAGCTCCCCATTTAAACATTTATTAGGCTTTCCTACCTGTCTAAGGAAATATCCAGGAATTTAATAGTTTACAATATTTGAATTTTTAAAACTTTACAAACTGCTAGTCTCTCGTGCATACGACAGTTAGCGGAAGTTAGAGATAACAGTTTGTAAAGTTTTAATATGGATATTTTTCTTACACAAACACATCGCTTCAGAATGCCTTTATTAACCAGCGCTGCGTTACCCCACATACGCATGAGTGGAAGAAGCAGAAGCGGTCGTCTGCGGCATAATTAAAGCTCACTGAAATTAGGGTGAGTCATTAATGACAGAATTTTCATTTTTGGGTGAACTAACCCTTTGAAAAAAACAAACATTTAGCTGTGCTACCGAAATTGGTAACGAGTACTGTAAAATGTTATGGTATTGGTACCGACTACTGGAATTTTGGTACCGTGACATCCCTAGTCCCTTTAAATATTTTTAATGCACTAAACTGAAAAAAATATATACAATTTTGAGTTTTTTTAAATAAAAATATCTAGCTGCCTTTCACGAGGATGATCAAATGTGAGTCCATGGCATCTGAAAGATTGAAAACCCAACTGATGTCCTCAATTTCATTCAGGATGAAGAGCTGAAACGGAAGAAGCGTGAGGAGAGACTGGAGATGATCCGACACAATGCCCAGCTCAGATACGATATGAAGAGAAAAGTGAGTGCATGAACAGTGGGATTCAAAAGACTGCAATCTGGGGTTTACCTGGAAATAAACGGAAGGTTTTAGGATTTCGAAACATTTAAAATGAAAAAATGCAAATATATATATATTTTAATATTTAATAGTCTAGTCTTCACAAATAAATAAATTGAAATAATTAAATCGAGCGAGGATCTGCTTTATTTCAATTAGTCATGTGGATATTTACACAGTTAAAGTCAGGTTGCTTATCGCACCTTTAACAGGCCAATGAAGACGATGAGGCTGTAAAATTACTGCAGCTCAGCAGAGAGGGGGCGGAGTCAGAGAGCCATGATACAGAGGAGGAGGGGCTTATTGTAGCAGAATATGAGAGTGACGATGAGACCACGCCAAAGAGCAGGTATTGATTGTGTTTGTGGATGACTGGGTGAGTGTTTCCCAGCCTGGAGTTCTCATAGAGTTCCCTCCACAGACTGTGTGATGATGACGATGATGAAGATCTAGAAGAGGAACATGTCACTAAGGTTCATGTTTAAACTTCATGCTTAAATCGACCCTGCATTGGTGAACAAGGTGTTTGTGCATGATTAACAATGTATTTTTCATCTTAAGATTTATTACTGCAGCCGAACTCACTCTCAGCTGGCTCAGTTTGTACACGAGGTGCAGAAGAGTCCATACGGGGCCGCTGTCCGCTTGGTTAATCTGGGCTCCAGACAGGTAAACATGCTCCAGATTTATTCTTGTGATTACAGTATGACTGAATTACAAACACTTATGCCATAATTGTATATACACATTACCGTTCAAAAGTTTGGGGTCTGGAATATATTTTTTTAATGTTTTGAAAATAAATTTCTTATGCTCACCAAGGCTGCATTTATTTGATCAAAAATATAGTAAAAACTATAATTTTATGAAATATTATTACAATTTTAAATAACTGTTTTCTATGTTAATATATTTTAAAATCCAAATTATTCCTGTGATGTCAAGCTGAATTTTCAGCATCATTACTCCAGTCTTCAGTGTCACATGATCCTTCAGAAATCATTCTAATATGCTAATTTGATGCTCAAACATTTATTATTGTTATTAATGTTGAAAAAAGTTTAATATTTTTGTGGAAACTGCTACTTTTTTTAGGGGTTTTAATGAATATATAGTTCAAAAGAACAGCATTTATTTGAAATGGAAATCTTTTTGTAACATTACAAATATCTTTACTGTCACTTTTGATCAATTAAATGAATCCTTTCTGAATAAAAATATTAATTTCTTTCAAAAAACTATTTACTGACCCCAATATTTTTTAAATGGTAGTGTGTAATGCTGCTTAATTTGATACATCATTATAATAAAAAACTAAATGAGTACCTATAACAAGGATTATGCTTTTACATTTTTATTTTTTTTTAATTAAAGGGATAAAGAAACACAAAAGAAGATATTTTAAAGAATGTTGGTAATCAAACAGTTGACGCTATACATTGACTTCCATAGTAAGAAATATAATACTATGGAAGTCAGTTGTTACCATCAACTGCCTGGTACAAACATTCTATAAAACATATTTTTTGTTCAACAGAAAAAAGAAACTCGTACAAGTTTAGAACAACGTAAAGGCCCTTTCACACTTAGCGCGCTGTGATTAAAGTGAAGCGCCCAACAATCAGAGCGAACATGAATCGATTGATCACCTTCACTAAATTCACGCCTGCCCGATAGTTGCCACTGACCTAGAATACATTTTTCCTCATTTATGTACTGTATCTTATCCCATTTGGCTTTGACCTCATCCACTACACAACATACAACACCATGTTAAGATAAGTTTGGTATTACGCCAGAAACACAAACTATCTAATGCTTACGAGATCTTATGAGAATGATAAAATATCGCACCTGGGTAACAGGTGTATTAGAGCTACAATTAGCATTAAAGCTATACACCTCAATTTATGAGATTATTATGTTTTTGCTCAAACCCCACTTTAAAAGATTAGTTCACTTCAAAATGGAAATGTCCTGATATTTTACTCACCCCCATCTCATCCAAGATGTTCATGTCTTTCTTCAGTAGAAAAGAAATTAAGTTTGAGGAAAACATTCCAGGATTTTACTCCACATCATAGACTTCGATAGCAACCAAAATGTTGAAGGTCTAAATCAATGCAGTTTCAAAGGCTTCGAAGGGCTTCAGAGGCTCTGCGCGATCCCAGACGAGGAATAGAGTCAAGTGAAACCATCTGTTATTTTCAAAATGTACCTTTTTTAACCTGAATTGCTCATCTTGCGCTGCTTTGCGGCATGCCAGTGGTTACGCAATCATGGCGGAAAGGTCTCGCTAGATGTAGGCAGAAGCCCCTTCCATGTTTACGAAGCGCACATGCGAAGACTAACACAAACGTACATTAGCAAAAAAAGGTAAAACAATGACGTCAGACGATTTTGAAGTTGAAGATGGAGTGTTTTTGGTAAAGGCCGTTTGTATTGGTCCTCGCACGTTCGCTTGGGGTGGTACTTCCGCCTATGTCTAGCGTGACCTATCCGAGGTGATTACGCAATCCATGGCGAGCCGCAGAGCAGCGCAAGATGAGCAATTTAGGTTTCGCTAGATAAGATTCCTCGTCTGGGATCGTGCCGAGCCTCTGAAGCCCTTCAAAGCCTTTGAAACTGCATTGATTTAGACCTTCAACATTTTGGTTGCCATTGAAGTCTATGATGTGGAGAAAAATCCTGGAATGTTTTCCTCAAAAAACAGAATTTTCTTTTTGACTGAAGAAAGAAAGACACGAAGACCTTGGATGAGACGGGGGTGAGGAAAATATCAGGAAATTTTGAAGTGAACTAATCCTTTAAACCATCATCGAGTGCTTGTAATAATACTAATAATAATATTCCGCCTGCGATCTAAAGTGGATTTTTTTTAAATAAGGGCCAGATGTGAATGCTATACACCTGCTTAGCATTTCTGATGTAAGCATTTCTCATCCTTTATTGCTATAAATACCCTGAGCCACATGAAAAACACATACAAACCATATATCGCTGTAATCATATCGTATTTGGCTTCACGTTTCACCTGATGATAAGGGTGAGTAAATAACAGAATTTTCATTTTTGGGTGAACTATCCCTTTAACTTTTAGATTTTCTGAAGAAAATGAGTTCTGCCTGTCTGAGCAAAAGACACTGCTACAATGCCAAGACCACATTGATGAATTCGTAAAAGACAAAACAGATGATTTCTGTGTTATTTTTGCCCTTATTAGAACCTTTGCATTAATCCAGAGGTCATCCGGCTCGGAAACGTCCAAATGATGAACGACAGCTGTTTAGAAATGCAGAAAAACAAACACGGTCAGAAACATAAACACAAGCCCTGCCAATTCAAACAGTGTTATTGCTATTTCATATGACCCAATGATTACATATTCAGGAGAAAATGACATGACCTTCATCTGCAGAGAAACGAGAAAAGGCACCAGACTTGGAGCTGAAGCGGCGCCGTGGTGATGCCAAGGTGACGTGTGCCTTCTCGGGTTTTGAGAATTTGATGGCGATGAGGGATGAAGTGCTGGTGAAGGTGCGAGACGTGGAGCAGCTCCTACAGCATGGCCGGGAAACACACACGTGTCCTTACTACAGCACACGGATGGCCATACCTGCAGCTCAGGTACACACATACCCAGCGGAATACACTCTTATTCATATAAAACTGTGTGCATTCAGTCTTTCTCTCCTTTTCTCAGGTGGTGGTATTGCCGTATCAGTCGCTGCTCCATGCTTCCACCCGGAAAGCATCAGGGATCAAACTAAAGGATCAGATTGTCATTATAGATGAGGCTCATAATCTGACTGACACCATCTCAGCCATACACAGCACAGAAATCAGTGGAGCACAGGTACATGCATGCACAAACTCACTGATCAGATCTAGAGAACTCAGACTAGTTAAAGGTAGGGTAGGCAATTTCGGAGAGGCTAGCAATAGCAAGCTAGCTCTGAAAGCATGACATCCCACCCTCCCTTCAGAGCATCTCCAAATCCATGCCTCCTTCAAAACACGAACGCACACATCAGCGTCTGCAAAGCCTCACGCCGTTAAATTACCTCATGTCTCAAAGCGCATAATATTACAATAATAATGAATGTAAACAACTTACAGAGCTCTAGTCTTACCACAGAACAGCTGCAGATTCATTTAGCCATTAATAGTGTTGAAATAGAAATGCAAGAGTCTAAGGATGTAAACTGCTCTGAGTTGCCATCTCGTAATTACAATTTCAACAGGACGTGAACACAGCATAAGCTTATTGTTTTGGTTCAGGAGGAACTGTAAAAAGTGGCTGCTGTTTGTTTACGGCACTACATACATATGCTGACAGGCAAGTAGGACATCATCGAACTGAATGCAGTGATTTGACAAAAAAAAATTGGTTTTGAGACTTCCACGAAAGATATATGTACATTTTATTTGAATCTTTAGACCACTTCTATTATTGATTACTATCAGGATGTGTTTCAACCAGTATAACAAAAAGTGTTAATGAAAAAATAGCCTACCCCACCTTTGACTAATGTGCATTTCTTATGTTTCAGCTCTGCAGGGCTCATTCACAGCTCTCTCAGTACTGTGAGCGCTACAGGTAAAGAAAAACACATTTCAAACATTTTGTACATCTAATTTGGGGTCATTTACTCACCGTTACAAACCTGTATAACTGACTTTCTGTGGAACACAAAAGGAGAACTTTTGAAGAATATTTGCACAATGAAAATGAATGGGACTAATGCAGTTGAGCACTAAAATGTTTGTGAAAGAAGTCTCTTATGCTCACCAAAGCTGCATTTATTTAATCAAAAATACAGTAAAAACAGTGATATTGTAGACTGGGTAAACCCAGCCTGATCTGCCGGCGATTTGATTTTGCCTTGCAACTCAGTCTGGAAACCTGTACATTAATTTCTACTGCTTCTTTTACACTTGTGCAGGAACCAATCACAGACTGGCTTATCCACCTGGCACGCTATTGGTGGGTTTAACACGATGATGGATAGAGAGAATGGGTCATTGCCCGTTGATCACGCCTCTAATGGTCTGATTGGTTGAAGGACTGTCCGATTGCGTAGTCATTTGAAAAATGCTCGTTGATCACGCCTCTTGTGCAGTAGAAAATATAAAGCAGATTCCCCAGACCAATGTTCAATCTTAAATTGAGCTTGGTCTGGTGATAGCCAGAAATATTATGTGAAATATTTTTTCTATGTATATTTTAAACTGTCATTTATTGCTGTGATGGCAAAGCTGAATTTTCAGCATCATTACTCCAGTCTATAGTGTCACATGATCCGTCAGAAATCATTCTAATATGATGATCTGCCGCTCAGAATAGATGATGCTGTGGCAGTGTGGCATTGTAAAAAAAAAAAAAAAAATTCACAAGTACAAACTGAAATTTAAGTCTAGAGTAATGTTTTTAGACATCTTCATTGTGATTTACTGTACATGTGTCATTGTGTCGGATGGTTTCAGAAGTCGACTGAAGGCGAAAAATCTGATGTACATCAAACAGATCCTCTTTGTGCTGGAGGGGCTTGTGCGGACACTCGGAGGTAAGCGGTGCGCTGCATTGTTTTGTTTGTGTATTTTTATCTAGCTCCCTCTGGTTTTATCTAGCTGATTTATATGTCATTTCCTGTTAACAGGTAAAGTCGGTCAGAATCCAAACACTCAGTCCTGCCAAACAGGTAAACGAACGCAACATGCCCGCATAGAAACTTCTGTGTTTTCCTCCTTCATGAAATACTAAAAATGTCCTGTTTACACAACAGGAAGTGAACTGCTGACTATCAACGACTTTCTGTTTAAGGCTCAAGTTGATAACATAAACCTTTTTAAGGTATTACTCCAACTCTTGTGTTATTTTAGTGTTTATTTACTATTATAATATTTATGAATATTTTGAATTTTTATATTTTCTGTGCTTTTGTCATTAAGTATTTCATCTAAGATTGATGTTTTATTTTTTATTTATTTCAATAAACAAAAACGAGTGCACCAACTTCATTGGTACATTCAACAAAAACATGTTATTATTAATAATATTAATTATACATTGGTATATTTCTTAACATGGTTTAATCTGTTTGTTGAAGGTTCAGAAATATTTTGAGAAGAGCATGATCAGCCGAAAGGTCAGTACGAGAACACATTTATAAAATGATTTTAACAAGTGGACATGCACACACTGATGATATGTGCCCTCTGCGTAGCTGTGTGGATTCGCAGAGAAATATGAAGGCAGCGGTGTAAAGACACACTCCAGGCCGAAAAACAAAGAGAACCGTCGCATAGAAGGACTCGGACGTTTCCTGCAGACTCTGCAGAACAAACCTACAGGTACAATCTGCTCTCAGTAAACATCTAGCACCCTAAGTATTGTTATAATATACAGTATGTAATAATATATGTTCAACGAACTTTGTTGCGATTGCTCTGTCAGCGCAGTTCATTTGAATAAGTGTGAATGCTGCCATAGAAACCCTGGTGCGAAAACAAACAAGTGGACCGCGACACTTGAAAAGGCGCACAAACGAACTCTGGTGCGGTTCTACTGAAATATGAACGCAACACAGACCAAAGACATGTAAATGTACCAAAAACAGGACATGATGTCACAGAGACCCTAAAAAGGACAGAATACTCAAGCCATACCTGTTTTCTCCTCATAGTTTAGAACCATGTCTCCTCACAGCAGGTCTATGTGTGTGTGACGGAGGGATTCCTGCTGCTTTTTGACTCCTTTACACATTTTAAACTCTTATACCATCACATGTACGCACATACAGCGAACAAATTTAGCCAAGCACATAGCATTGTTTTGGGCGTTCAACAAGTTTTGTCGCAAAATATACGTCATAAAAGCATTTTTTTGTATCTTTAGGTTTAGTGTTAAAAATGAACCAGGACTAAATGTATCATTTTCTGTTTTGGCCTGGACCAGAAGAACCAAGAGAACCGAACTACAAGTGTGAACGCTCTTAGTTTCTCCTCATACACCCTAGTTTTGGAGGAGAAGCAGCATTCGGACAATGTAAAACGTGTGTTTTTGATGTTCTAGATGTCTTAGAACAGCAGGTGGCAGTAGAGGACAAACCAGTCATGGCTTCTCCAATGATGCTTGTTGAAAGTTTCCTGTTTGCCCTCACTAATGCCAACAAAGATGGACGAGTCGTGATACAAAGGCAGGGTTAGTATTTGATCACCTGCACGCCGATAAAAATGTGAAATTGTCTCTCACAAATCATTTCTTTCTCTAGCATTTCTTGCCCAGAGCAGCGTGAAGTTCCTCTTGCTGAACGCAGCAGTTCACTTCGCACAGATTGTCCAGGAGTGCAGGGCCGTGATCATCGCCGGGGGAACCATGCAGCCTGTTAGCTCACAAACACACACTACTGGAGACAGTGACACAGCTGTCTCGCTTACATAACACATTAAAGAGTCTCAGTGTGTAGATTATGACTCTGAAAGCAAGACAGATTTTGTGTTCATATTTTGCAGGTTGCTGATTTCAAAGAGCAGCTTCTGTTTTCCGCCGGGGTCACAGAAAACCGTATTTTAGAGTTCTCATGTGGTGAGTTTGTTATTGTGCTCATTTCTTCTTAAAACCCTTTGCAATGTTGCTTATTATGTGTGTAACTGTTGCATAATCGCTTCAGGTCATGTCATACCCCCTGAGAACATACTACCCATAATCCTTTGTGCCGGCCCCTCAGGACAACAGTTGGAGTTCACTTTTCAAACTAGAGACATGCCACAGATGGTAAAACTTACATGTGCAAACCAAAAATTCCACAGATGGTTGCATGCAAACACAGAAATCTGCTTATTTTAAATTATGACCACAAAATAAACATAAATATGGTGACTAGGAGGGGACATACTTGATTCACTTAGTTTTGTCATAGCTATAAAATAATATAGCCGAGCCTAGGCCTACAAGAAAACATTTGTATCTGTCCCAATCCATTCACAGACTGCTTTTTTTTATTTAATATCTTTATTCATTCTTCTTAATATATTTTAATGATACATTTTATTATTATTATTATTTTTTTTAGGCCTGTATTTTTATAATTTTTTGCTATATAGGCTATATGCTTTATTTTTCCCTTTCAATTAATGTATCTCTTTACCCAATTAACGTTCTGTATTATTACGTTGGTATTAAAGTAGGCTATAATGCTAATACAATTTTAACTGGATTATGATCGTATTTCTGTAGGCTTCGCAAGTATGAGACTATAAATGATAATCTGTTTTGTTTTAATTTACAAATGAAACGATGGATGCAAACAAAATAAAACACAGAATTATTCCTCAAGGAAACACTGTAAGTGTTTATAGTATACATAAAAATTAAGCCTACATTATAGTGAATAGATTTAAAAGACTTGGTGAGATTACATTTTTTTTGTAGCTTAAATATTCTTTTAACAATATACCCCCAGTTTCACAGACAAGGCTTAAGTCTAGTCCAAGACTACAGTGCATGTTTGAGCCTATTAATAATATTAATAGCCTATTTAAGGGTTAGTTCACCCAAAAATGCATCAAAAATACATTTAGGTCCAAAAATAACAAAAACTACGACTTAATTCAGCATTGTCTTCTCTTCAGGGTCTGTTGTCAATCCGCGCTCACGACTCCGCAGTGACGCGGCTGCTGTGTAGGAGCTTCTTCCACTGCACTTATTTCTTTCACTGTGGACTCGTGAACGCGGATTGACAACAGACCAGGAAGAGAAGACAATGCTGAATAAAGTCGTAGTTTTAGTTATTTTTGGACCAAAACTAACCCACTGATGTCACATGGACTACTTTGATGATGTTTTTATTACCTTTCTGGACATGGACAGTACACCATACATACATTTTCAAAGGAGGGACAGAAGGCTCTCGGACTAAATCTAAAATATCTTAAACTGTGTTCCGGAGATGAACGGAGGTCTTACGGGTGTGGAACGACATGAGGGTGAGTCATTAATGACAATTTTCATTTTTGGGTGAACTAACCCTTTAATGATAAATTATTCAAACTTCACTTGAATGCTGTCACGGGCACGAGCCTATATATACATTTGCAAATGAAAACAGAACCTTATTTATCATCACATACTGTCGTAGCCTACAGAAATACAGCCAAGTCGAAACTTTATTGTCATGAATGGACATTTACAAACTTAACATAATATAATATACAGAACATTAATTAGGTAAAGAGATATATTAAATGAAGGGGAAAATAAAGCAAATGCATAACAATGAATATAACCAATATTAATAGAAATAATACTATACAAATACAGTATTAAATAAAAAGAAACAATCAGTGAATGGATTTGAAAGACTGGGATGGATAAAAATGTTTTCATGTAGGACTATATTTTTGTTTTTGCATATTCCTTTAAAGGTGCACTATGTAGGATTTTTGCAGTCAAATATCCAAAAACCACCAGACCAGTGTTATATATTTTGTTCAGTTGAGTTCTTACAATATCCCAAATGTTTCCAACTATTTGTAAATCGTGAGAAAATTGCTATTTAACCAAGGAACCGGGACGTGTGAGGGAGTTGCCTGTCAATTGCGTCATATCTGTGTTACCCTCGGTTTCCGGTTTTATTTCACAGAAACGCTTTACTCCTATGGCAGTGTGCAACAAGTGTCATAGCAGACGCCGAGCGAACGCAGAGCACAGAGTGAAGCTCAGAGTAACGTACTTTTGAAACACACTTAAATGTATCTAATGTGATAAACAGCTACGTTACGTCATACTCATGACCGGGAATGACACTGGCCACTGTTTCCCGTCATAATTAAAGTCCCGCTGCTCGTGAGCCGTGTGTTGCGTAACAATCGCTCAAGCGGCCTTGCTCAGCTCCCACAATGCTCAGTCCTGCTCTGGTTCATACTACAGTAACGTTAATAACCGCATCCATGAACATGATTTGTCCCGATGTGAGGTTCATCGACCACATGTCCCAAGATTCTGTGCTCAAACTTGTTTTGAATAGTCGCCCTCTAGCGGACGGAAAAGTTACATAGTGCACCTTTAACTTTTATTGATAATGACAAACTTCATTTGAATGCTGTTTAGGCAACGTTGTGTGCAATA
This sequence comes from Gobiocypris rarus, assembly GCA_023029165.1. Classification (NCBI taxonomy): domain Eukaryota; kingdom Metazoa; phylum Chordata; class Actinopteri; order Cypriniformes; family Gobionidae; genus Gobiocypris; species Gobiocypris rarus. Next base: position 18,766,148 of record CM040918.1, read on the forward strand.
TAACATAATAAAAAATTATCAAAATTATCTTGTGGCTACAACATTTCATCACATTCCCATAAGTTAATATGTCGTGGCCACAACAAAACTAATTGAACCAAACGTGTCCCCTCCCAGGCACCATACATAATTTTTTTTTTAACCGAACATGTCTTATATGGTAATGATCAGTGTTGGGGGGTAACGCATTACATTACAAGTTATTTAATCAGATTCCTTTTCCAAGTAATAAGTAAAGTAATACAAAAGTAACGTAATGCATTACTTTCCATAAAAGTAACTAACACAGTTTAAGCAGTAATGCAATATTGCAATGCATTACTTTAAAAAGTAACTTTCCCTGACAGCGGTTATGATTTCATTTTCAAACAAAATAATTCTGTATAATCAATGGTATGGTAAAAAATACAAAATATGTTCAGCATGATCTTTATACCCGTTACCTATATCAGATGGAGGAGACGGGCCGTGTTCTATCAAACCTCTGTAACATAGTTCCGGGGGGCGTGGTCTGTTTCTTCCCCTCCTACGAATATGAGAAGAGGATTCTGGGACACTGGGAGAGCACTGGTGTCCTCCAGCGGCTGCAGTCTAAGAAGAAGGTACACAAACAACGACACTACCATGCAAAGTCAGTTTATGCTCGAGTTAAGAAGCTCTCTGTGTTTTTCAGATTTTCCAGGAGCCGAAAAAAGCCAGTCAGGTTGAGCAAGTGCTCAGTGACTATTCCAAGTGTATACAGGTGTGTTAGTATGTGAATATTACTATACTTATACAGTATTACACACAAACTGCCTTATGCAGTAAACCAGAACAGATCTGTCTGTTTAAATCTACAGTAAATGTCATTATAGTCAAGTCACATTTATATAGTGCTTTATATAATACAGGTTTTTAAAGCAGCTTCATAACAGGAAAATACATTTTTAGGGCCTGATTTACTAACAGCTTGAGCCAACGCTCAAGTCTCAGCCCCAGACGCCCACGGACTAGCCTTCTGCCATCAGTCTGAAGGTCTGGCTGCGTGAAACTTGCACTAACTCTTTTGGAGTAAAAAAAAAAACAACTGTCAGAAAAGGCATGGACAGGGTTATTTTTGCTGCTGACCTTATTGCATATGCATTTGTAAGAGTTTCCCTTTCAGACGCATTACTTATGGGGGGAGAGTATTTAAATAAATCATGCAAGGTGATTTACTTAGGCTTGCGTTATTCAATTACTAGTATTTGAGCCATTATTTACAGCCAAAATAAGCATGTCTTAAACCAGACGCTAATTTGTGCTGCTCTTGGTAGAGTGTGTTGGTCATTATGGAAATGATCCAGCTGCGTCTGTGTTCTTTAATTTTATTGGCACTTTTTTGCGCTCTTACACTTATTTGCCCTGTTTAGTAAATCTGGCCCTTAATGTAAAATTCATCAGTTAAATGCAGCTCTACAGAAGACAATAGTGTCATTATTCAGCTCAGTTTAGTTCAATGTTGTTTCCATTCAGTTCGAAAACTGTCAATGTTGCTTTAATAGTGTTCTCATAGTGACAGTGCTGTTAAATCGAGAATATTGATGCATATTAATTGTCTTTTCAATCATTCTTATAGCGTTTTATAGTGTAAAATGGTTTATGTTAATGCAGCACTGCAGTAATGCCGGAAGTGGCCAGACGGGGGCACTGCTATTCTCTGTAGTCGGAGGGAAAATGAGTGAAGGAATCAACTTCTCTGACGACCTGGGCAGGTGAATACTAGCAATGGGTGTGTTTCAATCAGCTCCCAAGTTCAGTAGTCAGGGCACTGATCAGGACACAAGTCAATGGGCTGACACCCTGATCAGTGCCCTGACTACTGAACTAGGGAGCTGATTGAGACGCACGCACCCAATATGTTCCAATTGAATACCATATTATTGTAGTATGTATCCATTTTATTTTAAATGCTGTCTTCACAATGTGTGGCTGTGATTTTTTTTATTTTTTATCCAAAGCATTTAAAATGAAAATTACCCCATGATTTATTCACCCTCAAGCCATCCTAGGTCCATATCCATATTTAAAAGTTTATAAAGTAAAATATCCAGCTTCCACCAGACCACCTTCCATTTTCAACGTACGCAGAAAGTGTAACGCCTCTCACACTTCAAATGAATTTCAATATGGAAGTAAGTTGAATATGGAAGGTGGTCTGATGTAGCTAGATATTTTAGTTTCAGAAGGCCTTTATTAACCCCCCTGTAAATGTATGAATATAACTCAGATTGTGCTCATCAGAAAGTAGAAAGTCATATACACCTAGGAAGGCTTAAGGGTGAGTAAATCATGGGATCATTTTCATTTAAAAATGAACTAATCCTTTAATACGACAGATGCCAGTTTTTTTGTAACTAAGGTTTTTCCCCCACAATGTTTCTATAACGTTTTATTTTGGTTACGGTACTTTTTTTTTTAAACGCAACATTACCTAAGTAATTTTAACCAAAATACAACATAATGAAAATCATTATAATTTTCTAAAACGATTTTGTGTTTGCTAGTTACAAATGACTAAACAGAAATGAGGCCTATGCCAAATATCATCTTTGAAAGCATTTTCTTGTTTAATTGTTGAATGAAACAGCTTTTTGCATCTGTGGATGTGTTCAGATGTATCGTCATGGTTGGAATGCCGTATCCCAACATAAAGTCACCAGAGCTTCAGGAGAAAATGGCTTACCTGGACAAGCACATGGTGAGACTTCCTACGGGATGATGCCGATGTGAACTTGCAGAAACGAATCGACCCTTTCTAACTCTCTCCCTTCTGTTTCAGCCACACGTTAGTGGTAAAAGTCCCGGGAAGGCTTTGGTTGAGGGTCTGTGCATGAAAGCGGTCAATCAATCTATTGGTAAGTGGTGCCACATACTCAAGACCTCCTGTGATTCAATGCTGTGTTTCACAAAGGACAAACAAACCCAGTTTGTATTAAAAAACACAGTCTGAATAGCATACTAGCATAGTACTTTTATTATTTCTTTTTTATATAAGACTAGTATGCTAGTATTTTATCACCAATTCAACTATCAAGACAATGCAATCTGTAATCTAACAGTTTTTATATTGAAGTAAAGCACAGTTTAACACATTTGTTTTTGACTTCCTACCCCACACAGGTCGGGCGATCCGTCACCGTGGCGATTACGCATGCATTGTGCTGTGTGACCATCGGTACGCCCGAACAGGCACGCTGCAGAAACTTCCCCAATGGATTCGTTCCAGCACACACACGCACACAACTTTTGGTCCTGCCTTCGCCAGCATCAGGAGGGTAAGCATACTGTATATTGTACAGTATGTAATATATAATGCCTACTTTATTTAAAAATGTATGTTAAACAGCATGCAACAATTTCAAACAGTAGTGTTATGGTCACATTATCTTTTTTGTTGCATTTTTATTCAGCAATTGTGAAGTTGTATTCACATTTCTCAACTTTTGCCAGACATATCAAATATTAAGCCAATAAATGATTAAGAAATGCTGTTGATATTACATTTGTCATAGTGGAGATAGAAAGTTAAGCATTGTGAGATATTAAAATAATTTCCACCAAAATAAAAGCTCTATGGTTTAGAGCAGTGTTTTCTTACCGGGGTGCTGCACAAAAAAAATCCTTTTAATATTTTAAAATTACTAAAAACTGTAACAAAATATTTTTTTTTATTATATATACCATCAGTCTCTGATGTCTAAAATAACAACAAATAACACACATTCATATTAAAAATGCTAATCATAAGAAAGGTTTGGCATGAGATTGTGCATAATGTTTATTCCCGTGCTCAAAGTGCGCGCACAACACTACCTCTCAAACAGCTTGTGAGTGCCACATTTATTGTCACATAGTCCATCTTGGCAATTATTCACAAACACAGTCGGTTAAGTCCTAAATGAATGTAAACAGTTCAGATATGCATGTTCAACAGTATATTGGTGCGTCAGGTCTTAAAGTGACAGCACCCTAAAGCCTATATATGGCAGTTCTTCCCCGTGGTATAAAAAATGGTATCAGATATTGATACTTTTCAAGTTATCGTATTGAAGTTAAATTCCAGTATTGTGACCTTTTTTTTTAAGGGGTCATGAACTGAGAAATCTAATTTTCCTTGAGCTTTTGACATATAAGAGGTCATCATACTATAAGAATATCCTGTAAGTTTCAGAACTGAAAACTTCCTTGTTAGTCCAATAAAAGCTTTTATTGACACCAGACCCTGCAAACAACAGATTTTGTGTCAAAGGGAGGCAAGCACCGCCTCTGCAGAAGCAGCTCAACGCCTACTTCATCACTGCCTGTTTAGTCCCGCCCACCAATTCGCACATGACATGCAATAGTATAGGTAGCCTAAGTAACAGGCCTACGTGGTGTTAAACCAGATCGAGCTAGCTAGCAATAAACATGCTGTTGAGGATACTGCCTGGACTCGACAATAATGCAACATGTAACTGTGTTCATTCTAATGCCTGATCTAACATGTTCTTTGTCTGTGTGTTAGTAAATCAAACCAGTAACTGAATTTCAACTTGCGTTGTTTCTCATAGTATGATGAAAATAATCTGTTTATTTAACAGTGATTAAATTCTATAAAGAAAGTTCCCTTTACACTCGTTTGAGCAGCACGTGCTGGAGCTGTTAATCAAACAGAGAGAGTTTATCAGTGACTCCCGTTTTATTCAACGAATCTCTTAACTATATCACGTTTGCACTGTTAGTGAAGATGAAAGCATTCATTAGTGTACAGAAACTGAGTTGCAATGACGAGATCACTGCTTTCACGAGCTCAACATGTGTGTGTGATCGGCTACAATGATCATCACTGTAACCTTTCATGCCACAATCTAAATATAATGCCATAGATCTGAATGTAAGCAACACGTTTCACCATTAGTTAACCAACCATGACAGCTGTAATAGTAAAAAAACGCGCTAAAAGAGAGAGTAATACTTGGCTATTTCAAAGACATTAGCCAATCACAGCAGTGGGCGTTTACACAAGTCTCACCTCAAACCAGAGGGCTAAAATCAGGTCAGGACTATTTTTGATGTAAAAATCATTCTAACATTGTAAGTGCACCCCAGAAAACATCATAAAACATTAAAACAACACAGTTCATGACCCCTTTAAAATTTTCAAAGGGTGCCGTGACTGAAAAAAAGGTTGGGAAACACTGTTTTAGACACTTGTAAATATAAGTATTGTCACTTATTTTTAAATATCTCTTTTTATTTTACAGAACATAGTAGTATATTTCTTTGATTTGATCAATGTTTATAATTTATATAATAATAAAATATATATATTTTATTATTATTATTCTCATTATATAGTCAGTTGAACAGGTCGAATGCCAATGTTGTAGATTGTGATAGACAGGAGCATGTGAAGTGCGATCGAGTGTCTCTCCAGCTGCTTTAATGAGACAGACGTTCTCCAGCTGTGCTCTCTGTAAGCAGGTCTGTTCTAATGACAGGATGAGAAGGATTTGTAATCAGTATGATCCCTGTCTGATCCTTTATTTGATTCCGCAGTTCTTCCTGGAGAAGCGACAGAGACTCGACAGCGTGTGAAAGTACTACAGTGTCCTGCATTATGAATGTTTGTTTGATTTACTCTGGCCTTGTGAATTATTGAGTTCTGCTGCCTCTGTCCTCAGGTTCTGCGTTTAAGTGTGTTTATTGACTTTCATTTAAATGAAGCTCAATTTTTACAAGAGTGGAATAGTTTTTAATCCAAAATGTGACAATAAAAAACAGAAAAACAATCATAGTAGATTAGTTTATTTTTCTGTACTGAAGCTACAAATGCCAGAGATGTTTTAGTGCATTTAAAACTTTTTTTTTTTACATTCTTTTCTTCCTTAATGGAACATTAGTTATTTCACTATCAACTTCATTGTTACCTTCCTTTGAAAGAGATGTGCATAAGAAGTGAAAAATGTTCATCAAAAAGTGCGATTGAGTATTAAAGTCAACATAAAACAACCATAATGTTAACTTCAATAATATAATTTTTCTTTCTTATTGGCATTTATAACAGATCTTCTCATGGTTTTGTTCATTCACTGACCACGAGGATACAAAACAAGTGACAAAATGTCTCACTTAACACTCCACAGCTCTCTATGGAGAGACGATATTTCCTTGAGGATTTCAACTCCCGACTTGACTTTCGCACTCAACTCTGGGTTGTCATGGTTACGCCTCCCAATCATCATCATCTGCGGACGGTTGCTGGGGCGCTGGAAGGGGCGGGATCACATCTGACATCCTGGCGAACGCTCCGCCAGAGTTGGCAGGTGCTTCAGATGAGTCTCCAGCCCCTGGACCCTTGCCAGAGATACCTGTCAAATATTCACAATGAAAAAAATGCATCAGATACAGATAGCATGAAAACACAGAGATTGAGGCACTAAAATTAATGTTTCAAACGCACCTTTCCTGCGCAAGGCCAATTTATTGAAGAGGTCCGACATCAGGTTCCCACCGCTGACCGCTGCCCCGACTGGAAAAAAAAGATGATTGTTAGTTTAAGCGACGGGGAAAAAAAGCTTTTTTTTTTGCAAATGCTACTGATTACAGGATTTAAGAGTAAAGACATTTATGTTACAAAATAATATATATAAAAAAAAGTTTCCACAAAATATTAAGCAGCACAACCATTTATAACATTGATAATAGTAAGAAATGTTTCTTTTGAAGCAAATCACAGAAAAAGGCTTCAAAAATTATTTAAAAAGGCACGATATGTAAAATACTTGGATTAAAATATACAAAAAACACTAGAACAGTGTTTTATATTTTGTGTACTTACATTATCACAAATGTTTCCAAGAATGTTTAAATCCAGAGAACTAAGCGATTTTAACCAGGACGCTGTCCTTGCGTCGCCTATCAATGACATCATACCTGCGTTACCCTCGATTTCCGTATTTTATTTTGTAGAAATCATGGAAACGCCAATGCTTTAATATTAGTGCCGGGCAATCGATTAATCGCATCCAAAAAAAAAGTTTGTGTTTACCTAATGTGTGTGTACTGTGTATAATTATTATGTATATACAAATACACACGCCTTCATGTATATTTAAGAAATATATGCATGTATATACTGTATATATATTTATATTTTTTATCAAATAAATAGTTTATATAAAAATGTTCTTAACATATACACATGCATGTGTGTGTGTATTTATAAATACATAATAATTATACACAGTACACACATATATTAGGTAAACACAAACTTTTATTTTGGATGCGAATAATTACGATTGTTTTATTAGTTATAAAGCTTAACATAGTTTTATTTTTTAAATCTCGTTTTCTTGATTTACCGCGAGTACCATGTTTTACCATGCCTAATATCGATCTAGCTTTCTGCAGTGAGCAACAAGTGTCTCATAGTATCCACCGAGCGAATACACAGAGTAGGATTATAACATAACTTACAACACACTCATATGTATCTAATATGATAAAACAGCGCCACGTTACCCCACATACGCATGAGTGGAAGAAGCAGAAGCGGTCGTCTGCGGCATAATAAAAGCTCACTGAAATCAAGGTGTCACCAAGCTATCCCAATCAAGCGACCTCTAGCTGTGAAAAATTACATATTGTGGCTTTAAAGTTGTAATAATATTTCACATTATTACTGTTTTACTGTAAATTTGGTGCAGTGTTGGTCAGCATAAGATAATTTATTCAAAAACTTTTAAACAGTAGTGTAACTTTTGAACAGTGAGTAGTGTATATTGCACACAGTCATACAAATCACTTTTATTGTGTTTTTTGACCTTTTCGGAGACTCAACAGCATCCGTGCTCATTAACTTTCTTTGAAACAAAAAGCACGGTGAATTTTCTGCTAAACATCTCCTTTCTTTTGTGCTCCTCAAAAGAAAGAAAAGCAGTTTCCAGCGTCTGCCTTTGTTATTTTCTGCAGCAAACAGACATATTTCAGGAGAATAGTAGTAAGGAATATTCAATCATGTCCTTTCAAATCTTAACTGTGGCATTTACTCTCACCCAAACCCTAAATCATTAGTAATTACCTCTCAGAGATGACTAATTCAAAAGACCACATAGTTTATCCATTGATATTATATCAATGAAGAACTTGTCTTAAATATCTGAGACTTTGTGAGTCCAGAGCCAGTCGATTTCAGAGCAAATGTCAAGCAGATTTAAAAAGGCTTAATAGGGCAGATTTAATGAAAGTAAATTTCTCTTTTGACCTTTCCAAATACCACAGCGCTCTTCCTTATATCAGTGATACTGAAACAATGAATTTCTCTTCTCTTGTACTATAATATTGATCTTGCAAATTAACCTGGTGGTTGCCAGGATGTACCTATGCGATTACTAGGGTTGTTGCTTACTGACCCAACCCAAGTCTGTACATACGTCTTAGATGCCATAGAATTGTTTATGCTTGCCTTAGCAAACACAACTAATGAGTTTCTTACTCTAATAACAGTTTAGCTAATGTTAACACCCTTTAATTGACCCTGTCTGACAGTATGCACAGCCTGTTTTTAGCACAGAGTGTAAACACTGGTGGCGTCTGACCTTGCTCTTGTTCCTTCTGTTTCTTCTTCTCCATCTTACGCTCCTTAACATTGCGGAGGTTTGCTTTGCCGATACCGCCGGCATTTCGGATCGACTCAAGGAGGCTGGCTCGCCCGTCCGACGGCTGTAACACCTCAGTAGGGGCGCCTTTCACCACACCTTGTAAACAAACACACAAGAATGTGGTTTACACACTACCAAGTTAGAAAAGTTAGATTTTTTAAATTATCACTTATTTCATCAAGAATGCATGACAGTAGGCAAGGCAAGGTAAGTTTATTTATTTAGCACATTTCATACACAATGGCAATTCAAAGTGCTTTACATGGAAAATGAAATTAAAATAGTGATAAGAATTAAGAATACCACGTGTAAGACTTAAAAATAAAAACAGGATAATTAAAACAGTTGTAAAGAGAATTTTAAAAATAAGAAGACAATAGAAATATATAGTTGTAAAGATATTTAAAAAGAATAAAATTATTACAGTATATATAGATAAAAAATATATATTTCTCTAACTCATTTAAGACTGTGCTTAAGAGGATACTCGACAAAGTGGTTATTTTGTTATACTCTTGTGTTTTGTCCATTCACGTGCAAAAGAACTCAATGTGGCCATGTCCAGATTTAAGGTCCTATTTTTGCGTCTTATGAATGGTTTAATAGCACTTGAATGAATGACAGTGTGTTGATATATTGTAGTGTAGTGCAGCCAATGGATGACAGAAAAAACAGATGCTGCGTTAATTGCGTTAAATTAAATGAAAATATTAATCGCATGTGTTAACACGCAAATTTTGAGAGCCCTAGTAATATTTCACAATATTACAGTTTTTACTGTAATTTTGATCAAACAAATGCAGCCTTGGTAAGCATAAGAGACGTCTTTCAAAAACATTTAAACATATTTTAAAGACATTGAATTGTAGTGTATATGGACAAAAAAAAGATTGTTTTGTTTGGGAGAAGGCAGAAATAAGTTTAGGTTTTGAACAGTGTAAAAAAGTTACAAGAAAGTAGTAGACCAATATTAATTCAATATTGCAATGGCATAATCACATTTGTCTTACATGCAATAACAATAACATTTTATGAAATTCAAAAAAATGCAATCATCTGAAAATAAATCTTACTTGTGGGAGTGGCTTGACTTGTGTCAGCAGTGCATTCTGGTGTGATAGGTGGAGGCGGTGGAGGGAGGCGGGGCTGGAGAAGTTCCAGGAGGCGGGACCTGGGTTGACTCTGGTGGAGGAGGGGGTGGAGGCGGCGGAGGGGGAGGAGCCTCAAGTCTAAAATGAGAGTCTTAAAAAAACAACAAACAATTAAGAAAAGTAAAGACAAAAAAAAGAAATAAAAAAAGTATAGACCATGAAGGAAAACATAATTGACACTGCTTAAAGGGGTCACATTATACACTTTTATTCATTTTAAAGATAATTCAATATAAAGATAATTCAAAGTTTGATTTCTTCCAATATGACCTTCCAATGAGCCAATATGAAGTTCAACATCTGCCATAAAAGAATGTAAATAATGATCCCACCGGATCCACTAGATTCATCATGATCTGTGCCAAACGAGGGAAGTTCAGGGATGCTGTTGCTGGAAGGAACGGATGGTGCGAACCCTGGGCCGAGGTCAGCACTGTACATGAGGTCATCAGCGATGCCGGGTAGGTCAGGCAGGTAAGACGGCACATCGATCTCCGGCACTTGCCCCAGGTCTGGCACATAGAAATAATTCTCTGCGGTCTGAGAAGAAAGCGTGAAAGACACATCAGCAATGCTTGCGTCCTGTTTTCAGTTCATTGCTTTAGTATAGGTGCGATTGAACAGCTCGCCTGTCTTTCCAGCTGCTCTCTCTTGGTGATCGACAGCGGTGCATCAAACGGTTTATCTTCCTTTTCCGTCTCTAACGTGTTGTGTGTTTTAGTCACAGCTCCCGCCAGAGGGTCAAGAAACACATATTTCTTATAGCTGAAAATACACAAACACACATAGCGATGATTATATGAGCATTAATAAGGTTGCATCGCCTGTGCAGCATTCAGTCAATATGTGTAGGTGTGTGTGTACTCACAGGTTCTCTGTTGTGTTGAACAGCAATAAGGAGCTGACTGAGTTGACATTTCTCGGCAGACTTCCCAAACCCTCCTCTGTCTCATCCTCAGAGCGCTTCTTAGTGTTTACGCACACTGGCAAATACATCAGTTTCTCCTATAAAACACGTCGGTCATTTCATGACTTCCTTTAACATACATTTGTGTTGATAGTTTTACAATGTAATTTGATATTACAAGCCTAATGTTCAAAGTTGTGAAACTTTAAGGAGCTTCTTAAAAAAAAAGAATTGAATGCTGAAATTCACACAAATATCCTACATTTTTAATTGAACAACTTTTAAGTGCTTGTGTGGCTTTAAAAATTCAGTCGAAAGCAGATTGTTGCCTAGACAAGTGAACTGTCCAATGATATTCTTTATACATCGAGTTTAAAAATATGTAAAAAAAACTGGAAAAAAATGTTTTTTTCCCCCCAAAAAGTGCAATTTAAAATGTGCATTTCAAAATGATTTTTTATTTAATATATTTATTTTATTAGATTTTAAAACAAATAAAGTTTTAAATATGTCCAATTATATTTCTCTTTAAAAAGTGACTAATTTAATATTTAACTACATTTTAAAACATGAATTAAACAGGCAGTTTTCAATGTCTTTTAATTTGTCCATTTAAAAAGCGATCTATTCATTTCCATTTTAGGTTTGAATTATTAAATTGGTAAAATGTTCCTTCATTTTATTTGTAAGTATCACTTACACTTACAATATCAATTCTGTTACTACGATTTTTTTGGAAAAAAGGAAAATCACTTTTTAAATGTACAAATGAAAAGACATATTTAAAACATTTTAATTCAAGTTTTAAAATGTAGTTAAACAAAACTATAAAATATTAAATCTGGTAAAAGACAGTTCACTTCCTCTCTTTATGTTTTTTATGGAAAACTACATTAATTTATACAAAGGAAATAATTCTTTACAATAATCCATTACGAAAGTTAAATTCCATGTATTTTTAAAAGCAAAATATGATCCATATACTCTGGAAAGTGAGCATGACAGGAAGGTGGAGGTCAAAGACAGATGACTGAATTTATTTCACCTGTAAGGCCTTGTCATCCAGTGGGCGGAGTTTGCTCTGAACTTTAAAGCGAGGCCGCTTTTGGGATGCAGGATCAACTGCACCCGTAAAGATGGAAGAATAATCCTGCAGTTTTTCTGGAGCGGGATATTTGGCACTGGAGAACACCTACACAAAAACATCAAACATATTACCAATACCCTATTACTTGGAAGATTACCTTTCATGCAGTGTGTAATATAGATGTTTGTGAATGTAAAATGTCTGCAAAGTTTTAAAGATCAAAGTGCACGACAGATAAAGTTATTGTCTCCTAAAAGAAAGAATCAATTCTGAAATGTCAGTAATTCCAGTTTAACTTTCTGTTACATACCTAACAATGTAACACATTTGCATAATGCTAGCATATGGGGCCCTATTTTAACAATTTGAGTGCATGACGATTGATGATTTGAGTTTAACGACAGGAAAAATAATCGCCACGCCGGAAACATGGTCTAAAAGGGTTGTACCTATTCTCTTAATGAGTAATGGTTGTGTTTTGGGTGTAATGTGCAATAAACCAATCAGAGTCTCCCATTCCCTTTAAGGGCGTTTTCACACCTGAAAGTCCGCACCAAGGTCCGAACCAAAGTTCATGTTTTGATACATTTTATACCTTCAGTTCGTTTTGGTTTGGTTTCACACAGCGCACTAAAGAACTTTACATGACTTGCGTCCAGTCGTCATCAGTTATGTGGGCTGCATCTTAACATTGATTGGTTTGTTAGCGGACGCGCGTCTGACGTCAGCGTGATGAATGAAGTGAACAGACGCATATCGTTGCCACTATGCTGTTATTGCTATGGCATTACTATCTGCAGCACCAACTATATTCGAGGCTTCTGTTGTTTTGGGTACGCGGGTACCAGCGGAACTTCCTGTAAATGGTCTGAAAGTCCGAACCATACAGGCACTGCTTTCACACTAGCAACTGAGACTACCTCTTTTCGTCGGACCAAATTTTGTCTGTTTGGTCCAGACTGTGGTCCGAGGGAGGTTTCACACCTGTAATTTTGATTCGGACCAAACTGAAAAAAACTATAGGGGTATATAATTTATGTGCTATTAACAAAAAATATATACTGAAGCACTGACTTTAGACCAGGTTTCAGTTGGTCAATAGCGCAGTCGTTTTAAATTGCCTCAAAATAGCAACATGCCAACAATGCGTCTGAACACACCTTGTTTTCAGACCAGCACTCCCATGGGCGCAAATGCACTTGTTATTTAAACAATGTGGTGCAGAACGTGAAAATTTTCTAAATAAAGAACACTGAAGTGCCTTTCTTCATTTGGGTCCTAACTTCCTACACCAACCCTGACACCTATTCATATTCACATACTGCTCCAGACAGTTGCTACAGAATAAGTTTCTCTTTTACACTGTGTGACTGACTGGCAGATTTTCTGTGTGTCTGAATCATCTGCATCACCTTTGTGGCTTTCTTGCTTCCTTTGATCTTCTGGACTCTGGCCTGAGCCAATTTGATCCGGTCTGTGACCGTCTGAAGGTGTGCACGGTTCTTCTCCACACTCTGAGACACCCTGTCAAAGCCAAACCAAGCCAAAAAACTACTTTCAATACTTTTACCAAATATGCATTAAATAAAGACTTTTATAATGTTGTATTATAATGATTTATATTTCAAATAAATGCTGTTCCTTTGAAGTTTCTGTTCTCCAAATAATTCTGGAAAAGAAATAAAATTTTTCCACAAAAATATTAATGTTTAATTTAAAATTGTAATAATTTCACAATTTTACTGCATTTTTTTAAATAAGATTAATACAGCTTTGGCAAACATGAAAATACTTATCTAAAAAATGTAATAATAATAATACAAACATACATACACATATATATACAAACACATATACATACACATACATAAATACATAAATACGGTCTGTAAATCGATAAATAAATACATAAAAGTATGTGTTTACATTATATATGTGTGTATCTGTATATAAATATAAAAATATATTTTATTTATGTATATTATATACATTATATACAGATACACACACAAATATATATTATTTACACTGATCAGGCATAACATTATGAGAGGTGAAGTGAATAACACTGATTATCTCTTCATCACGGCACCTGTTAGTGGGTGGGATATATTAGGCAGCAAGTGAACATTTTGTCCTCAAAGTTGATGTGTTAGAAGCAGGAAAAATGGGCAAGCATAAGGATTTGAGTAAATTTGACAAGTGCCAAATTGTGATGACTAGACAACTGGGTCAGAGCATCTCCAAAACTGCAGCTCTTGTGGGGTGTTCCCGGTCTGCAGAGGTCAGTATTTATCAAAAGTGGTTCAAGCAAGGAACAGTGGTGAACCAACGACAGGGTCACCGGTGGCCAAGGCTCATTGATGCACGTGTGGAGCGAAGGCTGTCCTGTGTGGTCTGATTAAACAGACGAGCTACTGAAGCTCAGATTGCTCAATAAGTTATTGGTGGTTCTGATAGAAAGGTGTCAGAATACACAGTACATCACAGTTTGTTGCGTATGCGGCCATCGGCAAAAGCTTCAACAGTGGGCACGTGAGCATCAGAACTGGACCACGAAGCAATGGAAGAAGGTTGCCTGTTCTGATGAATCACATTTCTTTTACATCAAGTGGGCGTGTGTTGCTTACCTGGGAAACACATGACACTAGGATGCACTATATGGGGAAAAGGCAAGCCGGCGGAGGCAGTGTGATGCTTTGGTTAATGTTCTGCTGGGAAACCTTGGGTCCTGCCATTCATGTGGATGTTACTTTGACACGTACCACATACCTAAGCATTGTTGCAGACCATGTACACCCTTTCATGGAAACGGTATTCCTTTCAGCAAGATAATGCGCCCTGTCACAAAGCAAAAATGGTTTGAGGAGCACAACGAGTTTGAGGTGTTGACTTGGCCTCCAAATTCCCCAGATCTCAATCCAATCTGAGAAGATCTGTCAGATGTGCTGAACAAAACAGTCCAATCCTTTGAGGCCCCACCTCACAATTTACAGGACTTGAAGGATCTGCTACAAACATCTTGGTGCCAGATACCACAGCACACCTTCAGGGGTCTAGTGGAGTCAATGCCCCGATGGGTCAGGGCCGTTTTGGCAGCAAAAGGGGATCAACACAATATTAGTAAGGTGGTCATAATGTTATGCCTGATCTATGTATATAAATAAATACTGGCCCACTATGGTTTTTATATATCAGCATTGATCAGCTGAATTTCACATAAAAATGTTGCAACAACCAGGACGAATGCCAAACTTTGCAGCAAACTTCTCCAAATAAAGGTCTGAATGATAAGCCAAGCAAATTGTGTACTGCAGCGAGCCATGCGGACAAAACAGCACCTATACTCTGATCTTCTGGCTCTATGACAATGCCATCTGTCTTGGCTGGTTAATGCCTTTTTAATACACTTATTGTAACCCACTGACCACATTTCTCTTTCGTTTGTCCATTCTACACTTCTTCTGTGGACAGATACCTCGATTGCATAAGGCAGCTACAGTATGCTAGCCTGAAAACATAAACAAAATTCACTGGGAATGAGAGCATAATTGTGCATGTTTACAGTCCTATCATCACTGCTAAGTGTGCTCTTCTGTAGCCTATGGCACAACATGCTGCCTGAAAAGACGCTCCATTAGAAAAGGAGGGAAAATGACAGAAGAATGACTAAAAGAGAGGGGGGAAGGAGAGGCTTAATGGAGCTGACCTAGAAACGCACTGCTTCACCACACACACACACAAATATGTTCCCTGGACCCCTACGTGCCATGTTGTCATGGTAACGCTGTGGATGGTTTTCCAGTCTGTTCAGCTGGAATTAGCATATTTGAGCACTCACTCCCTCGCAACTGCATCTCATGCAAAACACACACCTTTCATTGTATTTCTCTCTTTTGTTATTTTCACACGGGCGAAACACACTCTCTGCTTAAATAGCCAGGCACAATAATAAGGATGCCCCAGGGCCAGTGGGCCCATTGATGGAGCTGTCACTTACCTTATAGGATAAAAGTATTAATTTCTTTAAAAACAGTAGTGTATAACACCCAGCTGAAAATTAACAAATTAATTATTTATAGTCATTCTTTTGTAAATAACTTAAAATTATTTGAAATATATATTTTTTACATAAAATACATTGCTAAAATAAATGTATTTTTAGCAACATTTTTTCTATTTGGTAAAAATATATATTTGTGGCTGTGCCAGTGAAAATGTAAAAACAAATATTGAAATTTTTGAATGTGAATTTTTTGGGAAAATAACTGTTTCTATCCAAAGTTGCGATTGATTTAACTTATGATCAAAATTGGAATAATCGCATAAAACAGTTGCAAATAAAACAGTGTTTCCATCACTTGTTCAAGATAACAAAATTGCCACAAAATCATAAATGTACGAATCTCAAAGTGTGCAGACGAAACGCAATAAACGCTGTTTGTTTTGTTATCTTCATTTTTGGATGCCTGGTGTTTGGGAATTCAATCGTGTGAGAACGTTTTAGGAGGTTATTATACCTAACAATTTTGATGATTTCAGAATGACCAAACCAACATTTGAGATGCTGTTGAATGGTCCGCTGGTTAGTCCAAATAACCAAACACATCCACAGTCTTTAGCTGTGCATCAAGGGATGTATTTGGGTAAACGTATTTCCATCATAGTTTATGCGCTTGTCTTCTTATCAGATAAAAATTGTATCTGCCTCAATTGAGCGCATACATTTTTTATGCACATATTTAAAAATTATTGCTGAATGGAAACAGTTAATGTTGAAAACATTTATAAATCTATATTGTTGAGACCTGAACAGGCGACTTAAAAAGTAGCCTTCATATATAGTCTTTATTTGTACTGCTGATAATCTAGACATTCTAGATCCTTGGGCCTGGTTTTACAGACCGGGTTTAGATTAAGCCAGGATTAGACCTTAGTTCAGCTATGACATTTAAGTAGCTATTATAAACATGCCTTAGAAAAAAACATTACTGGTGTGCATCTTGAGACAAAACGATGGCACTGGCATATTTTGAGATATGTCAGTACAAGTTGCTTTCATTTAAAACAGCTCAAACATGCAATTTAGTCTTGGACTAGGCTTGAACCTGGTCATAGATGTTTATAAAGTACATTTGAATGGGTATACATGTGTGTTTACCTAGTAAAGATGTCTGTTGATATAGTTTCCAGGTACTGTAACGCATCTGTGATCTGATGGACAGCCTCTTCCCTCCTCAGGTCCGGCTGGATGAGCGGTACGGAGTACACCTGTCCCTCCAGGTAACGTTTCTGTGTCATCCTACACATACACACAGATACACACTAATAAATCATTCAATCTGTGTATAAATATGTGAACCACACTTTAAGCATTAAAACAATCAAATGACTCAAACATCGTACAGTGGATAAATTGAAAGGGCATAATATATACAGCAAGCCTATATAATCTTGTGTTATATTTTGCCACGGTAGAAGCTGAATTGATAGGTGTTGTTTTATAGTTAGTCAGTGTGTTATGTATGACCTAATACACTACACACTTTGGGCTACTGAAGTTGGCAACCCACAATACTATTTTGTTACAATGGACACTGGATGGAAATGCAAAGTTAATATCCTCTAGGATTTATGTTTTTGCCCCCTTTCATCACAGTTACATGGGTCACGTATCTAGATCCAATCTAGAAGACTCTAATCTAGTCCAGCAACATGAAACACTGATCCAGCCTTAGAAACAAACACAGAGGCTTAACCAAATGATAGTCACATGATGACTCGCACACAGGGTTGGATACAAGCAGTGTTATGTTGTATGTCGCAATACAAAACCATTAATAAGAGTGTATTATAGCAATAAGACGGCTGATTTCGACAATGATTCTCATTAGATAAAAACAACGCAATAATCCTGCGATCCCCGGTGCAGACAACACAGCAGCAAGAAACTCAAAGGGTCTCTATGAAATATTGCTATAAAAACATGCAAGTAGAAGGGAATACCGTACCTGACCATTTATATCCCAAAAGCATAAACGTTGAGAAGCTTGAGGGCGCTCGGAGTCTGTCAGGATCAAAACTTCCGCACTCGGCGATCACGTGACGCCTGACGTCGGTGCGTAACTCAGGGGAAACGTAAAATAATATAATAATAACTAATAAAAAATAAAATAAATAAGTTTACAATTTGTACACGTATGTTAGAATTTTAAAAAAGTGTATTAAATGTTAATTAAAATGTTAATAATGTCTCGTGTATCTTTGTTATATTATTTATTTATTATTGGTTAACATTATTTAATTCGTTTTGTTATTATTATTACAAATATTATTTCTTCCTCATTTTATCATGAGGCATTCCTCGTGTATTTTTCTGTAGGCTACCTTTTATTTAGGCCATAAGAAAATTATGAATCAAATTACCAAACAGCTATCTTGTCTTTGTGTTGTCTTTCATGTAGGCTAAATACGTAAATTAGAAAGACGTTTTGACCTGATTATTTAGAAGTGTATATGACGAACCAAGTTCACATTACTTTTTATTTCTTTTTTCTATTTTTATTATTATTTGCATTGGCGCTTTAGTATTATTTAGCAACAATCATGTTAGTTCACTCTGATAGGGGGAAAAGAACATTCATTCGGTAACTAAGCAACAGAAATTTTAATTTGTAACAATACAATAACAGACTCATTTAAAATAAACATTTATCTTTTTGCATGAGTAGCCGAGTCTAGCCTGCATGGGTTGTTATTTTTTACTAAAGCTGCAAACTAAGGAGCCATGTCGAGGCAGTTAATTAAAATGATTTTTTTATTAACTTCAAATTCTGTTAACCAATTAACCAAACAAACTCTGTTATTGCGCCTCATTGCGTGCCGCCTGACGTCACTCGCGAATCCGGTCACGCCCCCTTCAATCCTGTGTTTTGACATCCTCGCATCAGCAGCACTCCGCGCATCCCTTCATGCGCGCTCTGGACACGGATGTGGAGGCGGAGGAGGGGGTCTCGCGCTCTTTCTGTCTCTCTCGCTCTTTCAGTTCAGCCATTTATATCAACCCTGTGACTGACACAGTGACACCTCGTTTGGATCGCATCGCTCGGCTTTTTCAAGAGGAGCGACGCACGGGAGACTCACCGGGATGTCAAGCCTCCTGGATAACCCTCTGCAGGCGGTGCTCTATCTGAAGGAGCTCACCGCCATCGTGCAGAATCAACAGAGTCTTATCCAAACCCAGCGATACCGGATAGACATACTTGAGCGCCGGTTGGAGGATCTAGCGGTTGAGAATCGGCAGCTCCGGGACTCCAGCAGCCATCACCGGCATCCTCCCCGCTATCATCCGCCTCCGCCCCCCCGCACCTCCAGCCTGCCCCGAACCAGCAGAGCCGGGACGCCCCCAGTTCAAACTCAGCAGCAGCAGCAGCATTCCCCTCTGGACATGCAGCTTGTGCCTGCTGGACCCAGCAATGCCAGCCCGGACTCTGCTGATGAAGATGATGATGAAGCTCAGAACCCCTGCTGTAGGTCCTTGGTCCCACAGACACCTGCCACCTTGTGCCGAGCTGTGGGACTCCCACGGACATCTGAGTGAGTTCTCATAACACATAGTTTCTCAAATCAGTCTTTCTTTAGGAAAACAGGAGCTCTGTGAGATTTTGAGGCAGATTACATGCGCCAATAGGATTACATAACAGGAATTTCACTATGTAGGCCACAGTGAATATGCAATTGCTCATCAATAATTCAGTGATCATAAAATATATGATTTGCATTTATAAAATGATTCAGCATGCTGTTTTAAAGATCATGCGGGTGTGTAATCTATCAGTTCTTTATATGCATTCAAGTTACTGTGTATGTGTGTGTGTTTGCACAGCTATGTCCAGTCTTGAAGTAACCGCACACTCTAAAATGGAAGGAAAATGATTGGAGGTCAGCATTAGTTCAGTACATTCACTCTTTCCAGGGCAAAAGGTCTCAAGAAAGAGGTTTTTAATGCACCTGATTATTTTGCTGCAAGAATACATTTTAAAAAGCACTTTATTGCCAGGGATCTGCATGCGCGCGCACACTGATTTATGCGTAAAGTGAGGCTTTAAGTGACATTCCCATAGTGCATGTGAATTTGATCCGCCATCTGGAATCTAATCCACAGTAAGAGAGAGAAAGATTGAGAGATTGAGTGTGTGTTTCATCTATTACGACTGCTCATTTGCTTCAGTGCACATCTCAAGCTGCATTTGTAGAGTACTCCCTGTGTGTGTGTGTGTGTGTGTGTGTGTGTAACCCCACAAGCAAAACTAGAATGATACATTTAATGGTAGCATTATCTTTTCCTTTAGGTTACAAAACACTTAGTCTTGAGTCTGAGAGTATGTTACCTTGTTGTGTGTTTATGACAGAATAAATTTAGTTGTACTGGAAGTGTGAGACACCGATTGCCAATGAGGTTCAGGGCCCAATTATGCTCATGCATGCTGCTCATTAAAGGTAATCTCACATCGCTATCATCAGCGTGTCTGGTTATTAACTGTTGCATCTTTATTAGCGAGTGAAGACAGAATGTTTGCAATAGACACACAAGAATCAACATTCTGCCATCATTTACTCAACCTTGTGTCATTCCAAATCTGTATGACTTTCTTTTTTCTGTCAAACAAAAATGTAGCGATGCACTTTTTTTTTAACCAAGAAAGGAGCTGGGAATTTTACGTGCACAATTGCATTACCGTAATAATGAATATTACATAATAATTACAATAGCAGGACTGCAAGGAAGTGATATGCAAATATGATTAATAGCACTTCACAATCTCATGTTATGCTCGAGTGAGAAGTAAACACATTTGATGTGCTGTCAACAATGGAAGGCTCAAACAAGACTCATCTTGAGCTCTGAATTCCATTAGGCTCCTTATTTATGTATTTAAAATATTATAGAAGGAACACAAAACAGGGAGGAGTTGAGGATCATTTCAAAATTGTTTAGCATCAATGAGGCTAGTGGTTCTGTTCTGATAGAGTTGCAGACACCTGGAAAAGAAGCTAACCATTTTAAGGTAAAAGAAAATATGACTCAGACACTTTAAATGCAGATTCACTTGCATCAAGGACATGATTTGTGCCAACCATATGTTTTATGCAGTGAATGTCTGGCATTTTGGTTGCTATTTCCTATAGCTCAAGTAGTAGAGCATGGCTGCCAAGGTCATGGGTTTGATTCCCAGGGAATGCATGAACTGATATAATGTATACTCTGAATGCAATGTAAAGTTGCTTAGGTTGAAAGAGTTTACCAAATGCATAAATGTACTTAAAGGAATAGTAATAAAGGGATAAAGTCAGAATTGCGAGTTATAAAGTCAGAATTGCTAGATATAAAGTCAGAATTGTGAGATATAAAGTCAGAATTGTGAGATATAAAGTCAGAATTGTGAGATATAAAGTCAGAATTGTGAGATATAAAGTCAGAATTGTGAGTTATAAAGTCAGAATTGTGAGTTATAAAGTCAGAATTGCAAGATATAAAGTCAGAATTGTGAGATATAAAGTCAGAATTGTGAGATATAAAGTCAGAATTTAGAGTTATAAAGTCAGAATTGTGAGATATAAAGTCAGAATTGTGAGTTATAAAGTCAGAATTGTAAGATATAAAGTCAGAATTGCGAGATATAGGGTCAGAATTGTGAGATATAAAGTCAGAATTGTGAGATATAAAGTCAGAATTGTGAGATATAAAGTCAGAATTGTGAGATATAAAGTCAGAATTGTGAGATATAAAGTCAGAATTGTGAGTTATAAAGTCAGAATTGTGAGTTATAAAGTCAGAATTGCAAGATATAAAGTCAGAATTGTGAGATATAAAGTCAGAATTGTGAGATATAAAGTCAGAATTTAGAGATATAAAGTCAGAATTGTGAGTTATAAAGTCAGAATTGTGAGATATAAAGTCAGAATTGTGAGTTATAAAGTCAGAATTGTGAGATATAAAGTCAGAATTTGAGATATAAAGTCAGAATTGTGAGATATAAAGTCAGAATTGTGAGTTATAAAGTCAGAATTGTGAGATATAAAGTCAGAATTGTGAGTTATAAAGTCAGAATTGTAAGATATAAAGTCAGAATTGCGAGATATAGGGTCAGAATTGTGAGATATAAAGTCAGAATTGTGAGATATAAAGTCAGAATTGTGAGATATAAAGTCAGAATTGTGAGATATAAAGTCAGAATTGTGAGATATAAAGTCAGAATTGCAAGATATAAAGTCAGAATTGTGAGTTATAAAGTCAGAATTGTGAGTTATAAAGTCAGAATTGCAAGATATAAAGTCAGAATTGTGAGATATAAAGTCAGAATTGTGAGATATAAAGTCAGAATTGTGAGTTATAAAGTCAGAATTGTGAGTTATAAAGTCAGAATTGTGAGTTATAAAGTCAGAATTGTGAGATATAAAGTCAGAATTGTGAGATATAAAGTCAGAATTGTGAGATATAAAGTCAGAATTGTGAGATATAAAGTCAGAATTGTGAGTTATAAAGTCAGAATTGTGAGTTATAAAGTCAGAATTGCAAGATATAAAGTCAGAATTGTGAGATATAAAGTCAGAATTGTGAGATATAAAGTCAGAATTTAGAGTTATAAAGTCAGAATTTGAGATATAAAGTCAGAATTGTGAGATATAAAGTCAGAATTGTGAGTTATAAAGTCAGAATTGTGAGATATAAAGTCAGAATTGTGAGTTATAAAGTCAGAATTGTAAGATATAAAGTCAGAATTATGAGATATAGGGTCAGAATTGTGAGATATAAAGTCAGAATTGTGAGATATAAAGTCAGAATTGTGAGATATAAAGTCAGAATTGTGAGATATAAAGTCAGAATTGTGAGATATAAAGTCAGAATTGCAAGATATAAAGTCAGAATTGTGAGTTATAAAGTCAGAATTGTGAGTTATAAAGTCAGAATTGCAAGATATAAAGTCAGAATTGTGAGATATAAAGTCAGAATTGTGAGATATAAAGTCAGAATTGTGAGTTATAAAGTCAGAATTGTGAGTTATAAAGTCAGAATTGCAAGATATAAAGTCAGAATTGTGAGATATAAAGTCAGAATTGTGAGATATAAAGTCAGAATTGTGAGATATAAAGTCAGAATTGTGAGTTATAAAGTCAGAATTGTGAGTTATAAAGTCAGAATTGCAAGATATAAAGTCAGAATTGTGAGATATAAAGTCAGAATTGTGAGATATAAAGTCAGAATTTAGAGTTATAAAGTCAGAATTTGAGATATAAAGTCAGAATTGTGAGTTATAAAGTCAGAATTGTAAGATATAAAGTCAGAATTGCGAGATATAGGGTCAGAATTGCGAGTTAAAGTCAGAATTGTGAGATATAAAGTCAGAATTGTGAGATATAAAGTCAGAATTTAGAGTTATAAAGTCAGAATTGTGAGTTATAAAGTCAGAATTGTGAGTTATAAAGTCAGAATTGTGAGTTATAAAGTCAGAATTGCGAGTTAAAGTCAGAATTGTGAGATATAAAGTCAGAATTGTGAGATATAAAGTCAGAATTGTGAGATATAAAGTCAGAATTGTGAGTTATAAAGTCAGATTTGCGAGTTATAAAGTCAGAATTGCGAGATATAGGGTCAGAATTGCGAGTTAAAGTCAGAATTGCTAGTCATAAAGTCAAAAATGCGAGATATAAAGTCAGAATTGCGTGATATTAAGTCAGAATTGCGTGATATAAAGTCAGAATTGTGTGAAATAAAGTCAGAATTGCGAGATATAAAGTCAAAATTGCGATACAAAGTCAGAATTGTGAGTTATAAAGTCAGAATTGTAAGATATAAAGTCAGAATTGTGAGATATAGGGTCAGAATTGCGAGTTAAAGTCAGAATTGCGAGATATAGGGTCAGAATTGCGAGTTAAAGTCAGAATTGCTAGTCATAAAGTCGAAAATGCGAGATCAAGTCAGAATTGCATGATATTAAGTCAGAATTGCGTGATATAAAGTCAGAATTGTGTGAAATAAAGTCAGAATTGTGAGTTATAAAGTCAGATTTGCGAGTTATAAAGTCAGAATTGCGCTAGATATAGGGTCAGAATTGCGAGTTAAAGTCAGAATTGCTAGTCATAAAGTCAAAAATGCGAGATATAAAGTCAGAATTGCGTGATATTAAGTCAGAATTGCGTGATATAAAGTCAGAATTGTGTGAAATAAAGTCAGAATTGCGAGATATAAAGTCAAAATTGCGATACAAAGTCAGAATTGTGAGTTATAAAGTCAGAATTGTAAGATATAAAGTCAGAATTGTGAGATATAGGGTCAGAATTGCGAGTTAAAGTCAGAATTGCGAGATATAGGGTCAGAATTGCAAGTTAAAGTCAGAATTGCTAGTCATAAAGTCGAAAATGCGTGATATAAAGTCAGAATTGCGTGATATAAAGTCAGAATTGCGTGATATAAAGTCAGAATTGCGAGATATAAAGTCAGAATTGCAAGTTATAAAGTCAGAATTGCGAAATATAAAGTCAGAATTATGAGATATAAAGTTGTAAATGTGAGTTATAAAATCAGATTTGCGAGTCATAAAGTCAGAATTGTGATATAAAGTCAGAATTGTAAGTTATAAAGTCAGAATTGCGAGATATAGGGTCAGAATTGCAAGTTAAAGTCAGAATTGCTAGTCATAAAGTCGAAAATGCGAGATATTAAGTCAGAATTGTAAGTTAAAGTCAGAATTGCGATATAAAGTCAGAATTACGATATAAAGTCAGAATTGTAAGTTATAAAGTCAGAATTGCAATATAAAGTCAGAATTGCGTGATATAAAGTCAGAATTGCTAGATATAAAGTCAGAATTGCTAGATATAAAGTCAGAATTGTGAGATATAAAGTCATAATTGCGATAGTCATAATTGCGATATAGAGTCAGAATTGTGAGATATAAAGTCAGAATTGTGATATAAAGTCAGAATTGCGTGATATAAAGTCAGAATTGTGAGATATAAAGTCAGAATTGTGATATAAAGTCAGAATTGTGATATAAAGTCAGAATTGAGAGATATAAAGTCACAATTATCTTTCTATGAAATAAATTAATCAACTTGAGGGTAAGTGAATGATGAAAGATTTTTCATTTTTGGGTGAACTATCCCTTTAAGGCCCAATAATCTGTATTCTGAAGCAAAACTAGTTCAGTACCACCACACTAAGCTACAGCAACCACTATAAGTGTTTGAGAAAGAGAAATTAATTTTAGTCAATAATGTCAATAATAGTATTTAATTGCAGTTATGTGGATTTGAACATTTACAGGAGTCAGACCGTCTTGCACCAGTTCTGCTGTCCAGCACCAGAGGCCCCAGAGGGAGATTCCATAACCTGCTCCAGGTGAGGACGACACCTTCTGTAACAAGCCAATCAGAAGAGAGTTACACTTTCTACATGGCAAGCAAAATGTGCAATATGAGCACGAGTAAACAGTAAAGAGTGTGTGAATATACATGTTTACTGCAGCTGTCTTGATTGGTTAAGTATTCCGTCTTTGAATGGTAGTGGTTTTCTGTTTTGCGGTCCCTGTTCTCTTGGCCTGAGGCATTCTGGGTGATGGGATTCAAGCTAGCGGAGTGTAAGTGTGTGTGTGTTTGCGAGAAAGAGAGTTAGTGCATGCTGCAGGTGTAGCTTAACCCTCGTCCATCCTCTGTCTGATAGACTGGAAAACTCTCGGCATGGATAAGCACCGTCACTCAGGTGGAGAGAATGCGTGTGTGTGCGTGTGTGTGTGTGTGTGTGTGTGTGTGTGTGTGTGATGTGCATGTGCAAATGTGGCAGCTCTGCACTATTTTGGGAACTTCAAACCATCTGAGCTTTGTTGACTGCATAATTTATGCTGCCAACAAAACCAAGTCTTAAAAACTATTCTTAATAAAACAGTACATAATAACCGTGAACATAATCAGTTCCAAACAACAGAAAGTCTATATGTTTGTGTCCAGATTTAAAATGATCACCTTGTCTTTTCAGCATGAAGCAGAAATTTCTCTTTTTTTTTTTTTACCCTAACAGAAAACTCTGAATCATATTTTTGTGATAAACATAAAAGATCAGCTTTATTTCTGTAGAAAATATATTTTGATGGTTGAAAAAAGGGAAAAGAAGAACCAAGATGCATGCAATCAAAGAGCATTTTGTTTCTTGTATTACAGTCTAAAAAAATGTACTGTTAACTTTACAGTAAAAAACTGGATGATATGGTAACCGTAAAAAAATTCTGTGACAGCGGTATTACGGGATGTCAGTATAATTTATATCTTATCATTGTATATTTCATAAAGTGATCAACCAACCTACTTAAACTGCTTAATAATTACCATAATACTACAGGAGCTTTATTAGAAAGCCACAATGCCACATGATAAAACAGAGTTCTTTGTAAATAGCCTGTCCATAAAACATGGCCAATATTCATATACTAACTATAGCCAGTGAGCAGGGCCATACACACAAAGACAAAACACCATCAGGGTATAACACACGAAACTAAACTGTCATTAAACACATTAAAGGTGCAGTGTGTAATATTTATGAGGCTCTATTGACAGAAATGCAATATAATATACATAACTATGTTTCAGTGGTGTATAAAGACCTTACATAATGAACTGTTATGTTTTTATTACCTTATGAGCCATTTTTATCTACATACACCGCACCATTTTGCACCGTCATGTTTCTACAGTAGCCCTAGTGCTAGCTACTCTCTGCTAGTGATGGGGAGTCGACTCCAAAAGAGTTGATTCCTCCACTCTGAATAACCTCATAATCTTTAACTATAACCATAAATCATTAAAAAAATCTCTGTTTAACTCACCTTTTAAGACAATGATCATGTGCGTTTAGCTCCATCACTCGGCAACAGCTTTCTTCATGACTTTTTCCTCTGTAAATTTAAGTATCAGCAACAGCAAGGTAGAAACGTTGATAGCCACTCATCAAGTCATCGCTAAATTGGACTAATTTGGACAGTCACTCTATAAGTGTGAGGTTTTAATGAGGGGATTTTAAGGCTATGTGTCGGGGGAAAATAATTTAATTGTGTAACAACTGCAATTTTGTCTTATTTCTTACCCTGTTTTAATGTAACGGAACCTAGTCAGCGTCGGGAAACGTTGTCGACTCCAAAAAACCTTGAATCGAACACCCCTACTCTGCAGTTTCAGACAATGACATCTTTGTCTTGTGTCGGCTACTATAGCTTCTCTATGTGCTTCGAAAGGGAGGGGTGAGCGTTGGGTGGTTGCAATTCGCAACCTCGCCACTAGATGTTGCTAAAATTTACACAGTGCACCTTTAACTAAATAACAGAAAATGCAACATAAAACACTGTTACTGACAACAAAAATAAGAAACAAAATTATTTACAGTATGCAAAATATAATCATATGTGATGTGTAATTAGGGACTTTACATGTAGGGAAAATATTACTGTTTTC
Organism: Gobiocypris rarus; assembly: GCA_023029165.1. Taxonomy (NCBI): domain Eukaryota; kingdom Metazoa; phylum Chordata; class Actinopteri; order Cypriniformes; family Gobionidae; genus Gobiocypris; species Gobiocypris rarus. The sequence continues at coordinate 18,793,463 of CM040918.1, forward strand.
ACTGTAAATTATATGGTATTTCATAGTTTTTACTTTTAAAAAAAACATAAATTTGACAGTATGCAATAAGGTTTTTACAGTAAAATACACAAATACTGTATAAATGTCATGGTAAACCATGTACAATTTTTACTGCATTCTAAGAAATAAAAGTCGTAAAAATGCAGCCAAATGTGCAGCCCAGTGTTAATATCAAGCAATTTTCCATATTGTTTTTTCACTGGTGTTTTACCTGTATTTTGAATTACATAGGCCTATTGCATTGTTTTGTGTTTCAGGGTTGAAGGAAAAATCTGAAACTTTTCTCAAAGGACATTATCCATTATTCTACAGATATTCTTTTTACAGAGCATATATAATACGGTGGCATATAGTTAAGCACTGTTTTTACTGTGGCATTTTTTTAAACAAGAAACTGCATTAAGTACAGTGTAGAGGAAACATGCTTGGCTGTTTAAAACGTTGTTTCTATAGTTGCTAGGGTGCTTTGATGGTTACTATGGTGTTTTGGGTGATGTTTGTCTGTAGCACAAATGGTCCAGGTTTAGTAGTGAACAAAAGTTTAATGCTTAGGTTAGAAGTTTGTTTAAATCACTAACCCTAAGCCTGAGCAAGCATCACTAAATGAAGTTTGCAGATGTTATTGATGAACAGGCGGGAGCAGCTTTCATTTTTGCAGAAAGCCTACTGCGATTATGTGCCAGTTATTTCCCGAATGATCAGTAAAAGGAGGTTGCTGAGAAAATGGAAAAAAAGGGGAAAATATAAGCATGCATTAGCTTCTCACTTCTTATTTGCAGGAATCGACTGCCTGGGTTTCTGCTTGATGCTGAAACTTGTCGTCATACACGATCTGTTTTGAAACAGCTTGAGAGAGAAAGCACACTTATTCGAGTCATATCACAGGAAATGACAACAAACTCTTTGCTACCTGAATCGCTTCACACGCTCTCTCACATAAGGAGTGATATCACATTTCAGTTCGGGTCCTCAGATCAATCGTGTAGCAACCTAATGATCTGTACCGACCATGTGGATTAGCGTCTGTTCTCACTCTCTTTTAAGGTTCTGCTGCATTTGTTCTCGTTCCTCAGAGGCAAACAGTACTTGGTGCATGAAAGATGGAAAACCCTGCTCTCTGCTCCTTGTGTATGAGTGCTTGCAGAGCTTAAGTGGCCTTTACTCCAGGGTAGCAGCTAATGTGCTGACAGTGAATGCAGTGTGCTTGTGTGTGTTGTAAACCCGTGTCTACACTGAGAGAGAACCTTGAGAAAATGGAAATGGGGTTGAGCTGTGTTGTTAAGCAGAAGAAACGTACTTTGTGACATCGCTCATGATTTAAACATCTGCTTTCCACTCAGAGACGCTTTTCGTGAGCTCAATATGAGAGGAAAATGGCTTTGTCATGTAAGGGCTTACGTAAGATTGTGCAGAGTGTTAACCTTTTAGATTTGGTTTCAGTCTTTGTTTTTTGGGATTTATATGAAACCTATGCATTGCAAATTATGACCAAATATATATTTAATTGTATTTACTAAATCATTTAAGCAAACACTGTGTTAAAAATAAAGTGATTAAATCAATAAATGAAATCAAGAATAAATGAAACCAATGAATAGTTTCAGATACAAAACTGAAAATATTTATTCGATTTTTGAAAAATCTCATTCAATGAATATGATGATCTAAAACCTTTAGTTGATTACCTCATTTTCCATGAAGACTGCGTTGAATCTGCAATCCGTAAAACCCTGCATGTAGTAATTAAGCAGATTTAATTAGTCCTGAATGCGCACTGGGTTCTGATCAGTCTAGATTAAAAGACAGCAAATCTGGGTCAGCCACTGCTCACTTGTGTCATTCGAAACCTCAGCTCGATTCCTGCTGCAGGAGAGGAACAGAAAGATGAGAAAAGAGATGGCCAGCCTGACGTGCCGCCCTGCTCACATCCTCCAGAATATGAGCTCTCTCCTGATCTGAAACAAAAACAGGTAAGCCTCAATGGACAGACATCTGTGCATGTGAAACTGACTATTACTGCTTGTAAAGATGAGACCATTTTTAATTATAATTTATCTATCTATCTATCTATCTATCTATCTATCTATCTATCTATCTATCTATCTATCTATCTATCTATCTATCTATCTATCTATCTATCTATCTATCTATCTATCTATCTATCTATCTATCTATCTATCTATCTATCTATCTATCTGTCTGTCCATCTATCCATCTGTCTTCAGATAGAGGAACTGGAGCAAAAGTACGGTGGTCCTTTAATTTCCCGGCGCGCGGCCTGTAAGATTCAGATGGCGTTTCGTCAGTACCAGCTCAGCAAGAACTTCCAGAAGATCCGTAACTCAGTTCTGGAGAGTGGGATCCCGCGGCGTATGTCAGTGCGCAGGGTCCGGGTGCAGAGGGAGAGTTTCTCTGCTGAACGGGCGCTGATGGAAGGATGTTCACTCATGGGTATCCCGCTCACACACTCCACGTCACTGCCGGTGGCCACTACAAACACACTCACACACCTGGAGGACACATTCACCGAACAGGTAGAGTTACACCATTAACATACATGATGATACAGCTTGATTGTTTTTGCATTTGTTTTTTCTCTTCTGTCCTATTCTATCTATTCAAATGTTTTTCTATTCTGTTGTATTCCTTTTATTTTATTCCATTCTATTCTATTCTGTTCTACTCTAGTCTGTTCAAATATAGTTCTGTTTTATTCAAATTTGTTCTATTCTATTCTATCCTCCCTGCCAGGTTCAGTCATTAGCGCGGTCTATTGATGAGGCTTTGAGCAGCTGGAGTTCTGTTCGAGACGGGGAAGACGAGAAGTCCAATGCGGCCCCTCCCTCTGGATCCCATCCCGAGGGGCTACTGATGGACACCACTACCCTACATGAGGCCTCACCGGGCGGCTGTGGGGAGAACATACCCCGCAGTGCCAGTAAACTCATGATGGCTTTCAGGGATGTGACTGTTCAAATTGATAACCGCAACTTTCGCCTTTCCTCCTCCTCCATGCTGGAGTCAGTTTCCCTTGGTAACGGCGTATCCAAGGAGACAGGCTCGGAACCCCAAACGGGGGAACAGATCGCAGGCCAGTCGGCATCGTCAGCCACGGTGGCGCCTGAGTTTCCAGCTCCACCACCCAGCGAGGAAGAGAAAGAGAATCAACAGCCAACCGGATTAGATGCAACGACATTCGGTGCAGGCCTGGAGGGGAAACGGACCAATCATATTGCACCCGAGATGGCGGAAAACAGCTCAGAGCCTGTCAGTAGCAGCAGCACCTCGACATCAGCGTGTGAGACGATGATTCTGTCTCTGCCCCGCCCACACTGCCAGGACACACCCTGCGGCACCCTGTCGACGGATATTGCACGCAAACGCCTTTACCGTATTGGACTCAACCTCTTCAATGTGTGAGTACAAAGGTTAAAGACAAATCTTTCCATTTAAAGTGGCTTTTTAGTGTGTGTTACTAGTTTTGCTGTTTGTAAGGCTCAGATGTCCCCACAAAGTCAGTAAAACCTACTAAAATACAGTGTTATTTTAGTATTATTTGTATACTATTTTATTAATATTTTGAATTCTCTTTTATATTTTACATTTAAATTTTAATTTTGGTTTTATGTTCTAGTAAATTTATGCACTTTTGTCATTTTATTAGTTAAATTTTTCTATATTTCTTTATAGCTTTAATTTAAGGTTTAGTATTTTTTAGTATTTCAACTTAAAGGGTTAGTTCAATTTCTGTCATTAATTCCTCACCCATGTCATGACAAGCCCGTAAAGTAAGCCGTATAGCCTACAGAAGTCAAATTAAATTTGAAGAAATTAAAATAACTATAATATTAAATTTTGTCTTGTCAAAGTCTCAGTTTAAAGGTTTACAGGCCTTACGAACAAACGGATTTGTTCCAAATACTAATCCAAAAATATGAGCAACAGTCATAGTTATGTGCGCTTCAGCCAGACGGTCCAGACCCACTAAATCTAATTTAAAAACAATAGAATTTATTGGCATTTGCTGTAAATAAAAAATAGGATTTCACAAGAGCTTTTGTTTGCCGGGTCAGTTTGCCCATGACTAAAGAGTTGAGTGCATTTTCATTATGTCTGCTGATACACTCTGACAAATACACACACACATGCACATGTATACATACACACATACTCAAGAACACTATATTATACTCCCTCAGGGGTGATTGTGAAGCTCTTTCTCTGCTCCATTTTGTGTGTGTAGCTCTTTCAGACAAACACGCACACACACACAGAGAGAGCGAGAGCGAGAGAATGAAGCCAATCCTCAGAGGCTTCAGAGTGCATCAGCACTCAATTGAAATCTCAGATCAGATTCACTTTGACATGCTTGACGTGAGTAGCACCACGGTTGCTATGGTAACCAGGTGAACCAGGTTTTACTCTGGCTGTGTGACTAAGGGACAATGTTGTTTTTACAAGGTTTCTTTCAAGATACATGTGGGGATTTTTTTTCTTTACTCACTATAAGTAAGTGTAACATAGCATGATTGGGGTGATGCACGTGCATTTGTATGTGTGCATGTGCGTTTGCCAGTATATGTTGCATGTGACCTGTGAAGATGTTCAGTGTGGTGGAAATAATGCATGTTACAGTTATGTCATCTCAGAGTCCGATGCTAAATAAAGCAAGAAACAGACAAATACAGAGAGAAACTGCAAAGGAAATATCAGTATTATTATAAATGAGCATCTAAATGCAATAGCGCAAATAATACTGGAATACTGATTACTTTCACTGGTGGTATCTATTTAAAGAAGGCCATATGGCTCATTTTTCCCCCTTTAAATCAACTTATAATGAAGCAATGTCCAGCTCCACTCAGGTTTTTCATTTTAACACTCCTTGCTTTCACTACTCATTTCGCTCATTTCGTCTTTATACAGGTCTTTACTGTCACTTTATGCATCCTTGCTGAATTAAAAAAAATCGTTATTTGATGAGTATCTTATATGTATGTATGTACACTACTATTCATAATTCCAGCTGTTATCTTTCACAGACCCAGGCTAAATGCAGATTGTTTGTGTATTTTCTGCTTTGATTTTGGGCAGAAATCTGCATAATTTTGTTGAAAAGTTTTAACATGGTAAAATAAAAAACATTCAGTTATACTTTATAATTTATGTACACTACTGGTCAAAAGTTTTGAATTATTATGATTTTATGTTTTTGAAAGAAGTCTCTTATGCTCAGCAAGGCTGCATTTATTTGATCAAAAATATGGTAAAACAGTAATATTGTGAAATATTATTACTATTTAAAATGTAATTTATTCCTGTGATGCAAAGCTGAATTTTCATTATCATTACTCCAGTCTTCAATGTCACATGATCCTTCAATTATTCTAATATGCTGATTTGCTGCTCTAGAAACATTTCCTATAATGTACATTCAAGTACAAAATAAATATAAAAAATTTACATGAAGTATATTATATTATAGCATTATACACAGATCAGGCATAACATTATTACGTTCCTAATATTGTGTTGGTCCCCCTTTTGCTGCCAAAACAGCCCTGACCCATCGAGGCATGGACTCCACTAGACCCCTGAAGGTGTGCTGTGGTATCTGGCACCAAGATGTTAGCAGCAGATCCTTTCAGTTCTGTAAATTGTGAGATGTGGCATCCATGGATCGGACTTGTTTGTTCAGCACATCCCACAGATGCTCGATTGGATTGAGATCTGGGGAATTTGTAGGCCAATTCAACACCTCAAACTCGTTGTTGTGCTCCTCAAACTATTCCTGAAGTATTTTTGCTTTTTGGCAGGGTGCATTATCCTGCTAAAAGAGGCCACAGCCACCAGGTAATATAATTTACATGAAAGGGTGTACATGGTCTGCAACAATGCTTAGGTAGGTGGTACGTGTCAAAGTAATATCCACATGGATAGCAGGACCCAAGGTTTCCCAGCAGAACATTAACCAAAGCATCACACTGCCTCCGCCGGCTTGCCTTCTTCCCATAGTGCATCCTGGTGCCATATGTTCCCCAGGTAAGTGACGCACACGTACCCGGCCATCCATATGATGTAAAAGAAAACGTGATTCATCAGACCAGGCTTCCATTGCTCTGTGGTCCAGTTCTGATGCTCACGTGCCCATTGTTGGCGGTGGACAGGGGTCAGCATGGGCACCCTGACTTGTCTGCGGCTATGCGATGTACTGTGTATTCTGACAGCTCTCTATCAGAACCAGCATTAACTTTTTGAGCAATTTGAGCTACAGTAGCTCGTCTGTTTGATTGGACTACACTGGCCAGCATTCATATACCCCACAAGAGCTGCAGTTTTGGAGATGCTCTGACCCAGTCGTCTAGCCATCACAATTTGGTCCTTGTCAAATTCACTCAAATCCTTACACTTGCCCATTTTTCCTGCTTCTAACACATCAACTTTGAGGACAAAATGTTCACTTGCTGCCCAATATATCCCACCCACTAACAGGTGCCGTGATGAAGAGATAATCAGTGTTATTCACTTCATCTGTCAGTGGTCATAATGTTATGCCTAATCGGTGTATAATGTAATGTTAGCTTATTTTCTTAATGAAAGTTATTATAAGGTGTTAGCTCTAGCTTTTTTTTATTTTTAAAAAAGAAGAAAAAATCAGTTGTTAGTACTCATCTACATCTTTCTTGATCTTGCAGAAATCCAGACAAAGGCATCCAGTTTTTGATATCCAGGGGCTTTATTCCAGACACAGCCATTGGTGTGGCTCACTTCCTGTTGCAGAGGAAGGGTTTGAGCCGACAGATGATTGGAGAGTTCCTGGGTAACAGCAAGAGGCAGTTCAACAGAGATGTGTTAGAGTAAGTTTTATCTCCAGAAACTTTTATGCTCTATAGCTTTCTATGTATCATAGTCATTTAGCAGACAGTCTATTTTAGGCAGCAAAGATCTAGCCCTAAATCCTGTAAAACATCTACATAAGCCCTCATAAATTAAATAAATCTGCTGAATCTGAAAACTGTTCAATGAAAAAAAATAACCAAAATGAGATTTATTGCCAAGTACAGTATGATTACAGTATGTTTGTCTTGGTGATAAAAGAGGATTCGAGTGCACTGGAACAACAAGTCACAGATAATACAAATAAAATGAAGATACAAACAAACAATAAATAAATATTCGCAATATAAACATAATAGACGAATAATGTATGTACAAAATAGAAACTATAGAAATAAAATGATGCAAGGAATGTCATTGCTAATAAAATGTAAATCTAAATTAAAAATATTGTGTCAATAAATAATATTAATTAACAAACTATGAAATTATATTCTTGTTTTGAAAGGGAAATATTACAATTAGAGTTAAAATGACGATATTAACCTGACTGATGTTAACCAGAGCATTAATATAACGGCATATTCAGGATTGGGGCTTATATTTTAAGAACCAACCACTGAAAGTAATAACGGCACGTTTTCATTTCTTACAGTGCTGGAGCTTCATAAATTGGGCTCTTAATTTAAACGGGGCACATTTATGAGTTTTATATGGCTTCTCTCTCTCTCTTTCTCAGCTGTGTGGTGGATGAGATGGATTTTTCTATGCTGGAGCTGGATGAAGCTCTAAGAAAATTTCAGGCTCATGTGCGAGTGCAAGGAGAAGCTCAAAAAGTCGAGAGACTCATTGAAGCATTCAGGTGTGAATTACACACACCAGTAAAGAATCATTTCCAAGGCACACAACTATGGCAGTTTTATCCAGAGCTTATACATTTACTATATTGTGCATTTCTGTGTCATCTGTTTCAGTCAGAGGTATTGTATGTGTAACCCTGACGTGGTGCAACAGTTTCATAACCCCGACACCATCTTCATCCTGGCCTTTGCCATCGTGCTGCTGAACACAGACATGTACAGTCCCAACATAAAACCAGAGCGCAAGATGCTGCTGGAAGACTTCATACGCAACCTACGAGGTGTGTTTATGTGTGCTTTGTTAATTAAATCTGAAGCGTGTTGGTGTTTTGAGGTCAGAGATTGAATATTTGATTTTAAGTCTTGCCAATTTTAATCAGCTTTCCATCTTCATGTTTAAATTAGCATTTTTTTCATATCAAAAGAGTCATTTCGGTTATCTCCTAGGAGTGTAGGCGGTGTGTGTGTGTGTGTGTGTGTGTCTGTGTGTATGTGTGTTTTGGACAGATTCCTGGTCTCTGATCAAATAGTTTTTGATCTGTTGCCTGCTTCCTGCAAACACATACGGTATAAGAGAACTCTTCTTTAAATTGAGATGTAAAGACATGGGGACTGGAACGAAATCAGAGCATACTGTTAGTCAAGCTCTAGTTAATAATAGGACTTTTCCATAGAGCCAAATAAATTCTCACTTTAAACAGCAAGTCACACAGTGACACCTCTGCTGTTCTATATGCTGTGCTCCTTGTTAGCAAAACATTCATTATTATTACACAGGCCATCCATAACATTTATGTACACTGGTTTTCCTTAAACTATATTTTTGCTTTTGTATTAGTAAAAAATAAATTATAATTTCACTTTCAGGAGTGGACGATGGGGCAGACATTCCGCGGGAGATGTTAACCGGGATTTACGAGCGGATTCAGCAGAGGGAGCTGCGCTCCAACGAGGACCATGTGACCTATGTTACCAGGGTGGAGCAAAGCATTCTTGGAATGAAGACGGTGAGTCAGTTCTCTACCAATTAAACACAAAGGTCATGCAAATGTGAAAAGTGCATCACCTTTGGTTCAGTCTGCACTTGTTACAGATTTGAAAAGGTGATTAGAGACAGTGAGATAGCTGACCAAACAACTGCCTTCTCAACTTTAAAATTTATTAGTGAGTCTGGCTCAGCCAAACATTGACACTACTATCACTTATACTAGTGCAGAGGAGGGCCGATGTCCTGCAGAGATTTATCTTCAATTTGCCCTAAAACACCTGCATGGAAGCTTCTAGTATACTTGAAAACCTTGCTTAGCTGGATCAGGTGTATTTAAACAGGACAGTGGCCCTCCAGGAGCAGGATTGAAAACCCATGTACTTGTGTAAGTGATTTGAACAAACCCTAACATACTTGGTATTGAACTTGTCCAGCACCGTTTATGCAATAGTCATAAATGTCCGGGGATCCTTCTTAACCATTTTAAGAAGCAATTAAAATGGAACTGTTATTGCCAAATATTGGTCTAAATATCTCTGCCTCTGCTGAATTCATTTCTGACTCAAGTGATTTGAGGAATATAGTCTATTTTTTTATGTTGACACAGCACGTTGGACTATTGCGTTTTGTGATTATTTTGTATGAAATATTGAAGTTTATACCATGAACTGGATATCACTTTACAATAAGGTTTTTTTTTTTTTAACATTAGTTAATGTATTAACTAACATGAACTATTAACGAGCAATATATTTGCTACAGTATTTATTCATCTTTGTCAATGTTTGTTGTTAACAAAGATATGTGCAGATATGCATATTAATAAAGACAGGCACTATGCACTGTTCTAATTTTTGTAGTCCATGCCTTGACAGGTCAGGGCTGTTTTGGCAGCAAAACAATATTTGCAACACAATACAATGTTAGGAAGGTGGTCATAATGTTATGCCTGATTTGTGTATAATGCATCCGGAAAGTATTCACAGCACTTCACTTTTTACACAGCTTTACATTGAGTTCAAGTGTATCCTGTTTCACTGATCATCCTTAAGATGTTTCTACAACTTGATTGGAGACCACCTGTGTTAAATTCCATTGATTGGACATGATTTGGAAAGGCACATACCTTACTATATAAGGTCCCACATTAAACAGTGCATGTCAGAGAACAAACAAAGCCATGAAGTCCAAGGAATTGTCTGTAGATCTCCAAGACAGGATTGTATCGAGGCACAGATCTGGGGAAGGGTACAGAACAATTCCTGCAGCATTGAAGGTCCCAATGAGCACAGTGGCCTCCATCATCAGAAAATGGAAGAAGTTTGGAACCACCAGGACTTTTCCTAGAGCTGGCCGCCTGGCCAAACTGAGCAATCAGTGGAGAAGGGCCTTAGTCAGGGAGGTGACCAAGAACCCGATGGTCACTCTGACAGAGCTCCAGCGTTTCTCTGTGGAGAGATGAGAACCTTCCAGAAGAACAACCATCTCTGCAGCACTCCACCAATCAGGCCTGTATGGTAGAGTGGCCAGACGGCACATGACAACCTGCCTGGAGTTCGCCAAAAGGCACTTGAAGGATTCTCAGACCATGAGAAACATAATTCCCTGGTCTGATGAAACAAAGATTGAACTCTTTGTCCTGAATGGCAAGCGTCATGTCTGGAGGAACATGAACCAGGCACTGCTCATCACCTGGCAAATACCATCCCTACAGTGAAGCATGGTGGTGGCAGCATCATGCTGTGGGGATGTTTTTCAGCCGCAGGAACTAGGAGACTAGTCAGGATCGAGGGAAAGATGAATGCAGCAATGCACAGAGACATCCTTGATGAAAACCTGCTCCAGAGCGCTCTGGACCTCAGACTGGGGCGAAGGTTCTCCTTCCAACAGGACAGTGAACCTAAGCACACAGCCATGATAACAAAGTAGTGGCTACAGGACAACTGTGAATGTCATTGAGTGGCCCAGCCAGAGCCCAGACTAGAACCCGATTGAACATCTCTGGAGAGATCTGAAAATGGCTGTGCACAGACGCTCCCCATCCAACCTGATGGAGCTTGAGTGGTCCTGCAATGGGTGAAACTTCCCAAAAATAGGTGTGCTAAACTTGTAGCATCATACTCATAAAGACTTGAGGCTGTAATTGGTGCCAAAGGTGCTTCAACACAAAGTATTGAGCAAAGGCTGTGAATTCTTATATACATGTGTTTTGTTTTTTCTTCTGTTTTTTATTTTTAATAAATTTGCAAAGAAGTTTGTTTGAAATCTTTCACATTGTCATTATGGGATATTGTTTGTAGAATTTTGAGGAAAATAATGAATTTAGACCATTTTGGAATAAGGCTGTAACTTAACAAACTGTGTAAAAAGCGAAGCGCTGTGAATACTTTCCAGATGCACTCTATACTGTTTATGTATATTTGAATATTTGTTTTTTATGATCCTGAAGTTGGATTAAACATCAAAATTTGAGGAAAATATTTATAATTTTTTAATGTGTTTGTGATACACTGTTGTTGACCCTTGCTGTAATTTCCAGGGTAAATAACTGTAAAATAGCCAGTGTTGTAATAACGGGGAACAGTATTTTACTGTAAAAAGCCTGGTATTGTCTAACAGTGTATATGTATTTAGATTCACTGCTCATAAGAGTCATTTAGCATTCAGACTATGCTGGTTGTGTATATTAATTCAATGAAAAGAAACGGCTCAGTAAAGAGTTGTTAGTTCTATAATCAAAATACACTGGTCACTTTGTCTGTTTTGCGCTAATAATGGAACAGGTTCATAAAAAAAAATTCTATGTTTATTTAAATGTTTTGCTCTGCTGTCATGCGAAAACAGTTGAGAATGAAAGAACTACAGGGAATAAAAATTAAATTAAAAAAACATATATTTTTAAAATGTCTAAATATTTCTGCATAAGAACTTACGCAATAAAGAAAGGTAAACAACATGGGTTTCATATATAATTCTGAAACTTAAATTTCAACTTATGTTTAACTTATATGACCCCGAAAACTTTTGCCAGTCTGAAGTTTGATTAACATGATGAAGTAACAGTAAACTTTGCTCAGATTCAACCAGTGAAATTCACATTAGAGTTTCTGGTCATTAATTTTTCCCACCTCTGTATGCTAACAGCTGCGTGAATCCGTTTATAAAACAGGAAACTTGAGACTGAAAGTGCTCATTAGTTTGGTGCCGTAATTTCAGATTTCGCATGACAGCACAGCAAAACATTTGTACCTCCATATGAAATATTAATTTCTTCAGTCCATGCTGCATCAAAAATCCCTCTTTTCATTTCCTGTGCTGATGGAAGCTGTACCTTCTGAATTGAATTCACCCAATATTTGATCCCTCTCTTTCTTCCTCAGATACTGTCAGTTCCTCACCGTAGGCTGGTGTGCTGCAGTCGACTCTATGAGGTCACCGATGTAAATAAACCGCAGAAACAGGCTTCACATCAGAGGGAGGTGTTCCTCTTCAATGACCTGATAGTGGTGAGAGACACACAGATGAAAACATATTCGTATTGTACAAACAAACAACTGAAAATAAACAAAATCTTTCTTTTTTATGATGTTAGATCCTAAAACTATGCCCTAAGAAGAAGAGTGCTGCAACATACACATTCTGCAAGGCCATGGGTTTACTGGGAATGCAATTCCATCTGTTTGAGAATGAGTGTAAGATCACAAACACACACAAAACATAGTTAAATACTGTGGTAACACTTTACAATAAGGTTTCATTTGTTAACATTAGTTTATGTATTAACTAACATGAACTAACCATGAACAACACATTTGTTACTGTATTTGTTAATCTTTATTAACGTTAGTTAATAAAAATACAGCGGTTCATTGTTTGTTCATGTTAGTTCACAGTGCGTTAACTTACGTTTGTATGTATGTAATGTTTTAGGTAACACTTTACAATATGGTTTCATTAGTTAACATTAGTTAATGTATTAACTAACAGATACAATAAACATCTATATAGATACAACTGGGACAACAGCCAGCCAATGCATGTAGCTAAAACTACTTTGCAACACTTTTACAAGACACGAGTACAAGTTTGTTGCTGAATTAACCAAGATTTGACCTTTTAACAAATAGAAATGGAATTCATTATTAGTTCATGTTAACTACTGAAACCCTATTGTAAAGTGTTACCATATTGTATATGTTTATATTTTTAAAAATATGTTAGCGTTATAGTTGAGAATGAAAGAACTACAGGGAATAACAATTAAATAAAAAAAAAATATATATTTTAAAATGTCTAAATATTTCAAATTTGTTGTATTGCTTTTTATTAATCACAAATAATAATAAACGTACTAACAAATAACAATAAAATAAATAACCTTTTATATCACTTTTTATATTATTCAGTTGCTTCTGAAGAATGTTGTTTCTAATTTTCTTTCTTTGACGTACCATTTTGTTCATTTTTAACCTAATTCAGATCTCCTCAAGGCACAAATCCTCAAGGCAGGACCAGACTCAATATTTGCAGTATCGGATGTGTGATATTATGTGTTTTCTCCATCACAGATTACCCTCATGGAATCACGATACTGTCTCCGTTCTCATCGGAGAAGAAGCAGGTGGTGAGTTTCTGTTCTCAGAGCGCAGAGGAGCTCCTTAAGTTTGTAGAGGACCTGAGAGAGAGCATCGCAGAGGTGGCAGAGATGGAACAAATTCGGATTGAGTGTGAGTGTCTTTGCATGTTACTGCATGTTCATTTACTCATGCTCACATGCTTTAGGGTAGTGATAGTCACATTTGTTAAAATTTTCAACGAAAAAAATCTCTGTTTCCGGACGTCCATGTCTTGTCTAAAACATATCCCTTAAACGTACATTGAAAAGCTCAAATCAACAGGGAACCGTAAGAAACCACCTAAACTCACATAGCAACAATCATCACATTCACTTCAGAAAAGGCAAAAACTGTTTCGAAAAATACTTTTAAAAACTTTTAAAAATAAAGAGTTCAAAAGGGGGATTTCGCAATGCAAGCAAACCATTTTGGGTTCACCAAATATTTTTTTTTAAAGTGTTTGTGCTTTTTCAGGTTAATACACTTTAAAATGGCATTATTGTAATACATTACTGTATATAGGCTGTATGTGTAGGGGATGCTGTATGTCATAGAACAGTGCATGTTTTCCTCATTTAAAGATGTTTAATATTTAATATTTTATACATTATTTTAACATTTTAATTCATTATCATTACCTTAAGGTTAGCTTGGATAAAAATGCATTCTCTACGTTCCTCTGTGGTTTGAATGCTATGGTTGTGGCCATCATTAAAGTGAATTATGCATGTGGTTCTCAGGGGAACTAGAAAGACAACAGGTTGTGAGAAATCAAACTAACAAAAACGGTACACAACTAGACATCCACGCTGGACCTAGTTCTGCTTCAGGTAAACACACACTTACTTACACACACACACATATGCTCATACACAACAATAAGCCTGTTGTTGATGTCTTGTGTATTTGTCTGGCTTGCAGGGGAGGATTTTTATGAGAAAACGGGAAGCAACACGGTAGAGGTTTGTATCAGTATATTGTGGTGTGAGCGCAGCGCAAAATTATGTTCCGATTTTGTGTGCATGTATTTACAATGTCCCACAAAGGTTTGGAAACACCCCAATCCTGTACTTGTGCCCAGTTATTCAAAAAGTTTAATCTGGATCAGAATGATTTGGAAATCCCATGTTTTGCTATCCTGTATCCATATATATATATATATATCGGCGCAAAAATAAAATGGATATATATACTTGTGTGTGTGTGTGTGTGTGTGTGTGTGTATATAACATAATACAAAAGTTTTATAAATGTTTTGTTCCTGAAATCCACCCTTCTGGGCCCAGTTCTTCCAAAGTAATGGATTGGATCAGGTTGGATCAAATCTTGAAAATTTGTATCATGTAAAATACACACACACATTTTTATTTTGCTCTTTTAGTTTAAATGTTAAAGTAATAAATTAGAAGTGAACCATTAGGCTACCTATTAAGCTTTTCAGTAGCCTATAGTATAGTAAAAAAGAGATTTTGGCGCCATAAAATAATCCCCAAACAGCTGTTAATATCAAACAAAATATTATATTTAATTGAAAGTGTTTTTTTACATTGGCACAATCTTGAGCGCTTAGAACCATAAGTACCAGTCAAAAATTATTTGTGAGCGAACGCAAAGTTTCTTAGGATGAATGCTATGCAAATCTTTTCTGAGAGAATGCAAAGCATTGAAATATTCCCCCTCCCATCTAATATTTTTTCTATCACCATGTTCCATTAGGTGTTCCAGAGTACTAATAATCCAGATTTGGTAATATGGATCAGGTTGGTCCAATCCAATTTTGCTTTGAAAAGCCAGCATAAAAGTATGATGGATTACCTGATCCTGCATAGCAAAACATGGGATTTCCAAATCCAGATCATTCTAAACCAGATTAAACTTTCTGAATAACTGGGCTCTGAAGATCTTAATTAGCTGGTTTAGTTGTGTTTGATCAGGGTTGGAGCTCAATTTTGCAGGAAGTTAAATCTCCAGGAACAGGATTAGGCAAAGAGGGGTTTTGGATAATATCAGCATAAATCTGTATAATTTTAGTGATGACACTGCATTGATAAGGAACTATGGAAATAAATAAATATATAACATTATATAAATGTACGCAAATATTTTTGAGGATTATTATGCTGATACTGTCCCATTTTCCAAACATTTTAGGGACATTGTAGGTGGTGAGAGCATGTATTGTAGTTAACATCACTATCTCCTTGCAGAATCAGAGATAACCTTCCCACTGGGCCCCCACTCCCTGCCCTTTGACCCTGAGCACACTCTTTCCTCTCTGTCCGTCAGAATGGAGACGCCCGCCCTCGGTGTCTTCACTGCAATCACACACCACTCGTGCAGAGCAATAACAGCACTGCGACCACCCAGAAAACACCACCCACTGCCCCTCGTTGTGATCTGTAATCTATGGCCTCTCACTCAGGCTTTTGCTGACTGCTGTGTTTTAATCCTGCAATACAGCTGCTGCTGCTGCTGTTGTGGGGTGAAATTCTTTAAACTTCTAAAAAATCTTTATTCCAGTCCAAAAGTGGAAATGATGATGACGGTGTATTCAAATAAGACGCACTGATAAGCGCATTCGCACATACAGCCTTCACCTTAAAGAAAATGTTATGATTTTCAACGGATTTGGTCAAAAATAGCATCAATGCTATGTGCAAATAAAGTCCTATTTTTTCCCCTTTATAAATGCTGTTTAACTCAGAAATGCTCAGATTTTAATAATAATAATACTTTTATTCAGCAATGATGGATTAAAGTGACAGTAAAGGCATTTATAATGTTACAAAATATTTCTACTTCAAATAAATGCTGTTTTTCAGTCCTTAAAAAAAGATGTTTCCACATAAATATTATTACATTGATAATATTAAGAAATATTTATTGAGCAGAAAATCTGCATATTAGAATGATATCTGAAGGATCAACACTGAAGACTGGAGTAATGATACTAAAAATAAAGCTTTTCACTCACAGGAATAAATTATATATTTTTAAAAAATTATTAAAATAAACATTATTTTGAAGTTGTAATATTTCACAATATCAAATTTTTAATCAAATAAATGCAGACTTGGTGAGCATAAAATACTTTAAAATTGTATTGTATATTAGATTACAGAATTAAAAAGGGTTGCAAATTGCATATCAAGTTGTAAATGGATATTTCACCCAAAAATTATGTCGTTTACTCACCCTCAAGTTGTTCCAAACCTAATTTCTTTCTTCTGCTGAACACAAAAGAAGATATTTTGAAGAATGTTGGTTGATGGACCCCATTGACTTTCATAGTAGGAAAAAAATACTATGGAAGTCAATGGGGTCCATCAACTGTTTGGTTACCAACATTCTTCAAAATATCTTCTTTTGTGTTCAGAAGAAGAAAGAAATTCATACGGATTTGGAACAACTTGGAGGGCGAGAAAATGACAGAATTTTAATTTTTTAAGATTTGCAAAGCACGTCCAGAAACATCACCAGCAATAGTTTCAAGAGCTCCTGCACTGGAACATTGTGTTTCAAAACATGTGTCAAATACTTAATTAAAGAGACGAAACTACATGAGGCTACATGAATGCACCTTCACGAGATTCCTCGTATATAACACATATACACATGCAAACAAGACAAGGTGCAAATTATTTATTAATTATCCAGCATGCAAAAAAAAAAAAAAACCTTGCTGCCAAGCGTCTAGGCCCTCAAGGGCCACTTTAATGCTTCTTACAGAAGGATAAAAATATAACAGTCTGATTAGCAGTGCAGTAATAAAAGGACATGCATAAGATAGCAGTTAATTAACCAAATCACAGCAGTTCAAGTAGGAAGTCGGCCTGCTTTTACCCACTCCGACTGCGCTGCATGTACATATTTGTGCCGTGTTTTGCCGCCTGCATGCTCTGTGGCATGGCCTCGTCGTGTGATCCGCACCAGAGGGCCGTGAGAGTGCAGCAGGCCAGGCTGATAACGCTTCCTGCTTCTGGCTGTTTCTAAACTAGGTGTCAATTCACAACAGGCTCCAAACATACCAACTCAGCTCTCCTCTGGCCCCAACCAGCGTTCAGCAACACCTGGCCGTCCTGCCTAGCCCCGCCCCTGGCTCCACCCTCACCATCTCCCCCGACACTCTGATCCAGTGCCAGCAGATCGTGAAGGTGATCGTCATGGATGCCGCCGGGCGTGGCCATGTGGAGGCGTTCCTCAGCCACAACCCCGCCCACCGCCTCATCCAATCGGCTGTGTCCACGCCCACCAGGTCACGGGAGGGAGGCAAGCAGCAGCAGCCACCCCTCCCTCCCCCACCGCCTCCTTATCATCACCCGCATCAGTTTTGCCCCCCGACCCCTCCACCACCACGCCACCTGCTGAGCCAACGCAGGTATTCCAGCGGGACACGCAGCCTAGTCTGAATAACACACACACACAGACATGAGTTTACTCCTGTTAAAGGGACAGATGACCTAAAATGTACATTCTGTCTTGATTTAATCACCCACATGGCGTTCTAAACTCATGCTGCTATAAAGTAGTCTGTACTATTTGTAAACTGTATAGTCTCATGAAGCCAAATGTGAACTATGTGTGTCCAAGACCAACTTGTAAACTTAAAAAAGAAAGAAAGATGGAGACATTTTAACTGGAAACAAATAAGACATATTTTGCAGTTTATGAAGTGTCAGCTGTCCAGTATTATATACTTTTATAGTATTTATTAATATTTTACATTTGTTTTATTATTATATTTTCATTTTAGTAATTGTTACGTGCTTTCATCATTGTTTTCGTCATTTTAGCACTTCATCAAAAGTATTTTATTTCCGTTATTTGGCAAGGCAACACCTCTAATTTGTTTAAACTTTTTAGGTTTTCCGTTTAATATTTTATTTTATTTCAGCTTAATTTCAATTAACCCCCCCAAAAAAAAAATATTTTAAATGAACTAGCATTGCATGGAAATCTCTTTCTGTCTTCCATGGAAAAAATAACAGCATGTGAATTTAAAGCAACATGAGGGTGAATAAATAATGATGGAATGTTCATATTTATGTGAACTATTGCTTTAAAATGAAACTATCATGTACACTTTTATTTGAAAACACAAAATAGCACAAGCAACCCAATCTGAACTGTTCGGCTCTGATCGCTCAAAAGAAGCTATTCTTAGAATTGTTGGGTCCTCATGGCCTTAAAGTGTGTATTTAAAAGTGAGTAGATGTATAGTATTTTTTTAAGAGGGTTTTCTTCTCAGATCTTTTTTGTGTGTGTTCACCATGTCCCTGTATTCAAATGAAGTGTTTATATATTTGGATTTCTCCTTAAACACCCATGTCGTGTGACCTGAACTACAATAGATGGATGTAGTATAGAGAGAGTGCTTGTGAAAGTGAATTTGTTTAAAGACACCACCATAAAATAATGTTTGCAATTATATTTATGTTCACATCATATTTTGTATGAAAAAGGAAATCACCACTCTCTTTCAAAGGTCTTACCTGTTAGTCTAAATTCCAAAGACGAAATCCAGTTCCAGTATTTGGATATAAATCATACTTCACCATTTCTGAAAAAGAAAAATGCAAAAGTAACTTGGTAAAGTAACAAAAAATAAAAACCTATTTGTGCGCATATAACTGCAGGCGTCCTGAACTCAACATTAACAAAGGGAGATGATGTGACCACTAATGCTTTCCCATGGTGGGTGTCACATCATGTGAATCCACATTGGCATTAAAATGGCAAAAATGAATGATTTTATTGCTGCAAATCACTGTCTTTTAGTGAATTATTCAAGCTGTGTTGGGAATGTCCTGAAAAAGGTTTTCGGATGAGATTTAGGTCAGGACGTGGCCACTAAAAAAAATTCTACCTTCCAAGATAAAAGCTACAGATTTTGTCTGTTTTTGGCATCATCTACTGATGTTTTTTTATCCTGTCAAGAGTCCCAATCTCAGCTGCTGAGAAATTGAGGACGCTGCCATCCTGTGTGGAGAAAACGCTTGATCTTGAGAGCCGTGCACTTCATACCTAACAAGGGTGTTGACTGAGCTCCATAAACCCTTTAAAACTGACACCCGGCTTTTGACTTGTGCCTTCCCACAAAAGTATTTTAATGTCCTTTAAAAGGCACATTTAAATTGCTAATCTGCATTGAAACTGACTTCTTGATGCCTGCTAGAAATAAGAGCTTAACTGTATTTCTGCTTTAATCAATATTGGCATTGTCGGCAAATTCTGATTGGTTTTTTAAGGGGTTGGAAAGCATATGCCAAAATTTTGGGCATATTTTGCTAAATTTACATTTGGACAGGGAACCACAGAAGCTTCTGGGGTCAACCTCCCATTTTTTTATACTGCGAGGGCAGCTTAAATCCCCCCATTGAGATCAGAGCATGCATCAATGACAACAGAATGACATTGATTTTTGAAGTTGAACACAATTTAAGGAGGAGCTGGGGTTGCAAAGCAGCGTGCAATGGAAGCAGCCAAGCAGGCAGACTGAACTTAAGCTGCGTTTAAGTAAGGTACCCTGTTTGAGAGTTGCCAATTGAGTGCATAGGAATCGGATCAGCTGATTGGCTAAATTACAACCCCGCCCATATCAGCTGATCTGATAGCAGAGCTTGACTACGTAGCCTGCCTGAACTAAATGATTTCATTTTTCAAATAGTTTGAAAATAATATTTTTATTTGATTGATATATTTTCATATATATTCACATTTGAATGTACCACTGTAAAACATTATTGTTGGTTTAACTTTAAAAAGTTACCTGGTTGCCTTAAAATATAAATTTAATTAAAAATATTTTTTTTTAGTTAATACAATGGAGATTGGTTTAATCTACAGAAACACATTAATTACCTAAGTTGATATGACAATTATTTAATTTTTTTGATAAATCATGAAAATAATTTTTTACAGTGTACTTATTTGTTCGGCATTATATCATGTTTGTAAATGAGTATAGGTATAAACTTAAGTTTAAATGTAGTGTTTCCAGATTTTCTTTGGCATTTTGACACCATATTTTTAGAGCGACACAAAGCAAAAAATACAACAATTTGAAAGAGGGTGGTGACAGGGTTTATCAACTAGAGCCAGGGGCCGGCTTTAACCCAGCGAATCATCTCAAATCAACCTGTTTATTTTGTCCTGTCCTATAGAGCGACTCTGTAGCGTGTTACTGTGATCAAGCCTGGTGCTCAGGTAGCTTCATGTGAAAACCAGGTGCACATCAAACCTCTGAGAAAATATCAAATGTTGTATACAAGGCTATGACTGAGAAATTGTATATTTTTTAAAAACGTATCACTTAAAATGTTTATGAAAATATTATGTTAAAATCGTTGGGGGGGCATTTGTGCTTTAAAAGAATCTGGTGGATTATGTTTGTGTTTGCCACAGAGTTCACTTTTTCTGTATTGCATGTCATGAGAGATTCATATGTTTATGCGCAGATATCTATAAAGAGCTTTTATGGGAGTATATTGACACTATTATTTATGGTTCTTATTTTTTTTGCTTGGTTTTTGAATCACAAAACTAGTTTTTAATTACAAATATATCTGTTTTTTCAAGGCATTATTGGAAATGATGTCATTCTGTGCTTGGCCACAGAAATTACAGAAAAGCAGCAAAAAAATAAATATTTATAAATCTATTTATTCATACAGAGTAGGAGAATGAAAAGCTTTATTGTATAATTTGCACAGCTGTTTATTCATTAAGATGCGCTTTTCCAATACACTCTTTTCTTCTTGTACACCTGCTCCGACATGTTTCTAAGACCATTCATATCATGAAAACCACGCATCACGACGAGTCAGCGAATCATTTTCTTGGTTAAATTAGTACGTAGCAACATATTTGTTTCAAAGAACATCCCGACACAGCGAGGGGCCGTATTCTGACTGTGAAGTAGTGAACATGCACTGCATTTTTGTTGAAAATGCCCCATAAACTCCATCCTAGAGTCCATAGTTTTAGTATAATGTGAACTTCTTGACTCAAATTCTTATTATAGTATTATAAAAAAAAGAGAATTTAAAAATGTATCAGAAAAAGGAGTCAATGCTGAAACTCATGTATAACTCAGTGCAATGGTCCCATCTAATAGGTTTTTACGATTTATATTTATATTGAGCACTCTTATGAAGTTTTATATAGTGTGAAGACACTTGATACGCTCACATTCATATCCTGTATATGCAATGTCACTCAATCATATCTCAACAATCATTAAACGTGCAGAAAATAGAAAAACGTGTGTGTGTGTGTTTGTGTTTAAGTACTGTACTTAAATGTCATGATGGTGTTAAACACAGCGATCCTGTTAAATAATATTCCGAATGTCACATGACCAAACAGGAAAACAGGTCTTGTTGTATCCGTTTGTTGGAGAAACGGCAGTACATTTAATTAAAACATTTTAATTGTGCAATTTTCTCAAGCATTTGGTACATTTTCAAAACTCCTAATACTAATATCATAACAGATCATCAAAAGTGCACTTTTATACAATATACAAAATCACAAAGTATAATTTTCATTACACAAAATAACTTTCATCTATATTAATGTTTCATTAACTTACTATCAAACTTTTGATTTGAATCCCTTCAGTTTAATACACACACACACACACACACACACACACATATATATATATAATATATATATAATTTTATCTAACTGAACATAATGGTTAATCACTGAATCACCTATTTCTGTAAATGGTGATTCTATATAGTTTCTAATATCTCTATATGTAATGAATTATCTTAGATAGGTGTGCATGCATGTGTGTGTGTCAAATACAGAAAGCATCAAATACAGCATTTTACATTACAGTATGTCATGTGATACTGTAAACAGATTACAATGGTAGTGACTCTCACCCTTCATCTGTAAAGGTCAAGATCCAGTTGGTACAGTAAGAACATTTACTGTATTGGCAGCAAACTATTCTATAGCACAAAACCTCATGGCCGTGTCTTACTTCATTACACCTTATGATAACACACTGGATAGAGACTATAACAAACATTTTGGAATCAATTACGTAAGTTAGGTAAAGTGTATTTTAATGTATGGCGCCTGTATTACTGTAATTCATTCAGCAACAAGGGTGATTAGAAACATGCATCTTGCATTGTTTGCTATTGAATGAACTGATTGTTAAAAGTACTAAATTGAAAGAACATACTGTTGTGTTTCATGATTACACCAAATGTTCTCATTACATATCACAATGTTTTAAAACAAAAATTATGTAGAATGAAAATATGTAGAACTAGAATGAAAAGCATGAAATAAGGTTTTGAGAGAATGACTAATTGTGTTACAAGTGATCAGTTTGTATATATATACACACTATCCAAGGGGATTATTAGGAACACCTGTTCAATTTCTCATTAATGCAATTATCTAATCAACCAATCACATGGCAGTTGCTTCAATGCATTTAGGGGTGTGGTCCTGGTCAAGACAATCTCCTGAACTCCAAACTGAATGTCAGAATGGGAAAGAAAGGTGATTTAAGCAATTTTGAGACGGGCTGGTCTTAGTATTTCACAATCTGCTCAGTTACTGGGATTTTCACACACAACCATTTCTAGGGTTTACAAAGAATGGTGTGAAAAGGGAAAAACATCCAGTAATCGGCAGTCCTGTGGGTGAAAATGCCTGATTCTAGAGGCCAGAGGAGAATGGGCCGACTGATTCAAGCTGATAAAAGAGCAACTTTGACTGAAATAACCACTCGTTACAACTGAGGTATGCAGGAAAGCATTTGTGAAGCCACAACAGGCACAACCATGAGGCGGATGGGCTACAACAGCAGAAGACCCCAACGGGTACCACTCATCTCCACTACAAATAGGAAAAAGAGGCTACAATTTGCACAAGTGTAGTACTCATTAATAATCTGTAAAAGATAATATATTAATGACCACGAGTTCAAGCGATGCAATCATCAGCATTTGTTTATCTGGAATGACACAAATTATGTACATCAACATGTGCACAGAGCATCACAAACTTACATTCAAGTTTAAGTTACATGCTGTTCATGTAAGCACTCAAATTCCAATCATGCCATGGATACATCCAAGTTTGCTCGACTAATCATGACGTCATACACCTTACATACCACACTAACAGTGAACCAGCGCTGAATAAACTCATAACTCAATATTAATGACTAAAGAAAACCATGAAACATACAATCACATTACATAGTCCGTACTCGGTCTCTGTATTACTTGAGCGCGCACTAATCGCAACACTGCCACCCATGTGCACAGCACTGATCGTTACCTCTAAACAGACATAACTCTCTCATATACATTAGGGAAACAATGCAGTTAACAGTCCTTCCTATAAAAACAATGATGGTGTGCCTTTTATACGTTATAGTTACCTGTAAAAGATAATATATTAATGACCACGAGTTCAAGCGATGCAATCATCAGCATTTGTTTATCTGGAATGACGCGTATCGCGAGAACTCTTTCTACAAAGGCGCGCAATGACGCTCACACGCCCACACAACCAATCACACATATCCATCCTTAACTATAATAATATATTTAATTAATTCAAACTGATAGCGCTTTTTATAGAACTTGCAATATTTGCAACCAGTATTTAAATGAAAACAAAATGATAATTATATAAATCTTATACAAATCTATCTATGAATGATCCCTTAAAGCAAAAGCACGTAAAATACATATGAAAACTGATAGTGATAATAATTATGCATTTATACCAGATCACCGATTATCACAGATTATTCAGTATACCACACAAGCTCACCAATATTGGATAGTTGAAGACTGGAAAAATGTTGCCTGGTCTGATGATTCTCGATTTCTGCTGAAACATTCAGATGGTAGAGTCAGAATTTGGCGTAAACAGAATGAGAACATGGATCCATCATGCCTGGTTAACACTGTGCAGGCTGGTGGTGGTGGTGTAATGGTGTTGGGGATGTTTTCTTGGCACACTTTAGGCCCATTAGTGCCAATTGGGCATCGTTTAAATGCCACAGCCTACCTGAGCATTGTTTCTGACCATGTCCATCTCTTTATGACCATGGCTACTTCCAGGAGGATAATGCACCATGTCATAAAGCTCAAATCATTTCAAATTGGTTTTCTTGAACATGACAATGAGTTCACTGTACTAAAATGGCCCCCACAGTCACCAGATCTCAACCCAATAGAGCACCTTTGGGATGTGGTGGAACAGGAGCTTCGTGCCCTGGATGTGCATTCCACAAATCTCCATCCACTGCAAGATGCTATCCTATCAATATGGGCCAACATTTCCAAAGATTCTACTTTGTTGAATCAATGCCACGTAGAATTAAAGCAGTTCTGAAGGCGAACACAGTATTAGTATGGTGTTCCTAATAATCCTTTAGGTGAGTGTGTATATAGTTGTGTTTAAGTCCCTCGATTGTCCTTTCTGAAGAACATTGTGCATTTTAACTTCTCATGACAAACAAGGGACTCATGAACAACCATCACAAAACAAAAAAACAGTTGTGGCTCATCCAGATAACAAGACACAGTATTAAGAATCAAGGGTATGTAAACTTTTGAATGGGGTCATTTTTATAAATTCAGCTATTTATTTATTTTTTTGTCTTGTAAACAATATGTCAACATATTTTATGATTCAGGATAGTACTAAATAAAAAAATTAAAAAACATGCATTTTGTATTATCCCTCTTATTTTGTTAATAAGATAACAGATAATATCAGATTCTGTAAGGGGTATGTAAACTTGTATACATGTACACCTGTGCTGTGCTCATATATCAGTTTTTAATAACACAACTTTGTTCTGATTATTTGTTAAAACGCTGGTGTCACTGAAAACTCATTGGTATAAGACACATAGCCCATAATGGCTTATTGCTTTATTGTACCCTCAAACAACCTACCTGAAATAAGACCTTGTGTTCTCCCAGCGTCCTCCCTTTGTTTCTACAGCAAACTTTAGTGCTGCTCTCCAGGGTCGTGAATGGCTGCTTCCATTCTTTCACACTAATGCTCTCTCTCTTCAAAGCAACCACACAGAATAACAGTCCTTGCACTCTGGGATGTCTATGAAATCGAGCTCCTGTAATCATTTCAACAATCAGATATTTTGGAAAAATTAAGTTATTAGTTCCTTTTTTAAACATCATTAGGAATGATTGAAGACGGCTTGTTGAATTATTAGAAAAATAATGCACACCCAGGGTGGTAATAATGCGGTCACGACGCAAACGAGTATTTTTCTTATAATTCCACAGCCCGTCGTCAATTATTCCGCTTATACTATGGTTACCGCACATTGTTCACCTCCTCAGAACATTTATTTCAAGAGATTAGTCAAGTTTCTCTTGTGTGTAGGACTAATTTCTTACGCATACAAACGCAAGCCTCCGTTGCTAATTCCAAAACGTTATTTTAGAGCTAGTTTTGGAGAGCAAGCATGTATGTGAATTACCTCAGTCTCTGCTTCTCCTTTTAACAGTGTTCGGCAGCAGCGTCTACTAATACGACACTGTGAGAGCAGCATGCCATGTTGTTGCTTTTAAGATGCTAACTATTTTACCGATAAAATCGGTTTTGGTTCTTTTGCTGGTGTATGCTGTAAAGACATTTGAAAAATAACGAAGTGATATGGAACTATAATGCGGCCAAGACCTGCCTGGAACTACTTTAGCAGTGCATTTACCTGCAAATAATTGCACACCTTAGAACGTTCATCAGCCAATCAGATTCAAGCATTCAACAGCCTCGTAGTATAACACAAGATCAGTTCCATTACTGTAACCATTTAAAAAGATGTAATATACTCACTCTTTTAACGTTCCATTCCAAATTTTCATCTCAAAAGGTGAATTTTTGACAAAAATCGAGCTCAATCTTTTCAGTACAAAAACCCCTCTAAAGTAACAAAGGAACTATAAAGTTCCAAATGGACAAAAACACCATTAAAGTATCATAAAAATATCTTAAAAGCACTACACTCAACTCAAACACTATATTCTGGAGTCTATGATAGCTTTGTGTGAAGGACAGATCATAATTTAACTATTCAAAGAAATGACAGTCAAACAGATCTGCAGTAATCTTCAGAAGCAAAAACAATGTTTATATATTTATTTCAAAACACAAATACTGTTCATTTTCAAATACACAACAAATTCATCTCCTGACACTCATTTGGCTTGATAATAATTTATGCAAAAGAAAGATAACTTCTGAAAGATATTTACAATTTTGTGAGATAACAAATGTTGGTTTGCCCTCACCCTGTAGCCTTACGTTACCTGTGTAACACGGACAAATTAAGCACTAAAAGACAAATAAACGACTTATCAAGTTATTATTTACAAATGAATGAACATTTGAGTAAGTGTTACCTTGCCCCAGCTTTAGGATAAGTTAACTGCTGGTAGATTAAATGATTCCAACTGAATTAATAGCTAAAAAGCACCACTATTTGAAACTTCAAAGATGATGGTGAAGAGAATCTTTCTTTCAGACTTCACAGTTATTGATTAGAAAAACATAATCATACACAACACAACTTCCGTATGAAACAAGTGCAGTTTTTTCCCCATTGTGGGTATATATCATTCATGTCAGACCTCTCAAACTATCTAGACTGTCCAATTCACACCAAGAACGATAACCACAAGGTTTTAAAATCGTTCTAATAGCGGAACGACAACAACGTGGTGGATGATATTGTTGTGATCACGATTGGCGTTTTCCTAGGTAAAATATTGACAGCCAATCAAAATCCATCTGACAGTAAAGCGCACGATCAGCTTAACTGTAAATCTGTATAATTTATAATAAACGTGATTGTCTGTTGATGTGGACGTTTAAATAGTTATAATAAATTATTCTTTGAGGGCGACTTTTCCAGCTGATGAATTATAAAACGTTAACAGATATTAAAAATCCATGCGACTTTAAAGCAGTTATGTTCATAAAACGCAAGTAAGTTATTGTCCGTTGAGGTGGACATGTGAACACAATAGTTTACATTCTTGGAGTAAGGAAGAATAAGAGGGCTGTGTGATCTCATAACTTAAAAAAATCACTAAAATAATCATTAAAGCAATCGTTTTGAACCAGAATAATTAAATTCCCAATAACTCATCCCTAATAATTGCATTTGATCATATGATATAAAAAAAACCCAGTTTCCTCCTCCTGATTGCTGAATATTCCTACTTTCTCCAGAATACACATAATTTTGGGAGTTTGATATCATAAGTAGGTAGTGTACCATATTCTACAGTAGGTAGAGATAAAATAATTACAGAAGTTGGACAAGAACTATGGGAAAAACTGATGGATGAGACTGTCTCCTGGATGTAATTGAGAGATTGTGAGCCAGAGTCGATCCATTTAGGTGAGAATATTTGAGTTCGCTTCTGAATCACTTATATTCCTCGTTTTATCATTTGCTCAGTGTTTGGCCCCAGTCTCCGAAGTCCCAGCATCTGTGTAAGGTCTCCATCGCTCCTCACAACCATCAGATTGACAGAACACGAGTGTCCCTGTTACATTGTTGTCTCTTCCCACTCCAATTCTACATCACCTGAGAGAACAAACGTGACAAAATACGGTTGAATGAATGACAAGAATGACAGAGATCTTTAACCACCAGCCCTCACCGCACTGCACAATTAATATATTATAGGATATATTTTACCCTCCATCGCATCCAGCGAGTCCATCTTCTCCAGGGCTGAGTAATTTACAAACCATATGGACTGACTGTTTCCTTTTGCAGACAGCAGATCCAAAGTGCTTTGATGCAGAAACATGTACTGAGCCTGAGAGAGAGGCAGACATTATCAACATCTGAACATGATCATCTCACACTCCACACAAATATCTGTCAGTTTTTGAATGGGTTTACCAGGTTTTGCACCATGCACATCCTCTCACTGCGCAATTCTGCGACCAGGCCATATATATCCACAAAGTCATGATCCCTCAAATGCTGAATGAGATGATCCAGGGCTATAAACACCCCAGTCCTGCCCACACCAGCACTGCACATACAGACATTAGACACATGATGCATTACATGTATAAACATGGTAAACTACAATCATAAAAACTTTATAAATAAAATGTCAACTGATATACATTTGTTTTTTATTTCAGGTAGTAACTGAGGATACATTTCATATTTAAATGTAGTTTATCTCTGAGTACTAAAAACAAAGGAATAAAACTATATATAGACACTGAAAAAACTAATAAAAAAAATGACAAAATACAAAAAAATTACAAAAACTTAAGTTAAAATGAAAAAGAAAAGACAAAAATAAAACTAATTCAAAATAATAAAATCTATAATAGTATCTCAATGATAGTAAGAAAACACTGGTCAGTTTTACAGAAGCCTGTTTTTGCCTCAGACAAATCAACAATATTAAAAATAAACCTTTAAACGTATACTTCAGGTCTTTAGTGACCCGGGACGTTATTAAATACCCTTCTCCTCATTCATTTTTTCAAAGTTAGATATCAACCTTCATAGTATTCCTCCATCAATTAATTATAAACAATATAACAAGAAAAAAAGAATACAATTATAAAATAATGCCTGTTTTTCCATTCATTTTTTGTAAAAATGTTATAGGGTCGCTAACGCCCCAGGGTGTGTTACAGTGCAAGTATATTTTTTTCTGAACAACAATAATTGAATCTTTGATGACTGAATAAGTGCAATTCACATTTATTCCATAAGGTGGCAATTTCTGATACACAATGATGAAGTGCCGTTTCACTCATGGTTACAGCAGGCAGAAAACAAAAGAATAGGAAGAATCATCAGCAAAACTTGAAATGGCTCAGCGATTTACAGCAGAGCAAGTACTGAACGCAATCAAATAATTACTGTTACTGTCACTTGATGGTGGATCTGATGAAGAAGCTGTCAGCGATCCAAATATATGAAGATGTTGAAAATGATAGTTTTGAGAATATGTTTGAGATCATGAATATGAGCAAGATGCTGAATGTACTTGGAAAAGAGCTCTGATGGGGACAGTGATGATGGTATAAAACATCTGCTCAAACTGAACCCTTCCAAGCTCCAAAAGGTAACACAATATGCTTTATTTTATTCTTCAGTAATTAATATTCTTATATCAGGAGAGTTTCATATTATCGCGACAGGTAGAGAGCCATCTGTGTTAGTTAAAGGGTCACTAAAGACCCAAATATGTCATAATGATTGGCGAAACATTCATGCAAAAAAGTTAAAACTTCATGTTAAAAAAGGTAATTGTGAGTTTAGAAATAAGAATAGTTTAAAAAAAAGAAAAAAGGCACATTGTGAGAAATAAAACTGTAGATATGAGATATCAAATTGTGAAATATAAAGACACGTTATGTCATATAAAGTTGCAAATAGAAACAAAGTTGCAGTTTTTAGCTTTTAGCGTAATTATCTTTCAAAAGTCAAAAACGGGCTTCCATGCAGTCTGAATCAACTCAAACATAGAAGCAGACTGTAGAGGAAAGCTTCAAGACCAGGCAGATAGCACACACACCTGCAGTGGACCACGATGGTTGTGTTGTCATGGCCTCTGTTGGAGCGGACCGCTTTGACAAACTGGATGAGTGTGGAGCTGGACTCCGGAACGCCGTGTTCTGGCCATGATGTGTAGTTGAAATGGTGAACAATCATGTAGTTGCCATGCTAGAGGGAGAGAGAGAGACAGAGAGAGAGAGAGGAAGGGCTAAATGTGTCCTTGGGGACTAATTATCTATCCATCTAACCACCCACATCTGTGTGTATGCGTTATTGTGCAATGTTAGGACTCAGAGTAAGGCCACAAATATACTCAAGTATGCATACGCAGACCCAAATACTCAATCAACACATGCAAGTGTGCGGTCCCATGATACATACATATCTGTGGCAGTAGAAAACCTTATTACTCCAGGGGCAACAGGGTTTTCATTAAATTAAACTGGATGCCATTTAACTGGATGTGTAAATTTAACCAGCTTGCAATAAACATGTCAGCAACTTTAACTAACTTTCTCAACAAGATTCTCTTAAACTGTTGCTCTGCTATGACAGTAGTTGAAATGAAAGATAAAAATGACCATTTAAAGACAATGCTAGCAATGTAAGATTGTTTACCCTCTCCACTCTGAGCGCCCGGACCGTCCAATCAGGGCGCACGTCCTCTGTGAGTTTAGTTATTATGATGTCAGCAAAAACAGTGACAGGTTTATTGTCCTCTGGCCAGTACTGATGACAACGGATCTGAAACATACAGATACATTATTTGTATATATAACGCATATATTACAGCAGATCGCTGTCAAACTTTCACATTTATGTATTTATTGTGTTTTAGTAGTGCTTTGAATGTAAATTATTCATATAGACTTTATATTAAAAATTAATAACCACTTAGGTTCAGGTAAAAGGAAATTAATATGATTATAATTAATTAACAGTATCTTACGCATAAGAGTTAAAAGTATTAATTTAAATATTAATTAATTTAAATATTAATTTATATTAATTTAAATATTAATTTTAAATTACAATTATACGTTTACAATTAACAGCCATGGGTTTAAGTTTTTCTTAAGGTTTATAAATCAAACAACACTATAATTGTGGCTAGAAAATTTATATTATCCAGAGAAATATTTTCCATATTTATATATATTTAAATAAATAAATAAGTAAATAAAATAAATGAGTAAATACATTATTTATATTTCACAGAACAAATGAGTTTATATTTTATGTTAAAATCTATATACTGTGAAAAATAAATATTTTTAAAAAATCTGCCTTTATATTTTAGCAAGGAAGTGTTTTACAAAGAGGTTATGATATTTGTGGATCTGTGGCATTAGAACTACAGGGAAAAAAAGTAAAACCCTTATATAGAATTTTTAAGATTATATACTATACAAGAGTATACAAACATATATCTAATGGCTACAGTACATTGTTTTGTTCAAAAACACATACACACCCTGCCCTTCTCAAAGCACTGAGTGAGCATGACGATAGTTTTGGTCCCCGTCTCCCAAATCATCCTCCAGAAGTCTGCGACGGTACTAGGCAGAGGACCCTGAGTGGCTATAAACTCATTAGGACACAGATAGCCCTGAGACACAGAGACAAGACACAAAACAGAACAGGAGCTTAGGCCAATTCAATTAAAGCTGCGCCGCAGTATAAAAGAGAGACAGCTGATATGTGGGCTGCTCTCGAGCGCTTACAGACAAGCTGGCATTGATGTAGTCAGACCCGGCATTCCTGGCTCAGACAGTAACTTCACTCGGCTATTGTTATCTAAAAAAGACATGTTAAAATATGTGTTAATAATGTTTGTATAAAGAAAGCCTGGTAAGTTTGAAAGAAATGGTTATCTCAGAAATTAAAATTCTGTCGGCGTGTTCTTAACCTCCTGTCGTTCAGAACCTGCAAGACTTTACAGAGTAACAGATATGCTCCTTTCCGTATGGAATAAAGTAAATTGCACCCCAATGACAAAAGAGCTCTATAAAAGAATGATAAAAATAGTCCATGTGACTTTTCACTGCAATCCAATTTTTCTGAAGCCATATGATCTATCTAAATGTTTGATCACAGATGCCACAAAAATATTAAACAGCACAACTGTTTTTAACATTGATAATAATAAATGTTTCTTGAGCAGCAAATCAGCATATTAAATTGATTTCTGAAGGATAATGTGACTGGAGTAATGACTGAAAATTCAGCTTTGCATCACATGAATAAATTACAGTTATTTTAAATTGTGATAATATTTCACAATATTACAGTTTTTACTGTATTTATCATCAAGTAAATGCAGCTTTGGTGAGCTTACGTGACATTAAATCTTACCAACCCCAAACTTTGAATGGTAGTGAAGCACAAACGTCATATGGGATTCGTCTGAGGTGCTTTTATGTCCTTTTTGGAACTTGACACTTTTATGTAATTATATATATATATTTTATGTAATTATATTATTTTATCATATGGGACACTGCAGCGTTAACATTTTGTTAAAGGTCTCCTTTTGTCTTACACAAAACAGAGAAAGTCATACAGGTTTGAAACGACATAAGAGCTACTAAACAATGACAGAATTCAACATTTTTCATACAGGGTTTAATGTTTGTGAAGCGATTTTTGGAGCGATTCCAGGGAAGGTCGGCGTCTGATGTGGCCAGATCCTGAAGCAACTTCGGCAACTCCTGAAACACACAGCGGAAAAGATCCAATTATGAAACAAACCACGGAATACATTTTCCAAAAAGACATACACCACTGAGCACATAACCCTACGTGCCCAATCAGAATGAAGCGTTACTGAAACTCATTTTACAGTTCACTAGTGCTTTCTTTCTCTCTCACCCACACACACACACACACGCACACAAACACACACACACACACACACACACACACACACACACACACACACACACACACACACACACACACACACACACACACACACACACACACACACACAAGATCTTCCACATGCTGAAGAAATGATTTCTTACTGATTGGCCTGCAAATGTGCAATGAAGAGAGCATAATCATCTTCTTTAGAATTATTACCACTGCAGCAAGCATTATTTCTACAGAACTATCTTATGACCTTTAAACAAACCACTAAAGAATCTGTCATCTGTCTTTGGGACTCAAATGTTTATTGAACAATAATAGACAAATAAATTAGATAAACATCAGTCAATCCATAAAGTATCCTTCACTTACTTGAGAGATTTCCTGTAACTTAGCAGCCTGGAATATTAGACAGTAGAGAATTATTATGAAATTGCCCTTGGACTGAGAAAATTAGGTTACTTTTTGACTTCCAGTGATAAATAAGAAATGAATCTATGTGAAGTTCACTACTCAATCTAATTAGACGAAGACGCATAAACATAAAAATGAATTGGAGACTTTTCAGGCAGAAATACACAAACTACAGAGAGCATTATGAAACCGAACAGCCCCAAATGATGGGATAGGCATTCATAATAAAACAGATACAGTGCCAGGAACTAACACACAACATGCAACTGGGAAAATAAAACATTTAAAGGGGCCATGAACTGGCTTTTCAATTTTTTTATACTGTTGTCTGAGGTCAACTTATGACATTTGCGTGGTTTTTACATTCATAAAATAAGTAAAAAAACTTCATAATGAATAAGTAATAGGCTATTTTCTACACTGGTTTTGAGCCTAGCTCCTGGAACGCTTGTTTTTTATGGACATGCCGCATTGAAGACTTGGAAGTAAACACCCACTGCTATAATTGGATAACAGTTTTGCATATTATAATGAGTTTTGACTCCCCCGTCAGTACACGTGGGGAATTGTTTTGAAAACTTTCAATGTGGAAAAACGGCAACCGGAATGATATTTCACTATTAAAGATAGCCCATTGGGCAGGCCAGTGATACATTTTGGTAGCCTGACTGTAAAACACATTAGCCCCGGGACGTCATGCTAGCGATTTTGCGAGCCCTGGCCCATACATGTCTAAGTCTGATCCCGAATCGTAGGACAATGAACCAAGAACACCTCAAATACAAAGGATACTCCAGCCTGTGACAGCATAGTTAGTTATCGTTAATTAAGTTTAGTTAGTCACATACACATAATCAGTAGATATCAAACGATCTAAAACAATGCAATACTGTCACATATAAAAAAAATGTTTACTCACATAAATGTGTTGCACCATTCCTGTTGCATCCAGTATAGAAGGCACAGCATTGTTTTTTAATCTCATTCTATCTGCAAATCTATCTTGTTTACAAAAGAATCCGCGGTGAAATGAAGCAAACAAACGCGCAATGTCCTACCTGTGTCCTACTTATGTCCTAATGTGACCTGGAACTTCATTAAAAAATAAAGTTCAACCGCATTCCTAATATTGGAATCCGAAGGAAGCTTAAGCAGCGAATGTGTTCTTCCACAACCAGGCACTGCACAATATTTTGTAATCTTCAAACTACGTTTATTGCTTGGTACTGTCAATCCGGTTTAGCTCCACGTAGGCCTATGTTATTTATGTTACATGTCATGAGCGAATAGGTGGACGGGCTACAGAATTAGGTGTTTGTCTTCTTCTGTTGAGGCGGCGTTTCGCTGCTCTCTGACGTCACCGGGAAGCAAATTCACAGAGCTCTCGTTTGATGAGCCAGCTGTCAATAAAAGCTTTTATTTGACTAACAAGGAAGTTTTCAGCTCTGAAGCTTACTGGATATTCTTATATAATGATGACCTTTTATATATCAAACGCTCAAGGAAAAGTTGATTTTTCAGTTCATGACCCCTTTAAATTTAAACGAATGAAAATACTGTTACTTCACATACTCTAATGTCATGCATCAGCTAAACACCAACATCACTGTCTACTTACTGGATGACAAAAATCTCCTTCCTTCTAAAGAAAAAGGAGGAATACCTGAGAACAGAGGATAGTGAGAAAGTGTTGAAGTGTTTGAATGGATTAGTGAGAGTGTATGAGTGAATTAATGAAAGAATGAACGAGTAGTGAGTGAGTCAATGACGGAATTAGTGAGTCAGAGGGAACAGACTAAAGCACATATAACAACATGTAACTAAAGCCCACTGCTCATGTACAGTGTGTGTATGATGTCTCACCGGTTAATCTTCTCCTCTTTGAGCTCCAGGTCGGCCACTGCAATGAGCTGATCCAGTTTGAACTTTGTCTCGATAATCTCAGCCTCGCGTGGAGAGTACGTCCCACCTTCCTTCTGCCTGCGGTGGATCCTGGGATCGGAGAGAGTGAATCTAGTTGTTAAAACTGAGGATTTTCGGGAAATACTATTTGAGTATGTTGTCGAACCCCTATTTACAATAACAATCAACTCACCGCACAGATCCGTAAATAATCAGAATGAGAAACAATGCCAGGAAAAATGACAGCAGGACACCAAGAATGATCTGTTCATTTCTGGTCAGCAGGCGGTCATCTGAAATCAAAGTCAATATTTATATACAACAGAAGTAGTATTTGTTCACAATAAAATGTGCTGTGACATGAGCCCACCATTATAGAATGTATATCTATATCAATAAGTACATACTCTATACTGTTCAAAAGTTTGAGGATTTATTTTGAAAAAAGTCTCTTGCTTACAAAGGCTGCATTTATTTGATCAAAAATCGAGAAAATATTAAAATATTAAAATAACAGTTTTGTCCTTTAATATATTTTACTGTTATTTAATCAAGTGGTGTCAAAGCAAAATGTTCAGCATCATTACTCCAATCTTCAGTGTCACATCATCCTTCAGAATTTTTTTTTTTTTTAACAATATTGAAAACACTTCTGCTTTATTTTTTTTGTGTGGAAATGCTTCAAAAGAACATCATTTATTTGAAATAGAAATCTTTGTAACATTATAAAAGCCTTTACTATCACTTTTCATCAATTTAATGCATCCTTGCTGAATAAAAGTAGCAATTACGTATAAGGCAATATAACGATATTTCTATTTGAAATGTTTGGGGGAAAACCGTATAAGTAAGGAATAATTGATGAGAGGCCGTTGAATTATTAGAAAAATAATGCACAACCGAGGTGGTGATGCGGTCACGGCACGAAGCGGAGTATGGAACTGTAATCCGGTCAAGAGAAAATAATTGCACTCCTCGGAATGTTCATCAGCCAATCAGGTTCAAGCATTCAACGGCCCTGTAGAGTTATTAATAATTAACAATAAGTTAATAATAATAAATAATAAAGTATAATACTAAAGATAATATAAATTTACATCTGCAAATTCTAAGGTGTGTACTAATATTTAATATAATAAATAATTTAAAAGTAGCAATAAGCAAAAAAATTAATTACAATTAAATAAAAATAAAAATCTGTTCCTTTTATTTTTGTTCTATGTGGGAATGTTACACTGTGCAAGAATGATTGAACTTGTTTAATATGTACTTTTGCTGGAAATGTTTTAGATTTCACTAATGTATTTTTTCTTGAAATATTATAAATAAATAAAATCCGTATGACATTTTTTCTTCCATGGAATACCTTAAAAATATCATAAAAGTGATAATAGAAAACAATGATAGAATTTTTATTTTTGGGTGAACTATCCCTTTAGCTGAAAGTATGTACAAAACAACACTGAAAGAATGAAAATCAGAGAGGAAAGAGGCAAAATGTGAATGAGAAATCACAGTTGTTCAAATATTGTAAAATGAATATTGTGGCTACTGCGTCCATACCTGCAGTTCTGACCCTCTCGGAGTACTCAGAGTCTGTGTACTGACCACGGATGTTTGTCGCACGAAATTTGAACCTACAATACAAACATAAAAACAGTAAAGAACAGGTTAAAAAGATCCCTGGATTAAGATATTTACAACCCAGATTGGTCATGTGTGCATGTCTCTCACACATAATGAGTTTTGGGTTTGAGGGGTCCGTTACAAAGAGTCTTGGCATCTTCAGACAGGCAGCCCTCGTCTGCTCCTATGATGTATGTGTTGGTGTTTGTGCTCATGCGTTCTGATTTCTTAGAGCAGCCTGGGTTCGAGAAGCCCTCGTCGGTCAGGTACGGAGCGGTAGGTTGGTGGAAAACAATCTTCCAGTTGGACAGATTACCGTAGTCCATCACTGCATCAACATTAGAACAACAATTTAAAAATAAAGCCTTCATAAAATCATTGGGAAATATATACGCACTATATATACGATTTTTTGGATTAAAATTTACAAAAACCACTAGAACAATGGTACATATTTTGTTGACTTGTGTACTGTCTTGGCCTATCCT
Source organism: Gobiocypris rarus (assembly GCA_023029165.1). NCBI lineage: Eukaryota > Metazoa > Chordata > Actinopteri > Cypriniformes > Gobionidae > Gobiocypris > Gobiocypris rarus. Next base: position 18,830,659 of record CM040918.1, read on the forward strand.
AAATGTTTCCAAGAATGTTTAAACCCAGAGAAATAAGCAATTTTAACCATACACACGCGTATGTGCGTTGCCTATCAATGACATGATAATGTTCTATATATAGTGCTAAATGTTAGATTTGAATACCTGCTGGTTCAGAAACTATGACCTGGACTTTTTGGATTGGTCCATGGTCATCAATGAAGAAACATTCAGGCATCTCGATGGCAATGGTCTTGGAGGTTGCGATGATGACACCTGCATTGTTCAGAGCAGCCCTTGGCTTCCTAGTTGGCTTGGGTGGTGCTAAATAAATCCATCAGGATCTTAAAGTGACAGTCACTTCAACAAAATAGAGCAGCTGATTTACTCAGTTATTATGTTTTCTCATACCTTTCACACCAGTGGTGACTTGAACCTCAGAACTTGGCCCTAAACCTGCTCCATTCACGGCTGCAATCTGCAACAAGCAGAAAACAAATGCATTTGGCCTATTTGTGGAAGTCAGCAAAACAACTACATAATTTGAGTAATAAAAACATGATTAAAGGCAAATATTGTTTTCCATTTTTGGTGCTGCATTCTCTGTTGTTACCTAGATACGGTTAAATAGCCGCTGCTTAGAGCATGGTTTTAGATGATGAAAACATACCACAGTATGGAAAAAGAAAGAGACCTGTGCGTGCAGAGGCTGGAGCTGAACTTTGGTTTGAACCAAGCAATCAAACCAAGTATGAAAAGACCAACAAAGTTGGTTTTAGTTTACTATATAGACTGTAAAATAAGATGGATGACACACGCCTTCACTTTCTTCAGTTGACGTAACTGAAGGCGCCAGTGTTCAAATATGGCGCTGACATCATGGAGCCCGAGTATGCCCAGTAGTGAGTGCAAAGTTGAGCCGCGATATCAATGTCCCACCCACACTACCACCTAAATAACAACTTTTTGTGAAATAAACAGCTATGGAAATGCAGAGATTAAAGTTAAAGCTCCAATCTCCTCCCGAAGTTCCCGAAAAATGTCAGTGACTACATCACTCAGAGAAGCTGTCAATCTCAGCTGTCAATCATAATGTCACACCCCCGTTTTTTTATAGCACCAAATAACTAACTTATTTAAAGAACGAACACATGAACTAACATCAGTGTGAAAAAAAAATTTGAAGCGTAATTTGATTGTTAAGTTTGTCTATGTACCATTACATTTCATAGAGGGGGCGGGTTTTATGACACATGTCACATGGGGGCTATCAAGACGATTTGGCTTCAATTTTCAGGACTCGTGTGGCACACTTGTTTCCTACCCTTATGCTGTAATTGAATCCACCCTTCAGTCCATCTATAATGGCAGTCATGGTATTATTAGGGTTGCTGATCACAGACAGGCTGTTGATGAAGAAATCCAGTTGTCCGTTGCGGTAGATGGCGACATGGTAGGAACTGATGTTTCCGTTCGGCTCATCCGGTGGAGAGAATGTTACATAAACACGTGTCACTTCCTCAGGAATGACGGTCAATGTCAAATTTTTGGGAGGATCTTTGGGCTCTAGAAAACACAACCGTGAATGTCACTAAAAGTGCAAATAAGTATTTGAGAAACACGCATGCACAAATGTCCTCACCATCCTCCAGGGTTCTGACGAGTACGGGTTCAGATGCTTTGCCATCTCTGTGAGCATTGGAAAGCTGCCCCGTGAAGGCGGTGATGATAATAGAGTACTGGGTAAATGCAGTCAGGTTCCCCACAACCACCGCCCTGATCTCTTCTGAATACCGCACTAAGCTAATGTTATATCCCGATCCATCCAACTGCAAGAGAACAAAGAGAAATTGAAGTAGAAACTATCAGAAAGTAAACAGATGAACAAGATTACTAAAGTTTATGAACTCACAGCAGTGATGTCAATGATGTATGAGGTGGGCCCTGAGATGACCGATGGTTCGTCCCACTTAATATTTAACCCAGTGGCAGAAGAAACCACTGAGATGGCACCAGGAGGGGCATCAGGGTCTAAGACAAAAAGGTAGAGAGGTAGAGATAAAGAGCTGGGGATGTTTTTTTTTGTTATGCAATAAGTATGTGACAACCCACAAAAGCTCAGGAGACTTAATGAATGTTCCCTCTAAGCTGGAAGTGTGCACAGCCATGATATTGCCCCCACGCAGACTAAAGAATGCTCTCTGCAAAAGGCAAATACTCAAAAACATGTGGAAAAATGCTGATCTTGAGATGTCTTGAATGAAATCTAATGGACTGGGCAATGATTCAACAACAGTCCATTGATTTTCAGTATATAACTAAAGCTGTTCGAAATGTAGCTCTGATTCACAAGATCCCTGAACCCTGCAGAAATTTCATTTCAAGTTTCAAAAACAGAATTGAAAGATAAACAACGTATTCCAAACACAATGAAGCTCACAGAGGTCATGCATTATTACTTTCTTGCTTTTTCTAATAATCTCAAAATAACAAAAGTCATTAAAAAATACTGATACATCAAGTTATCTTGCTGATTATTTAAGAGAAATAATAATGCATGGACCTCTAGATCATTTTAAGAAATCTAATTAAATTACAAAATTTGATTATATAATTATCTTTTATATGAATCAATCAATCAATCAATATATTTTATATAAATATGTTTTGTATATATTTCTATATTTGTATTTTTTTTTAGAAACTATAGACACATTCTGAAAACAAAATTGCAAAATTACATAGCCTAATATTTTATAATAATTGAACAATAACTATATATTTATGTTTTCTAAATATTTCTACATTTCTAGCTTTTTTTAAACTATAGAGACAGAAAGAAATTACAAAATGACATTTATAGAAATATACATACATTATATAACTATCAATAAATATACATTTATATGGTAACACTTTACAATAAAGTTTCATTAGTTAACAAATTTAGTTATCATTAACTAAGAATAAACAATATCTTAGTTAATGTTAATTTCACCATTTACTATTACATTATTAAAATCAAACATTGTATTCGTTAACATTAGTTAATGCACTGTGAAATAATGAACTGACAATGAACAACTGTAGATAATGTAGTAACTAACATGAATTAACAATGAGAAATACATTTGTTACAGAATTTATTAACCTTTGTTAATGTTAGTTAATAAAAACAATGTTTACAAATGATACCTTAATTTAAAGTGTTACCATTTATATAATATTTTATTTTTCTATATATTTCTATATTTTTAGTTTTAGAAACTATACACAATTCTTGAAAATAAATTGTTAAATTAAAATGACAAAAATATGATAATTTGAATGTAAAAATTTTAAGCAAATTTAAGAGTATCAACTTTGCCCCAGAAAAACTGACATCATTGGATTGCGGACATACAGAGAGAGTATAGAAACCAAAGAAATTTGGGTTGTGCTTTGAAATAATTGAATGAAAAATCTTTAAGTTTATAATGAGAACTGATATTGTTGGGATATTTTTCTCAAGGGAAACACCTGAGAAGCAGGAGACTTGTGCAAAAATCTCATGTTGCTGTATAGTAGAAACATTTGAGACATTAAAGAGATCCCATTTGCGATTTTTAATAAAAAATTGTATGGAAATGTCTATATGCACATAAGGTGATGATACACAGGGCAATTTTTTGAGCAATGATGCTTGAGAAATTTCCCCATTGGGAATGGGCAACAAAGTTCTATCTGGATAGTTTAGATTGGTAATTTTCCCTGTGTCTCACCTGGTGAGACTTCAATGCCCATAAAAATTGCTCAGAAAGTTGCCCCATGTATCACCACCTATAGGTGTAACATACTTCCTGCGAGCGTCTGTGTGTGTATCCACTGTGAGGGTTCTCCGGCCCCAGCCCTGGTGAAGGCCACCACACTCATACGATACTCTCTATATTTGAGCAGAGGGGAAAGTGTGACTCTGCTGGTTTCTCCTTCAACCCACTCCACAAGTTCACTCTCCACGCAGGACTCCTCGTGCTGCTGTTGCTCACAATTTCTTGCCAATTGCTTAATCTTTACATTATAACCCTGCAGAAGACCAGGAACATGGACGGGACGTTTCCAGCTTAGAGAAACACTGTCAGAGGTAACGTCCATTATGGTCAGCGACTGTGGAGGACCAGGGACTGACGAAAGAGAAAGAAACAATCTGCATGATCATGTCTGTTGCAAGTTACATGCCAAAGTACTTAGAATTGTTTTGTTTTTTTTCAAATCATACATGTGAGCAACCACTACAAATGACACAATACCTGACTCAGGTGGAGTGTGTGCCGTACAGTTGGCTTCCTCCCCAATTCCGGCTGAATTAACTGCAGCCACGCTGATGACGTAGAAAACGTCAGGCGACAGGCCAACGAAAGTGTGCACCACTCTGTATGTGAGTGCGAGAGGATGGGCCTCCTCCTCAAGATCTCCAGAGCGAATGAGGTAGTGCAGAATCTCTCCATTAGGATGAATCGGAAGCTCCCATTCCATGTACACTGAATTCCAGTCCAATCCAGAGCAGGACAGATTTCCAACTGCATCTGACACTGCAACGTACAGTACACACACACACACACACACACACACCACAGATATTTAACAAACACACTTGAAAATAAAGAATCCAATTTTGAACAAAAAGGATTTTGCAGTCTAATGTCTTAATGTCATTAAGGTTTTTGACTTTTTTTTTGTAGAAATGTTTAAGAAATTAATACTTGTATTAATCAATTATGCATTAAATTGATCAAAAGTGACAGTAAAGTACATTTATAAATGTTACAAAAGATTTCTATTATAAAAAAATCTGTTCTTTTGAACTTTCTATTTATCAAGGAAACCTGAAAAAAGCAACATAGTTTCAATAAAATAAAGAGGCACAACTATTAACTAAGACTTTTGCCTCAATAAACTCCTAATTACTGCTTATTAATAGTTAGTAAGGGATGTAGAATATGGTCATGCTGAATAAGGCATTAATATGTGCTTTATAAGTACTAATAAACAGCCAATATTCCAGTAATATGTATGCTAATAAACAACAAGATAATAGTGAGAACTGGACCCTAAATTAAAGTGTTACCAGAATTTTTCAGTGAGCAATGTTAGAATGATATCTGAAGGATCATGTGACACAGACGGATGTGTGGGTGTGTATTACCTGATTCATTGGTGGTAAATATAACAGGCAGGCTGTACTGATCCCCATTTCCTGCTCTAGTGAATGTGCACACACTGATTTCATATGAATTATGAGGTCTGAAGCCACTCAGTTCTGCTTGTGTAGACGCATCGGATGAGTTCTTGGGTAAGCAGAGGCATGTGAGTTTAATTTACACACACAGAAAAATCTAAGATAATCATCACACATAGATGTGCTGTAGGTGTGCACTACCTGATATCTGAAAGTGTATGTGTTCAGTTCAAGTATTCTGAAACCGTAGTGCTGGACAATTCCATTTGGCTCTGGACTAGGTTCCCAGTGAAGCCATACTGAATTCGCAGAGTGGTTGAAAATACTCAGATTGCGTGGTGGAGACATTGGACCTGGACACACAAGTAGTCCTATTAGAGACATTTATACTGCAGTTGTATGTATCTGCATTCATATATACAGTCCCTGACAAAAGTCTTGTCGCTTGTGTACAAATTGAACTGAAGCGCCGCTGAAATTTATTTCTTATCAAGATGGTTTTACAATAAATGTTTCATTTTAATCCCAACAGCTTTTGTAATAATGTTTCAGTTCAAAATGGTAAATGGTAAATGGACTGCATTTATATAGCGCTTTTAACAGACCAATGGCCATCCAAAGCGCTTTACACATTGCCTCACATTCACCCATTCACTCACTCTTTCATACACCGACGGCGGTGTCAACCATGCAAGGCGCCATCCAGCTCGTCGGGAGCAGCTGGGGTTAGGTGTCTTGCTCATGGACACCTCGACACTTGGTCAGGTGGAACCAGGGATCGAACCACCAACCTTCCGGTTTGCAGACAATCTACATGAACCACTGAGCCACTGCCGCCCCCAAAAAAATATTCTAATATTCACAGCTTGGTAAAGCCCATTGAGTGAATTTTTGCAAAGACATACAGTATTGTTCAAAATAATAGCAGTACAATGTGACTAACCAGAATAATCAAGGTTTTTAGTATATTTTTTATTGCTACGTGGCAAACAAGTTACCAGTAGGTTCAGTAGATTCTCAGAAAACAAACAAGACCCAGCATTCATGATATGCACGCTCTTAAGGCTGTGCAATTGGGGTATTAGTTGAAAGGGGTGTGTTCAAAAAAATAGCAGTGTCTACCTTTGACTGTACAAACTCAAAACTATTTTGTACAAACATTTTTTTTTCTGGGATTTAGCAATCCTGTGAATCACTAAACTAATATTTAGTTGTATGACCACAGTTTTTTAAAACTGCTTGACATCTGTGTGGCATGGAGTCAACCAACTTGTGGCACCTCTCAGCTGTTATTCCACTCCATGATTCTTTAACAACACTCCACAATTCATTCACATTTCTTGGTTTTGCTTCAGAAACAGCATTTTTGATATCACCCCACAAGTTCTCAATTGGATAAAGGTCTGGAGATTGGGCTGGCCACTCCATAACATTCATTTTGTTGGTTTGGAACCAAGACTTTGCCCGTTTACTAGTGTGTTTTGGGTCATGGTCTTGTTGAAACAACCTTTTCAAGGGCATGTCCTCTTCAGCATAGGGCAACATGACCTCTTCAAGTATTTTAACATATGCAAACTGATCCATGATCCCTGGTATGCGATAAATAGGCCCAACACCATAGTATGAGAAACATGCCCATATCATGATGCTTGCACCTCCATGCTTCACTGTCTTCACTGTGTACTGTGGCTTGAATTCAGAGTTTGGGGGTCGTCTTACAAACTGCCTGTGGCCCTTGGACCCAAAAATAACAATTTTACTCCACCACAAAATGTTCCTCCATTTCTCTTTAGGCCAGTTGATGTGTTCTTTGGCAAATTGTAACCTCTTCTGCGCATGCCTTTTTTTAACAGAGGGACTTTGCGGGATTCTTGAAAATAGATTAGCTTCACACAGACGTCTTCTAACTGTCACAGTACTTACAGGTAACTCCAGACTGTCTTTGATCATCCTGGAGGTGATCATTGGCTGAGCCTTTGCCATTCTGGTTATTCTTCTATCCATTTTGATGGTTGTCTTCCATTTTCTTCCACGTCTCTCTGGTTTTGCTCTCCATTTTAAGGCATTGGAGATCATTTTAGCTGAACAGCCTATCATTTTTTGCACCTCATTATAGGTTTTCCCCTCTCCAATCAACTTTTTAATCAAAGTACGCTGTTCTTCTGAACAATGTCTTGAACGACCCATTTTCCTCAGCTTTCAAATGCATGTTCAACAAGTGTTGGCTTCATCCTTAAATAGGGGCCACCTGATTCACACCTGTTTCTTCACAAAATTGATGACCTCAGTGATTGAATGCCACACTGCTATTTTTTTTAACACACCCCTTTCAACTAATTCAACTAATTGCCCAATTGCACAGCCTTAAGAGCGTGCATATCATGAATGCTGGGTCTCATTTGTTTTCTGAGAATCTACTGAACCTACTGGTAACTTGTTTGCCACGTAGCAATAAAAAAATATACTAAAAACCTTGATTATTCTGGTTAGTCACATTGTACTGCTATTATTTTGAACAATACTGTAAGTGTTGTCGCCTTGTCATATGAGCTTCACCTGTGACTAATAATGGATCAATTAGATCTCAGGTGTGTGTAAAAAGAACCCCAGTACACTAGACCTTCACATCAACAGCAACTAGACCTCTGCAAACATGCCTAAGATTCACCTTGAGACTAAAGTTTTAATTATCAAGAGGCTGAAGACCAGATCCACTGCTGATGTGGCAGACACCTTCAAAGTGTCTCAGCGATAAATCTTTTTTCAGTGAAACTAATTTATTTCAGTGCATTACACATCATTTGGGAGGGTTTTAGCTTTTCATATGAGCTATTTCTAACATATATACAGTCCCTGCCAAAAGTCGTGTCGCTTATCTATTTTGTAGAAACACCTGCTATTAACCTGATTTTTAATTCATCAATTGGTGTTAGAAATAGCTCATATGAAAAGCTAAAACCCTCCCAAATGACGTTTAATGCACTGAAATAAATTTGTTTCACTGAATTTTTTTTATAATTTAATCAAGACAGAAAGGTCAAATTTTGGCAAGACAAAAGTTTTGTCGCCTATCCAGAAATTGAACAAATTTACTGCAAATACAAAAATATGTCAGCAAATTAAGTAGTGGTGCTGTGAGATCCAAATTTAATATCTTTTATGACTTCCATGAGCTTGAAGGACTGCATTCATGCGGTTTGGCAAGGACTGATACAATTTATTGGTGAAGTCATCAGGAATAGCAAAGAAAGCAGTCTTGCATGCCTGCCGGAGTTCATCAATATTCTTTGGTTTCGTCTTCCACACTTCCTCTTTCATCCTACCCCACATATGCTCAATGATGTTCATGTCTGGTGACTGGGCTGGCCAATCCTGGAGCATCTTGATCTTCTTCGCCTTGAGGAACTTTGATGTGGAGATGGAAGAATGCGATGGAGCACCATCCTGCTGCAGAATTTGGCCTCTTTTATGGTTGGTAATATAAGAGGTATAAGATTTCTTGGTATTTTAGACTATTGAAGTTGCCTTCCACCCTGCAGATCTCTCGCACACCCCCATACTGCATGTAACCCAAGACCATGATTTTTCCGCCACCAAACTTCACTGTTTTCTGGGTGAATCTCGGATCCATGCGGGCTCCAGTAGGCCTCCTGCAATATTTGCGGTGACTGTGGAGTAATTCAACAGAAGATTCATCTGAAAAATCCACCTTCTGCCACTTTTCCAGCGTCCATCCTTTTAGCAGGCTGTGGGCTTTGGCAAATGCCACATGGTTTTTCAATTGTCTTTTGTTTATTGCTGGCTTCTGGGCACTGATTCGACCATGGAGGCCATTTCGAGACAGAATCCGACAAACTGTTCTGGTTGACACAGGGACTTCAGGTGACCAGGTCTCATGGAGCTCTGCTGCAGTAGAAAATGATCCGGCCTTGGATTTTCGAGCCAACAAACGGTGCTCTCGAGCAGTTGTCTTGCAGGGTCTGGCTGACCTGGGTTTGTCATAAACGTCTCCAGTCTCTTCAAATCTTTTTTTTATCCTCTGTACTTGATGCTGAGACACTTTGAAGGTGTCTGCCACATCAGCAGTGGATCTGGTCTTCAGCCTCTTGATAATCAAAACTTTAGTCTCAGGGTGAATCTTAGGCATGTTTGCAGAGGTCTAGTTGCAGTTGATGTGAAGGTCTAGTGTACTGGGGTTCTTTTTATACACACCTTTTTTTATCTTTTGTATACACAAATGTTATATTTGAAAGTTTAAGCTTTCAAAAATAACATTTTCAGTTTTAGATATTCAAATTTCAAACAAACTCCAAATTCTAATTTCAAAGCCAAGAATTAAAGATGTGCATTTTAACAGATCAGTTAAAAAAATAGCAATGAATATGTGTCTCTGACCTGCTTCATCAGTATGTAGTGGAATAATCACGAAGGGGCCGACACCAATGCGAGTAACCGCAGCGATGGAGAGATTGTAAGGTGTAAATGGAGTGAGTTCTGAGAGAATTAGGTGCGTTTCAGAGGTGAAGGTTCTGTTGATGGTCCCTGGAACCTGTAAAACTACAGTGTAATCTATAATCTCGCCATTGGCCTCCACTGGGGGGAACCACGACACATGGATGGAGGTGCTGGAGAGATTTCTACTAGCTCCAGGCAATGGAGGAGAACTTGGGACTGTCAGACACACAAAGACAAAATCATGAGTTTTCAATCAATAAGTATGAACCCTCATGCTTTATATACATGTGTACGTAAATTCAGGAAATGATAAGCACCATCTTCATCTGTTCGAAGGTTGAGGGTTGCAGTGTGGTTTACAGCTGATCCCGCACTGGTTGCTGGGGTGACTTTTATGATGTAGGGAAAATACTTCCTGAGCTTGGTGAAGAGGTAGATGTTGTCTGTGGTCGTCTTGGAGATGGTGATGTTGACCGTGCGGTTGATGGACGGGTGGGTCGTTCCCGCCTCTTGCAAGCTCAGCTGGTAGAAGACTCTACCGTTGGGCTCCAGGGGAGGGTCCCAGCTGATCACTACAGCCGTAGAGCTATAGATCGTAGCGGTGAGGTTGTGGACCGGACCACTCGGCACTGCAGCAGGAGGAGGGTGTGGAAGACATACAATTAATATATGTGATGAATGGCCAACAGTTACACTTCAGAACGGGGAACAAATCATTGCAGTCCAAATAAAAGATGTGGTAACCAAGAAATGGAATGAGGCTTTGTTCCCCAATCTAAAGTGAAACATGTCTTTATGACAAAATTAGGGTTCATCTCATGAAATCTATCAATATAAGGATATATTTCACCTCAAAATAAAAATAAAAAAAATTTTTTACATTAAAATAATTAAGCCTATTCTGGGGCCGGTAAGAGTTTTTTTTCACTGTTACACTCGTCATGACGACGACTAAGCAAATTTTCCTCTCCAAATCTCAGTAGCTTACTGACATGTGAAAAGAATCTCATTACTGCAAAAAGCAATGATTGCAAAAAAAAAATCATTTGTAAAATAATATTTAATTGATTAATTTAATGATTTAAGGATGATATTTAAGGTGATTAATGAGAATTTTGGAGATGATAATGAGCTTAATTGTCATGAAAATTGTGTCACAAAGCACAAAAATTCATAAAAGTACTAAAACGGATTTTCTGAAGGACCCCCCCCCCACCCCAAATTACTAAATAAAATAATAAATAAATGCATTAATTAATTTTACATAAATAAACAGTTAATAAACTCATTTATATATATATAGAAATGTATTTCTATATATATAATAAATAAATGGCACACTGCAACATCAAATCACTCAACGTTATAATGATTAAAAGCAGTGATGATAAATCTTGTGTCTTAAACCCAGAGATTAAAATATTCATATTGTACTTTAGCACACATACAACACACAAATACGCTTCATTATCAGCATTAACATTACACACATCTGTAAGTCTGTGGAAATTAAAAATGTTAAATAATCTCCAGCGCAGCACCTGCAAAAGTAAAATTCAAGGTACAAGCTCACAGATATAGGAAAGAAGAAAGAATCAGAGTAAGACAGACATGTTGTGTTAGTAGGAAAATCCATTTGGAGCACGTTCTGTGTCCGAGATATTGCTTTGGGCTGTACTGAGCTGCTGAAGCTGGGTGATTCTCCAGTAACTGCAAACCAATCAGACACAATCACACACAAAGAACCAAACATGGACCATGGCATTATTTATTCATATAGAACACTTTCAAAATCTCAGACACCAGGGGAGAAAACCTTTATCTATAGCAAAAGGTCACCTCTGCACCATTTTTCCCAAAATCACAAAAAAACCATTTGTTATGATTCGTACACAAAACCTTGACATATAGATATTGAAATCAACATATTCACTTGCTAAGTATTGCAGGGGTACATTTTAGTGCTCAAATGTTGCTATTTCATAGTTCAGGAGACCTAATGGAGTTCTCAGATAAACTCAGTTGTTTCTTCTTATTATAGGACATAAACTAGACAACTATTGTCATAGAGTAATACAGCTATACAAGTATAATATAAGTGTATAGCAACTAGCTAAAATTTTGAAAATTTGATGAGAAAGTTTGAGTTCATATTGAGTACAGTAGATTTTGGCAAATCTGAGCACATTTTTGAAGTCTCTTTTGAAATTACTGGGCTCTTTATCTCAGGGCAAACATCTGAGAAGCAGAAGTTTTATCATGTTTCAGATACAATATTATTGAAGACAAATATAACCATATTACATAATGTACCCAGAAACTTGCCATTGCAGAAAAAAAAACACTAACAGCATGTGCTATTTTCTATTTTTCAACAAATCCTGTGAGAGGAAATGCAAGCTGGGATAGTCTGGAGACCATCAAATAAAAGGCTTTGAGATCAGAGACACTCAGTCTCGTTGTGAGGGCTCAACAATCCCAAGTTTGCAGCTTGGAGGAAGTTGTCTCCTTTCACAAGACGTGCTGAATATGTGCTGTGTGTGTAGGTGTGTGTGTGTGTATGTGCGTGTACAAGTTTCAGTGTGATTTTTTTTGGAGCGTAATCAGTTGGAAAAGTGGTGCAGAGCTGCGCTTCTTCCCTGAGTGTGTGAGGAGACTGACCGTCCTCTAAAGTGGTGAAGTTTAGACGGGGGCTGAACACTCCCCCATCACCAACAGAAGTGCTGGAACTCATCCATACACTGTACTCCTGTCCTGCCATCAGATCAGACAACACCAGCCACTGCTCTGAGCCCGGAACCCTCTACAGTGAGAGAAAGAGAAACTGCTCATTCACTACATGATTGAATCAGCATTCCATTGCGAGTTTAAAATAAGATTTAGAACTAATCTAGCTGTTCTTATGGAGATGAAATCCCCTACAGAATGTACTGTGATGGTTTCATGGTACAAATGGTGGTATTAGATAATAATAGCATCCCAGACGACAGGGACATTCATGTGGCAAGGTTCTCTCAAAGTTATGAAAAAACATCCTTCCAGTAACATTAATAGAATGTTTGTTCTAAGTTATCTGGTCTTTAAAGGGGACCTATTATGCCCCCTTTAACAAGATGTTTAACAAGAAGTCTCAGGTGTCCCCAAAAAGTGTGAAGTTTCAGCTCAAAATTCCCCACAGGTCATTTATTATACCATGTTGTATATGCCCATTTCTGAGTGGAAGGAAAACATGCGGATTTCATGCATGTATCTTTAAATACAAATGAGCTGCTGCTGCCCACCCCCCTCTCCAGAAGAGGGCGGAGCCTTTACAGCTCATGCATCAGATACTCAATCAAAACCAAACAGATGTGTTCGTTTTTGCCAATCATCGTGTTCACGCTCATGCGACATTGCAGTTCTTAATCATCATGAATTATACCTAATATTGTGTTGGTCCCCCTTTTGCTGCCTAAACAGCCCTGACCCATCGAGGCATGAACTCCACTAGACCCCTGAAGGTGTGCTTGTGGTATCTGGCACCAAGATGTTAGCAGCAGATCCTTTAAGTCCTGTAAGTTGCGAGACGGGGCCTCCATGGATCGTTTGTTTCAATACATCCCACAGATGCTCGATTGGAAAACGTGATTCATCAGACCAGACCACGTTCTTCCATTGTTTGGTGGTCGTAGTTCTGATGCTTGGTGCTTTCTGCAGTGGATAGGGGTCAGTATGGGCACCTGACTGGTCTGCGGTTATGCAGCCCCATAAGCAACAAACTGCGATGCACTGTGTATTCACGCACCTTTCTATCAGAACCAGCATTTACTTCTTGAGCAATTTGAGCTACAGAAGCTCGTCTTTTTAATTAGACCCCACGGGCCAGCCTTCGTTCCCCACGTGCATCATTGAGCTTTGGCCACCTGTGACCCTGTCGCCGGTTCAGCACTGTTCCTTTCTTGGACCACTTTTGATTGATACTGACCTCTGCAGACCATGAACACCACACAAGAACTGCAGTTTTGGAGATGCTATGACCAGTAAACTAGTCATCACAATTTGGCCCTTGTCAAACTCGCTCAAATCCTTAATATTGCCGTTTTCACTGTATTTTTGATCAAATAAATGCATTTCTTTCTAAATATTAAGAAAACAACCCCAAACTTTACATTACATTTAATTTACCACACAACTGTATTAAATGAGATTTAACTGTAGGTGGAGCTACCCAGTGCTTCAGACTGACAAAATTTCTTATAGGACTTCTATTAAAGTCTGTTTATTAGCTTGTCACATAAGGTGTGAGTGCATATACCTGTGTATACTCTGTATAATTGTCTGTGTAGTAGATAGTGTAGTATTGGATGATGCCGTTGGGTTCATTTGGTGGACTCCAGTGGAGGCGCACTGTAGTGGTCGTAAGGAGTGTGTAGGATACATTCTGTGGAGGGTCAGATGGGGCTGCAACACAGAAAAAGAATTTAACATTATGAATACGAGGGCAATGCCATTTCATGTTATGGTGGATCCTTTTATTTGACCTAGTGAGCTCTCTCAATACCTTTTACCTTTTCTAACTGAAACTAAACCTTACAAGTGACTGATTTGAGTTAAATTTTGCTCTATTTTCTATCAATATTTTAGTACAGCATATACACTGCTGTTCAAAATATTTTTTTAATGTTTTTGAAAGAAGTCTCTTATGCTCACAAATAAGACTACATTTATTTGATCACTATTTAAAATAACTATTTTATATATACACACGTAGTTCTCAAAGAGAGAGCTTTTTTTCCTGCAGAATCTGCCTGTTCGTTACCAAATAGTCCCATATTACCTGGAATCCAGCAGAAAATAATATTAAAATATTAATATTAACTATTATAGGATGATCAGTTTTAAAAGATTCAAGTGCTTGAAGTTTTAGAATCTGTGCAAATGAAACATTTTTGTTGTTGTGATCGCTCTATTTGTTCCAAAGTCAGGAGCAATGCACAAGCTTCCGCAGTTAAAAAATGTAGCTTTCGTCTGGAATACGGATACTAAAAATATTTTGTCCAAAAACTGCTGCTGCAGACATACCATTCTCAGTTTTAGATCCATCTGTGTACACTGGTTTATGAAGGAGGAAGACTACATTTTATTTCTACGAATTCTTATTCATTTGGATGTGTCAGATTATTTTTTTGTTGGGCCAAATTCCACATTTCAAACTTTGATGTTCCAAGGAGGAATATGGCATAAATGGGGAGTATATTTTAAAATATAATATATTCCTGTAATGGCAAAGCTGAATTTTCAGCAGTCATAATCTATACAGTATCTATTATTATTATCAATGCTGAAAAACAATTCTGTTGAACATTTTTGTAGAAAGCATCAGGATTCTTAGAATTTTTTTTTTTAAAGAAATATTTTATAACAATGTAAAAATATTTACCGTCAGTTTTGATCAGTTTAATTCATCCTTGCTGATTTAACAGTATTAATTTCTTTAAACAAAATCCTACTGACCCCAACATTTTTCATTTAAATCTATTTCCTTCATCTCCAATTAGATTTTGGGCAAAATTAGGTTTATATAGGTATATAAGGTCTTACAAGGCAGCACATTTTGTTTAGAACAGTTTTCACATGAGAAATATGCTTATGATATCTAAAAGTGTTGTCTGTGTTGTTTGGAGCAGAACGTGTTTGTGCTCACCTGATTCTACAGTACTGAAGGTGATGTAAATCAGTAGCCCTCCGTCTCCGAGTCGAGTCCAGCTGCTGACGGAGGCATTATACTGCCCCAGCCCCTCCACACTCATCACCACTGACGTTCCCGTCACATTGGCGACAAATTCAGAGCTCAGATTCCTAATAAACAAACATACATGTAAGTGTTAATCTAGTATGACTACACTCTGGTCTATGGTAAAAACTGATTTTAAATCATCTGGACTTACCACACTCTCACTATGTAGTATAAAATCTCAGAGTTGGCCTCCACGGGAGGTTTCCAGGACAACTCTACCTCAGTATCTGACAATTTCCTGACAATAAGGAATTTTGGAGGGGAACTGGGTACTGCCGTTTAGGAAAAACAGCTATTATAGACACAAAACTGTGGAAAAGGGCTTTACTCTCAAACATGATAGTGATTGGGGTTAGTAAATGTAAGAGAATGTCTCCCATGCCATGTGCAAAATCTGCATGTGTCCATCCTGAAAACTTATAATGGAACAGCTAACCAAACAAAACACAGAGAAACAAAGATAAACATTTTTGGTATGCTCCTCTGACTCCTGAGATAGAAAGATTAAACATGCTTTAAAATACAAAATGTATATTTAACACCAGAGTGCCAATATCCTTTGGGAGAAATAAAAATAGTTAAAAATAATAAAACACTCCAATTTCCTGCACGCAGACCACCGAAAAGCTGTGAAAAGGAGAAATGTTTGCATTACATGTGACCCTAATACTGTGCATCTTTCACCTTGATGACTGACACTAAAAATGAAAAAAAGCTTAATTAATCCTAACATGGTCTGTTCGTTAAAAACAAACACTCACCGTCCTCCAGTGTGGTGATGTTCAGGATTTCGCTTGTGTGGTTGCCCATGCCGACCTGTGTGGCAGCCTGCACGCTGATGCGGTAGCGTGCATACTTCCGCAGGTTGGACAGGACAGCATAAGGCGCATGTGTGGTTTGGTTCAGACTGTGCGTGGCGTTCCAGTATTCCACGTTGTAGAACAGGATGATGCCGTTTGCAAGAAGCGGGGGCACCCATGACACGTTCACCTCGCTGGATCCGATGCTCTCATAGGTCAAATCATAAGGTGGGCTGCCAGGTACTGCAACAAACAATCAAACAGCACATTAGGACAAATATTATACAACAGATAAATAAATTAGCTGGCCATATTGTGTCTAAAATCATTCAGCCTGCTAACCTAGAACCTTTTACAATTAGGCTTTTTTGTTTACTACATTTGTTTTTGAGACAGTAGAGAGGGGGAATGAGATTGGACCCTGCATTTCCTATATAAGCAGCTCAGCATGTCTGAAATATGTTTCTAACCAATATGCTCCAAGGTGACGTGGGCTTTTTTTTGAGGACTTTAAGCAGCTATGGCTCTTGATTAACAATATGAACAGTATAAAGATGACAGGAAACTATGGGGAGAAGAAGGGGAAATGGCAAGTGATAGAAAATGATGGGAAGAAGGAGGAGGAACAGGGTCGACCAATGATGGGAGCCAGAATTGAAGTGCGATCACTTGCATATGTTGGAGCAGGAGTGCTAGGAAGTGGGCTTTTATGAATAAAAGGGAAAAAGTCATTAATCCTAATTAATGAGAGTTGTTGATTTACATTCACCCTCATACAAACTGGCATACCAACACTAAAGTGCACATGTTTCAATGCCTGATAGAGTTGGAGTAGAAGCGTCTACTAGAAAAAAAACCTAAGATTTAATCGTTTATCATTTAATCGTCATTCATATGTGTGAATGACCCTTAATTGTAGGAACCTTTTGAAAGAGTGTGGGATTTCAGGATGAGATTAAAGTTTTATGTTTTGTCTGTTTTTTCAATTAAATATGAACACACACAATGACTCACCATCCTCCCCTGACAACATCTGTAGAGTTTCAGAAATTTGGTTCCCGTGTCCATGCAGCGTAAACGCACGGACAGTCACATTGTAGTGTGTGTACGGCTTCAGGTAGCGCAGTGTCGCGCTGAGTGATGTGCTGTTGACTGTGTTGCTGTATGTGCCGTTGGTGTAGGTGACCTCATACAGGCGTATGATGCCGTTGGGCTTCTCTGGAGGAGACCAGGAGAGAGTAGCGGTGGAGGAGGTGTTTTTCACTACGACCAGATCCCGTGGCGGTGAATCCGGCTCTAAAAGACAGACAGAGGCATACTGAGAGAGCTCACGTGTGTGTAAGAGCACTTCTGCATGTGTATGAAAAATAATTGGCTCAATACCATCCTCTAGTGTCACAACAAAGATGTAGTCTTCATCGGTCAGGGGGCTTTCCCCCACGGCTGTAGACGCCGCCACTCGCACCTTATAACTGCTGTGCTTGTCCAGACCTGTGGATATGATCATAAATTGTGTCATACAGTGGCCTCAAAAACACATTTAAACACTTGGGTCACACTTAGAAATGTCTGAATATCTCTATTGCTGCGTTTATTTGACCAAAATACAGTAAAAACAGAAATACTGTGAAATATTATTTAAAAAATGTATAACTGTTTTCTATTTGAATACATTTAAAATTGCAATTGATTGCAAAGCTGAATTTTCAGCATCATTACTCCAGTATTCAGTGCTGATTTGCTACTCAAGAAACATTTTATTATTTTCAATGTTGAACAAGGCTGTGCTACTTTTTTCAGGATTCTTTGATGATTAAAAAATTCATAATGAAAATTTGAAATAGAAATTTTTTGTATGATGATAAATGTATTTGTTGTCACATTTGGTCCATTGAATTTGTCCTGGCCGAACAAATGCATTAATTCCAAACCTTTGAGCGGCAGTGTGTGTTAGTGTTGTACCTGTGAGCACTGCAGTGGTGATGTTTGACATCTGTCGTAATTCCAGGTTTGTAAGGAGATTTTGTGCATACACAGCGTAGTGCGTTATCTTGCCGTTGGGGTTGAGGGGCGGCTCCCAGGTAACACGGATAGAGGTGGAGGTAAGATTCTGATAGGACACATTCTGAACAGAGCTTGGCACTGTGGGAAAACACTGGGGTTACTTTATACAGTGGTAGTATATCATAACTACTGTAATTCTACTCAGAAGTCTGAAGGTATTTTACCCTGTTCAGTGGTTTTCACTGTAACTTGTGCAGAAGGTCCTTCTCCAATTATGTTTTTTGCAGACACGCTAAATGTGTACTCTGTGAAAGGACTAAGTCTTCTAACCACATATGTGATGTTCTCAGACGACAGGTCTGCTGCCTCCTCAGTAGCTGGTAGAACTGTCAATCAACACAGAACACAGGCACAACCAATCAGAAAACAGAAAGTACAAATAACAGAGCGCAACGCTATATGCCCACCTTTTCAGCGCCCATGATTGTTGATTTTCCATTAATTTTCAAAAGTCTACAAATTGTCACATTTATATAACAATAGTAAATTACTTGTTTCTGTATCTTTTGACTGATATCTAATTTCATGGTGACATTGTATATCGTGATTAATCGATTTGACAGCACTAGTTTATGTATAATCGTGTTTAATCGCATTCGAAATAAAAGTTTGTTTACATAATATGATATATGAAATATGACATAATAATTCCTCCTACCAGGGTTACTTTGTGCTTGTAGATGCTTAGTGTGATTGTAAAAACCCCAGATTTCTAAGATCATCTAACTGCGTGACATAGATTCACATTCTTATGTAATTTATTTTGTGTTAATTGCGTACAATTATTTTAACGCTTTAAGGACTTTAAATTAATCGCATGTGTTAACGCGTTAACCGTGACAGCCCTAGTTTATTCACATTGCTGAAAAAATTATGGGGATTTTTACCTGTATTTTACTTATGGAAACCTAGTATAAATTACTTATTTTGAGTTGTTATAATTGTGCTTCCAAATGCATAAATATTGAAATGTGAGTGAGGTCATAGTGGGAGGAGTTATTTACCTTCTATTCCAATGGTAGTGGCAGCTCTTGTTGGGAGGTTTGTCTGCTGCTGGGTGTAGTCTGTGGCCACCGCCCTAGTGAAGCGACGGGGCTGGGAGGGGCTTAAGTTAACCAATGGTGGTTGGTCAGTGCCTAGAGTGAGAGGTGTATGTTCAGTCAAAGGGTCCTCAGTTACGGCCTCAGTATCAGCCTGAACAGATGCATCAGTTCTTTCGTGGGTGACTGTGAGCCAGGGTGGAGGCGTGTGGGGGGTGCTTGGGGTCAGAGGAAGGTCAGAGGTCAGATCCGGGTCGGTGTTGGTAAAACCGCGACCCGAAGTGAGAAATGTTCCATGTAAGGCGAGAGTGAATGGAAATTCTGTGGTGATGTCAAGTGATCTTGCATTGCGACGAAGTGGTTGAGACACAGCGTTCTGTAACAACAGCATACAATCACTGAAGCTAAACCAAACAAATTACAGTGAGTGTGTGTGTGCATGCTTGTGTGATTTATTGTTTTACCTGTCCTCTTAGGGTGATGTCCTGTACAAGCGTACTACGGTACAGAACTAAAATCCGATAGTGGGTTATCAAGCCGTTTGGTTTGCTCGGGGATCTCCAGGACAGACGAACCGACGTGGAGTCCACAGCTTCCGCTCTCAGATGAGACACAGCACTCGGGGCTAACATGGAAAGGGATGCACACACACATTCAGTGATTAAACACACTTCGCCGTATACTCAACCAAAGGTCCTCAGAAAAGTTCCAAGGGGGTTACAAGATGACTTAAAATAATTGTTTTAAATTCTTTGAAATAAAATGAAGAGTAGAAATACATTAGATCAGTTATATTTTGAAATATTATTAGAATTTAAAGTAACTGTTTTCTATTTGAATATATTTTCACATGTAATTTATTCCTGTGATGCTAAGCTGAATTTTCAGCATCATTACTCCAGTGTCACATCATCCTTCAGAAACCATTTTAATATGATTTGCTGCTCAAGAAACAAGAAATATTTGTGCTGCTAAATATTTTTGATACATTTTTTTAATATGCTTTGAAATTTAAAAAGAACAGCCTTTATTTAAAACCGAAATCTTCTGCAACAGTATAAATGCCTTTACTGTCACCTTTTGAGTAATTTAATGCATCCTTGCTGAAAAAAAGTGTTAATATCTTTCAAGAAAAATTACAAATTACAACTGCTGATAAATTTCCCCATTTCCCCAGTTCATTGCTAAGAAAAATGCAGCACTTTTATCACACATTTTTTGCATTGGATGCTTTGAGGCCTTCAACCGAAATCTAATTTTAGATAAAAGCAACCCTAAGTGAACAAATAACCTTTCTTGTTTTTCCATGCATTTAATGAGCATTCAGTTATGCAGCACCAACTGGCTCTGTATGAAAAAGTCATTTCCTCCAGCTAAATTAACCCAATTAAAGGTATAATTAGAGATAGCTGATTTCAGACAGACTTAATTACAACCAGACCGGCTAAATATAAACCTCATTTATAACTCTCACTTATTTTGACCCCCAAGTCTGAACACTTACAGAAGTCGCAAACACGTACACAATTCCCTGAGCCTTTTGAAAGTATGTTCTCCAATCTCCATACAGATGAGTCAAAAATGGAATTGCTTTGGTCAACATGGCTCCCAATATGTATCCATCAAGCATACACAAGCACAGTTTGTGAAAACACGACACCAACAGTCAATCACAACTGAGGTCATGTGATGAAAACCTGAATGTCACAACTGAAGGAACCATTCATTCTCCACTGTAATGGAAAATACATGAATTTAGATGAATTTGTGACAATTCATCCATGAATTACTGCTAAAGTGTAGCTGGGTCATGCAGTAGAAAATGGGGAGAAAAAAATAAAAGCAATTCCACATCAGAAGAATATAAAGAGATTTAATGCTTCTTTAAGTTGCAGTCAGTACAGCTAAATGTGGTTCAGCTAGGTATTGCATAGACTTAATTTTGATTACCATTGAAACGTTTGTGGTCGGTAATATGTTTTTTCTTACGCTGACCATGGCTGCATTTATTTGACTAAAATGATATTGTGAAATATGATTATAATTTAAAATATTATAAAATATTAGTAGGAAACATTTTCACACAGGGAATGCGTGTTTCATTTAGCTCAACTATAATTTGACAGTTATTGAACAAAATAAGTTGAAGTATATGCTTTGTTCACTCAGGTTCTCTTTATCTAATATTAAATCATGCCTAAAGGTTTAGAACATCAGCTGTGACAAATAAAAACCAATGAAAGACATAGGGTCCTTCATACACCCAGTGCAATGCGATGCCAGGCACAACGCAAGTGTTTTTTTGTTAGTTTCAGCACGACACAGATTTCATTTTAACGTCCAGCGCCACGTTGTTTAAAAAGCAAATGCACTCACGCCCATCTTTTCACCCATGGTAGTGCTGGTCTGAGAACGAGGTGTTTTCAGGTGCATTGTTGGCGCATTGCTATTTTGAGGCTACTGAAAACAACTGTATTTCTGTCAGAACTACTATCGTCAAAGATGATTGATTGACTATTAGCATATAGTTTGCATTGCTGGTATGGTTCTGTTTTGGGCAAGAACTCCCTGCGCATCCATGCAGCCTAGCAATAACCCCCCTTAGGGTGAATAGAACAGAATCAAAATAAAGTATTGCAGATATCATTAATGTTGATATTTAATGTACAAAATAATTCAGGAATTTAGTCTGATTCAAGGGGAATTAGAATACCAAATCCTGACTGACAAGAGGAGGAGCTGGGGGTGTAGGAGGGTAAATGAGCTCCGGAGAAACGCAATAGCTGTTGATAGTACTGTGGAGCTATATATACTGTATGTATGCGGTGATAGACGTTGTATTCCTATAGATAGACGTGATCAGCTGACAGACAGCTGAAGCGAGTTTGACTAACCTGATCTGCCAGAACATGATGCTAACTCCTGATTTTTTGTGTTAGTAATATGCGCCTATAGGCATTCAGTCTTTCCTCTCGCAAATTCCACCATGTAAAAAGCGAATCCGGCATGGTGCAAGCGCAACTGGCTTTTAAAGGGAATGGGAGACTCTGATTGGTTTATTGCACATTACACACCCATTGCTCATTAAGAGACTAGGTACAACCCTTTTGGACCATACGCCTGGTGCGCTGAAGTGGATTCGGACATGCCCTAAGTGCCATCTGTGCTATCCGCTTCATTCCATGCGATCAGAAGTTGACTAAATCAGATAAAGCCTCCCTTTAGGAAAATATGGGGACATACTAAACTGGAAATCAAAATACAAATTTAAAAACATATGTTTTCCTGGTAAGCCCTCATATATTAAATGTGTGTGTGTGTGTGTGTGTGTGTTTTTACCTTCTGCTAAAGTTGTAATGTTGACCAGTGCTGCCGGTCCTGTGGCCCCCGCTGATTTGGCCATCACATAGATGTAGTATTGTGTGTATGGTGTCAGTCCAGAGTAAATAAACGCTTGATCGATTGTACTGTTTTCACTAATGATCCCTGAAATACACATATACATGCACCACATTAACATTCAAACAATGAGAGGATGTGCTTTGAATTAAGTAGTCTGGAGCATGTGTGCTAAAAGCTAGCTGGTTTGGGTTAAGGGCACAGTGTGTTGTTTGTCTGATAGTACAGTAAAAATGGTAAAGAAATTGGTTTGATGGTCATAGGGTGTCAGCAAGTGTTACCTTCAGAGCTGTGGAGCTGGATGACGTAACTGAAACGTCCTGTGACGATCTGTGGTGGGTCCCAAGTTAGAAGCAGAGATTTAGAAGTGATGTTCCTTAAAACTACGTTTTGCGGCGGGTCTTCAGGGGCTGCGACACACATTTTTGATTTGTTACAGAAACGTGAGATTATGCATCATTGTGGAAATTGCGATTATTTGTAATTATTCATATAAAAAAACACTCATGCAAGTAAATAGACTTAATTTGAATAACATATGAGGTCGGTAGAATTTTTTTGATATATTAGAAAAAGAAGGCTCACAAAGTTTGCATTTATTTGATAAAAAATAACAGTAAAATCAGTACTATTGTGAAATATTATTAAAATTGATAAACAATAGATTTTATAATAATCTATGATGGCAAAGCTAAATTGTCAGCATCACTACCCCAGTCTTCAGTGTCACAAGATCTGTCAGAAATTTGGTGCTCAAGAAACATTTTCAAACATTATTTTCAAAGCTGGAAAGTTGTGCTGCTTAAAATTTTTGTGGAAACCTTGATACATTTTTTCCGGATTCTTGAAATTGATGAATAGAAAGAACAGCATTAATTAGATATAGAAATATTTTATAACAATATAAATGCTTTTACTGTCACTATTGATTAATTTAATGCATCATAGCAAAAAATTCTACAAACAATACCCCATAGTGACAGAAGTGAAAGAAGTTTGTTTAAAATCTTTTTAAATTTTTTACAAATAAAAAAATCACAGCCTTTGCTCAATACTTTGTTGAAGCACCTTTGGCACCAATTACAACTTCAAGGTTTTGAGTATGATGCTACAAGCTTGGCACACCTATTTTTGGGCAGTTTCTCCCATTCTTCTGGAGCAGGTTTTCATCAACATTGCCATTAATCTTTCCCTCAATCCTGACTAGTCTCGCAGTTCCTGCCGCTGAAAAACATCCCCACAGCATGATGCTGCCACCACCATACTTCACTGTAGGGATGGTATTAGAGTACTTAAGGGATTTTTTTGTTTTTTATTTTTAATACATTTGCACCTATTTCAAACAAACTTTTCACATTGTGATTATAGGGTATTGTTTGTAGAATTGAAAAAATTATGAATTTAATAAATTTTGGAATAAGGCTGTAACATAACAAAATGTGGAAAAAGTGAAGCGCTGTGAATACTTTCCGGATGCAGTATACACAGTAACGGTCATAAGTTTGGAATCATTACTATTTTTTATTTTACTGAAAGAAGTCTCTTATGCATTTATTTAATCAAAAATATAGAAAGAAAATAATATTGTGAAATATTACAATTTAAAATAATGTTTTTCTATTTTAATATCCTTTTTAAATATGTGTGTATAGGTGTGTGTGATAGCATACCAGCCTCCGGTATGCGGACCATAGTGCTGGCAATCTGTCCCTCCCCGTCACTGGTGAAGGCGGAGACTTCAAACACATAAGGTGTGTAGGGGCGGAGCTCATCAATCTTTACACTGATTGGAACGCTCCAGACGGAGGCAGGGGGTACAGCTGAGAGTGTAACCGATGGCAACACAGCAGAAGTCAACTGGGTAGACTCGGATGGGCTTGGAGTTCCACGAGATAAGATGTCTGCTGCATCCTAGGAGACACACAAACACACATAAACAACCAAAACTAATTGTAAAAGATTGGTAGATCAATCCATATACCTCTAAGGTGGTTTGAATTTGGTTCAGCTGTCTTGTATCAGTTTTAAATAAACATTAATGCAAGTAATGACGTACGTTGCAGTGAGGCAGAGCTCCGTTCATGATGTCCTCTGCATTGAGCTCCAGCGTGCGGACGATCTGGCCTGTTCGAGCATGTTTGACTTTCACTGCGAACTTAGTGATAAGCCCATTAATGCGTACAGGGAGAAACCATGTCACTAACACCGATGTGTGATCATCAGCAATTGCTGTGAGGTTTGACACCAGACCAGGGGCTGAGATTGAACATAAACACATGAATTAAAACATACTCTAAACAAGCAATGTTCAAATAGAATGAATTCTAAACATTTGTTCAAAACCTAGTAAGCTGCCCACTTAGCCATCACTATTAGGCATTAAACACAGGCAGCAAAATGATGCTAGTATATAAACTATTGTTCAGTTTGGGGTCAGTAAGATTTGTTATGTTTTTGAAAGTAGTCTCTTATGCTGACCAATGCTCACAAATGCAGTAAAACAGTAATATTGTGGAATATTATAACAATTTAAAATAATTATTTTCTATTCCCTCACAATACTGCACTGAAGTTTATTCAAGTGTGCTATTAGTATACTTCTTTTAATTGAAAAAATATGAACGTATACTTTCAGTCTACTTTATATGTACTTCTCAGAAACATACTTAAAATTATTAACTTGACTTATACTGACAGGAAAGTCTAAGTATGTTTGGCCTATACTCTATACTTTTAATTATATCTAAATCAAAAGATTATTAAGTATACTTGTCTTGTAGTTGTGTATACTCTTTTAACTGAGCACCTATTAAATACTTTTTTTAGAACATAATTTTACATAAGCTTACATGGTTTGGCATACAATACACTAAATGTACTTCAAATCTACTAAGAGTTCAGTTAAAGGTATATTATAAGTATATAAAAATTAAATAGGAACATAGTAGTATACTAAAAGGGCAAAAATAATATATAAACAGTAAACTATAAATGTTAAGTTCACTTAAAGAAAACTTAAAAGTATTCTTGCAATATAAAACTACTAAACTAGTAGTTTACTGAGTATACTTCTAAGTGTACTTCCATAAAATAAAGTATTTAAATAGTACACTATCAGTATACCTATAGGCTTGTAGTATCGTTGCAGTACAAATGCAAAATGTAGTTGTAAACTGGTTTACGGCTGTTACATAAAGTATATTTAACAATATACTGTCATGCACACAATATACATTGGGCCAATTTAATCCCCAGTAGTATTGAAACAGTACACTTACAAGTATACTACTAGTACATTGATATTAGTACACTTACAACATAAAGTATACTTAAAAAAATGTACTTGAACTTAAGTATACTTAATGAAATAAACTTGAAGTATACTTTTTTTTTGTGAGAATGGTAAAACCTTTTAAAATGTAATTTATTCCTGTAATGGCAAAGCTGAATCTATTGACTGAAATGCATTATAATATACATAACTATGTTTTCAGTGGTGTATAAAGAACTTACATAATGAACTGTTATGTTTTTATTACCTTAGAATGAGCATTTCTGTCTACATACACCGCGGGTCCCCTTACAGTGAAGTCGCCATTTTGCGCTGCCATATTTATACAATAGCCCTAGACGGACAAACTGCTCTATAGAGCGCTAGCTACTCTCTGCTGTCTCAGACGACAACATCTTGGTCTTGTGTCGGCCACCGTAGCTTCTCCATGTGCTTCAAAAGGGAGGGGTGAGCGGT
This sequence comes from Gobiocypris rarus, assembly GCA_023029165.1. Classification (NCBI taxonomy): domain Eukaryota; kingdom Metazoa; phylum Chordata; class Actinopteri; order Cypriniformes; family Gobionidae; genus Gobiocypris; species Gobiocypris rarus. The sequence goes on from CM040918.1 coordinate 18,857,117, forward strand.
TGCAACCTCACCACTAGATGCAACCTCACCACTAGATGCTGCTAAAATGTACACACTGAACCCTTTTTTTTTTAGGATTCTTTGATGAATAGAACGCTAACAGTAGACTTCCATGCAATTCACAGGAGGAGAGCCATTTGTGTTTTACACGTTTGACCATTAACAATATTGCTCATGTTGCTCATGTCCATGTACAGAATTTCAAATCAGTTACAGAAGATGCCACATTTGATGGTACTATAGCTACCGCTCTAAACAGGAAAGCAGCTCATTAGAGTTTTGCTTTTGTGAAAACTCATTATATAGCTTATATGAAATATATGGATAGTGCTTACGGGCCTCTGCTGTTTTGTAGTACAGAGATTGGCTAAAAGGTCCAGTTCCTGCTTTGTTTACTGCAGCAACCTATAAAGAAAAGACAAAAGAAAAGCTTTTAAAAAGCAATATACTCAAACCGTACACAGTATAAGAATGTCTGGTTGATTTATCACCATGACTTAGCAGAGGTGGTTATAAAGACACTGTGAATGAAGATTCCAATGCAAGATGATCTACTCCAGACAACAGATCCGTCAAATACTGTCACACATACAAACACACGCTCACACAAAAGCTTTGAGAGTCAATTCAGAGTTCACGGTGTACCCAGCCAATGAATTCACAAGACAAATGAGGGAAAACAGAGATCCCTCGTGGATCCAGAGTTCTCTGCTAGACATGAATAATTCACAGTTGATAAATTATTGAGTGAGATCAATGGAATAGAGGCCACTGGCAACTTTCCCATGGACAGTTAATCCAGTAGTGTCTGTCGAACGCTGGACCTTCCCTACAGTTTAATGAAAAAAAAGTTTTTGCTGGCTGCCGTTTCATTAGGTGACAAAACAATACACTATATTAAGTATTAAATAAATGGAAAACACTGAAAAGGGAAGTAAAGATACATTTCAGATACACATGGGGTGGATATAATATCAGTAACATCTATAAACGTATTAATTTCCAGGACATAATAAGGAGAAGTTGAAAAAACAATACACCACAAAGATATTAAATAAATGGAAAACACTGAAAAGGGAAGTAAAGATACATTTCAGATACACATGGGGTGGATATAATATCAGCAACATCTATAAATGTATTAATTTCCAGGACTTAATAAGGAGAAGGTTGTGCTTTTGCCTTCAGAAGAGCTTCAGTTATTTGGGGAATAGTGGAATTCAGTACTTGAACTGTGGGATATTACACCATTCCTCAATAAGAAGCCTGGAATTCTTTGGAGTTGAAAAAGAATTGGAAATCTATGGAATTTCCAACTAAGTTTAGACATCACATCTGAATTTTAGCATGGAGTTGACCCTCATGATTATTATTATTATTTTTTTACATTATTATGCAACATCTACAAATACTACTGTTTAAATGTTTGGGTGAAAGATAGTACTCTGGTCTTCAGTGTCACATGATCATCCAGAAATCATTCTTATTATCATTGTTGAAAAAAGTTGTGGTGCTTATTATTTTGAAACTGTAATAATTTTTTTAGGATTCTTTGAGAATAAAGGTTAACAGGCTTTCTGTGGCTGTGGACCATGGGCGTAATTTGTGGGTGGAACATGTCCCTACCACTTTTTGCCAGGGTTTATATTGTACCCACCACTTTTTGAAACATCTCACAGCATCGATGTACCTAATAGAAAGAAACACCTCCATTTTTATTATCAATTTGTTCGTTTTCTATTAAATAAGAGGAGGTGTGTTGTTTTTGCGAGTGCTAGTTGCCGCTGTTATCATTTCTCTCTCAGCGCTCGTGCACAGTCTTCACACAGACGAGCGCTTCAATCTGTCCCTTAAAGGAATACTCCACCGTTTTTAGAAATAGGGCTTATTCAACATCTTTCCTACATTTAGATATGTGGGAAAATGCATTTTTGTCGCCGCTAGCTTAGCTTAGCATAATGAATGGAATCCTATGTTGCCAGGAATAAAATCTCCAAACTTCCGTCAACATACCGGCGTATGTTGTGCATGTGTTGCGTGATATCTCTGCGCCCAAGTAGCAGTGCTTCGCCTGTGCTACCCCATAATATAGTCCCAAGTTAATATCTGCCTAGGAAATCGCCTAGTCTTAATCTGCATCCCTATTTGAATTCGTAGTGAATACGCAGGCCACAAGAAGTAATTAGGTGGGTTTTTATTTTATTTTTATCACTTTTAATCGGGACATGCTAGCTGGCAACATAAGATTCCATTCATTATGCTAAATTAAGCTAGCGGCGACCGTGCCAAACTAAAACAATGCATGCACTGAGACAAAAATGCAGTTTAATCCCTATTTCTAAAAATGGTGGAGTGTTCCTTTAACGCTGATGCGGAGACTCTTTAATTGTTCTGGTGATATCACAAAACAAAATGCACACAAACGTGTCCCTGCTCTTGATATAGAATCACTGATGAACACATTTAGTTTTAATGAGAAAAAAAACTATACGAAAGCGGATTAAAACTCAGAACCTCTGATGCGCTTAACAAAAACTCTTAACACTAGACCACAAACATTCCATACGAATATATGCATGTATCACATCACTTATATTAGGCTATAGTAGATGTAAGGATGAACTATCACGTTAAACATGACTTCTGTGTCGATAAATTCAATTGGTTTTACTACTGAAATTGATTTCTGGACATTGTAATGTAATTTTTTTCTGCAATTGTTATTGTACATATCATTGTATTAAACCCTCCTAAACCCCATTCCTGTCCCACCCACTTTTTAAAACAAAAGTTACGCCACTGCTGTGGACAAGCAATTTCATTAATGAAGACTAGCCAAGTAATTCTGAGGATGTACTTTTGTGATATTTAAAAACTATCTGGCTGGGCGGAGAACTGGTATTTTCTTTAAGTGTGAATCATTTGTTATTTCAATTTAGATCCTTTTTACAGTTCCTAAAAAACCCAAAACAGTAAAAGTGCATGTTGTATTATGGTGTTGTGTAAATTCTATAATCTTTAAAATACACTATATTCGGATTCTATAATATGAAAATCTATGCTGTGTGTAAAATTAGCTAAAGCTATGACAAAAACTATTAAAATGTGTGTGAAGATCAAGCATGCACCTTGATGTTGTATGTTGCTCCAGGGGTTAGGGTGTTCAGGAGGGTTTCTGTGACGTCCAGGCTCTTGATGACCTCAGTGAAGGTAGGGTCGGGATATGGACACATCTCCTTGTATTTGATGACAAATGAGTGAATTGAGGGGTCATTGGGCATCGGCCAGGACAGCAGGATTCCAGTGGAACCAACCCGCTCACCTTCTGGCTTAGAGGGGGCTGCAGGTACTACATACACATACATATAAACATTCATGATGCATTTGATATATTATCCTATTTTTATGACAGCTTCACTGAATACTTGATTCGAATTGGTTAATTACAGCAATTTGTTTCATGTCGTTTTTTACACACAATTCATTTTTAATTGATTGTCACTTCTTTCATTTGTGCTGCCGTTATATCCTCATCTTCAGCAATGAAGCAGGACGGATATTGTTGCTCTAACCTAGATTTAGTATCGCACAGGTCATTATCAAGTTTAGAGGTCTTTCAGAAGGCGCTTGGCTCACTAACAGCTATCTGTTGTTGTGGAGGTGTCGGCCATTTAGGAAAATAACAATGTAAAGCCATCAGAAAGCGTGACCCGTCTATGCTATTCTCAGAGGGACAAGCAAACCAGCAACCCGGGAATCTGATACCGACCTATCAAAGCCTGCTAACTGGAATCAGCATCAATTATGCAAACATAAATATACACACATACACCCACTTCAAATAGAAAAAAAGTGCATATGGATTCATGTACAACATTTCAAAGGGTTTCGTCTTTGATCACTGGTTCTACCCTTACAAAGCAATGATTTTGTACAGAGACGGTATCAGATTTTAATACCATGGTACTTTGATGTATATCATGCTACTACTGAGTGATTACTGCATTTACATGCCATGGAATTGACAAGGCACTCCAATACTTAAAAGAATCGTACTATAGCCAGTTACTTAAATTATTTTATTTTTAATTTTTAATTAATGTTTATCTTTTATTTTATTTTCACTTTATTTGAATTAACTGAAAAGCATTTTTAAACTGTAAACATTTTCTACATTAAAGGGTTAGTTCACCCAAAAATGAAAACTAGCCCATGATTTACTCACCCTCAAGTCATCCTAGGTGTATATGACATACTTCAAGCTATATTAAAAAAAGTCCTGGCTAATCCAAGCATTATAATGGCAGTTAATTGTTGTCCATAAAACAAAAGTCCCTAAAAGTGCATCTATCCATCATATAACTGCTCCACACGGCTCCGGGGGGTTAATAAAGGCCTTCTGAAGTGAAGTGGCGTGTTTGTGTATATTTGCATATTTAAAACTTTATAGACTAAATAAAATAACTAGCTTTCGGACGGATTGATGTACGCATTGATTTACTGCAAAAGAGCAACCCTTGACCCTTGCATTATGCACATTGATGAATGCAGAATCGCAGGGAATAGAGCTAAATAAAATGTAGCGTCTGGGGTTACTCTTTTAGCACAAGTCGACTCGTGCACCGCTGACCACCGGAAACTAGTTATTTTAGTCTATAAAGTTTTAAACATGGATATTTTTCTTACACAAATGCGCCACTTCGCTTCAGAAGGCCTTTATTAACCCCCCAGAGCCATGTGGAGCAGTTATATGATGGATAGATGCAATTATGGACTTCATAAACAAGGCAACAATTCAATGTCATTATAAAGCTTGGAAGAGCCAGGACTTTTTTGATATAACTCCGATTGTATTTGTCTGAAAGAAGAATGTCATATACACCTAGAATGACTTGAGGGTGAGTAAATCATGGGCTAATTTTAATTTTTGGGGGAACTAACCCTTTAATATGGTAATTAGGTGCAAAACATTTGCTTAAGTAAAATATTGCAAAAATTACTTTAACGTTTTCACTTGATAAACAAAAACTCTCAGGAGGTAGTCTAGATGAATATATAGGAACTATGGGAAATACACATAAATAACGAAAGGAAGACCTTTTTTATTTGAAGAGGATAGTGGTTTAAGAATGGATCACACAGACTTACATGACTCAATAGTGGTGACAAGTATTCGGCTGACAGGTGAGCTGAACCCTGATGAGGCCACTGCATTGACCGTGACGGTGTATGATGTTCCAGGGGTTACACTGGACACTTGAGCCTAAAACACAGAACATACACAATACATAAACAGGATAAACATTTACATCTACAATATGGTTCATTCTCAAATGGTAAACTATTCAAATATTTAAGAGACAGAATTCTATAACATTTACTATAACAATTTTCGGACCCACTTTATATTAGGTGTCCTTAACTACTATGTACTAACATTTTAATTCATAATTTGATACATTGCACTTATTGTGTACATACACGTTTTTACATTGTACTTACATTTAAAAAAATACCTGCATGTAATTACATCTGTAATTAATTTCTGTAGTTACATTTGTAATTACACAGTTGACACTTCCCTTACACCTAACCCTACCCTTAAACTTACCCATCCCACCACACCTGTCCCTAACTTTACCCGTATCCCACCTCAATATCAGCAAAGGTGTTTTGCAACACAATATGAACACAGAAAGTACATTGTACTTATTATTTTATGTAAGTACATAGTAGTTAAGGCCACCTAATATAAAGTGGGGCCCAATTTTCTATATTAGATAATATAAAAGACTTGTTTTGCAATTTTTTCCACATGTATTATGTTAGAATTCTGGGTACAGTTTTTATGTTGAGGGTCAAATTGACTTTAATTGGTTTCAATACAACAACAATCACGCACATTCTCACACATTACAACAAAAATAAACATGGGAACAAAATTTTTTACCATTATTTTACCATAAAAACATTTTTAACCATTTGTTTTCAAATAAAATTATATTATAAACAGCATTGTAACTACATTTTCATTTATGCCTTCAATTCAGTGTGCATTTCTTTGGATAAAATTGTCTGCCAAATGCATACATGTAAATGTAAATACTCTCAGAGGGTAGTTGAGAAACTGACATAAAAAATACATTCATTTTTGAATTTTTATTTTGGGTCTATGCAGCTGCGGTTAACCATGAAATGAAAATTTAGGGTGTCCAACCCTGCTCCTGGAAGGCTATCCATCCTGCAGAGTTCAGCTCCGAATCTGATCAAACTACACACCTAAAAAATATCTAACTCAAGTCTTCAGGGTTACTTAGAATGTGGTATCATAAATTACATTATATGTTTGATTAGGGATGGAGCTAAACCCTGCAGGACAGTGGACCTTGAGGGCTAGAGTTGCCCATCCCCTGTTCTCCCATAAAATGAGCTGTGTGAAACAGTTCAAAACAAATATCTAGTTAAAAATGCAAAGATGTAGTCAACTAAATGTAATAATATCAGTTTTACATGTGAATATTAACATTTGCAAAATACATAGACTGAGAAAGGGGGAATGTATATAGGCCAGGAGGGCCTAAAAGGGTCTTCCCTAAGGCCACTTTCCTGGAACAAGATTTCTACTGGACCCCCCACCCCCCACAACCCAACCCACAACTGTCACCCTGAAATACGCAATAATGCAATGACCAGTACAGAGGGTCCAATTTACCTTGAGACACTCAATACTGTGAATAATCCTTTTTTTATAACCTAATTGGGCAATGTGTCCTGCGAGATACAACTCATAAAATCCAAACTATATCAAATATTTCCAAAAATTTCTTTGCATATGTTTTACTTAAGTCCAGATGATATAAAAAGTGACATGAAATGATTTTTGATGATAATTTTCAACTCTTGCCTGTTTAAGAGTTTAAGCAAAAATAACTATACTGTATATCGTTATCATGACATATTTTTTTTTATCATGATATAACATTTTGGTCATATCGCCCACCTCTATGTCCAAATGTTAAGACATATTTATGATAAGCTTTTATAGTAGGAAACTAAACTCAGCATTTTATAAGCCAGAAAGTCTAGATTTTGAGAATGCCCTTTAAAATGGTAAAATCTTATGTCTTCTTGTTACCTGTTTTGTTGGTGTTTTGCACCTAAAATTTCAGGATTGTAAAAAAATCTATTTTATAGAGAAATAAAATTGGTGCTTATTCTGATTCAGTTATTACATTTTACATTACTGAATGGTGTACCATTTTTCAAATAATATAGTCAGTAAATGCTTATTTTCAGTGCATAACAAAGCGTAGTAATATCCCACAACATCTTACTGAATCTGAAGCATAATATACTATAAAATAAACCACAGATAAAACCAAAATGTCAGCACTAGATAATAAATAAATCACAATTTGAACGTGATCAGATCTATGAACGTGATCCTAATAGCACTGGCTATGCCTGACTGAAGACAATGACTTACATTAATCAAACACATGGCAATATTACTCCGAAATACCCTCATGCATCAAACCGCTCTCAAAAACACAAGGAATTTTGTACATCTATAGATACCATCAATAATACATTCACCTCAGACACTCCCACAAACAGACGCATTAACACACTTTTTGCAAGCGAATCCTCTTGAGCCATTTCTAGAGCAATAAATTCACCAGAAATCATTTGTTCATATAAATCATAGATTGAATTTATCTCTTGTGGTCTTCTGTTACATGTTCACAAACACAAAATTTGTTGAGTAATGTAACATAGGCAGGCTAAGTTACCGTACGTGATGTCATACCACTTGCTCCAGAATGACAAAAGTCTTATCAGATCTGAGGATAAAATACCCTGACAACAGTAAAACAAGATAACCTGACAAAAACGAATCCATGCGTTACATAACGTCTATGTATATATGTCACTATACACGTATTTCTCTGCAAATAACAAATATCAACCAATATATTTGTTTACAAATGTTGCAAGAGCTTTTCTTAGAACCAATTTCACTCTTCTGAGCCATTTTGCAATTTAAATAATTCTCAAGATCCCAATCTAAGTTACTTTCAAGTTCACACAGGGGAAAATATAAATAGTAAAGGAAATAAAAATGATGCAGAGAACGAAGCATCCGGATTTAAAGCAAAACTAAATGTTATTTTGATGTTCAATTATGAATGCTCAACAAATTAATGCATAAAATGTAAAATGGCAATTCTTTACAAGTATACAGTCCTGCACAAACAAGATGAATCAATGCAGTGATATTTATCACACACTCAAGTCTTTGTTTGTGTGGCAGAACTGTCGTATTTCTTAATTCTAAGAAACACAAGCCAGTTCAAGAATTCCTCCAAGGTTGTGAAGCCTCTCGCTAACAGACCAAAGTGTGTATGTGTGTGTGTGTGTGTGTAAGAGTTCAGCAAACTTTTATGAGAAGAAATCTATTTTGCAGGGATACAAATTTCAGAATATTACAAAATTGTTAATATACTATCTAAATTATATAGAATATCTATATATATAGAATATGACAAAATACCTTGATTTTTAAGAATGTAGGGTAAATTAGAGCATTCTGGGAAAAGTGTCCTGTTTTTTCCAATATGACCATAATATTGAATATAATGGAATATATACTGTATTAAATACAAATTTCTATAGGTGACATTTCAAGGACTATTTTAATTCTACTTTTTTAAACAATTCTGTTTGCTACATCACAAACTGAATTGGTATTTAAAATAATTCTCAATACAATTCTGAATCGCGCCAAACCCCACTATCCTGAGTATTTAATGCATGTCATGTAATGCAAAACCCATGCAATGCAAATATGCAATTGATGCCTACCTGAACGTCACAGAGGCCCGCGTACAGGATAACCAGCAGGGGCAAACAGGATGGCATGATGGCCCCTCACTAAGAGAGAGCTGCTGAATGGTTGGACTGGGTAACTAACCGGTGGTATGCGAGTGATCAGAAACAAACTAGTCCCACCACCAATGCTAAACCTATTATTAATGGTCTTCTATCTCTCTTTCACTCTCTCCCTTGTTCTTCAACCTTCCTCCACACACTCCGCCCAGCTGACACAGATACTCTTCTACCTGACACCTGGCATACGGCTGTGGGAGAGCTCTGTGAGTGACTGTGTGTGTGTGTGTGTGGGGGAGTGTGTACCTGGACGTAGCTGTCTGCTGTGGTGGTGATGGTAATATTGCCGTGGTCAGGAAGCAGTTGAATCTGGTAGTTCTTATCACATCCAGGTGATGTCAGCCAGTGGAGTGAGAAAGCACGAGGTGACACGCTGATCACACGCAACCCTTCAGGACCTGCAGGCACTGAAACACACAGATTTGGGTTTTACAAAAAAAAAGACAACTGAAAAAATCCAAAAAATTCAATTGAGTTCACTTTCAGTTTGGTTAAATTAAATTTCATTCAGTTTAATTTGGTTTGATTAATTTTCAATCAACCAATCAATCAATCAATCAATCAATCAATCAATCAATCAATCAATCAATCAATCAATCAATCAATCAATCAACCAATCGTTATTTGTAACGTACCTTTTAAATAAATAATTGTAAAAAAGCAATTGCCATAAAGAATACAATAGAAATGATCAACAATGAAATGTTCATAAAGTAAAATTGAGTATAATGAATTTGATTCATTTCAGTTTATTTCAATTCAATTTGATTCATTTCAGATTGGTTTAGTTCAATTCAATGCTGTTCAACCAAGCCAAACGTAACTGATTTGAATCTAAATAAATAATAATAATAATTTAATATAATTTATGGTTAAAGGGTTAGTTCACCTTAAAATAAATGTGAATAAAAGCCAAAATTTAATCTGTTCATCATATAAAGCAATCGAATCTCTTCCGGAAATTTGAACTAAACTGCTCAAATCATATGGATTCATTTGATCATTTTATCGAATTGACTTGTGACAGGTGACTTGACTTAACTCGGACTTGATCACCTATTTATAAACTTTTGGAAGCATCAAAGTTTCAGCTGTAGCTGTCTATGGAGGGACAGGAAGCTCTCAGATTTCATTAAAAAGATCTTCATTTGTGTTCCAAAGATGAACAAAAATCTTACAGGTTTGGAACGTCATGAGGGTGAGTAATTAATGACAGAATTTTTGTGTGAACTATCTCTTTAAGGCTTACAGCCTAACCTGTGTGTATGGATATAGTGGCAGCGTTTCCACTGATGGTGTTCCTGAAGCGTTGTACAGTGGCATTATAGGAGCAGCCGCTCCACAGGCCATTAATGGTGACCTCCTGCAAGTGTGGACTCACGTCTAATGTCCAGACATGAGAGCTGTTACTGATGGTCACTTTATAAAAATCTAAATGGCCAGCAGCTGGTGCCCATGCCACTGTGGCTGATGTGATGTTGATGTGAGACACAGAGAGTGAGCATAAACCTGCTGGCCCTGGAATGAAAAAAAAAAATCAGTGCATAGAATGACCTTTCTTATTAATACAGTGCATCTGGAAAGTATTCACAGCGCTTCACTTTTTCCACATTTTGTATTGTTAACTTACAGCCTTATTTCAAAATGGATTAAATTCTTTAAAAATGGATTAAAAAAAAGGTTTTCCTCCATTTTCAGATCTCTCCAGAGATGTTCAATCGGGTTCTAATCTGTGCTCCGGCTGGGACACTCAAGGACATTCACAGAGTTGCCCCGTAACCATTCCTTTGTTATCATGGCTGTGTGCTTAGGGTCACTGTCCTGTTGGAAGGAGAACCTTCGCCCCAGTCTGAGGTCCAGAGCGCACTGGAGCAGGTTTTCATCAAGGATGTCTCTGTACATTGCTGCATTCATCTTTCCCTTGATCCTGACTAGTCTCCTAGTTCCTGCCACTGAAAAACATCCCCACAGCATGATTCTGCCACCACCATGCTTCACTGTAGGGATGGTATTTGCCAGGTGATGAGCGGTGCCTGTTTTCCTCCAGACATGACGCTTGCCATTCAGGCCAAAGAGTTCAATCTTTGTTTCATCAGACCAGGGAATTTTGTTTGTCATGGTCTGAGAGTCCTTCAGGTGCCTTTTGGCAAACTCCAGATGGGCTGTCATGTGCCGTCTGGCCACTCTACCATACAGGCCTGATTGGTGGAGTGCTGCAGAGATGGTTGTTCTTCTGGAAGGTTTTCCTCTCTCCACAGAGAAATGCTGGAGCTCTGTCAGAGTGACCATCGGGTTCTTGGTCACCTCCCTGATTAAGGCCCTACTCCCCTTGTCACTCAGTTTGGCCGGGCGCCCAGCTCTAGGAAAAGTCCTGGTGGTTTCAAACGTCTTCCATTTACGGATGATGGAGGCCACTGTGCTTATTGAGACCTTCAATACCCTTCTTCAGATACACTGTGCCTCGATAAAATCCTGTCTCTGAGGTCTACAGACAATTCCTTGATGTTCATGGTTTGGTTTGTGCTCGGACATGCACTGTTAACTGTGTTTTTTATTTTGTATATATTTGCAAAATTTCAAACAAACTTCTTTCACGTTGTCATTATGGGGTATTGTTTGTAGAATTTTTGTAGAACATTACCAAAGAATGTATCACTGAGAGATTCTTACTAGTAGAGATGTTTTTGAATGTGGTCTGGCTGAAATCTGACCCCAGGAAGGACTGGATCTCAAACCTGTAATCACTTCCTGGGGTCAGGTCATGAATCCTGACACTGTTCCCATGGAGATCAACCTGGTGTTGCAAAGGAAGGTCACCCGCAAGGCCATATCGAAACTAAAGAGGAACAAATGAAAAGAAAGAAAGAAAACAACAGATACAAAACAAGTATAGGCATAAACTTCAAACACTACCATTTACAAGAATGGGGTCTGTACAATTATTTTTTTTTTAATTCAGCAAGGATGTCAGTACATGTTGCTTTAAAACATGCATTTTAGTCTGGGACTAGGCTTGTCTGTGAAACTTTGTGCCAAACCTTTGAATGGTAGTGTACATAAAATTACAAACAAATTAAAAAATCTTGTTAGTAGCCCAGGCAAAGATCTGGGATTCTGCAGGGCCAATCTAAAATAGGAGTGACCATGGAAGTGAGGAGATTATTACCGTAGGAGGTCACTTTAGCCCCGATTATTCCAAATGGACTTTACACTGGATGAAAAAAAAAATCTCCTCATGTTTGCATAATTGGAATTTTACATTATATACTCAAATACCTTCCCTCTCTTTGCGAGGTAAAATAAAGGATTGGCGCTCATGTATTATTAGAAAGGCAGAAACCCGAGCACACAGGACTACAGGGTGTTGCTAGGTTACATTTCAGCTGAGACGGTCAGTATGAAAGTTTTAACAGGTGTGCAACACTAGTCTAGTCGTGCTTACAATAAAAAAAATAATTATAATAACTCTTTCTACCTTCTAGCCTATTCAGTCTATAAAAAACTAACAATCAAGCAAAAATGAGAAAATACACTTATACAACTACCAAATCCCTACATTATACAGAGCTCGATACTGATTGGATGATCAAAAAGTCACCCTACCCTGTAACCATCCACTCTGCCTGGTGGGTGTGTCCATATCACATACATGCTGCTCACTTCCTGTTCAATGCAAGTGAGATCATCAGGAGGTTCTGGAACTGAGGTATAAAAACAAAATTTTTGAGAGCATGTGTGAGTTTACAGCTCTGTTTCCAAACCCTAGTGAGCTGCCAACATAGATTACATTTAAAGGCATCATATGTGCTCATAAGGCATCATAGGAACAGGTTGTTCAAAAATCAGGAAGCATAATTTCAACTAAATAGCCTGTCAGGAAGCATTTGACACTGTTCTAACATCCTCATGTCTCTATGATATTCTACCTTCTTATGGCCAATTCAAGAGCAGCATTACATTGACTTTCACAGAAAAACCAATCCCAGAAAGGGGGTGGTGGGGATCATCAAAGATGGCAGATGAAGGACACATTAAAGGGATAGTTTACCCTAAAATGAAAATCATCCCATAATTTACTCACCCTCAAGCCATCCTAGGTGTATATGACATTCTTCTTATAGATAAAATCAGAGTTATATTAATAAATGTCCTGGCTAATCCAAGCATTATAATGGAAGCGAATGGCAGTCCAAAATTTGAAGCCCAAAAAAGTGCATCCATCCATTACAAAAGTAATTCATGAGGCTCCGGGGGGTTGAAAAATGCCATCTGAAGTGAATTGATGGGTTTGTGTAAGCAAAATATCATATTTAACACATTATAAAGAAAAAAATATCTAGCTTCCGGCAGACTGCCTTCTATATTCAACTTACGAAGAAAGTGTAACGCCTCTCACAGTTCAAAACACTTAAGTTTTGTCTGACATCGTCATGCCAGTTACCCTTTTTCGTAAATTGAATATGCAAGGCGATCCGCCGGAAGATAGATGTTTTACTTTACAAAAACCCAATCGTTTTGCTTCAGAAGGCCTTTATTAACCCCCCGGAGCCGTATGGAGTATTTTTATAATGGATGGATACACTTTTTTGGGCTTAAAATTTTGGGCTGCAATTTATTGCCATTATAATGCTTGGATTAGCCAGGGATTTTGTTTAAATAACTCTGATTGTATTTGCCTGAAAAAAGAATGTCATAAACACCTAGAATGGCTTGAGAGTGAGTAAATCATGGGGTAATTTTAATTTTTGGGTGAACTATCCCTTTAAATGGATCAAAAGTGACAGTAAAGTAATGTATAATGTCATAAAATATTTATATTTCAATTAAATTATGTTCTTTTAAACTTCCTATTAATTAAAGAATCCTGAAAAAAATGAATTATGGTTTCCACAAAAATATTAAGTAACTGTTTTCAACATTGATAATACTAAGAAATGTTTCTTGAGCAGGAGATTAGCAATAATATTTTACAATATTACTGTTTTTACCATATTTTTGGTCAGATAAATGCAGCCTTGGTGAGCAGAAGAGACTTCTTTCTTTAACCTCAAACTTTAAATATTACTCAATACCTAAAACTACAGATAAACAGATTTAAACCCAATATATGCTATGTATTTTTATGTTTACTGGAGTATGGCTTTAGTATAGTGGCACACTAACATCAAACTCTATTGAACTGGCGTCACATGAAGAGCATTTTTTGTGGGGCTTTGTAAGTAAACGCTAATGGAGTTCCTACCTAAGTGAAGTGTTCCAAATAAGTCATTTATAAGGTTCCGTTTCAGTTAGCATGCTACCTTAGTGGGCAGCTGTCTATGTAGGCAGTCCAGCAAGGCACTACGTTTTGGAACAGAGCTAATATGTGGATTTGTTTGAGAGAGCAGACGATAAGTTCTTGCTAAGTTTTGTATCAATGTATAAGTGTAGTAACACTCACGTGTGTTAGCAATTGCAGAAGCAGGTAAACTTCGCCTGTCTCCACTAACACTGCTCACTTCAACAGTATACACACTTCCAGGCAACAGGTTGTCAAAGCGATATGTTCTAAAAAGAGAGCAAGCTGCAGTCCAAACCTCTCTCACATAAAGAACGAATCTTCAGGGCAGATAACTGATCTAAATCCGCACCTGTCATCAGACGCACTCTGATTGGTCTGCAGGATAAAGGTTGAGTTTCTGATGGACAGGATGAATGAGTCACTGACCCCCTGGCCTGCCCTCCAGCGCATACTGAGAGATGCTGATGTCCTCTGCACAGGCAACAAGGTGACCGAACTTGGAGCTACAAACAGACACAAGGCAATCAAAGTCATCAAGCAGGATTCAAACAACTCCTGGAAATATCACAGGATTGCACAAAGTAAAAGACAAAGTCCACAATACATTCCATAGATTTTTCTAGAAATTGCTCTTCATAAATGTAATTCAATTTCAGTAATGAGTATGAATTAATTAATTAGGCATTTATATAGCGCTTTCATATGTACTACTGTACACCCAAAGCACTTTACAACCATGTCAGGGGTCTCTCCTCAACCACCATCAACAATGATTGGAAAAGTTTGTAAAAAATCATGGGGGTGCTGTTGTAATAGGTGATAGGTGTAAGTATACTATTGTCGAAACTGGGGTCCAGATTTTTAATGTTTATAAAATAAGTCTCTTATGCTGACCAAGCTGCATTTATTTGATTGAAAAGTAAAAACATTAATTTCATTAAATTTTATTACTATATCATTTTTAAAAATCAGTTTTTTACTTTAATATATTTTAAAATGTAATTTATTCCTGTGATGCACAACCGAATTGTCAGCATCATTACTCTTCAGTGTCATGTAGGGCTGAGGGTAGAACTCTTTACTGCCCTAGTTCTTCAGAAATCCCTTTAAAGGTTTACATGTGAATTAAACGTGGCCTGCATCATCACAGTATGCTAATGTCTATCTAGTGCAAGGGATTCATCAATATGCTGATTGAGGACTGTTGGGACACTCCAAGCACAGGATGGTTCTGTCTAGAGAGACGGAGTCGCTTACACCTCAATGACAAATCTGTACCATTTGCTCCAAATGGTGTTTTTCATATGTGAACCTGGATTAAAAAAAACAGTCATACGGGTAATATTTTTTTAATTGAGATTTATACATCATATGAAAGCTGAATAAATGAACTTTCCATTGATGTATGGTTTGTGGGGATAGGACACTATTTGGTCGATATACAACTATCTGGAATCTGAGGGTGCAAAAAAATCTAAATATTGAGAAAATCGCCTTTAAATTTGTCCAAATGAAGTCCTTAGCAGCGCATATGATATATTTACGGTAGGAAATTATAATAAATATCTTCATGGAACATGATCTTTACTTAATATCCTAATGATTTTTGGCATAAAATAATTTTGATTCATAAAATGTATTATTGGCTATTCCCACAAATATACCTTGCGACTTATGACTGGCTTTGTGGTCCAGGGTCACGTATGAGCCATAAAAGCCTGGTGTGTGTGTGTGTGTGTGTGTGTGTGTGTGTGTGTGTGTGTGGAATATGATACTCAACAAAAAACACAAGCATCTTGCAGTTGATGGAGATTTGTGGGATGCACATCCAGGGCATGAAGCTCCCGTTCCACCACATCCCAAAGATGCTCTATTGGGTTGAGATCTGGTGACTGTGGGGGCCATTTTAGTACAGTGAACTCATTGTCATGTTCAAGAAACCAATTTGAAATAATTCGAGCTTTATGACATGGTGCATTATCCTGCTGGAAGTAGCCATCAGAGGATGGGTACATGGTGGTCATAAAGGGATGGACATATTTATATATTTATATATATATATATATATATATATATATATATATATATATATATATATATATATATATATATATATATATATATATATATATATATATATATATATATATATATATACAGGAGTGCAGAATTATTAGGCAAATGAGTATTTTGACCACATCATCCTCATTATGCATGTTGTCTTACTCCAAGCTGTATAGGCTGGAAAGCCTACTACCAATTAAGCATATTAGGTGATGTGCATCTCTGTAATGAGAAGGGGTGTGGTCTAATGACATCAACACCCTATATCAGGTGTGCATAATTATTAGGCAACTTAACAAAAAACTAATTTATACCCATTTCAATTATTTATTTTTACCAGTGAAACCAATATAACATCTCAACATTCACAAATATACATTTCTGACATTCAAAAACCAAACAAAAACAAATCAGTGACCAAAATATTCACCTTTCTTTGCAAGGACACTCAAAAGCCTGCCATCCATGGATTCTGTCAGTGTTTTGATCTGTTCACCATCAACATTGCGTGCAGCAGCAACCACAGCCTCCCAGACACTGTTCAGAGAGGTGTACTGTTTTCCCTCCTTGTAAATCGCACATTTGATGATGGACCACAGGTTCTCAATGGGGTTCAGATCAGGTGAACAAGGAGGCCATATCATTAGATTTTATTCTTTTATACCCTTTCTTGCCAGCCACGCTGTGGAGTACTTGGACGGGTGTGATGGAGCATTGTCCTGCATGAAAATCATGTTTTTCTTGAAGGATGCAGACTTCTTCCTGTACCACTGCTTGAAGAAGGTGTCTTCCAGAAACTGGCAGTAGGACTGGGAGTTGAGCTTGACTTCATCCTCAACCCGAAAAGGCCCCACAAGCTCATCTTTGATGATACCAGCCAGTACTCCACCTCCACCTTGCTGGCGTCTGAGTCGGACTGGAGCTCTCTGCCCTTTACCAATCCAGCCACGGGCCCATCCATCTGGCCCATCAAGACTCACTCTCATTTCATCAGTCCATAAAACCTTAGAAAAATCAGTCTTGAGATATTTCTTGGCCTAGTCTTGACGTTTCAGCTTGTGTGTCTTGTTCAGTGGTGGTCGACTTTCTGCCTTTCTTACCTTGGCCATGTCTCTGAGTATTGCACACCTTGTGCTTTTGGGCACTCCAGTGATGTTGCTCTGAAATATGGCCAAACTGGTGGCAAGTGGCATCTTGGCAGCTGCACGCTTGACTTTTCTCAGTTCACGGGCAGTTATTTTTGGTTTTTCCACACGCTTCTTGCGACCCTGTTGACTATTTTGAATGAAACGCTTAATTGTTCGATGATCACGTTTCAGAAGCTTGGCTTTTTTAAGACTGCTGCATCCCTCTGCAATATATCTCACTATTTTTGACTTTTCTGAGCCTGTCAAGTCCTTCTTTTGACCCATTTTGCCAAAGGAAAGGAAGTTGCATAATAATTATGCACACCTGATATAGGGTGTTGATGTCATTAGACCACACCCTTCTCATTACAGAGATGCACATCACCTAATATGCTTAATTGGTAGTAGGCTTTCCAGCCTATACAGCTTGGAGTAAGACAACATGCATAACGAGGATGATGTGGTCAAAATACTCATTTGCCTAATAATTCTGCACTCCTGTATATATATATATATATATATATATATATATATATATATATATATATATATATATATATATATATATATATATATATATATATATATATGCATTTATTTGTGTTTTATACATCAGGCTTTTATGGCTTATATATTGGAAATCAATGATAATTGAGAGATAGAAAATGTAATTCTTCCCGGTAGTGAATAAATACATAGATCTGCTGTTAATATTCACATTCTTTAGTGGTCTGCTGGTACAATTTTTGTAAATCGTGTCAAAGGTTCCGGGTTCTAATCTGCCCTCATATAATTTTTTTTCTTCATTAAAATTAAAGATGCTCTATGATTGTATATGAAGAGCAGGGACATGTTTGTGTGCATTTTGTTTTGTGATTTCACCAGAAATAACAGAGTCAAAGCAACGGCATTAAGCCATAGATTGACACGCTTGTCTGCGTGAAGACATAAACCCCACCTAATTTGATTTGATTGGCCATCTCAATCATTTTTTACATTGACGAATGCCGTTAGACCGCTGAGGCATACCAGACTAAAATTTGTACTTTTAAACCTTTCTGTCATCTTAACATTCAGATTGCTGCGTAATGATGTGCAGTGCAAACCAGAATTTCAAATTTTGGGAGGGACAATTTGGCCATTTCTAACAAAGACTTGTCCCCCTCAATGTGGTGGCTACGGGCGGCTCTGAATTATATTGGAGCCAGATAACTAACTGTATTATGCATGTCATCCGTTAACTGCTTTTTCTTCCGATTATTTGTTCAAAATAGCAGCGTGCGCTTCCAGCTTTACAGTCACATGATCCTTCAGAAATCATTCTAATATGCTGATTTGCTGCTCAAGAATAGAATTGATGAACAGAAAGTTCAAAAGAACAGGATTTATCTGAAATAAAAATATTTTGTAACAGTCTTTACTGTCACTTTTGATCAAGTTAATGCATTGTTGCTAAATAAAAGAGTAATTAAAAAAAATAATCGTACTGACCCTAAACTTTTGAACGGTAGTGTAAGTAGTTAAGCCTGTGTGAATGTATGTTTACCAGCTCTGATGGTGATAATCACTGCTGGACTGTCTCTGAAAAATTCCTTCTCAGTTCGGACTGAAAAGTTGCATAGCTTTCCTGCTATCACGCCTTTAAAAACTGCTCTAGTGTCCGCTACCTTCTGCACCTAGAAGACACACACAAAAAGTAGTAAACAAACTATCTCCCCTTGTTTTAGTATCTATTATTTAAGGACAGCATAAAACATTGACTTTAAAATATTCTGGGCGTGATTTCACTTTAGTTTCATAATAATGATGGCAATTCCATTGATGGGGGCAAACTGGCATTGACACATACAGGTATGAGCGACTGCTAAGCACTTTTTTTCTCCATCAAATGCTGCACTGTATGAGGTCATCCACTCAAGAAGCTATTTCAACCTGATCTGTCACTTAAAAAAGAGAAACAGACATACACAGGATGTGTACTCACAAACACAGGATCATACCATGACAGTATCAGTGCAGTTCATACACAGCGCCTCGTAATGATGGCCGTCCCCCTCAGCCCTGTCCCAACAGAGCTCTATGGAGCTCTCAGTCACAACACCAGCATGCACATGAGTGGGAGGAGCCAAACCTGTAAATAGATAAACAGACATTTATATTCAGTACTTCACCAGTGGAGTCCCAGAGACTCTGTGACTATGTTTGGAATAGCAACATATTGTGCAAAAGTAAAAAAATCTTAATGGTTCCAAACTTTTGACTTGTACAGTACTTATGTGAGCATTAAGAATAAAAATTTCTTAAATGTTTTCTCACAGGTCCTCACAGGTGGTAAAGCAAAACCGTCACTGCTTGTGTCTCTGCTGGTCACAAACACATTAAAGTTATACTGCGTCCCTGGATTCAGGTTGCTGAGTACCACTTTGGTGCTGTCTTTGGACACTGGCGTCCAGGATCGATTATTCTGGTGAGTAATGGTGATGCCATCGTAAATACTGTTTTTGGGCATCTGCAAAAAGAGCTCCACAGAATGTGTGCCAACTGCATATGGGACAGCTATCTGGACTCTATCAGGTTCTGAAACAAAAATGCATATTATAGACTGAGAGAAGCATCGTAATGAAGGAAAAGGAAGATAAAAACAAACAAATCATACTCAGAGTCTGTTGTATAGTAGTTAGTGCACTTCTGTTGTTGTCCTTCACTGCAGCCACGCCCACTTCATACGTCCCACCTGGTTTGAGCTGTGTAAGAGTGACACGGGTGGAGCCATTTACCCAGAACTCTCGAATTTGGGTCTGATTTGTTTGTGGGCGGAGTCGGACGTAATATTCATCAACTTCCTCATCAGATGAAGGCCACCAGCACACAGTCACGTTCTCCAGACCCACAGCATCAACTGAGACCTTGCGTGGAGGACTAACCTCTAAAACACACAGACATCAATGCCCAAAATATCTGTGTGAATCTCCATAACAATAACATATTAAAACCCAATTGAGTGGGGAATTCACTCAGTGATTTTATAAGCAGATGCTTATTTGCATGCATTGTCTACACTGTTTTATCACCACATTCAGTAAAAAAAAAAAAAAAAAGGTATTTTATACCAAACAAGGTTACATGGGTAATTGGCACAAGCTGGTATAAACTAACATCCAACCTATACACTGACATTTTCCAAATTCAGGGATGCGGCACTTTGGCTGATGCTGATAAATGGCTGATAATAATATTATATACAATTTAGTCTCAATTAAAAAAACACTAAAAGTCCAATTTTGAATGCTACCAGTGAATTTTTTGACACCACAAAATTATAAAGTACAGTGAAAAAATTTATTGACGTATACACGCAAACTCACATTGGGTTTTCATGTTTTATGTGGACTTTACATAGACATAACGATTTTTAAACTGTATTGTATATTCGATCACCCTAAACCTACCATCACAGAAAACTTTCTGCATTTTTACATTTTCAAAAAACATCACTTAGTGTAATCTATAAGCTGTTTTCTCCAGTCCCAACACACAAACACACAAACACACACACGCACACAGTAGGTTTTTGTGAATTGTGGGGACTTTCCATAGGCGTAATGGTTTTAATACCGTACAAACTGTACATTCTATCCCCTTACACTGCCCCTGCCCCTAAACCTACCCATCACAGGAAATATGCTGCATTGTTACATTTTCAAAAAAACATCATTTAATATGTTTATTAATCCATTTACATTGTGACACTGGCTGGTCCCCACAATGTAGGTGATTTCAGGTTTATATTACATCGTGGGGACATTTGGTCCCCACAGTGTAATATAAACAAGTACACACACACACACAATACACTGATCAGGCATAACATTATGGACCACTGAAGTGAAAAACGCTGATTATCTCTTCATCACGGCGCCCGTTAGTGGGTGGGATATATTAGGCAGCAAGTGAACATTTTGTCCTCAATGTTGATGTGTTAGAAGCAGGAAAAACCGTAAGGATTTGAGCAAGTTTGAAAAGGGCAACAAATTGTGATGATTGGGTCAGACTGGATCAGAGCATCTCCAAAAGTGCAGCTGTTGTGGGGTGTTCCCGGTCTGCAGTAGTCAGTATTTATCAAAAGTGGTCCAGGGACGGCCAAGGCTCATTGATGCACGTGGGGAGTGAAGGCTGGCCTGTGTGGTCCGATCAAACAGACGAGCTACTGTAGCTCAGATTGCTCAAGAAGTTAATGCTGGTTCTGATAGAAAGGTGTCAGAATTCACAGTGCATCGCAGGTTGTTACGTATGTAGCTGCATAGCCGCAGACCAGTCAGGGTGCCTATGAATTGGACCACGGAGCAGTGGAAGAAGGTGTCCTGGTCTAATGAATCACGTTTTCTTTTACATCAAGTGGGCTTGTGTGTCATTTACCTGGGGAACACATGGCACCAGGATGCACTATGGGAAGAAGGCAAGTTGGCGGAGGCAGTGTGATGCTTTGGGCAATGTTCTGCTGGGAAACCTTGGGTCCTGCCATTCACGTGGATGTTATTTTGACATGTACCACCTACCTAAGCATTGTTGCAGACCATGTACACCCTTTCATGGAAACGGTATTCCCTGGTGGCTGTGCCCTCTTTCAGCAGGATCATGTGCCCTTCCACAAAACAAAAATTGTTCAGGATTGGTTTGAGGAGTCTGAGGTGTTGACTTGACCTCCAAATTCCCCATATCTCAATCTGATCGAGCATCTGTTGGATGTGCTGAACAAACAAGTCCGATTCATGGAGGAACCACCTCGCAACTTACAGGACTTAAAGGATCTGCTGCTAACATCTTGGTGCCAGATATCACAGCAAACCTTCAGGGTCTAGTGGAGTCAATGCCTCGACGGGTCAGGGCTGTTTTGGTAGCAAAAGGGGGACCAACACAATATTAGGAGGGTAGTCATAATGTTATGCCTGGTCGGTGTATATTCAATATGGACTGACACAATAATAAATAAAATAAAAATAAAAATAACAGCTTAATTTGCACACAATAGGTGAGTTTGCTGAGAAAGAAAGGCATTTTTTTAAAATATGCATTGCACAGTGCTAATCATGTGTATAGTGTTTTTGATAAAAATACTGAACACAAAAGTGAATTCACCCCTCAGTATCCCCTACACACTTCGTATGTTGCAAAACCTACCTGTGATAACAGTCACGGACATACTGTCATTGCTTTCCACATCTTGAGCAGTGACAGACAAAACTGTGATCTTGTAAGCATGATACGCCTTTAACCCACCAATCACAGCGCTCTGATTTGTCTTGTCCAACCGAATAGAATGGCCTCTGCCAGAGGATAGATCCACCCAGTGCAGAATGTATTGCTTGAACAGAGCATTCTGGGTAGAATCAGGGGCTGTCCAACATACTTCAATCTGATTAGACGTAACAGCTGTCATTGTGAGATTCTGTGGCGGATTTGGCTCTGCAGCATTAAAATAACAAATAAAACAGTTCATTTTTGGGTTAAATTTTTCCTTTAATGTGTGTTGGCACTGTAGATGTAGACTTACTTGTATTGCCGATGACAATGGGTCCAAGTGTCTGAGACGCCCCACTGGGGCGTGTAAGAACCAGTGAGAAATAATAGAGGTGTCCAGGAGAGAGACCTTGAATTCTCACTCTGTTTTGAGTGTTTGTAAGTGGCATATTTGACAGGGTTCCATCCATTGATTCATCTTCTGATTGTAGAGCGAGAGAAAAACCAGCAGGTGGGTCCAGGTGAGATTCATTACACCAGATAAATGCTGCTTCTGTCTCACACACACTCTCCAGGTACAGCCATTCATTCTTGCTCTGCCACACTGTCACAGAAACACGTAGACAAGATTAAAGAAAGCCCAACATGAAATCTTAAGAACATCTCAAATATTGTTAGCTCTTAGACAGCAATTCAAATAAATGAAGTGTAAATGGAGACTTTACTGAAAATACCTGTACCAGTTGTCACATTTTAAGTGGATGAGCAATTTTGTGCCAATCTGTAAAGTCCACAAGACCACAGGGTGTCCCATTTGTCATTCTAGTTTAAAGAAGGTTGCCTTACAAGTGGACATCACAGTGTACTATTACCCAACAAAATAACAACTCAGAGATGGGCTGAAGGTGTCATTTTGGCCCAAATGCTTTTCAATTGTTTTTAATCACAAAAAGATTCCAGTTATCAGTTTATCATCTCATGTATATTCTCTAGAGTTTCAGAAAAGTTCTCAACATCTCAAACTCTGCTCAGATCTTCCAAGACACCGAAGTCTGCTATCAAAAGTTAGAGACCTAAATATGAACAACATTTCTCATCGAATTGTTGTAAAACCAAATAATCTCAGCAATGCTATCCACATCAGTTATTTTATTTTATTTATATTTTTATTTATCTTAAAATATATACTTTTAGGTTTCATTTTCATTAAGACATTATATTTGTCTTGTATGCCAGCATTTGTCTCATTTAAGTCTACATTTAACTCTTCTAATGATGCTGGAAAACACCTGAGACAAAGCTAATAGGGTTTATTGGTTAAAGGGGCTGTGTGGAGAGTTTATAAGAAACAAGGGAGAGGTTGAGACAAATCTCAAATCTCCTAGGTTGTCTATGAAAGTCTGTACTAGACTGATTTTTATGAAGCAAAGTTTTTGCCGGGAAAAAAAAGGATGTTACGCGCACTCCCAAGAAACTCTATTTCGTTCTATGACACATGAAATGAATGCTTATATAATGTTCATGATAATGCCGAAAGAGCTATTCTCTACTGTAATATCAAAGTGTCATGCAAAGAAAAGGGATTTATTAAGCACCATAGAAATACTGCCCCCCCCAATGTTCAAGACATGGTTATGGCCTTCGATTCAAACTATAGTATCACATAGCCAGATCTATATAGTCTATAGTCTCAAATATAGCATATTTTATCATCAGACTCTCATAACTTTTAATGTAATTTTAATGACCTAATTTGTCGATATAATGTGGGTGAATTGCCCCACATCACTATGATCAGACACTTTTTTAACTGCTGTTTTCATGCTGTTTATTAACATTTTTAGTCAGTGATGAGTTTAGACAAATATTTTTCTTCATGACAATTTTTGTTTATTGCTTCTTTTGATTTGTGTTTTGTTAACACTGTGACAAAAACCACAAGCTCACATAAAAAGCCAAGAGTCAAACTGCCCAACTTAAGGAAACATTGATCACCATAACGGTGACCAAACATTTTCAATAAAACATCAACATATAAGCCACTGTTAATTATCAATACGAGCTTCTATGGATGTATTTCAGGGTTGGAGCCAAACTCTGCAGGACAGCAACTCTATAGGACCAAATTTGCCTACCCCTGCTCTAAGTAGAGGAAAACAATGGTATAATTGTACCCTAAGGACCAGTTGTGTACCTTTCAATGTACCGTTATATGTTTTGTTCCCCAAGGAACAAAATTGTACTTCCACTGTACCTTTTTTTCTGAGAGTCTAATGTCTAATGAGATCTAATGTCACTCAGCCGCGTGGACAGTCGGGAAGTCCGTTAACTGTATATCGCTGTGAAGTTATTTCCAACTTCTTTCATTTCTTAGTGATGAATGAGAAAGAAATTTATTGTGAGTTTTCCAGGGCCTTGAATCATCTCTTGTATGTTATGTGACCACGAGTGCGAGCACGAGCACGAGCATTAAGTTCAATTAACGGCCACCGATGTTGCTAATAACAAGGGTTTCTGAATTATAGCCCCTTTAAAAAAAATCCAGAGCTATTAAAGAGTAACCTCTGTGCAATACAGTCTTCCTCAGGGCATTTCTCTGAAAATGCTTATCGCACAGCTTGATTTATCAAAACAGGACATATTTCTGGATCAACATGCTTTGTTGGTCCAGGAACAACATTCCTATCAACCCAATCAATCCTGACTCTAACCCAACCCCTTTTTCCAAGAACAACAGTGGATGTTGATTGAGGAACATGTCCTGCTTGTGTGAATCATACACCCCTTATCTCTCTTCTTCACTCACACTCCTCTTGACATATATAGGGGAGCTGCAGGTAACACAGGAAAGCAGTGAAGAAGTATCCTTCTCCAGTGGCGTTCTTCTGCATCGCCACGCAGCCTGTTTGATTGGGTGCAAGCGATGATGTCACTTCAATATTTAAGTTGTAGGTGGAGCCATCAGACCAGCGGAGTTCACCTTCTTTCTGTAGATAAAAACAAACTGAATGGAATATACTATATCCTGCATCCTATTATTAATCAAAAGTTTAAGTACACAATAAAAAAATAAAACTGTAGAATTCAACAGTCTGGTTCCAGAAGTAAAAATCCCATTTATTTTAAATAACGATAACTTGTAAACCATTAAAGACAGACCTGCTGTGAGCTATGAGGTTGTTTTCTGCATTAGTCTGCATTATTTCAACTTATTTTTTTAAATAATCGTGTTTAACAGTGGAATTCCTGGTGAAAAACTACATTACCCATGATTCTGCAAAGAAAGCTCCACCAATCAGAGATTAAAAACAAGCATCTTCAGCCTCTGCCCAATCCCATAAAGCACACTGAATGACGTAAAGTCAGTTTATTTTTATCTGATGTTCAAATACTTTTTTTGCTGCAAATAAAAGTTTGCAATGTTGTGATTCACCTAGTTATTTGTTAGTTTGGTTCATGGCTCTAGTTTGGTACAACTCATTAAAAAAGACCATTTAAATTCATTATGGGAAAAAAACTTCAGGAACCGAGGCCACTGAAAAAGTGGGCGGGCACTGTTGCATTCTATTATGCTAGAGTGTTGTCACAAGACCTCACTATATTGCATGTTTAATCCAGAAAGTGCCATTTAGGAACCTTCAAAGTTATAGTTATTTCCCATTTAAATTTCCAATTTTGTATAAAAAGGTTTTAAATTTAAAAAACAATTTGAATACACAAAAAGCATACATGCTCCATACTACATGTCTTTCAAAAACTGTAGGAGATATTGTACATCATTACTGTTTATGTGTGTTTGTCATGTACCTCATGGTCATTCAAAGCCGTCCACAACAGCAGAAGATGGTTATAGGACTTTAAGAAGGATGTGATGGACAGAAACTCTGCATCTGTCTTTATGTTGGCAAGATGTGACCCTGGGGATGATCTTTCACATAATTGCTTCGCTCCAGACCAGGACATGAACCTTGGGCTAACCTTATAACAGCTCCACCCCACAGCAAGCCAGCCAATGGGACACTGACCTGCAGGAGGACAAGTCACACCGTCAGTGTGTGTGTCTTTAAAAGTTTTTATACTATTTCCTTAACAATTTTTCATCTTCTTTAAATGTTTGTCATTCTAAATCAGTATATTTTATTATGTCATGGAGCACAAACAGTAGATCTTTACACTTTTTCATTCAACAAAAGTGGATGGTGGTTTGTATTGTCTAATATCATATTATATTGTCTGAAAAAATGACACAAAAAAATTGCACCATCAAATTAGTCCATTCAACTTTTTATTTTATTAATATTTTGATTTAGATTTAAGTTATTACATTTTCAGTTTCAATTTTAATTTTAGTAAATGAACAACATTTTTATTAATCTTTTTTTATTCCTAATTAGCTTTTCAGTTTTAGCAATTTTAGTACTTCAACTTAACTTTTTACTATAGTGTTTATAATATTTATATTTTATTTCAGCTTAGTTTAAATTAACAAAACGTATTTTGAACAGTTTTAGTCTAGTCTTCATGCATTATATTCCAAGTCTTCTGAAGTCATACAATCTTTGTGTGATAAATAGACTGTATTTTAAGTTATTATTCTAGCTGGCAACATAGGATTCCATTCATTATGCTAAGCTAAGCTAACGGCGACCCTGCCAAACTAAAACAATGCATGCACTGAGACAAAATTGCATTTGCCCACATATGTAAATGTAGGAAAGAAGTTGAATAAGCCCTATTTCTGAAAACGGTGGAATGTTCCTTTGATGTTATGATGCAACGAGCATATTTTTGTGTGCAAAAAAAAATAAAATAAATAAATAACAGAAACCCCCCGAGAGGTGGGCAGAAACCTCTCAGATTTCATGAAAAATATCTTAATTTGTGTTCCGAAGATGAACAAAGGTCTTACTAGTTTGGCGTGACATGAGGGTGAGGAATTAATGACATCATTTAAATTTTTGGGTGAACTAACCCTTTAACTAACATAAGCAATTCATCACAGACTCAACAATTTGTGTGTGAGAGTAAGTGTTTGTACACATACCTGTTTTAATGGCCACCTGAAGGCTTTGTGTAATGTTAACTTGGAGATGAGGGAAGAATGTTTCATTTTTCACAATAACATTGTAACGACGTCCGGGCTGTAACCCTTTCACCAGGTGGAATGGCTGAAAATGAGATGCAACCCAACATTGCTCATCGAAACACACATCCAAGACATTTCCACCATCCAATGTAGACCAGCTGAACATGGCAGTCGAGGACGAGATCTTCATGCTTAAAGAGGAGCTCAGGAGAGGAACTAACAACAGAGCAAAGCAAGAGTATTAAAACAGCCAAGACAAAGTTAATTCTAAATAAATAAAACAACATGTCAGTTTGTGTAGTTGAAGCTGCTGTCTTTATTGTTACCAAAGTGGAGAGTCTTGGCATCCAGCAGTTCTGTGTTATTGTATGACTGCAGACTGAATTCCAGTTTCTCATTCACTTGCGGTGCTCTGAACGTCATCACACACCCACACACGTCTTCACAAACTGCAGTACTGCTCAGCACCTGACAAATGGGGGAGAGACTCAATTAATCAAACATATTATCAATGTGTGTGAGCATCTGAGAGGGATTGTGTTTGCTTAGCACCTTGTTTCCCAATGAAAGTGTGTAAAAATTAGCTGTCTGTGACGGAAAGCACTGAAACGCCACCTGCACATGGACAGAGGATGGACTTGAGGATGGACTGGGACATGAAAGGCTGAAAGCCTGAAGGACCACAAGAGGGAAAAAAAATCTAGGATTGGGTGCAGATCATTATTTTTCTATCAAGACTTTAATACTACTTTATTATACTCCCATATAAGACCTTTAAAATCAACATGAAGAGAAACTCCTGCATGTACATAGGACATTCAATGATTAAAACAGGGATTTGTACACTGTAAAAATTAATGATCAATAAGTTACAAAAACATATGTTTTTACTTTGCTTTAACTCATCATAATAAGTTATGCAAGATTGTTTAAGTCAGTTTAATGTAATTTAAGTTGAAATGACTTAAACATCAAAGCTGATTGTACTTAAAAAATGTAAGGTAGCAACTTTTTTTTTTATTTACAGTGTATTCCAGAGGGAGGTAGACATTATTGCAATATTATTGCTAAAACCTTCATTATATTAATGTAGGCACCACTGGAAGCTTTTACAAAGGCTGCAAAATAATGTAAAAAAATAAATGTTTTCAGCTATTAACATTAATTCTGATGACATCAGCAGAAAAGGAAAGTCATTTCAGATGCAAAAGTTACTACGTTTTGATGAAAGTTTGTATTGTCTTTAAAATCTTAGTAAATGGCACAGTAACATTTATTAATAAAGCAAACAGTCAATTTTGATTTCATGTTGACTTTAAAGTTAAAGTCTAAATAACTATTCCCGCTTAGAGCGTTTCCAACACAAACCGGTTTTGTTATGTAACTCAGAAAGCCATATTTCTTCATTTCTTCACAGTTACTCGCAGCATACAATTGCTTTTTTAAACTTGAAGATGAAGTGATCCATCTAGAATTAACTGTTGAAATGAATTATTACCTGAAAGAAGTGTAGAAGTTGCCAAAACAAGGCCAGAATTTTGTCCGTGGAGCTCCATCCCATAATTCCAGTGTCCATAGACGACACCATATTCTTAAAATAAAACACTAAGGACTTTAGCCTTACAGCTTGCACTGTAATAATAACCTACACTACAATACTATGGCCAGTCAAACTTCAGCAGCATCCTAAAACAGTCTTTGTGGTCACAAGAGCACTCCGTGGCATCTTAGAGCAAAACATTTGGCTCAGTTCAGTTTACACACACAAAAAAAATACCCTACATTCCTTGAGGGCACGCCTCCCCTGCCACTCCAGATGCCCAGGCCAGCATCTTACAACATAACAAAACACACTGGAGGATTCAACCACACCTCCTCTTGAAAGCAGCTCTGCGTCTGGGTCTCATTCAGTCAGATCGGATAGCCTCTCCACTACATATTTTTCTTTTGCTTTCATTTTTGACCCATTCGAAATAACGTACAGGTTGTCGAGACAACAGAGGCAGCACGTGGGAGTCGTGCAGGGTCAGTCATGGAGTTGCGGTAAAAGTGAAAAGAAACAAAACAGGCACAAAAAATCTCGCACTAACACCAGACTCCTACGTGCATTACATCACCCACTGAGAAACAAACCCCAATTTATATTAGCTGTCAAGAACAAGACATTTATAAACACTATGTAATGTTTGGAATATTTGAGGTTCAAGTTACATTTAAATGCACTTGCAGTAGAAGTGCAAGATTGTATTAGTTTGTTAATTAATTCATATCCTTTAATATAAATAAATGTGTGTACTTTAATTCCCTACCCCAGATTTCCATTGTCAGTGCACTGCTGTTTTTACTAATAAAGCCTAACGTTAGTCACTGTTATTCTCTGTGGAAATCAACAGTTCACTGTATTGAACTCGCAACATTCCTTTAAATTCTGATTCAGCAGATGTACACGAGGGAGGAGATGAACTTTTCCAACATTTTAATTATCCGACTTGAAAGCAAAACACAACTCAGCAGGATATAACTCAAGTCATGCGTGGGCTGATCTAGTTAATAAATCACTGCTGAAATTAGATCAGGGTGCAGATCCTACTCTTCCGGTGATGGATGCCAAAGTAGATGCCAATTTGTTTTGGGCAGTTTTATTGATTATAGTCCATTTGGTCATTTTACAGTATGTCTTAAATTAAATATTCACACACAAAAAGGTGAAATATTTTCAAAATGACTCATTATCGAGTGGTATGTTACAAAATAGCTTGGTAAATCTATTAAATGATTGATTTGCACAGTGCAATTTTTTGTATTTTTATTTCATTATTTAAAAAACATTGACAATAACATGCAGGTTTTTAGGTATTTTACTAAAAGCTAATCAATTTAGGCAATTTTGTTCAGTTGCAGCAGAAATCATATTTTTGGCATTATGGCTATATGGAAAATTCAAGTTCATCACGTTATTTTTTTTAGACATTGAGCACAATGAAAGCATCAACACAACTACTAAGTAGTGGACTGAAGCGTGCGCCTGTCAAGCAACTGTGTGGATTTCTCTTCGAAAAATAGAAATATCAGTAACACTTTATAACAAGGTTCCAATTGCTAGCATTAGTTAACAACACTAGTTAACACACTGTAAAAAAATGCTGCTGCCTTAAATTTTTTAAGTACAATCAACTTGGATTAACCTCCTTAGCTCTTGGACCATTTTTGGGTATTTGGCCTACCTAAATAGAAAAGCTTCCCATACCCACATACAGTGGTCTTAATACACAATTTTGGTGTCAGGAAACCCTTTGAAGTTACATAAAACACTGCTAAAAGTGAAAAACATTTAAGTATATGTTGTCTGAGTTGTAATAAACCTTTTAGA
Organism: Gobiocypris rarus; assembly: GCA_023029165.1. Taxonomy (NCBI): domain Eukaryota; kingdom Metazoa; phylum Chordata; class Actinopteri; order Cypriniformes; family Gobionidae; genus Gobiocypris; species Gobiocypris rarus. Next base: position 18,888,232 of record CM040918.1, read on the forward strand.
TTTTTTGGTTATAAATTAATTTTTGAAAGTGTATAACTCAGGCCCGGTATGCTCTAGCACCCTGCAGACAGTTTTGGCCTTTAATATTACCTTTAATGTAATTTCTGCATATTCAAATCTCTCCAATATACAAGTCTTCCCATATACAGTGGTATAAATGCAATATCCCAGTGTCACAAAATACTTTTTTCCAGTGTTTGCTGACATATGCTGGAAACAGCTAAAACTGTCTGCAGGGCCTGAGATATACACTTTCAAAAATCACACAACATTTTTGTATTGCAGCTCATACAACATATACTTGAATGTATATCACTTTTAGCAGTGTTCTTCAAAGGGTTTCCTGTAAAATGACACCATGACAATCTTTTTTTTTATACTTGACGCCTTATAAGGGTCTTTGGAGTTTAAGAGGTTAAGTCATTTCAACTTAAATTACACTAAACTGACTTTGTTGAATCTTGTTTAGCATTAAAACAATTGCTTAACTGATCTTGGTGAGTTAAAGCAATGTAAAAACATATGTTGTCATAACTTGTATTTTTTTACAGTGCATAAACTAACAAAGCAAAAAATCTTCTAAAGCATATATTAAACTCAGTTAATGTTAATGTAATTTTAAAAATGTATTAATACATTAGTAAAAAATAAAAGTTGTATCTATTAATATTATTTAATGGACCTGAGCTAACAGGAACTAACAATAAACTGTTGTATTTTTATTAAGTAACATTTAAAAAAAAAAAGATCAATAAATACCGTAATAAATGTGTAGCTCATTGTTAGTTAATTTTAGTAAATGTACTAACTAATGTTAACTACTGGGACCTTATTGTTACTGTGTTACTGAAATATCAAATAACTACTTAAGACTAAATAACTACGTTTGGCTTGGTTATTTTTTTTCCTGTAATTAAAAATAATGAATAAGAAATGTGATTTTGTTAGAAAAAGCACAAAGTTGCATTAAATAAAGCATTTGGCTAAGTTAAGCTCTTAAGATGTACAGTATAAGTGTACTTAAAATGTTTATGGAAAACTATTCCGCATGTCATTTAATCTTTTAACAAATGTTAATACTCTAAAATCTAAACAATACACAAATTTAACAGCAGTTTGTTGTTCTTATTCTAATGAATGTTTGATTAACATATTACAGATACATTTTAGATATCAAAGACAACAAAAACAGTGATGGTGTTAGTAGTTAGCAGTTTTACAGATACTGTTCCGTATATGCAGTCAAAGTCTGCGTCAGGCTAGTGCTCTCACTGAGATCTTAACTTTACTTCACACAGTCCGCAATGAATCAGTTCCACTGGCATGAGCAGTCCATTGGCTCCTGGTAGTAATAGTCCACCGTAGTGGCATTTCGAGTACAGTACAGCTGAATGATGCGGTTTTGTAGGCCGTTCTCACGGCAGCACTTGCAGAAACGTGCATGACTGTTAATGTTAAAATTGAAGATGGTGGCAGATGGACATTTTCCATCACATGAATACACAGTTACCTGAAGAGAAAAACCAAGAGAGATGAGATTAACAACTCCAGGAAATTCTCTATTCTATTTTATTCTGTATAGAATAGAATAGTGCACCTGGACGTATTCACAGTGCTTCACGTTTTCCACATTTTATTATATATTTTACAGCCTTATTCCAAAATGGATTAAATTCATATTTTTTTCATCAATTCTACAAACAATACCCCATAATGACAACATATCACGTTTGTTTGGAATTTTTGCAAATTTAATTTAAAAAAAAAAGAAAAAAAAAATCACATGTACATAAGAATTCACAGCCTTTGCTCAATAGTTTGTTGAAGCACCTTTGGCACCAATTACAGCCTCAAGTCTTTATGAGTATGATGCTACAAGTTTAGCACACCTATTTTTGAGCAGTTTCTTCTATTCTTCTTTGCAGGACCACTCAAGCTCAATCAGGTTGGATGGGGAGCGTCTGTGCACAGCCATTTTCAGATCTCTCCATATATGTTCAATCGGGTTCTAGTCTGTGCTCCGGCTGGGACACTCAATGACATTCACAGTTGTCCTGTAGCCACTCCTTTGTTATCTTGGCTGTGTGCTTAGGGTCACTGTCCTGTTGGAAGGAGAACCTTTGCCCCAGTCTGAGGTCCAGAGCGCTCTGGAGCAGGTTTTCATCAAGGATGTCTCTGTACATTGCTGCATTCACTTTTCCCTTGATCCTGACTAGTCTACCAGTGCCTGCTTCTGAAAAACATCCCCACAGCATGATGCTGCCACCACCATGCTTCACTGTAGGGATGGTATTTGCCAGGTGATGAGCAGTGCCTGGTTTCCTCCAGACATGACGCTTGCCATTTAGGCCAAAGAGTTCAATCTTTGTTTCATCAGACCAGGGAATTATGTTTCTCATGGTCTGAGAGTCCTTCAAGTGCCTTTTGGTAAACTCCAGATGGGCTGTCATGTGCCGTCTGGCCACTCTACCATACAGGCCTGATTAGTGGAGTGCTGCAGAGATGGTTGTTCTTCTGGAAGGTTCTCATCTCTCCACAGAGAAACGCTGGAGCTCTGTCAGAGTGACCATCGGGTTCTTGGTCACCTCCCTGACTAAGGCCCTTCTCCACTGATTGCTCAGTTTGGCCAGGCGGCCAGCTCTAGGAAAAGTCCTGGTGGTTCCAAACTTCTTCCATTTTCTGATGATGGAGGCCACTGTGCTCATTGGGACCTTCAATGCTGCAGAAATGTTTTTTACCCTTCCCCAGATCTGTGCCTCGATACAATCCTGTCTTGGAGATCTACAGACAATTCCTTGGACTTCATGGCTTTGTTTGTGCTCTGACATGCACTGTTTAATGTGGGACCTTATATAGTGAGGTATGTGCCTTTCCAAATCATGTCCAATCAACTGAATTTACCACAGGTGGACTCCAATCCAGTTGTAAAAATATCTTAAGGATGATCAGTGGAAATGGGATGCACCTGAGCTCCATTTTGAGTGTCACGGCAAAGGTTGTGAATACTTATGTACATGTGATTTTTTAATTTTTTTAAATTTGCAAAGTGTTCAAACAAACTTCTTTCACATTGTCATGATGGGTTATTGTTTGTAGAATTGAGGGCAAAAATATTGAATTTAATCCATTTTGGAATAAGGCTGTAACAAAATGTGGAAAAAGTGAAGTTCCATGAATACTTTCCGGATGCACTATATATAGAACAGCACAGCAGAGAATGTATATCTGTACCCATAGGAATTGCAGTTTTAATGAAAATCTTTCACACTCACAGGAGCATTACTTCTACAGTCATCTTTTCTGATGGTGGTCCTGATGGCGACTCTCTTACAGGTTTTACCATCTTCTTTGCCTACACACACACACAGACACACACACACACACACACACACACACACACACACACACACACACACACACACACACACACACACACACACACACACACACACACACACACACACACACACACACACACACAGAAACAATGTGACTTAACAAACATGCACACATTTTCATTTGTAAAAACAACATTAAACAATATTAAATAAAAATAAAAATAATTCCAAATGTATTAAATCAAAATAAAAAAATTAGAAAAAATGTGGAAGGACATTTTTATCCATCCGGAATTGACTATCGCTATTTCCTATTATTGCCGTAACATTACAGTAACCAACATTAAATTAATGCATTAGTTATTAAGAATTGGCATGATTCAGAAAAGCTGCATTACCAAGCACTTTTTTTCAACATTAATCAATAGCCCATAAGGCGTATTTGACATCAGTTGAGGTGAAGCAAGTTCTTACATTTTGAGGTAAAATTTGGAATAATGTGTACTGACAAATAATTTTCAGACCAGGAACATGCAATTTGCAATTGATTTTCACTATACTCATACAGTACTTTGCAATATATGTGATTTTTTGTGCCATAACATTATGTGCAACAGTGCCCGTCCCCTTTTTCAGCAGGGCTGAATCTGGAAGTATTATTCCCATTCATTTTTCCCATAGGGATTTAAAAAAAAGTCTTTGTTAAAGCCATGAACCAAGCCAATCGAAATGAATCACAACAATACAAACTTTGATTTAAAGCAAATATTTTTGAAAACCAGGCAAAAAAGACAAAGGTACAAGACTGTAATGGCTTTGGGGATTGAAAAAAAACGATGGAGAAAAATACAAGTACTCATTAACAAATGTTGATTGCATATATAAAAAAACACATATTTTAAGCTTATTTTGCAAATTATATATATGACTTGACTTGTATTTTTTTGCAGACAATATGAACAAAAAATATTTCATGTTTTGTCTGGTCAACTTCATGTCATTTGTAAATATGCATCCTTTCCTGTCATTCAGACCTGCAACACATTTCATAAAAAGTTGGGACAGTAAAGCATTTACCACTTTGTAATGTTGCCATTCCTTTTCACAACACTTAAAAGATGTTTAGGGACTGAAGACACCAAGTGATGGAGTGTTTCAGGTGTAATTTTGTCCCATTCTTACTGCAAACAAGTCTTAACGTCTACGACAGTACGGGGTCTTTGTTGTCGCATTTTGCGCTTCAAAATGCGTCACACATTCTCTATTGGAGACAGGTCGGGACTGCAGGCAGGCCAGTCAAGTACCCGTACCCTCTTCCTCCGCAGCCAGGACTTTGTAATGTGTGCAGAATGTGGTTTTGCATTGTCTTGTTGAAATATGCATGGACGTTTCTGGAAAATATGTCTTCTTGAAGGCAGCATATTATGCTCCAAAATCTCTATGTACTTTTCAGCATTAATGGTGCCTTCACAGAAGTGCAAGTTACCTTTGCCAAGGGCACTGACACAACCCCATACCATGCAGACCCTGGCTTTTGGACTTGTTGCTGGTAACAGTCTGGATGACCCTTTTCGTCTTTGGTCCGGAGCACACGGCGTCCATTCCTCCCAAAAAATACCTGAAATACTGATTCATCTGACCAAAGTACATGTTACCACTGTGTGATGGTCCATCCCAGATGCCTCCGAGCCCAGAGAAGTCGACGGCGCTTCTGGACACTGTTAACATAGGGCTTCCTTTTGGCACAGTACAGTTTTAACTGGCATTTGTGAATGTGACTACGTATTGTGGTACTTGACAAAGGTTTGCCAAAGAAGTCCTGAGCCCATGTGGTGATATCGCTTATAGATGAATGACGATTCTTGATGCAGTGCCGCCTGAAGGATCGGAGATCAAGGTTGTTCAGCTTAGGCTTGCGCACTTGTCCTTTACGTACTGAAATTCCTCCAGATTCCTTGAATCTTTAAATTATATTATGCACTGTTGAATGTGAAATATCCAAATTTCTTCCTATCTTCCTATCTTTCTTTGAGGAACATTGTTTTTAAACATTTCAATAATTTTCTCACGTATTTGTTGGCAAACTGGCGATCCTCGGCCCATCTTTGCTCCTAAAGGATAAGACCTTTCTTGGATGCTGCTTTTCTAATCATAATTACAATCACCTGTTGACATCACCTGTTTCAAATCACATCATTATTTAACCATTTTACCTCATTACTAGCCCTAAATTGCTCCTGTCCCAACTTTTTTTGAAATGTGTTGCAGGTCTGATTGACAGGAAAGGATGCATATTTACAAATGACATGTTGACCAGACAAAACATTAAATATTTTTTGTTCATATTGTCTGCAATGAAATACAAGTCAAAGTAAATTTACAAATCACTTCTTTTTTTTCTTCTTTTTTTTTGCGTTTTCCATACTGTCCCAACTTTTTCTGATTTGGGGTTGTGTGTGTATATATATATATATATATATATATATATATATATATATATATATATATATATATATACACACAAACACATATACACACACTTACCTAAAGGATTATTAGGAACACCTGTTCAATTTCTCATTGATGCAATTATCTAATCAACCAATCACATGGCAGTTGCTTCAATGCATTTAGGGGTGTGGTCCTGGTCAAGACCATCTCCTGAACTCCAAACTGAATGTCAGAATGGGAAAGAAAGGTGATTTAAGCAATTTTGAGCGTGGCATGGTTGTTGGTGCCAGACGGGCTGGTCTGAGTATTTCACAATCTGCTCAGTTATTGGGATTTTCACGCACAACCATTTCTAGGGTTTACAAAGAATGGTGTTAAAAGGGAAAAACATCCAGTATGCGGCAATCCTGTGGGCGAAAATGCCTTGTTGATGCTAGAGGTCAGAGGAGAATGGGCCGACTGATTCAAGCTGATAGAAGAGCAACTTTGACTGAAATAACCACTCGTTACAACTGAGGTATGCAGCAAAGCATTTGTGAAGCCACAACACGCACAACCATGAGGCGGATGGGCTACAACAGCAGTTTTCTTGGCACACTTTAGGCCAAGACTTAGTGCCAATTGGGCATCATTTAAATACCACGGCCTACCTGAGCATTGTTTCTGACCATGTCAATCCCTTTATGACCACCATGTACACATCCTCTGATGGCTACTTCCAGCAGGATAATGCACCAAGTCACAAAGCTCGAATTATTTCAAATTGGTTTTCTTGAACATGACAATGAGTTCACTGTACTAAAATGGCTCCCACAGTCACCAGATCTCAACCCAATAGAGCATCTTTGGGATGTGGTGGAACAGGAGCTTCGTGCCCTGGATGTGCATTCCACAAATCTCCATCAACTGCAAGATGCTATCCTATCAATATGGGCCAACATTTCTAAAGATTCTACCTTGTTGAATCAATGACACGTAGAATTAAGGCAGTTCTGAAGGCGAAAGGGGGTCAAACACAGTATTAGTATGGTGTTCCTAATAATCCTTTAGGTGAGTGTGTATATATATATATATATATATATATATATATATATATATATATATATATATATATATATATATACACACAAACATTTTAATATTTTGAGAGCATCGTACTCGATTACGTCATTCGCAGTACTTCATGGGAGCGGGCGGAGCTAAAGGGCTATTTTGGTGTGTGTTGCTTTTTTCAACTCTCTGATTGTTGTACTTTTCTTTACAGAATCACAGATAATGTAGTTTTTCATACCATTAAACACGATAATACGGGCTGACGCAGAAGCAAATTAATTAACAATACACACTAGGGCTGTTATTACAGGTTTATAAGTTATTGTTCAAAATCTGTTTCCCTATGGAGTAAATGAATGGCGCTTTTACTTCCGGAATCTGACTGTTGCGCTCTATTAATAATAAAAGTTTAAAAAAAATTGTTTAGCAGTGAATTTTCACACACTTGGAATAATCATCCATGAGGTCCGTTTTGACAACTAAACCATGTTGTGTTTAATCACTGTAAATGTGAATGTAACAATGAGTCACGTACACACACACAATCACACACATACACACATCAAACCACATTAACACAGCAGGCTCAGTGACTATTATTACTGCACCTTGGGGGATCCGCTTGATTGACATGTTAGTTACCATGGTGACATTTGTCTGACAATGATCGAGTGGCAGCATTGAGAAATGAACTTTTCACCCATATGTAATTTTTGTTTGTATAACAATGATAAAATGAAAGGCATTTCATTCTTTTGAGGGCAGTGTGTGTGTGTGTGTGTGTGTGTGTTGTAAATTCCCAGCTCATTAATTTTTACACTGAGATTCTGGAGGTTCAAACAGAGGACAGGTTTTGAAGATATCAGGGGGTTTCAACAGGAAATAAATCAAGACTTCACAGCTGTGTGTCTGAGAGGGACAGCTGATATGTGTTTTTGGAAAGCAGTTGTGCTTGTGTTTAAATGTTACGATGATGTTCATGAGTACAAGAATTAAAGGAATAGTTCATAAAATTTGACAAGGCCAAATGATATTTAAGAACTGAGGCAAGATTTTCAGTAAACATTAGAATAATTTTATTTTACAAGACTTCAAGTACTTAAGTTAAAAATTGTGTAAGGAATTTAACCAACATGAGGGTGAGTAGATAATGACAGAATTTCTATTATAGCCCAAATGTCTCACACACTTAATCAATTCACTCAAACCTAAAGAAAATAATGGTAAGGCTGAGAGAGATAAGTAAAAAAAATATAGGTTCTTCAACACACACAAAATGTTATTAGACACAGATAAAGAAGATAATTCAGTAGATGAGTGAGTACCTGTATCACAGTTAGTACTAGCAGTGGGTGTTACTGGACTAACGGAAAAAGGCAACAAACCAAGTCCAGCACCTGAGAAACACACAGGGGCAGGTTCACAAACTCACAAGTCTGTATCAAACTCATTTGGTTGAAGTCGCTCGTAAAGCTTTTAGCACAGACGCAAGAGCCCCCAAACCAATGCAAACACACACAAACCTGTGCCCACAAGTGCCCTCATGCGTAAAAAGATGCACAGACCCACCGCTTACACAAAAAATACATAATACATACCCGTTTGTTGAAAGCAAATTAATAGCACATAGCCAGCAAAGGCACATGCCAGACATGTTGAGTGTCTTCCTCAAAATCACCTCTGAATCCCTCAAGCATGCCATGCCAATATAATCAAGAAAACTGGGTCTTATCTAAAAGTTTACTAAGAAAAAAAAAAAAGAGTCATGCAGCATTTTCCAATATGCTTCCTTCCTTGGTTTATGGGTAATGCAAAAAAATATACACTACTTGTTTTGGGATCAGTAAGATTTACTTTTATTCAGCAAGGACACATCAAACTGATCAAAAGTGACAGCAAAGACTTTTATAATGTTACAACAGATTTTATTCCAAATAAATGCTGTTCTTTTAAACTTTTTTTAATTAATCAAAGAATCCTGAAAAAAAAAAACATGTTTCCAACATTGATAATAAGAAATATGTGTTGAGCACCAAATCATGGTCAAATCAGAATGATTTCTGAAGGATCATGTGACACTGAAGACTGGAGTAATCATGCTGAAAGTTCAGCTTTTGCCATCACAGGAATAAATTACATTTGAAATATATTTTTATATTTAAAAATGTTATTTTAAAATTGTAACAACATTTCCACAATATTACTGTTTTACTGTATTGTTGATCAAATAAATGTAGCCTTGGTGATTAGAGATTTCTTTCAAAAACATTTTTAAAAAAGCTTACCGATCCCAAATAATAAAAAAATATCGTCCAGGTTTACATTTTCCACAACCATCACAAGCCTAAATAGATTGTAGAGACAATTGTTGCCAAAGGTTTCTATGGTCGACTTAGGCTTACAATGCTTTTATGAAACGCAATACATCTACAAATTTTGTCAGTCCGTTCGTTTTGTGCATTTTAAATAAATATTTTGTCAATTAACAATTACCCTCGCACACCTGCAGGTAATAGATATGCGTGTAGGAGAAAGAACCAAAAAAAGTCAAAAAAACAAAAGAAGATCTCCCGCACACTATCTACTTACATAAGTATCAAAAATGCTTTTTTTGCAACATTTCGGTCCCATGATGCCTGGAGAAGGTCATGGGACCGAAACGTTGCAAATTAAGCAATTTTTGATACTTCTATAAGTAGATAGTGTGCAGTACTTTCTTTTGTTGGTCCCACTTTATATTAGGTGGCCTTAACTTCTATGTACTTACATCAAAATATAAGTACAATGTACTTATTGTGTTCATATTGTATTGCAAAACACTTTTGCTGATATTGAGGTGGGATACGGGTAAAGTTAGGGACAGGTGTGGTGGTATGGGTTAGTTTAAGGGTAGGTTGAAGTGTAAGGGAAGTGTCAACCGTGTAATTATAAATGTAACGACACAATTTTTAAAATGTAAGTACAATGTAAAAACATGTATGTTCACAATAAGTGCATTGTATCAAATTATTAATTAAATGTTAGTATATTACAGTTAAGGCCACCTAATATAAAGTGGGTCCCTTTTGTTTTTTAAATAAAAATTTTGTAAAAAGGGTTCCCATACCTTTGAACCTATGAATTCCCATGACTTTTCTATGATTATTCTAGTAGTTAAAGATGACTTAATTGCTTACTGTCGCATCTGAACCTGTTTATACATAAAGCATCAAGCTTTGACAAAAGACACAAACACCAATCCCATAGCACAAAAACCAGCCTGAGCCACAGATTACACAAAAGACAAAGATAAAGTTCAGAACGCTTAGAGAGGGGAATTGTATAGCAATCTGGCTTTCATCAGGCTTTCGTCACAGAAACCCTGTTTCTGACAACACAAGCTAAAATCTATACATTTCTTCCAAGATAACAGCATGTACAATCATTGTATTTTAGGAACAAGGACAAGGAAAAGCACAATTGAAATTGAAAGAAAAGAATGAAAAGGCCCATGAGATATGTACAGAAGCACTTATTTTTTCCCCTTGGACATCAGGGAGCATCTAACCACAGTATGCAACCAGCAGCTAGTAAGCCCAGCACTGCTTCTCCATCATGCTGTTCCAGACAGCCCCCAGCATACCCAGAAAGCACAGCCAGCCCCAGACACACACTACTCACATGTCTTACAGCAACCGTCCACATACGTCTGAACCACGCCTCCATTCTGAAACCGAAAGCACAGACGTTAGAAGAACAACAGCATAAGCATATGCAGAAGCAAACGGAAAGCACTGATTTGACTCAGACCTGAATACATTCTGTGTCATTGAAAGGAGGACAGACAACTCCAGAGGCCAGAACTACTGCCCCAACCGCAGTCTCCATACAGTCGAACCGAGTGCAGTTAGCCACCCATGAGCTACCTGCCTGCAAACCACATAAAAAAAACCTATCAGGTTAATGCATTCGAGGCTATTTGCTGAAAACAATGATGAGGTTTTGTGTGTGTGTTTGTGTGTTTCTGACCTACAATAGTATTATTTTTTATGGATAAATTTGCTGAAAACGCCCCCAGAAAATCTGACAAAACATCCATTTGTGAACATCCTCAAAGGGGAGAATGTTCAAAAATACAGTAAATAATGTCAGAAAGTTTATTTCAAGGGTAAGTTTGGAGTTACATTACTAAAAAGCACCAGAAGGTGAGTGCAGATTACCATAAATACTTCTGTAGTCCCGTTTTCACTTGGATATGAGCATGAGATGTTTTTGCAGGAGCCACAGCACACGTGTGGATCAGATGATGGGACATAAACCTGATGCTATAGTGACAGAAATGTAAACAAAAAAGTATATACAATTAAAATATATATAATAAAGGTGCACTATGCAACTTTTTCATCCGCTAGAGGGCACCTATTCAAAACAAAGGCCAAGTTTGAGCGCAGAATCTTGGGACATGTGGTCTTCACCTCACTGCCGGTGGAAAATAATCGGGACAGGACTCAGGCAGAAATCATGTTCATGGATGCGGTTATTACGTTACTGTAGTATGAAGCAGAGCAGGGCCGAGTGTTGTGGGAGCTGAGCAAGGCCGGCGAGCGATTGTTTCACAACACACTTTTATTAGACTTTTATTATGACTGGACACAGTCACCGGGCGCTGGCGCTATTTCCGCTTTTCTGGTCATGAGTATAAGGTAACGCAGCTCTGTTTATCATATTAGATACATTTGAGTGTGTTGAAAATGATGTTATGACGTTACTCTGCGTTCGCTCGGCGGCTGCTGTGACACTTGTTGCACACTGCAGTGAGAGTAAAGTGTTTCTGCAAAATGAAACCGGAAACCGAGGGTAACATAGATATGACGCAATTGACAGGCGACTCCCTCACATGTCCCGGTTCCTTGGTTAAAAAGCAAATTTCTCACGATTTACAAATAGTTGGAAACATTTGGGATATTGTAAGAACTCAACTGAACAAAATATATAACACTGGCCTGGTGGTTTTTGGATATTTTACTGCAAAAATCCTACATAGTGTACTTTTAAATTCATAACACAAGAAATTCAATATAAGAAATATAGTCTATTCTACACTTTTCAAGCATTGTTTTTTCCATGAAATCCACCAACATCAGCTATAATTTAGTTTTACATGAATATCCTCATATCCTTCTATACAGTGCATCCGGAAAGTATTCACAGTGCTACACTCTTTCCACATTTTGTATTGTTACAGCCGTATTTCAAAATGGATTAAATTCATTGTTTTTCCTTAAATTTCTACAAACAATACCCCATAATGACAATGTGAAATTTTACATTTCTTATTGTTCATAAATTTGCAAAGATTTCAAACAAACTTCTTTCACGTTGTCACTATGGTGTATTGTTTGTAGAATTTTGAGTAGATCCTTTCTGACGAACTTAAGTCTTTAGAGGAGCAACTTTTTTTCTCCCATGATATGTGCCTTTTAAACCTAGACTTTCATACATTTCATGGAAAAGCATGCAACAAATATCCATTAAAACATATATCGAAAGTTGTATTAGTCCTGTGACTTACAGGGTCACACTTCTCAGAGCAGTTGGCAGTGGTGACCTCCATGGCGTAGAAGCCGGTGCTGGGGTCTTTATGTGTGAGGCACTGAACTGTGTAACACAGTTCCCCCTCAAAGTATTGCACCATAGACTGGCCAGGGTTCAATATTGTCACACCCTGAAACAGACAAACGTCTGCCTTCTCTACACACACATGCACACAGAGATACATAAACACAGAGTTGTGTTTTAGTTTCATTGAATAGCATGGCATTTTGAGTGTGTGAGTGTTAGTTTGAGTCTTACTGCAGTGATAAAGCAGGCATCCACATGGGCCCCCGGGGTCTGGATCCTCCACTTTCACCTCACCCTTTAACACAAAGGTCAAGGAATAATACTGTTAGCTACAGGACAATTCATTATGGCAATGTAATTCATGCACACAACAAAATTGACTACTTACACACACTGACTAAATTTAAGATCACTCACCGCAGCACAGACAGGAAGGGTAAAGTTGTGACACTGACATTCTAAAAACAACAAAAACAAATGTTACAAAATGTAATTGTGTACATAGAAAATTATTTTTATGTTTTTGAAAGTCTCTTATGCTCAACAAGGCTGCATTTTATTTGATCAAAAATACAGTAAAACAGTAATATTGTGAAATATTAAAATAATTTCAATTTCTATTTGAATATATTTTAACGTAATTTATTTTTGTGATGCAAAGCTGAATTTTCAGAATTATTATTCCAGTCTTCAGTGTCACATGATACTTCAGAAATCATTCTTTTATAATGATTTGATTGATCATTATCAATGTTGAAAACAGTTGTACTGCTTAATATTTTTGTGGAAAATTATACATTCTTTAGGATTCTTTAATGAATAGAAAGTTTAAAAAAAACACTAATTGGAAATAGAAACCTTTGTAACAATATAGACGTATTTACTGTCAATTTCGATCAATTTAACATATCCTTGCTGAATTTTATTGTATTTCTTAAAAAAAAAAAAAAATGTAAGAGACCCCAACATTATGTGTACTTTATCCAATACAATACAATAAAATAGCTGACCACAATGCTGTACAATGTAATCAAATCAAATAAATTATCTAAAAAAGAATGACAGAAATTAATAACAACGAATTTAAAACATTAACACACACCATTCAAGAAGAACAACGACAATACCTCAACACTCATACCTGATCAAAAGCGAATGTAAAAAAATATGTTTTTAAATCTTTCTTAAATTCATTCAAAGATGATGGTTGTCTTAAATACTCAGGTAAACTGTTCCCTAGCATCGGGGCAGCTATGGCAAATGCATGGTCACTTCTGGAGTTTAGTTTTGATTTAGGAACGTGTAGGAGATTTTGCGCAATTTGATCGCAATGATCTCTCTGACTCATGAACATGAATAAGATCAGCAATGTATGGAGGGGCTGTACCATACAAAGATTTAAATCTTAGAATGAATTCTATAAGGTACTGGTAACCAATACAATGATCTCAAGATGGGCATTTAGCTTACTATGATTAACTTATGCATTTATGAAGCTATTTACATGGTATTTGTATTCACAAAACATGGCGATAGCATAGTACTTGTTAGTGTAATGTTTCTGTATCTGTGTGCTTGTGCATGTTTTTAGTTAAGCTGTACTTTAAGAGAGAACTGTGGAATTGTTTTAGTACCAAAATAAGAATAAGAAAACATCCACAAAAGGAATAAAAGTACATAGAGGGACAAAATAATGCCTTCTAAAATGTCAAAAGGTAAATATGAGGGTTTGAGTAAGTGTTATCTGTACTAGTTACTATAATTATCTTGATTATCTTAAAAACAAAATGAAGTCAAAAAGAAGTTAGAGTTTAGATATCTAGGTAAGTGTGCATGTGTCCAATACCACAGCGTGTCTCTGGGCAGCAGCTGTCCGGCATGGGTCTCTTCACAAGCACAGCTCCAGGAGCACAACTCACACTGGGCTCAGGACACAGACTCATATCACACACTGAAAGATCAAGACACAGCCTTTAAAAACGTCACGTTTCTCTGTTTCATTACGACACACAAAATGACTGGGCACTTGAGTACAGAGACTTTTTGTTATAACTACCACAATGATACTGCGGACAGCAGTGATTAGTGGTGTTCATATCCACAGCCAGTATCTCTCCAGGCAGACACACTGGTATAGGTTCAATACAGGACTCGCACACTGCAAAACATATGCAAATTATTACTACAGCATGCCATAATATCACAGAAAAAGAAAAAATATTTAATATATAATGCGTTATAATGTGTATTTAAAGGCATGATAAGTACTTGTATATCTTTGTATATTTATAATGAATTATGTATACAGGCTTCATAGAGTGTTAAAACTTTTAGAACAGAATCTCACAAATAATGAATATTTTGGATTATCATCCTAATATGCATTATTAATTATATGTATTGTCTTAATAATGTTTTACCACAATCTTAGATTTGTAGTAATATATATTTATACAGTATGATGATGATTGTCTCAAATAAACTGTTTCATAGCCTTGGGGCACAGTATATATATATATATATATATATATATAGAAAATACAGAAAGTATTCAGACCCCCTTACATTTTTCACTCTTTGTTATATTGCAGCCATTTGCTTAAATCATTTAAGTTCATTTTGTTCTCATTAATGTACACACAGCACCCCATATTGACAGAAAAACACAGAATTGTTGACTTTTTTGCAGATTTATTAAAAAAGAAAAACTGAAATATCACATGGTCCTAAGTATTCAGACCCTTTTCTGTGACACTCATATATTTAACTCATATATTTAACCTTCATTTCCAGCTGTGTTTGATTATACTGATTGGACTTGATTATGAAAGCCACACACATGTCTAAATAAGACCTTACAGCTCACAGTGCATGTCAGAGCAAATGAGAATCATGAGATCAAAGGAACTGCCTGAAGAGCTCAGAGACAGAATTGTGACAAAGCACAGATCTGGCCAAGGTCACAAAAAAAAAATTCTGCTTCACATAAGATTCCTAAGAGCACAGTGGCTGAGTTCCAGAGATGCACTCGGGAGATGGGAGAAAGTTGTAGAAAGTCAACCATCAATGCAGCCCTTCACAAGTCAGGGCTTTATGGCAGAGTGGCCCGACGGAAGCCTCTCCTCAGTGCAAGACACATGAAAGCCTGCATGGAGTTTGCTAAGATGGTGAGAAATAAGATTCTCTGGTCTGATGAGACCAAGATAGAACTTTTTGGCCTTAGTTCTAAGCGGTATGTGTGGAGAAAACCAGGCACTGCTCATCACCTGTCCAATACAGTCCCAACAGTGAAGCATGGTGGTGGCAGCATCATGCTGTGGGGGTGTTTTTCAGCTGCATGGACAGGACGACTGGTTGCAATCAAGGGAAAGATGAATGCGGCCAAGTACAGAGTTATCCTGGACGAAAACCTTCTCCTGAGTGCTTAAGACCTCAGACTGGGCCGAAGGTTCACCTTCCAACAGGACAATGACCCTAAGCACACAGCTAAAATAACGAAGTAGTGGCTTCACAACAACTCTGTGATTATTCTTGAATAGCCCAGCCAGAGCCCTGACTTAAACCCAATTGAGCATCTCTGGAGAGACCTGAAAATGGCTGTCCACCAACGTTTACCATACAACCTGACAGAACTGGAGAGGATCTGCAAGGAGGAATGGCAGAGGATCCCCAAATCCAGGTGTGAAAAACTTGTTGCATCTTTCCCAAAAAGACTCATGGCTGTATTAGATCAAAAGGGTGCTTCTACTAAATACTAAGCAAAGGGTCTGAATACTTAGGACCATGTGATATTTCAGTTTTTCTTTTGAATAAATCTGCAAAAATATCAACAATTATGTGTTTTT
Source organism: Gobiocypris rarus (assembly GCA_023029165.1). NCBI lineage: Eukaryota > Metazoa > Chordata > Actinopteri > Cypriniformes > Gobionidae > Gobiocypris > Gobiocypris rarus. The sequence continues at coordinate 18,904,520 of CM040918.1, forward strand.
CTGTCAATATGGGGTGCTGTGTGTAGATTGATGATAAAAAAATGAACTTAAATGATTTTAGCAAATAGCTGCAATATAACAAAGAGTGAAAAATGTAAGGGGGTCTGAATACTTTCCGTACCCACTGTATATATATATATACAGTATATATAGGCCTATATGTGTGTAGAGCTGAAGTATTTATAATGTACCAGCATTTATTAATATTACCACACATGTAGCTGTAGCAGCAGGCGTGTGCCCCTCTGACCTCCACCAGGAACTGATCTTCTCTGCAAATCGGGGCAGGGCCACTCAGGCATGCCAGCAGATCACATTCTAACAGAGACCAATCAGAAGACTGACCCTTATCAACTGACCACATAAACAACCAATCAAAGAAAGGATTACATGAGCTCTTACCACATCTGTATTCAGGACAGCAGGACAGAGCGCTGTAGCCTATCACCAGCTTGTCTCCATTCTCACAGCTAGGAACTTCACTCTGACAGATGGTGAGGTTACATTCTACACAAAGACAACACAGACAAGCCTTTTCTCATGGATATTTTTGTTTCATTTTCTTGGAAGAATACTGTATTTTAAATGTGCATTTTGATTTGTTCAGTTATTTATTTGGTTGTTTGTGCTATCTCAGCATAAAAGGCCATTTCCGTGGCAAGAACAGTAAATAAAATGAATAAACATATTTAAAAGGATAGAGAAAGGTGATAGAGAAATAGGATAAATAATTTACATACAGAAAGATCAAATCAAATCTCTGTTTTGTTAACTTTTGGTACACTAGGATATAAATGGACCTGAAAAAAACAGACATGGACTAAACTTGAGATGATTTTCCCCAACAAAAAACAAAGGTCTTTTGAACAGTAGTATATATATTATGTGACATTACCATTAGAGATGATTGCTGTCCAGCTCATAATATATTGAAAATAGTACACCAAAGGTGCTGGGATGATATGCATTAATCTGGGATGATAAGTATACATCCATGTGTTTATATGTTTATACCACAAATCTTCTTAGGACAGCAGACTCCTTCCTCCAGCACGTCAACAGCATACTCTCCCTCCCTCTCACACAGCGGGGCAGGTTCATAACTGCACTCGGGCTCCACAGGAACCACACTACCGTTCTCTAGACACTTGAACAGACAGCAGCCACGCAGAGAGCCGTTCCACACCTCACCCGGGGCATGTGGAGCACCATCGTTATCCGTACACACTGATCACATGGACATAATATAGGCCATTACCACAAGAACACTTGATTTTGCATGCAAATGCACAGTATGGCATTCTCACCGCATTGGTCCTCGGTGACACAGAAGGCGGAGTCTGCTCGGTGCAGGATGGTACCGCTTTTACAAACGCACTCTTCTCTGATAGAAGAACAGGTGCTCTCCTCGTAGTAATCTCGGTTCTGGCATGTTCGGGTCTTGCATGTATTCACACAGGGTTTATATTCCTTACCAGGAGGACATTTGAGTGCTGTGAAAAGTACATTTAGTCACACGCGTTTTCAAACATTTGACTGGACACGCGTTTTCAAACATAGTATCTGTAAACACACTCACGGCAGAAGTTGCTTTTTCTCCAGCTGAAGCAGATCTGATGTGTGTAGCAAATGGCCACATAAGCAGCCAGGAAGTCACACTCATGCTCTTTATAATGCAGGTCACCGGCCCATATCTTATCACAGAAATTTTCTGGAGAAACCTACAAAATACCATTTGGAAATTCAATATAAAATGGTCATGTCATATGTACAGTGTGAGTGGGAAATTGCATGGGTACACAATCCAGTGGGGAAGAAATTTCTCTAAATGCCCCCAGAATATTAGCAAAACATAGATGTTTATGACATTCTTCTTTCAGAAGAATACAATTGGAGTTATATAAAAAAATGTCCTGGCTTTTACAAGCATTATAATGGAAGCGAATGGCAGCACAAAAACTGAAGCCCAAAAAGTGTATCCATCCATTATAAAGTTGCAGGGGTTGATAAAAGCCTTCTAAAGCGAATCGATGGGTTTGCGTAAGAACAATATCCATTTTTAAAACGTTATAAAGTAAAATATCTAGCTTCCAGTGGACCACCTTCCGTATTTAACTTACAAAAAATGTGTAACTGACAGGAAGATGATGACGTTAAGCTAGCGGAGGTTGAATACGAAAGGCGGTCTGGCGGGAGCTAGATATTTGACTTTATTTCATTTTAAATATGGATATTTTTTTACACAAACCCATCGATTCACTTTAGAAGGCCTTTATTAACCCCTGGAGCTGTATGGAGTATATTTATTAAGTACTTTTATTATGCACTTTTTTGGGCTTCAAATTTTGGGCTGCCATACACTGCCATTATAAAGCTTGGATTAGCCAGGACAACTCTGAAATAAGAATGTCATATACACCTAGGATGGCTTGAAGGTGAGTAAATTTCATTTTTGGGTGAACTATCCCTTTAACTATAATAACATTGGTAAAAATGGGGTAAAAAAAGAGAGTAAACAACTCCTTTATAGGCAGACTTATGTTTACTTGTTTATTGTAAATTGTAATGTTTATTTATTTAAATCTGAACCAGCTAAATAAGATTTTAGACTTAACATTAATCTGTAGTAATTTAAATGTAATTTTTTAACATGAATCTATAATTATTAAAATGAGCTTTTATTAAAAGCCATAGATGTAAATAGAATGCCCATGCTCAAGCTTGCTGTGTAGTACCTTGTGGTGACATCTAGAGAAAGGTCTCTGGTTGAGCATGGTGAAACATTTAGAGCAGTTGCCGGTGGTGCAATTGTCTCCCACTCTGCGGAAGTAATCTGTATCCTCTGACGTATCCACCATCCACCCGTGCAGAAACATAGGGATGTCCTCAACATCCCGGACCACAGTGCCGTTGGGCAGGCGCAGGTCATCAGCTGGATTACCATCGCAACATCCTGACAAAGGAAACAAAATATGTTGGTAACAAAATACATCATACACACTTACATGACCACAACTGACCAAAAACAGTTTAATTATTAAAGGTAACATAGAAAAATAAAAACACCTTTAGCCTCCAGAATGGAACTAAATAATATTCATACATTATCTGGGTTTGGTTGTATTGTGTAAAGTAGGATTATTTCTCTTCATGAAATCTGGTTACATCAACAAAACAGTTTACTTTTGATGAAAGATTATAAAAGCATTTTTTCTTGTACACAATCATACACTGATTATTTGTGCACAATAAGATCACAGACACTGAAAGGAAATTGGGTTATATTTGATTTCATAGTTTCCCAAAGTTTAAGAGCAACACACTGACCACAGAGCCCCCTAGTGGAGGTATTATCAGGAGCCGTGTACTGTAGAACCATAATGCCAGTGCTGTGGTACCACTTTATGTTGATCCCACCAGGTGTATCAATGATGTACATTGTCCCGGTGTCATCAATATGGAGGTTCTGTCTGGTAAGAGGAAGCCGGGCCGTAATCTGATTCACCGACACCTGCGTCATATCAAACCACTGTTACACAACAACATATATTCATGCTTCTAAGCGCCAAGATTAAGGGGCTGTACAAGATACATGAGTTATTCGTAATGTTTCTTGAGCAGCAAATCAGCGTATTATAATGATTTCTGAAGGATAATGTGACTCTGAAGACTGGAGTAATGATGCTAAAAATTCAGCTTTGCAACACAGAAATAAATTATATTTAAAAATATATTCAAATAGAAAACATTTCTTTTAAATTGTAACGATATAAACACAATATTACTGTTTTTACTGTATTTTTGATCAAATAAACGCAGTCTTGGTGAGCAGAAGAGATTTCTTTCAAAAGCATATAAAAAAATCTTTCCAACCCCAAACTTCTGAACTGTAGTGTATAGGCTATCATTTGCTAATAATTTCCTTAAATAAAAAACCTGTAGCACATTCCCTTAACAAAGGGGTTTAGGACAACATGATTCATGACTAAACAGACATTGCTTACCTTTCTGTCCAAGCGGTTGATCATAATTCTGTACGAGTGAGTTGTAATGTTCAGCTTCTTAAAACACAGACCAGAGGTTCCACCAGACGGAGTCTAACAGGGAGTGAGAAAGAAAATAAGCTTGTTACTTTGATTAAGTTGAATATAACGTATAATATTTCAGCATAAGCTAAAGAGACACTTACAGGTCTTCTGATGTAGTTCACACTCTGGAAGGAAAGGTAAAGCATTTAACAGAACCATAAAGAAGCATATATATACAGCATGGTAGAGTGTTAGCATAGGTTTACCTCACTGGTTGGGCATTTCTCAATGTGACCGACTATCTTCTCTCTGGGCAGGTGGACCAGAATATAAGAACCGATATCATACAGAGCCACATTATTCCCATCAAATGTGATCACACGCAGGTCAGAGATTATAGAGCAGCGACCTAAAGGTACACACACATATATTTTAAAAGTCAAAACGCGAAAAGGTGATTCTGATGAACACTTGATAGCTAAAAATATTAAATATCGCTTTCAGTAATTGAAATAAAGCTGAAACAAATTTATATTTAAAGTATAAATATTAGATAAAAACTTAGAAATGTTGCCTTGTTGAAGTACTAAGTTGAAGAACTATGAAAAGTAAAATGAAAACTGAAATAAAATAAATTAAATATATAGAAATATAAAAAAACTAATAAAAATGACCCACAATTACTAAAACTAAAATGAAACTGAAAATATAAAAATAAAAGCTAATTCAAAATATGAATAATCAATTACTAGGCCTACAGTCATGTGCAAATGTTAGGACACCCTATTGAATTCCATGGTTTTCTGTATCAGGACATAATGAAAAAATCATCTAATTCTTGGCAGGTCTTAAAATTTGGAAAATAAAACCTCAGATAAACAACAACACATGACATATTACAGTGTCATTAATTATTTAGCAAAAATAGTCAAAATGGAAAAACCATAGGGATAGTTAGGACACCTAACAATTCAATTGCCTGTATATCCATTTTTAGCAGCAATAAGCTTAAGTAATCATTTTCTGCATGATTTATCAGTCTCTCACATCATTCTGCAGGAATTTTTGTCCACTCTTTACAACACTGCTTCAGTTTGTTGAGGTCTGTGGACATTTGTTTATGCACAGCTCTTGTCACAGCATTTCAGTCAGGATGAGGTCTGGACTTCGACCGGGCCAGTGCAACTCCTTCACTCTTTTCTTTTTCAGCCATTCTGTTGTAGATTTGCTGGTGCTCTTCGGATCATTGTTCGGTTGCATGAAGGGTTTTTAGCAAAGCTTTAGCTGTCGGACAGATGGTCTCACATTTGACTCTAGAATACTTTGGTATACAGAGAAGAGTTCATGGTTGACTCGATGACTGTGAGGTGCCCAGGTCCTGTGGCTACAAAACAAGCCCAAAATCATCATCCCTCCACCAGCATGCTTGACTTTTTGTATGAGGTGTTTGTGCTGATATGCTCTTTCGGTTCTCACCAAACTTGGCGCAGTGCATTATGGCCAAACATCTCCACTTTGGTCTCATCTGTCCAAAGGACATTGTTCTTTAAGTCTTATGGTTTGTTTAGATGCAACTTTGCAAGGCTAAGCCTTGCTGCCATGTTTTTTAGAGAGAAGAATCTTTCTCCTGGCAAGCCTTCGAAACATGCCATACTTGACGGATCTTTTTCTGATTGCACTGTCATGAACTTTAACATTTAACATGTTAACTGAAGCCTGTAGAGTGTGCGGTGTAGTTCTTGGGTTATCTGTAATTTTTCTGAGCATTACACAATCTGATCTTGGGGTGAATTTGGGAAGATTGGTGCCTGTTTTGAATGTCTTCCACTTGTGGATAATCTTCCTTACTGTAGAATTATGGACTTCAAATTGTTTGGAAATAGGCTTGTAACCCTTCTCAGATTGATGGCAGCAACAATTGCTTCTCTAAGATTATTGCTGATGTCTTTCCTCCTTGGCATTGTGTTAACACACAGTTGAATGTTCCAGACCAGCAAAATGCCAACACTTCTTTTATAGAGGTGAACACAATTAATCAATTAATCAAAGGCATTTGATTAGCACTGCCTGACCATTACTTACCCTCTTAATTCCTGTTAACAGCAAGGGTGTCCTAAGTAACTTTTTCACCCATGGCTTTTCCATTTTGGCTATATTTTTTCTAAATAAATAATGACATGGTGTGATATGTAATGTGTTGTTGTTCATCTGAGGTATAATTTTTCAAATTAAGACTTGCCAAGGACCAGATGATTTTTTATTATTATTATTATGTCCTGATACAGAACATTTGGGGTGTCCTAACATTTTCACATGACTGCATATACTATTATATATTATTATATAATAATTAGTATATACACTACCATTCAAAAGTTTGGGGTCACTCATCAAGACTGTGTTTATTTGATAAAACAGTAATATTGTGAAATATTATTATAATTTAAAATAACTGTTTTCAATATGAATATATATACAGTAGATTTAATTTATACCTGTGATGCAGAGCTGAATTTTCAGCATCATTACTTCAATCTTCAGTGTCACATCGTCCTTCAGAAATCATTCTAATATAAAACATTCCTTATCATTTCTTGTCAATGTTGGAAACAGTTGTGCTGCTTGGCATTTTCAGGATTCTTTGATGAATAGAAAGTTCCATTTATTTGAAAAAGAAATGTTTTATAACACTAAATATTTTACTGTCACTTGGTTTAATGCATGCTTGTTGAATATTAATTTCTTAAAAAAAGAGAAATCTTACTGACCCCAAACTTTTGAACGGTAATGAAGATAATACTAAAATTAACGCTGGCATAAATACCTCCCATCTAGAGCAAATCTGAAAGTGTGTATGCCTTACATGGGCACTGCCACAGTGGGCAGCAGGGGTCTGTGTTGGTCTGGATTGGCGTGCCCAGCAGGTTGCACTGTGGCTGGCTGATGTTATATCTGCAGTGTTGGGAGGAATTATGTAGCATCAGCTGTCCATTAAAACAGATGTACTCACTGCACTCATCCACGCGCACTGAATATGGAGGCTGTATGGACACAAAACAGAGATGATCATGAAATAGAGGGCATATAAACCCTTCTACCGCCAAAAACTGACCCGCAGAACATCAGGATTTCTATTTTATACGGCACTTTTGGAGGATTTTAGGTAGTATGCATTGATCAACTATCATCAAACTACTTTTTTTATGCCTGGGATCTGCTCTTGTGTTATACAGTATTACAACAGATTCATTAATTATTCACTGTACCACATCTTAACCCATGATGCTTCCCTTCAGGCATCAACATCCTGGCAAGTGGACAGGAATGACTCAAGATCCAGGAGTTAAGGCTGTAGTGTTCACACTATGTGGATCAACGATTAATCTCGAGGATCTGTATATTTATATTTATGGGCATGTGTGTAAATGTGTCAGAGAGGTTTCCAAGTCAGGGAGGGAAATGGAAGGCATCAGCTCTCACTTAATAGTGTTGAAACCATCACTGATAACTCAAAAAAAAAAAATTCAAACAGCATCCAAAAGGGAAAACTTTTTTTCTTGGAGAACAAACACACTAGGAATGAGATTTGAATGATTTTCTGATTCTGAATCTATAACTTCAAGTTGTTATATGAACAACCACTCACTGAATACACATATTTCACAAGCAAGGCTTGACATTAATTTTTTTGCTCACCAGCCACTGTGGCTAGTAGTTTTTCAAAGTTACTAGACACTCTGGATTTTCACAGGCCACAATTTTGACATTGATACCATGGGGGAAAACTGCCATAGAGAGGGTATCCATTGACGTCACTTTCCTGCTGGAACACACCCCCTCAGCCGGACTGAGTGGCGCAAGAGCTGCTGCATAACTGGATTTAATAGTGGAAACTGTGAATATGTGAGTAAAGCAAACGTTTAAACTAAAGGTTGGACTTGATATAGTGTTCCATACAACTTACCAAAGATCCAATGATCCATGGATATTGACGTGCAGCCAGGAATCGTGTTTCCTGACATTTATGTGCCTGATTTTGATGCATAAAGCAAACTTAACGCTGAAAACCAAAGCTGCTCAGTCTTTTTGCCACTCAGTGTGCGTAGCCTCCATCACTCCAGCCGACGGTGACATCATGCGCATACCCTCTATAGATATTTAGTATTATCTCATAATTTGGCCTGGTATATTAGGCTGCTGTGCTGCTTTAAGACCTGACACACAGATCCATTATAGTGTTACACATGCTTTTTCTTTCTCAACTGTTTACGTTCACTTACTAACTGACTGCATTTACGTGAATACTCGCCAAGACTGGCATTTTTACATTATTTTGTGTGTATTTGACTCATTAAGCAGTGTAAAAGAACTCAATTTAGTACTGAGAGGTGGCTTTATGTGCGCGCACTTTGGGTGTGAGAACAAAATCTGCCAGAATAAGTAAAATTATGCACAATCCCTCGCTGAAATTCAAGCCCTGCTGTTACACCAACAATATTCACCTACTACAGCAAATGAAACAAGTGAGTGAGGAAAAGCAAGTTTGTGTGTCAACTCGCTGTCAAAACGATGAGAGAGCGAGAAAGTGTGTATCCATTCTTTGGAAAATAAGTATTGGATATGAGTATCATTTCAGATATTTCAGTAATCAATATACATTAAAAAAATCCATACTACATGGCACTTAGCTTATTATTTCAGAAGATTACAAGACTACAATTGAAAAATCTCTACACATAGGCTTTTATAAAATTAAACCCGCCAAAGTGGCTAGTAGGAGTTACTGTGTTACACGTCACTGCTGAAATCCACACACATTAGGCGAGTTGGCAAGTGATATCATAACTGATTTGTGACAGTTAATTTGACAGATTCATTAAAAGAACCAAGAATCATTCATTCACAAGTCCACGGTGTATGTTTACTGTCGCGTGCAACATTGTGATACCATGAATATCACTGAATAAATATTAAAACAAAAATATTTTGAAATAGTCAGAATAAGAATTACCAACACTGACACAAACTCTTACCGTGCAGGGTCCTGTGGGTATAAGGAATGGAGGAAGAACTGTTGTTATTCCGGCTGTCTCAGGTGAAGGAGAGGGTGAAGGCATCATCTCCGAGGTTGTTGAAACTGCTGCTGTAGTTGTCGAGGGCTCCTCGGTCGTCAATGAGACAGATGTTGTCTCTGTGGTGATGGCTGTTAAAGTAGGTTCTGAAGTTGTGGTCTCAGTAGTAATGACAGTGGTGGTTGTAACAGGTGGGATGGTGGTGGTGGTCGGAAAGGTTGTCTCTGGTTCGGTTGTGGCCTCGGGTGTGGTCAGCACCTCTGTGGTCGAGGTAGGTAATGCTAACGTGGTAAAAAATTTAGTAGTAGTGGGCATGTCTGTTGTGGTGGGCGGAGCAGTGCTGACTACAGGGGGTTCTGTGGTTGGTGGAGAGGAAGTTGTAGCAGTTTCAGTGTGTGTAGTTGTGGCCAAAGTTGAAGAGAGTGTGGTTGGTGGTAATGTTGGTGTAGTTGGGCTACCAATTAAATCATCTACTTCTAAAGGTGTAGTTACGATTGTAGTACTGGCAGTTGTGCTCCCAGCTGTGCTTGGTGTTGCCGTTGTGGTGGGGGGAGTTGTTGTGGATGTAGTTGTGGTTGTAGGAGCGGAGGTGGGAGCCGCCGTGGTTCGGTTTGATCGGGTCACAAACATGTAAGGCGTCGGAGTTGGAGATAGTACCACACCTGCAACATCAAGTGCATTAGAAACAACACAGTTGCTAAGACAAATCTAAATGTGTGCATCAATGTTTATAAAAGGTTAAATTATGGTTTCACACATACAATCTTCATTGTACACACACCGCCTGGTCACTTCATCCAGCAGCATAGACTTGGGACAGCGTGGAAAACAACCTTCAACTCTAAACCAGTTTAGAGAATGAAAGACAACATAGCAGATCTTGATTTTTACTTTTCCTGAAGGAATTGTGAGGGTGAATCTCACAAGAAAAGTCATATTATACTGTGCACAAAAACTAGGAAACCTATTTAAGATTTTTGCCTTGTGGTACATTGATATTTTCATGACAAATAAGCACATATTCACGACAAAATTACTGATTTAATGTGTTCTAATGTTTAAATGTAATATTTTTTGTAATTTCCATTATCCTAAAACAAAAAGTATGTTTATAACTGTATCAAGACTTAATGGTGTACAAAAAGACTTAATGCTCATTTTGATTTGAAGGCTCACCCATATCAATTATTTTCAGTATTTCTGCTGTAATTATGACAAAGCAATTTTTTATCAACAGAAACATGGAGTATTGATATTAATTAACCATGATTCATTTAGTGACTTCAGAAGCTTCAAGAACTTTATTTTCTTCAATTAAAAAGTTATTAAGGGGGAAAAAACAAATATTTTTAGGGTATTATTATATTGTACTATAAGAAATGCATTTCAGTTCACGTAATCATTTTACGTGGTATTAGCCTTTTAAATTATATTAGAGTTTGATTCATTTACTATATTAATAATAAATTATTATTTAAATACTTTTCTAGTCATCTTAAGTCCCCCTTAAAGTTTATGTTGCCCCTAGTGGGCTCTGCCCCCTGGTTGAGAACAACTGTCCTTTAATATCTTTCATTTGATTTTAGAGTGAAACATGACAATGCCTTAGCAAGCACCTTTTGTAAAATTGTCATATATATTATTATAGTATAAGCACATGCATGATCTTACGGAGGTAGAAACTGGCAGCGTGTGGCATCGGGGTCATTGCATGTTTTCACACATGGACTGGCACATGCGTGATATTTCCACTCGCACATCAATCGGTAAGGGATCACGAAACTGCTCTCTAATATGCAGGAACACAACCACCACACACAGACACAAAAAAATAACATCAACATTAAAGAAAGCCTCTTGAAATAGGTAGGTACATTTTTAGAGAGTACCACATTATACACTATACACATTATATGCTTATTAGAGTTATCTGAGTGTAGTTTCAGTGTAATATGAGCTTTTATGATTAAGCAAGCCCATGCAAATCTGCGCCTACAGAACTGCAGCATCCAAACTCAATTAATTAAATACTGAATCTATATTTTCAGCTTCAAATAAGGGTGTAGCACCCTCGGATTTCCCCCAAATTCAGTACAGATAATGTGAAAAGAACCTGATGATAAGATAAATTGTATTTGCCGATATATGCATAGATATCTGTAGACTAGTCTTACCCTCAATGATAAAACTGCTGCTGATTTTGAAGTTGTATGTAAGGTCATAGTTTTGAGCATGTGCGTGCGTGCGTGAGAGGGTGAGGAAGACGCCTTTCTGGCTGTGCAACTCAAAGGATGATCGCCCAGGTAACCATAAGCCCTGGTGGTGGATGAAGGTCGCCTGCCGTCGAAAGTCTTCCCCATTCTGCCAGTGTTCCAATCGTAACCCACGGTTCCCAGTAACACACAGGAAGTAGTTGGGCCTCTCTGCAGACTCCAGTGAGACAACAGGAAGTCCTAAACATAGCAACATATTAGTAGATGCTACTATTTAGACTTAAAATATGATTGTACTCAGATTGGTACAGATACGTTTTTTTTCAGAGGATGGCCAATTATGTTCCATCGTTGAATAAGATGCAGGCATGTGATTAGATAAGGACAAAATAGAAGGAAAACCGGCTCCCCTGCCTATTCAATAGGAATTAGGGAGACCAAACGCCCTGTTTTCAAGTCCTTTCCTGGCCCTAATATAACAATTTTCTATCCAGGCTGAGTGTCCTGGTTTTCTGTAATCAAAATATGGTCATCCTAATAGGAATACACAAAAATAATGAAAGAACAACCATAATAATACGTATTATCATTAAAATAATATTCTATTTGCTTGTTATTTGAAAAAAAAGGATTATTATTATACTAATATCTTAATTTCTTTGCTTTCAGACATTAAACTATAGAGCTTTTACTTTGGCAGTAAAACACTGAGAAAACTTAAAGCTTCTTTTTCTTGACAACAGATTTATCAAAAATAATAATAACAAACGATTCTCATAAAAAATTGGGAAAAGGCTGCGACATGTTGCATTTTCAAATGCATGACCCAAACTTACAGTGCTTGCAGAGATGGAGCTCGTGTGGAGCAACATTTACTACAAACCAAGCTGCTCTGAGACACTGTAAACAACAGATGATTGTATTTCACATCAAAGCATGCAAATTACCGATGTGCATTTTAGTTTCAGTCTATTTCATTTGTAATTTGTTTCGCTTTTTTTGTTTTGTTATTGAAGTGAAGAGTGTGTTCTCACTGGAGGCTCGGTCCTTGTATAGTCCATTTGTGATCATGAAGTGGAAAATGGTGCTGGGTTGAGCATTGGTCCTCAGGAGGGGAAACACTTCACCACTGCTCACGTTTGCCCCAAACACACAGACGGAGTCGTTCAGCTCTGTGCTGGACAGAGTGAACGGACCCTCTCCCAATTCTAAAAATACAATGATAAATAAAAAGTTTAGGGAAAGATATGGTGCTAAAAGGTGCTTCCAGATTATTCTATGCAAAAATACAAAATAAAATAATTCCCACCTTGGTTGTAATATTCACAGTCATATGCTGTTAAAAGAAACATATTTGTATTAGCGGGAATCTCATGTATCATGAGTTTGCATGCATTATTTCAACATTGCCAGCTTAAAAAGCACCATGAAACAGCATTTGCTATGTAACTTCTTTAATGTGACCAATCTGCATCTGAAACAGAATTTAGAATTAGACTCTTATTTAAACAGATCATGACAGCAAACGGGCATGCTGAGTTTGTTTTGCATTAGAAAAATTGGTAACACTTACAATACGGGTGCACTAATATGCTTTAATTCATACTTAAAGGGGTACTTCAGCGCTGGGAAGATGAATCTGTATTTAAACTGGGTCATTAATGTAGTAGAAATGTGAAATTATTTTTGAATTTGGTGCCTTCTAGACTGAGAAAACACAGAAAATGTATTTTTGTCTCATGGGGATGAAAGACAACAATTCCCAGAACGCACTGCTTCACTGCCCTACTCTAGGCGCGGCTAGTCAGCTACTGGATTACTGGATCACTTGCCTACCACGTTCATTTTCAGAAAATCAGTTGAGACACTAGAGTTAGAGACACTACAATTAAAAACTGAACGTGTCTGTTCACGGCACAAACGCAGCAGGATCGGATTACTTTCATCACATGAGCTGAGGTAATCGCGGGATTCGCGGCTGCGGCTGCATTCACAGTGCGTGATCAGTCTGGCGCGTGTTCAGTTCATGTCTTTGGAAGCTTAACTTTCGTAGGAAGTTCATTTTAAAAGTTAAAACACTCACTTTGGTCTCCACCGCTCCGTTTACATGAATCTCCGCAGCTCCGCGAGCCGAGTGCTGTGAGTGTGATGTTGAAAACATGTGGAAATAGCGCCCTCTGCTGGCTGTAGTCTTTAGCCTCTGGCCAAAAACTCCTCCGATGACACAAAATGACGATATATGCATCATCGGAGGAATTTTTCCAGAAATAAAATACATAATTATCTCGTCTCAGGGTCATATGAGGGGGGAAAGTACGATAATTTGAATATACTCCCGGGTTTCTACTGATACAAAGCTTAATACTAATCGCTGAAGTAACCCTTTAACTAATGCACAGATAATCAAGAGTTAAGGTATGACTCATGAAGAACTAAACCATTTATTAATGATTACTGCATCAGCAACTAATGAACATTCTATAGATTAAGTAATATGTTAATTGCTATTAATTAAATATGACATCATGTGTTAATTCCCTAATAACATATTAGTTTGTATATGTGTGTTAAACTACAATGACAGAGCGCGAACAGGTCAAAAGGTCACTTGTTTCATTATGTGTGCTTGTACTCACGACACACGGTGGGGGATCTCCAGTTCACAGTAACGCCGTTTTGACAGCATTTGTGTGCATATGCTGCAATGCTAGTGCACAGACATTCACAGTCCCCCCCACGGTTGCAGTTGCATGTGTCCGTTAGGCAGTTCTTATAGAACCAGGTCACATCCACCTGGGGGTCCACAAGGATTAATTACACACAATACATGGATATCTAAAAATCACAATTTGCTAGTCAAAAACACACAATTGGCAATGCAACACACACTCAGGACTTTCACCTGAATGACTTGATGATGAAATGTTCTAGCTTTTCAAACCTATACAGCCCCCTGGTGGCCTGATTCATAAAAACAAACCAACTCAAAGCTTCTATCAGTTGGATCATCACAGACGGTGTGTGTGTGTGTGTGTGTGTGTATCTGATGCAGTCTGCCAGCCTGTGGGTAAGACGTGGCCTTTTTATCTGTAGGCCAAATGTATTGTTAAACCCCAGAAGAGAGCTGCTCACCACATTGTGACATGGAGCGAATACGTCACTGTAGAGGACGCCACACTCTCGCTTAGCATACGGCTGTCTGCTGAGATCTCCTTCACACGGTCTGCGAACTACAAAATCGCTCTCACACTGCACACAACACACATAATTAAAAGATTTACTGGTTAGTCAAACTTCAAAGCAAAGTGCAACTAGTGTACAGTACCATTATTATGATTTTAAAGTAGTAAAAAAAAAACTATGGCAGAAACTATGCTTACCACCATGCTAAATTATCAGGATACACAACCATTTAAAAGTTTTGTGTCAGTAAGACTTTTTAATGTTTTGAATGCAACGCACCAAGACTGCATTTAATTGTTCAAGCTATAATACTGTAAAATGTTATTACAATTATGTAACTGTTTTGTATTTTAATTTATTTTAAAATGCAATTTATTTCAAAGCTACATTTTCCAGTATTCGCTGTCAGAACAATTAACAAAACTTCTACAGCATTTATTTATCTTAGTTAATATTAATTTCAACATTTACTAATACATTATGGAAATCAAATGTATTTGTTAACATTAGTTAATGAACTGTGAACTAACTTGAACAAACCATTAACAGCTGGGTTTTTATTAACTAACATTAACAAAGATTAATAAATACTATAACAAATGTATTGTTAGTCCACGTTAGTTAATACATTAACTAATGTTAACAAATTAAATCTTATAGTAAAGTGTTACCCAAAAAGTCTTACTGACTCCAGACTTTTAAACGGTAGTGTACATTTAGTGTACTCCAGCCTCGGACAGTAGTATCCTAAAGCTAGGTGTCATACCTGTCCAACAGCCCAGCTGTCTCCAAAGGCTTGTGCGTTGCTGACCTCCATATGTCCGGCTGTGGTCATGTCATTTACTGTTACCATGTCAAAGTTTCCACACAAACCACTCATCTGACCCTAAAAATATAGCCAAATACATTATAATAAGATATATGGTTTATACAGTGTAACATTATACTGCTCATTCAGAGAGAACGATTTCTGACCTTCCATTGGGGTCCAGCACGAATATGGACAGTCGTCTTGCGGTCCCATAAAACAGTCAGATCTTGAGCAGGGAAGTGGACCACAGTGTAGTAACCCGCACCCCAGAGCTGAAATTCATATCCTCGCCCCACAACAGTAGATGAGCTCTGGAGGACAAGCAGATTACAGTAAACACAGACTACAAGATATGAAAGCACAAACAGTCTCATAGTTTGTGAAAAGACAAATGGGCCATTAAACAGCTGAAGATGGTTATGTCTTGTACTCACAGGTTTACCAGAGTTATCACTGAAGTAGATTTTGGTGAGGCCAACATAGATGAGCAGGTACTTCATGCAAACAATCCCACTTTCATAGCAATCTTTATTTTGAGCCATGATGGACACCTCAGTATCACCAACACTCTATTTAGACACAAGATTAACACAAGTATAGCGTGCATTTAATATATGACACTTTATTATAGCTCTCTCTACCTCTAAAAAAAACAACACTTCCTTTAAGGTGAATTAGCATTATTACCAAACAGAACCAGTGACATTTTTCCAAAGAAAATGAGAGTTTAATAGGATGAAGATGACCACTAATAATAATAGTTTCCAAAAGGTTTCTCAACTCTCCCAGCCCTCATTGCACCTCGGCCCTAATTTACCTCTGGTGAATTACTGTTTAACTGTTTAAGTGTTTGGTGTCAAAGATTTTTTCATTTTTTATTCAGCAAGGGAACATTAATTGTATCAAATGTGACAGTAAAGACATTTATAATGTTCCAAAAGATTCTATTCATCAAAACTTAACTGAACTTAAGTGTTACCAGAAATATGTCTAATCGCTGCTGATAATTAAGCTATAAAATATATTCAAAGAAAAAAAAACATGTCTTTTAAATTGTAATCATTGCTTTTACTGTATTTTTTTATCATACAAAATTCAATAAGAGCATAGAGTGTGTGTAGTGTGTGTGTGTGTGTGTGTGTGTGTGTGTGTGTGTGTGTGTGTGTGTGTGTGTGTGTGTGTGTGTGTGTGCGTGTGGTCTGGTATTCCCTACGTTAGGATAGTTATACCTTATGAGGAAATTTGTTTGGTCACCATGAGGGTTATAAATCATCATATAAATCATGAAAATGTAAATCTACAGAATGATGTGATGGATAGGTATAGGACTAGGGTTAGCGTAGAGAAAGGTGTAAAATATACAGTTTGTACAGTATAAAAATCATTACGTCTAGGGGAAGTATCCATAAAAATGGAAACCAGTGTGTGTGTGTGTGTGTGTGTGTGTGTGTGTGTGTGTGTGTGTGTGTGTGTGTGTGTGTGTGTGTGTGTGTGTGTGTGTGTGTGTGTGTGTGTGTGTGTGTGTGTGTGTGTGTGTGTGTGTGTGTGTGTGTGTGTGTGACCAAAGCCATTTCTTTTTGTCATAATGGAAAAGTCTGTCCCCCGGGTAGATCATTAGACTCCTCAGAGAATCAGTGGCCTTTAGGAGACACCAAATTCTATTCACCTGCACCTTAAGCATTCACACAGACACAAACCACACACACACACACACACACACACTACACACTATACACACACACACACACACACACGCATACCAGTACACACTTTCTCAGTCATTAAGGGCAGTAGCAGGTTGCATTGCGTAGGCTGATCGGGAAC
The DNA here is from genome assembly GCA_023029165.1 of Gobiocypris rarus. Lineage (NCBI taxonomy): Eukaryota > Metazoa > Chordata > Actinopteri > Cypriniformes > Gobionidae > Gobiocypris > Gobiocypris rarus. The sequence continues at coordinate 18,921,651 of CM040918.1, forward strand.
AGATTGCTCTTTGTTATGTGCGGCTCTTTGCTGAGTTTCTGTGCTGGGACTGACATTAACTCTGGCTCCATTACCACAGTCCTGTTCTAATTAAAAATCCCCTCTGATTTTCCCAAGATTAGAGGCGGTAGAAGCAGATCTCTTTTCCTGCTACTTTATACGTCCTTACTGAAGTCCGCAAAGTGTGAGAGTGCACATGCACGCACACACTCTTTGGCCATTCGTTGAAATTCTTTGGTTTAAAGGTGCAACACTTTCAACTGGTAAAACACACTCTTTGTTAAAGACAAGCTGGTAAGCGCCTCTCCACTTGGTCCTAAGACCAGCACACAAGGCATGCGATCGTCACGGATTACAGCAGTTGTACACTTACTCTTACACTTAAGCTTAACCTCACAAAAAAAAGCACTATTACCACATTACAAGTCAAGACACAATGGTAATGCCATTAATCATTGACTATTGTGGGCTTTTTAAATGGCTAATGGCTATGTCTACAGTGGAGGGTGGTCAATATACAGTAATGATTGTAACCCAAGAATGGTAAATGCAGCATACATACCTTTTATACACAGTGTCAGATATGACACTGAAGACTGGAGTAATGGCTGCTGAAAATTCAGCTTTGCCAACACAGGAATAAATTACATTTTTAAATATATTCAAACAAAAAAACAGTTCTTTTTAATTGTAATAATATTTCATAATATATTTTCACTGTATGTTTTTAGAGTTTTTTTTACTGTATTTTTAATCAATGCAGTCTTGTTGAACATAATAAACTTCTTTCAAAAACATTATATACAAAGCTTACAAACCGTTAACTTTTGAACAGTGATGTACATACACATAACATTTCTGAAATTGAATGAATGCTTATTTTTAACAACATTTACTCATTATATTTACTAATAATTCACAAAAGAACTGGCCATGGTTATTAGCCAATGCCTAAGAATCGCAAAAAGGACAATTTCCGCTGTTTTAGATGTATATCACTAAATAGCATTTTACTTTTTTTTGCAAAGTCACACACAGCCACACACTCAGGAAGTACCTTGACCAGGTAGACCTGGCAGTCACTGACGTAATCATACTCCAGGCCATCAAATGTGTGGTAATGACGGTCACTGTAAATGGTACATACTGCTGGACATGGTGAATATGTGCAGTTAAAGAACCCACGATGACATACACTGGAGAGAGAGAGAGAGAGAGAGAGAGAGAGAGAGAGACCAAATGAAACATGACTTAAAACATACATACACAGGTAAATCTGCAATTAGGGGCATTTTGACTACATGAACAATTAAAAAATAATATTCTATATTAAAAGTATAACTATATTTAATCTGTTTTGAAATATCTATCACATGTTCTGAGAAAATGTTATAAAGTAGTTTAGGGTCTGTAAGTTATTTGTTAATGGTTTGTAAAAAGTCACGTATCAAGACTGCATTTATTTGATTAAAATACAGTAAAAACAGTAATATTGTGAAATATTATTACAATTAAATAAAAATAATTTTATATTAAAAAGTCATTTTCAAAAGTTATTTATTCCTGTGATTGCAAAGCTGAACTTTCAGCATCATTACTATGTGACAGTCTTCAGTGTCACATGATCATTCAGAAATATAATATTGCACGTTATGTAGGTAACTGTGGTTCTGTGAATTCTGGATGACCACCAGAGGTGATGCTTAAGCACTAGTGGGTTATCACAGCGCCAGCTAGAAAGGTTGAGATAATACAGGTCCTTCTCAAAAAATTAGCATATTGTGATAAAAGTTCATTATTTTCCATAATGTAATGATAAAAATTAAACTTTATTTTAGATTCATTGCACACCATCTGAAATATTTCAGGTCTTTTATTGTTTTAATACTGATGATTTTGGCATACAGCTCATGAAAATCTAAAAACATTAGCATATTTCATCCGACAAATAAAAGAAAAGTGTTTTTAATACAAAAAAAGTCAACCTTCAAATAATTATGTTCAGTTATGCACTCAATACTTGGTCGGGAATCCTTTTGCAGAAATGACCGCTTCAATGCGGCATGGCATGGAGGCAATCAGCCTGTGGCACTGCTGAGGTGTTATGGAGGCCCAGGATAGCGGCCTTAAGCTTATCCAGAGTGTTGGGTCTTGCGTCTCTCAACTTTCTCTTCACAATATCTCACAGATTCTCTACGGGGTTCAGGTCAGGAGAGTTGGCAGGCCAATAGAGCACAGTATACCATGGTCAGTAAACCATTTACCAGTGGTTTTGGCACTGTGAGCAGGTGCCAGGTCATGCTGAAAAACAAAATCTTCATCTCCATAAAGCTTTTCAGCAGATGGAAGCATGAAGTGCTCCAAAATCTCCTGATAGCTAGCTGCATTGACCCTGCCCTTGATAAAACACAGTGGACCAACACCAGCAGCTGACATGGCACCCCAGACCATCACTGACTGTGGGTACTTGACACTGGACTTCAGGCATTTTGGCATTTCCTTCTCCCCAATCTTCCTCCAGACTCTGGCACCTTGATTTCCAAATGACATGCAAAATTTGAGCGACAGTCCAGTGCTGCTTCTCTGTAGCCCAGGTCAGGCGCTTCTGCTGCTGTTTCTGGTTCAAAAGTGGCTTGACCTGTGGAATGCAGCACCTGTAGCCTATTTCCTGCACACGCCTGTGCACGGTGGCTCTGGATGTTTCTACTCCAGACTCAGTCCACTGCTTCCGTAGGTCCCCCAAGGTCTGGAATCGGTCCTTCTCCACAATCTTCCTCAGGGTCCGGTCACCTCTTCTCGCAGCGTTTTTGCCTCACTTTTTCCTTCCCACAGACTTCCCACTGAGGTGCCTTGATACAGCACTCTGGGAACAGCCTATTCGTTCAGAAATGTCTTTCTGTGTCTTACCCTCTCGCTTGAGGGTGTCAATGATGGCCTTCTGGACAGCAGTCAGGTCGGCAGTCTTACCCATGATTGCGGTTTTGAGTAATGAACCAGGCTGGGAGTTTTTAAAAGCCTCAGGAATCTTTTGCAGGTGTTTAGAGTTAATTAGTCGATTCAGATGATTAGGTTAATAGCTCGTTTAGAGAACCTTTTCATGATATGCTAATTTTTTGAGATTTTTGAGAATTTTGGGTTTTCATGAGCTTTATGCCAAAATCATCAGTATTAAAACAATAAAAAGACCTGAAATATTTCAGTTGGTGTGCAATGAATCTAAAATATATGAAAGTTTAATTTTTATCATTACATTATGGAAAATAATGAACTTTTATCACAATATGCTAATTTTTTGAGAAGGACCTGTATACCAACAAAGTCACACTGTGATGTAGGCTGAGCCTCCAGGGTAATAGCAACATTAACTCAGCATTAAGTCTTGGTACCTCCTCTTGTGCATTTTGAATAACAAATAACTCTGGTTTTGTGAATTCTGGATAACCGCCAAAGTTACCTACGTAACTAGCGCTCTGTTCCATTCCTCCTGACCGCCTGAGGCGGTGCTTAAGCACTAGTAGCTGACTCTTAATAACAAAGTCACGAGGAAAGCCACTCACCTGAAAAATAGTTAAGGTTGCTCCTGAAGAGTTGCTAATCTGACAGCATTAGGGTAGCAACGTTGGACTTGTAGAAGTGGGCAAAATACAAGGAGAAGCCCAAGTAGCAGCTGTACAGATATCTGCCATAGATACTCCTTTAAAAGTAGTCCAAGATGTAGAAAGCCCTAGTTAAATGACAAGAGATACCTCCTGGACAATTTGACAATCTTTACTTATATATAGATACAGCAGCCCCTATTCCAGGCACCACCATAACAAACCAAAAGCTGATCTCTAAGGTTAATGGTACCAGCCACAGAGCACCTAATGCTCACATTTAGGACACAAAAGGTGATCTCCTGACTGATTGAGAAGCAAACTGAAAAGCAGCCAAATTGATAGACTGGTTTATAAACTGAGGAAGCATTGAATCCTGAGGGAATAAAATATATATTTGCACAGTGCCAGAATCATCCGGCAGCTAATACATGCATAACTCACTAACAGACATGTAACTCGCTAGCACACTTAGCGTAAGCAATGGCCAACAACAACAACAACATGTCAAAGATATCCATTTTAAGGTCAGCTATCTGCAAAGGCTCAAATGGTGGCAAACAGACAAAGTCAAGTACCTGTGGTACATCCCACCTAGGAAAATGGGGGTTACGATCTGGCCTTACGAACTGTCTCGCATCCTTTAAAAAACTACAAAAAAAGAGCATGAGAACCAAGAGAAGAACCATTAATCAATAAATGCTCGTAACATATACCTTCAAGATGTATGGAGGACCAAACCTGCATAAATTAAAAATAAATAAATGAATAAGTAAATAAATGAAAAAATATACAAATATGTAAATAAGCAGATACATAGATAAATACATTTTATAATAGGAAAATAAATAAAATAAACGACTTGATAAAATAAATATGATAAATTTTTAATCAAATATTTTTTTTATTTTCCCCTTAATTTATTATTTTCTGATTTTATACATTTTATAAAATATTTTTAACTTTTATTTATTTGTTAATTAATTTTAATATTTATAATATGTATGTATTTTTATATTTATGCATTCATTTATTTTTACATTTATATAATGATTGATTCATTCATTCATTTTTACTTTTCCTTGTGCAACATGGAAATGAGGAGTGCGGTCCTTGTGTAGCTTCAGCGCATCATTGGTTGAGAGCTCATAATCGTCAGACCAGCTGAGGTAAGCAATAGAGTAGAGTTTTCAAAGTTAATGGCGGCCAGATATTTCTTACAGTCACAGACACCAAACAACTTAGCAATGTTTCCAGCAGTTTGACCCATTGAGAGATAAGTTTCAATGGTACTTATCGGAAGTAAGTACGATGGATGTCACAACCCACCTTAGTGCCATCTGACTCTATGATTTTGAATGTGCTGGGAAATATTTTGCAGAGTGCCTTACAATTCAGTCTGTACTTCCACATTCATATCGGGATATAGCCCCCCTATAACATTGATTAGTACATCTAATATAAACAACAGTCAGTTATTTGATGCGTTGTTTTCGACTTCATTCGCTAAATGGCGCAACTCTCTAACGTTAGCTATTTGTGAAACGTCCGCCATAGTGTACATGCAAAAGCTACAACCTGTCAAGTTCAAAATCTGTGCGATTCAGATGGCACTACGGTTGTAGTGACGTCTATCGTACTTCTGATAAGTACCCCTGAAACTTATCTCTCAATGGGTCAAACTGCTGGAAATATTGATATGTTGTGCCTGTTAAAGAACCGCCCTCCTCATTTCCATGTTCCATAAATATATATAAAATATATAATATATAAAATTAATTAACAAATAAAAGTAAGACATTTTTTTAAAAAAAGTATAAAAGCAGAAAATAATAAATTAAAGGAAATATACAACATTTTATTTGATTAAAAATGAATCATTTATTTTATCAAGTCGTTTATTCTGTTATTTATTTTCCTATTATCACATTTATTTGTCTATTTATCTGTTTATTAATTTACATATTTGTATATTTATTTATTTACTTATTCATTCATTCATTTATTTTTAATTTATGCAGGTTTGGTCCTCCATAAACATGGAGGCTGCTCTGCTCGAATCCAAAAGATTCCAAAAGAAAAAATTCCAACGTGCTGCTAGAGCTGACATGTGGATGCAGCTCTAGCACTATTTATGCTATGGACAACAGCAGATTCACAATCACTTGAAAGAGAGTTTTACCCAGAAGCCAAACCCAAAGCTGCAGATGGGCTGGATCTGAGTGCCATACAGCACCATCCATCTGAGATAACAGTTCTTTCCAAAGCGGAACCTGCAATGGCCTTCCCTCCATTGCAAGAATATCTACTTCTGCTTTGCCGAACTGCTGCCAAATTTCTATGAGAATCATAGAAGATGGAGATGGTGGTCCAATGGGTTAAACCCATTGAAGGTTGCTGGTTCGATACCAGTGGTCGCCACCAGTGTGTCCTTGAGCAAGGCACTTTACTCCATGTTGCTCCAGGGGGATTGTCCCTGTACTAAGGGCACTTTAAGTCGCTTTGGATAAAAGCGTCTGCCAAATGCATAAATGTAAATGTAAATGTAAGTAGGGACTTGAGGGACTTTGTGCCACCTTGATGGTTCAGGTGAAACACTGCCATGGTGTTGTCAGAAAGAATAAGCACATGATGGTCTGCCAGAACCTGCAAGAAATACTGCATGTCAAGGAAAATCACACAACTCCAGGAAGTTGATGTGGTCCCTGGACCGAACTGTAGCCCAAATACCCTTGTGATTCCACGTTGCCCCCCAACCAAGGAGGGAAGCATCGGTTGAACCCTAACGGTACACTTGACACCCCAATGATTCCACTATGTTAATGATACAGTACAAAGGTGTGAGACAACAATCAGCCAATGGCCATGTCTGGCAGGGTTCAACTGCAAACTGTTGTTTCACCACTGGAGAGGCCTGAGGTGGAGCAAGCCAAGTGGAATGACAGGAGTAGAGGTAGTCAGCATCCCCAAAAGTTGTAACAACACTCTGCATGGCATGCTTGACATGCCAGACAGAAACAAGCAAGTAGCTGAAGAAGATGGTCTGCTCAAGCATGTGATAGGGTGCCAGACATTGCACGGGCATCCAGAGTCATTCCAATGTAAGTAATTGTTTGTACTGGATTCAGGCAACACTTTGCTTCGTTTACTGTGAGACCTAGCTTCTGCACATGCTCCAAAAGCAAAAGTGGTGTTGTGAACAGCTTGCCTTCTTGTGGGAGCACACAGCAGCTAGTCATCCAAATAAGGCTGATTTGCAACCCTTTTGGACCATAATAGATACAGAGCAGCAGTCATGCACCTTGGAAAGGGCCAGAGGCAGACCAAATGGTAGGACCTTGAATTGGTAGGCCTAGTTCCTAGTTCTAGGCCTAGTTCTAGTTCTAGAATCTAAGAACCTTCCTGTGATGAGCAACAATAAGAACGTGAAAATAAGGATCTTTCAAATCGATGATTGCAAACCAATCTTTCTCAATGACAGACCAAAGAACGCTTACTGCACGTGACATCCAGAAGGGACAAGTTTTCAGGAACAAGTTTAGATTGCTTAAATCAAGAATTGTACAAAAACCACTGTCCTTTTTTTTGGACAAGGAAGTAAGTTGAGTAAATCCATCTATTTGGGAGTGAACCCTTTATATATGGCTCCCTTCTCCAACAGAGAACATCCTCAGAGGATCCCCTATCACATTAGAGACAATCCTTAAAAACTTTGGGGGCTGGCGTCGAAACTGCAGAGCATAACCCTTGCTCAGTGTAGTCCAAACCCAAGGTTCTATTGTTGTCTCTCTCCGGAGTGGGTGGGCTGACATAGACCCCCTGGCAACTGCCACTGATGAGATCAAAACCCTCAAGTGTCCTCGGAAGCTCGTCTCTGTGAACCATGCTTTGGCATTGCAAATGCAGATGAGGATGATTCGGTATCGGTTCAGTAATTGACTATAACCGATTATAATAAACTGATTCTTTTCTGACGTCATTTGTCAGACTTTTAGCATACAATGGCAGAGGGAGCCGAGACGCGTGTGCGAGTAATTAAAAATGCTCCAACTACTTTAAAAGCCGACTGCTGGGTCATCTTCATCAGTCTCCCTTTATTCATTTCCACCTATGCCTTCCCCAGGAAAAGAGAGTTGAAAAGACTGAAGCCGACATCTTATTTTATACATAAATGTAATAATTAAGAATTGAATTAAAAATCAACACAAAAATGTAAACACGAAGCAATTTAAACATTGAAAGACTTTCTAAACAGGTATGTTTTTAGTCCCTTTTTAAAAGCACTAGTCGTTTGTGGAGCCTCAGATGTTCAGGGAGGGCATTCCACAGGCGTGGAGCAGCAGCCCAGAGGGCTCTGTCCCCAGTGGTGCGGGTCTAAATCCTAAGGGGATGGAGCCGATGAGTGTTTGTGGAGCGAAGAGAACGTGCTGAGATCTGTGGAGAAATTAGTTCTTTAAGGTAGGTGGGAGCATGTCCATGGATGCACTGATGTGTGAGAAGGGAAACTTTATATTCGAACTGAGCGGAAATAGGAAGCCAATAAAGAGACTGAAAATTGGTGTTGATGTGTTCACATTTACGCACTCTCATCAGGATCCTAGCAGCACTGTTTTGTATGTGCTGGACTTTCTGGATGCTCTTGCTAGGATGGACAGGGGCCAATGGGCACATTTGGCGAAGATGCCGGGATTACACCTCTACTCTTTATCAAAGGACATCCTGGAATTTTTTAATGACCACAGAGAGTCAGGACCTCAGTTTAACGTCTCATCCGAAGGACGGTGCTCTTTGACAGTATAGTGTCCCCATCACTATACTGGGGTGTTAGGACCCACACAGACCACAGGGTGAGCACCTCCTGCTGGCCTCACTAACACCTCTACCAGCAGCTACCAAGTTTTCCCAGTTGGTCTCCCATCCAAGTCCCATTTAGACTTTAGTTTTGACTGTAAGGCGGCCCAGACCACCTCTTAGAGTGGCTTTTAGTATTTACTTTTGTGTATTTATTCTAAATGCTCCTGTTGTCTTCTGTGCCTAAACTTGAGTTTTGTTTGATGTTTGATACGTTCAAGAAGCATGTTTTCTTTGAGCAGGTAAAATTAAAAGTTCAGTTCATATTTCTGACTGCTTAAGTATTTGACAAAATTGTATACATGAGGATGCAGTGCATCGTCAATGCATCGTGATATCGAATTGAACCGGATCGATGACATGATAACCGTAATCGAACCGAACCGTGAGACCAGTGTAGGTTCACACCCTTACTACCAAGGCTGCGGCAAGCTGCAGATACTATCCGCATCTGGCATAGATGGTAGTGTACGAGCAGTCTTTGCTTGGGTGCACTAAACCCTGTAAGGGCATTGAAAAATTCTGATACTAAGTTCTTCCCTGATGGCATAGCAAAGTTAGATCCAGGTAAACTGTCTAAAAAAGACATTGGACTGGGCTGGTTGCAAAGGTGAGTTGTCCAGCTCTAAGCAAGCATCTGACAGCTGGAGCACAGCCAAAGTATCATCCACGGAGGTTAGAGGTTTGCTACCTGACCTGAAACCCACAAGTTCTTTGGGACCCGTCGGGTTAATGTTTCATGAACATCTTCGGGTTTAGGAAGAACTAAGAAGAACAATATATGTGTAGTTAAGGTTTGCAATCTGACCACATTAATATATAATTTATATGTGGCACATTTATATATAATTTATATATTAACAGAACTTTTTTGCGTGTGTGCTCCCGCTCTCGCTCGCTCTTTCTGTCACAACAATCTGTTCTGTGAAGTTGCTTTCTATTCTTTGATGGGGCGGGAGGAGGGTGCACTGGCAGACGCACCGCGTTTCTGGGCCTGTGTAGTGGGGTGTAACATCACCATGGATTTAGGATCTAATTAGGCAAGATGGAGCCATCCCTCTAACATGGGTAAAAGACTACAGTCATCACGGGTCCGTGATAGCTTCTCTCAAATTCTGAATTCCTCAACAGGACAGACAAACATCAGAAAACACATTTTGACAACTAGTTGCCAGATTGCACAATGCGCAACGTATCACAAAATCTGTATATGATTGATCAAGTTAACAGGGAACTGCCATCGTATCAGTGCAGAAAAACACTAGACACTGAATAGTATCATGTACCGATTAATGGTTCTTCTCTTTGATCTCATAATCTTGTTTAAAGTTTTTTAAAGGGTGCGAGATGGCCAGCTCATAAGCATAACCCCATTTTTCCTAGGTGAAATTTATCACTTGTACTTGTTTTGTCTGGTAGTGAGTTATGCATGTCTTGGTTGCAAACCAAATCCATCTTTTCTACCTAATGTTCTGATTGCTCAGTTTATAAATTAGTCAATCAATTTGGCTGCTTTACAGTCTGCATCTCAATCATTCCAGTCAGGGGATACTTTTGTGTCCTGTGTGAGCCTTAAGGTGTTATGTGGCTGCTACCATTCGCCTGACAAACAGATCGGCTTTTTGTTTGTTATGGTGGTGCCCGAAAAGGGGCTGCTATATCAAAGCAGAGACTGTCAAATTGGATTGTGGAAGTGATCACTATGGCATACAAGAAAGCCCAAAAGCCTCTACAAGGAGGTATCTCTTGTCATTCCACTAGGGCTGTGTCTATATCTAGGGCTGCTTTTAGAGGATTCTCTATGGCGGATATCTGTGCAGCGGCTACTAGGCTTCTATCTGTACTTTTTTTTGCTTCTACAACTTAAAAAATTGCTACTCCTCAAGCTGTCAGAAGTATTGGCTCTGGCGGTCATTAGGATGAAACAGAGCGCTAGTTACGTAGGTAACTGTGCTTCTGCGAATTCCAGATGACCGGCAGAGTTATTTGTCACTCAGAATGCACAAGAAAGGAGTACCGAGACTGAATGCTGACCCTTGAGGTTCAGCCTATGTTACTATGTGACTTTTTTGGTATATTATCTCAACCTATCTAGCTTGCGCTGTGATAATTCACTAGTGCTTAAGCATCTGGAATTCACAGAACCACAGTTACCTATGTAACTAGCAGTTTGCTCTAATTTGCTGATTTGCTGCTCAAGAAACAGTTTTTATTATTATCAACGGTATTGACAGTAAGCAGTACTTGGGACAGTGACTCTTTCTTAGGAATAAAATGCATATTGTACACCTAAATTCCAACTGAATTTAAAATGTTTGTAAGGTTCTTAGGAAAATTGCAATGAAGAATTTTCCAGATTTAAACACTTTATAAATTAAAAAGTGAAAAGGTCTGGGAAGAGGAGAATCCCCAAATAAATAATTATCTTAAATGTTACTTTTCAACACTCTTAATTAGGAAAAAGCTGCTGTTACAATGTGTCACAATACGTTTCCCCTTTCTTTAAAATCATCATAGGGAACAGAAAAACTCAACTTACTGAAGAATCACCCATTAACAGGAAACAGAATTATGGAAGCTAAGCTCAAACTAAGAAAAAACAAAACACACTGACCAGCGGTAACACGGAGTGTCCACTGTTTCTCCAGGGAGATACTCTAGACCGAGCCATGCACAGGGGCAGTTCTCTGGGTAATAGCAGTCTCCATTATGAGCCACTAGTCTGCACCAATTAAAAAAGATGGTGTAACATTACATGCTCTGGTGTCAATAGACATGCATACTTTTCAAAACATTTGTTCCAAATGCAAAGAAAGCGATTACCCAGCAGGACATCCACATCCTGGTACACATGGGGTCATGGGAGGGCAGGTCAGGTTCAGCATCAGGTTTCGACAGGTGAGTTCACAGGCCATCCCAACACCTGAAGGTCCACGCCCACTCTGACCCCTGCAGCTGTAGTAGACTTTACCATTTGGACAATCTCCTCTCTCAGGCTCTGAAAAAAATGTATGGAGAGAATGGTTAAAAGAAACAGTGAACTTAAGTGATGCTAGCTCATGCAAAAAGTAGTTTTAACACATCTTTTTTGTTTGCTAGAACATGTAGTGGTTCTCTATGACTCCTAGTTTCAGTTTTCCACTCACCTTAACAAGACACATGATGTAAGGTGTCATTTAAAGAAAAATACAGAATAAGTTGCGTGACGAAATATAATAATTTGAGTTAGGGGAGTGTTTAAACTCGTAACCATAAGTGTGAGAAATAGTAAAAAAAGTAGCAAAAAATAGCAAAAAGTGGAATTTGCTCTCTCGCCAAGTCTCCCTCTTTCTTTGTGCATGTGTATCTGACTATCTGAGGTTCAGATCTGTCCAGCATTCAGTCTGCTCAATGCGTTACCTCTGAGGAATGTACTGCTGACCCTCTAAGATAAAACACTCTTTTCCTGGGGAAGGCATAGGTGGAAGGGAATAAAAGGGAGACTGATAAAATGGAGCAAAGAAAAAGTCAAAAGTAAAAAGTTTACCTCTTTCTTCTGGCACACACTCCATACGACCATTTCTGCATAGACTAAAGAAAAATCAAATCGAAATATATATATTATACAAAAATCAAATATATTATATATATATATAATGGATGATCTAATTTGAACTATTTTAATAGTCTGCAAGATATAATGTCTCTTCTGCTCACCAAGGCTGCATTTATTTGATCAAAAATACATTAAAAACAGTAATATTGTGAAATATTATTATCATTTAAATGTCCTGTGTAATGTGTACTGTTAAAAGTAATTTATTCATGTGATGCAAAGCTGAATTTTCAGTCATTACTCCAGTCTCCAGTGTCACGTGATCCTTCAGAAATCATTCTATGTTGATTGAATGCTCAAGAAACATTTCTTATTATTATTATTCTGAACACATTAATTTCAGGATTTTTTGATAAATAGAAAGTTCAAAAGAACATAATTTATTTGAAATTATTATTTTATTATAAATATCTAGCAAATGAGCAAAGCCTTACAAGTTACCATTGGAAAGAAAAAGTCAGGAATTTGCTCGCTCTCCTTTTGTATATAACATACCTGTACACATATTGTCTATTGTATATTTTGTATATTGTGTATTTTTATATATTTTTATTATCTGTCATTCTGTGCTGTGGAAGCTTCTGTCACCAAGACAAGTTCCTTGTATGTGTAAACACTTGGCAATAAAGCTCATTCTGATTCTGATTAAATGTCTTTACTGTCACTTTTGATCAAATGGCAAATGATGCGGTTAGAATTTGAACTCATGTTGTTGCATAATGTGGCAGATCGTGCAAACCTACTTGTAGATGTAAATCTACATGTTTGACAACAAAAATCCTTCAAGTTCCCACACTCACCATGGTCCAGACGAACTGAAGGACACTTCACCAGGCTGAAACACCGAACCCATGAAGTAACAGTGGCACTGGGAGCTGAAAGTAAACCCAAGACTCAGTTAAAAAGATGTCCATTTATATGCTAGTATTCACAAATTACAAGGTGAGGGCAGAGGTATTGGTGTTTGGTGTATTCAGACATACAGCAGCACACAGCGCTGGCGAGTGTGATCGTAGAATGTTCCCTCGTTGCAGCTGCATCCTTCAGCACAGTCCCCCTCACACACTTCAGCACTGCTGATTGACTGACACGTCCGCCCGCATGCTGATGTGCACGGGTGATACATCATCCCACCTAAACACACCATACCTACACACACAGAAGCATAGACAAATGACTTCCTCAACATACTTGTGTAATAGATAGATAGCCAGCCAAATAGATGTAGGGATGACCAACGAACCGCACTCAGAGACGTGTGCTCTGAAGTTGATGATGATGTGATGCTTGCCACAGATGTATGCATAGAGGGACAGAGCCGTGCAGAGGCAGGCATTGCCACATCGACAGGCCTGGTATCTGCACTGTTGGTGGTACACGCTGGGACTAACATATGCATGGCACGGTGCAAACACTTCCTCCATTAGCACATCACACTGGGCGGCATAAAACACTGAAACAAAATACATTTCCAGCATCATGAAGGTCTAGAAATCATGCATTGCATTTGTTTTGTGAGTCTACAAAGTGTAAATTTTTCTCTTTTTGTACCTTATTTTTTGGACAACCATATATTTTAACTATGATAAGCAAAAGGATTAACATATATACCATTTTGTTGGTTCATTTCACAGGGGTCGATAATGGGAATGTTAACAGGACTAATGCACGCTGAAGACACTTTCCAGGCGTTGACGTGTAGCTGAGGAGTTCCTTCAATCATGCCTGCAGGAGAACTGGAGAGTAAAATCACACTTACTTAGTTCTACACACAAGTCCAAGAGCTACATAATGCAACCTGGAGGGATATGTTTTGCAGAAAGAAATTCTGAGGATCAGTCTCCGTTTCTCACAGGAAATCATCCCGTAGGTTTCCGTTGAGTGTCCCACACAGGCCAAGCGTTGAGCCCATCCAGGTGCTGTCCAACTGAAGGTAGATTCGTCCACCCTGCCAATCATACTGAAACCTCAGGCCAAAGACAGATCGCAGACCCACAAACAGAGACGTCAGCCGACGGACGTTCACCATGTCTAATAAAGAAATAAGAAATACATACATTTAATCAAATTTATTCTAATATTATTTTAGATCTATGTAGTAAATAAAAAAACACACTTTTATTACTGCTTTGGTAGCAGAAATATTTTAGGTAATTGTAATATTTTTTGTTACTTTTTCCATTGCTTTACTGATGGCTTTTTACTATTCTTCCAATAGTAATTGCAAATCACCTGATCTTACTATTCATAAGCATTTTAACTCATTTAACTGTCATATTATATTTATTACTGCATTTCTAGGTTCTGCATTTAACCAAGAAATGTGAAATGAAGCATAATGACCCTTAGTAAAAATTAGATTAGGAGTGTCCATCACAGCCTTGTTTTCATTTGTAGCAAATGAAATATGGCATCTAAGGATAAGAAACATTTACTATTAAAGTGGCCCAGTACCGATGTAAAACTCAGGACCTGTCCTTACCATCTGAGTAAGGCAAATTGACAGCCATACTAGCCCCAATGACAACTTCCCCCTCTCTTGTGAGAGTGACCTGCCTGCTGACGTCTTCGTCCACCACCAGAGCCACTGAGTGGATACAGGAGTGTTCCTGAGACTGAGAGGCAAGAGTCTCTATTAAACACACACAAAACATCTCTGATCATACACACTCTCAGATGCACTCTTTTTACCTCTCCACAGGCTGTGTACTGTAGTGTGACGGTAAACTTGGTGCTACCACGACTCTTCACTAGTACATACTGGCAAGAGCCCATGTGCATGTAGATCCGACCATCGAATGTTGTCACATGCGTGTCACCCATTACTGTGCATTCCGCTAGGGGTTGAAAAAAAGTTTAATTCTAAAATAATCTTTGAAAACACAAATTATGTAAACTACAGAGCCCCTAAGGAGACATGGTGATGAAAAAAATTGATTAAACTTAAATAAAACACAAAAACTGTGGGATACAAAGGTTGTTATTTACCAGTGCAATTGTTTTCGGTGCAGTTCCACACTCCTCCCATACAGACACTGAAAATGTAATTCACATTAGATTATATGGAACAAGGTTTTCTATTATCAGCTACTGTGGTTATCGACTTGTTAAAAAATGGGAGAAACATGTGTTTTGTCAACTTTTTTTGGTGTAAAAGAGTGAAAATTTGATGTTTCTAACCAGACACTGCAGCCCTGCTCCAATACATGACCCAGAGGATATGCTGTACCATGGTACACACAAGGGCACTGAGACACTGCAATACAGGTGCCATTCTGCAAGATCAGACCTGAGAGAGGCCAGACAGAAAGAGAAACCATGAGTGAAACATAAAATCTTTAAAATCATTAGAATCATCAACAAATCAATGCAACATGCATTCTGAAGTGCCCACTCGTTTGTTTTCTCCTCATAATAATAAACATTCAGGAAAATTACTAATTATTCTCCCATTTAAGCATGTGATTATCGGTCTCACCATCTGGGCAGTAGCATCCATCAAGACAGTGTAGATTAGTGCCCAAACACTCCTTCTCAAACGTGCATGTTGGCGGGCAGCAGCTGATACAGTCTCTGTGGACAAAACTATCCTCGCATCTATCCACTGAAACACAAACATATCACATCACAAGCTGCAAAGTTTATACCATGCATATAAATGTTGAAAGCCAACTGACCACATGTAGGAAAACTGTCCCTCCATTCTCTGACGGGGTAGCCCACATGAGAACAAGCCCTGGTGTACTCAACCAAAGTCCGACAAAATGTCTCCTCTTCATCTGATCTGGAAATATATATATATATATATTTTATGTTAATAAACACAAAACAGCCAAAAATACAAATAGTTATAAGAAAGAACATGAGGGAAAAGAAAATACTAAAATATAATCTCTTTTAGTATGGTGATATAAGACTGAATGAAACTGTAAGAGCAGTACAGCTGCAAGTTCATCTTGCAATCTGATCCTCTTACTACCTCTTCAATCAACAGTTGAGTCTGAAACTGTTCATAAACTCCAGCAGCTATTTCATCACTGTAATCAATACACACACACACACACACACACACACACACACCACATACTCTTACGAATACTAGTACAAGCATGAATGCACACACATACATATAGGCTACATATATTCACACACATTCTTTCTGCAGCTTTTGCCATATGCAAGACATTTTGATTACTATAATTAACATAATCCTGTTGGAATTGGGAGGTGTGGAATGCAGGAAAGAGGCTAGGGAGAAAAACATTCAGGAAGGGAAAGGAAGAGAGAGAAAGAGTCTACTTAAAATCCTAAAGGCTCGATATTGACAGTAGCATAAAAGTTAAAATCCCATAATACTGTCAGTATGCTACAAGTAGTCATTTGACTTTTTGATTTCACTAAGCCCCCACATTTTTAGGCAAATAATTGCCAAAAGTTTTCAATTAAATTTAGTTCCAAGATAAGTGGTCTTAAGGTTCTAGTGATCCAAACATTGCTGTAAGTAAAATAAGGTTTAAGATATATTTTATATAATATAAAACTTATTTTATTTCAATTAACATTTTTGTTAATTGAAATAAAACTGAAATAAAATAAAATATATATGTTAGATGAAAAACTGGAATAACGGAAATAAATGACTAAAAACTGAAATAAAAAATAAAGCTGAATAGAAATTTAAAATAAGAAACCTAATGAAAATGACAAAAAGCACAAAATTTCTAAAAACTTAAATATATTTAAAAATGTATACAATTCAAAATATTAATAAATACTGCAATAGTATATAAATAATACTAAAATAGCACTGATTTAGTTAAGCCTACTTGGGGGAAAGTATATGAAACCAGTCTAGGTGCTTAGTTGTTCCCTCAGTTTGGCAGAGCAGTCAATTGAAATGATTTTTGAGACCAGCTAGCCAACCAGCTAACACCAGTTTGGTCAGACTAAGAGTTAGAATAGCTTAATCCAGCTAAAATCAGCAATCCATCTTTAGCTGGGTAGCCCCCCCCCCGAGCTGGGTTCAACTTCAGTTACACCATTTAGATAAAAGCACCACACTTGACTTACACACACATGTCCGAAACACAACTGGCGACAAATGGATTTGGGTCAATGTTCTCATGGCAGGAGATGAAAGGAAAGAAAAGCAATGCACTGCACTTCTCAATGGCATCCTGCTCAGATAACACACAAACAAGCAATGTTACTAAAACAGGATATAATGTGGATAACTAAAAATACTCTGCATGCAATTTTCACAATTTATTGAATGCACACTCACACTAAAGAATGTATGACTTCTTTTAAAAACTATAGTTTTAAGCTATCATGCATACTAAGACCCATTTAGCGCAGGTTAGACCCAGAATGCAGTGAGTACAAGCGTACATCCATATCGGACTCAGATGAGCATGGTCCAGGGAAATCATCATCAACCTCAGGACAGGGTCTCTCCTGGGGCAAATCTACTGCCCAGCTGTTCCCAAATTCAGCAATGTCGTCAGAGACTACACCTGACGAAACAAG
This sequence comes from Gobiocypris rarus, assembly GCA_023029165.1. NCBI lineage: Eukaryota > Metazoa > Chordata > Actinopteri > Cypriniformes > Gobionidae > Gobiocypris > Gobiocypris rarus. Next base: position 18,939,222 of record CM040918.1, read on the forward strand.
TTGCAAAGCAATACATTTTAGCATTGTTTCTTGAAAATTAAACTGTCCCTAAAATGTTACAACTCATCTCTAAATAGAAAACACTGGGCCAGGCCAGGTGTGTTCAGAGTGAGTACGCAGCTCTGCTCAGCTTTGATATAATTGTCCTGAATTTGCTGCTGACTGAGATGATAAGTGTGTGTCCGGGCCTGTTTGTCTCACCGCGGCTGCTGCTGAGATCATCCGATCCGTCATCATTATAGTTTCCACACAGACCACAAGGCCTTCCTTTGTGTGCTTCGGTCATTTTGAGGTAGACTCCAGAGCTCCCGTCCCACGCCAGAGAGAAGCCAAACGTGCTCTTCACCAGGATGTAGTCAGCCAACCGCTCAATGAAAACATTACGCACTGTTTGCGGCAGACTCAGCCTGAATACATGCACATGAAACAAGAATTTCGATCATGTTTGATATTGAAATGTGTTGCCATAAGAATGTTTCTAACATTTTATCATCATCATGCAATCAGGGCCTCTGTTTAAAACCATAAGTGGCCAAGATTTCTAATGTTTTCTAAAAAAAACATACATATCAAACAGAATTATTTATCCCTTCATCAGAACATTTATTCATTAATTCGATTTTCATTAATTCATCAAAGATTCACAACAAGTTTGAGGTAAGCAAGATTTTGTAATGGCAGTTTTTAAACAGTTTTCTATTACAGATTATATTTTAAAATGTTATTTATTTCTGTGATGCAAAGCTGAATTTTCAGCATCATTACTCCAGTCTTCAGTGTCACATGATCCTTCAGAAATCTAATATGCTGATTTGCTGCTCAAGAAACATTTCTCATTATCTGTGTTGTAAGAAAGTTGTGCTGTACAATCCAAACTCACCTATGTCCATCCTTGAGCACCTGATAACCACTAATATAGATTTCCTCTTCATTTAGGAAGAACAGACTTAGACCACGTGGACATGAATACACCGAACCTCTACATGAACGACTGTTATGAACCTGCCAAAGAGAAATAAACTAGCAATCCAGGTATCAAAAGAAAAAAAACGTGCAGAGCAAATAGACCTGTGTGTGTTCTAGTGCAGAAATTCTGGTGTAGCTGTAACTTACCCACACCGTATACTGGGGCTCTGTGGAATGGCAGTCTTTGGCCAGGATATATGAACAGGTTCCAGGGAAGTAGTAATACATTCCATCAAAGGTCTCAAAATGATGCTGACCCCATGAACGGCAAATCCCATCCCTATCCTGACCATGGTTGGGAACTGATAGAAAACGAAAAAAAATCGTTCCTATTTAAAATCGTACTGTGGTGGGACCATGAGACAGTAATAGTATCAGATTGTGATAATACCTTCGAATTATGGGGCTAACAAAATATGTCCACTACAGTTCAAAGGTTTGTGGTCGGTAAGACTTTTAAATGTTTTTGATCAGTGCAAACAGTAACACTGAGAAATATTATTACAATTAAAAATATCTGTTTTCTAAATTATCTGTTATTTTAAAATGTAATTTATTCCTGTGATGGCAAAGCTGAATTTTCAGCATTATTACGCCAATCTCCAGTGTCACATGATCCTTCAGAAATCATTCTAATATGCTGATTTGCTGCTCAAGAAACATTTTTATTACAGTATTATCAATGTTGGAAATGTTCATTAATATCTTTGTGGAAACCGTAATACATTTTTTAGCATTTACTTGAAATAGAAAACTCTCGTAAAATGATAAATGTCTTTGCTGTCATTTTTGATCAATTTAATACATCCTCGCTCAATAAAAGTATTCATTTGTTTTTTTTAAATCATACTTACCCGAAAATTTTAAATGGTAGTATACATTGTATTTAAAATAAAAAACAGTACATGGGGATGTGCCCAAAATAACATGGTATTAGTATATCAAGGATACTTTTTGTTACTTTTTTTTTTTTGTTAGTGATTATTAAACTATTTAATTCAATTTTTGTGCCCCATGTAATCAATGCCCCGTTAGGCATGTAATCAGTATGGCTTATATCAATACAGTATATGTAGTAACCTGTTATTGTGTTGGTCACACCAGCTGCCTGGCTTTTTCAGTGTTTGGTTAATTAAACATACATACAGAAGCTCTTTGTGGCCAGCAATCTATTCCCAGCACATCTGTAATCCAATGCTATGAAATGAAGTAGGACATAGTCACATAGATTATCTGGAACCAGTGAGCAATCCCGTTTGAATGCTAGTAATTAAATTCAGGGTTCCTTCATCCACATTTAATGGTCAGCACTGGGTGGCAGATGATAATATCAGACCGTACATACCTCACTATAATTAAATAGAAGCAAGCTTCATTTTGAATTTAATATAACCTGTATGAGTGTGTGTGTTCATGTTTATTTATCCTTGTGGGGATTTCAAACTGAATGCACACAGACTCATGGGGACTCGTGTCACCATGGGGGACCTAAATTGAGGTCAATCTTATAAATCATACAGAATGAGTTCTTTGAAAATGTAAAAATGCAGAAAGTTTTGTGTGATGGGTAGGTTTAGGGGTAGCGTTAGTGTAAGGGGATAAAATATATACTTTTTTTACAGTATAAAAACCATTACTTCTATGGAGAGTCCCCATGAAGAGAGTGTGTGTGTGTGTGTGTGTCCTTGTTTATATTACATTGTGGGGACCAAATGTCCCCATAAGGATAGTAAAACCTGAGATCACCTACACCAGCCAGCGGTCCCCACTTTTCAAAAGGCTTATAAATCACACAGGATGAGTTTTTTTGAGAAAGTAAGAATGCAGAATGTTTCCTGTGATGGGTAGGTTTAGGGGCAGGGGCAGTGCAGGGGGATAGAATGTACAGTTTGTACGGTATAAAAACAATTACGTCTATGGAGAATCCCCACAAAGATAGTGAACCAGACCTGTGTGTGTGTGTGTGTGTGTGTGTGTGTGTGTGTGTGTGTGTGTGTGTGTGTGTGTGTGTATGTGTGTGTGTGTGTGTGTGTGTGTGTGTGTGTATGTGTGTGTGTGTGTGTGTGTGTGTGTGTGTGTGTGTGTGTGTGTGTGTGTGTGTGTGTGTGTGTGTGTGTGGACTGGTAATCCCTACGGTATGGGGACAAAATGTCCTTGCCCTTGTGGGGACATTTTTTGGTCCCCATGAGGAAAACATCTTATAAATCACACTAAGTGATGTTTTTTGAAAATGTAAAAATGCAGCATGTCTCCTGTGATGGGTAGGTTTAGGGGCAATGTAGGGGGATAGAAAATACGGTTTGTACGGTATAAAATGCATTACGCCTATGGAATGTCCCCATAAAACATGGAAACACAACATGTGTGTGTGTGGGCATGTTTTTGTGAAATATCAGGACACAAATGTGTATAATGACATGGGTATGACACAGGTATTACAAAAAGAGGGTGAAATATGAGGACGTTCCCCATGTCCTCACTTTTCAAAATGCTTATAAATCACACAGGATGAGGTTTCTTTCACAGAAAGTAAACTGCGCAGTCTTCTGTGATGGGTAGGTTTAGGGGCAGGAGCAGTGTAGGGGGATAGAAAATACGGTTTGTACAGTATAAAATGCATTACGCCTATGGAATGTCCCCACATTTCACAAAAACAAACGTGTGTGTGTGTGTGTGGGGGTGTGTGTATGTGTGATGGGTAGGTTTAGGGGCAGGGGCAGTGTAGGGGGATAGAATGTACAGTTTGTACGGTATAAAAACCATTACTTCTATGGAGAGTCCCCACAAAGATAGTGAACCAGACGTGTGTGTGTGCATACATGCGTGCGTGTGTGTGTTTCTTACTGATTTGACAGCGGTCCCCAAGACCCTGGAATTGAGCACAATCACAGCGTCCTTCCTCCTGGCACCAACCCCCATTAAGACACCCACAATATTCTACAACACACACAAACACAAAAGCACAAAAGTATGCAAATGAAAACTTGAAAATATGGGCCAAGCACCGAAGCTGCACATCCCCAATGTTACTGTTTGGACAAATTTTAGATTTTCCTTTGCCTGGCTGAGAGTCTACAGGCCAAATCACACTGCACCGACATGACAAACAGCAAACTCTTCTTCTGGTTTTGATCGGATCACTGCGTCACCCTTGTTGGTGCTGGTCAGTGCTTGTTTTCGCCAAATTGAACATGTTGAATCGGGTCGTGGAATGGCTGAGAAGTGACATACTGTAATCAGGTGATTGTCTGTGTAGGTCGTGTCTGTCGGTGCAGTGTGAATCCGCCTTAATGCAACCCATAGAACTATATAGTGGGTTTTAAACAGTTGTCTGGCCAACTTTGAGTTTTTCTACTCAAACCTTCCAGAGACGGTTTAATGACCACTAGTTTTTGGATAATCCTTTCAGAAAAATTATTCAATCTTTATCAAAGTTGCCTCTAGATGATCTTTTTGTATTAAAGGATAACTAAATAATTCATATTTCTAGCATACAAAATCAAGTTAGACTGTATACTGTATATTTCTGTGTGTGCAATACCTGTTGATGCATCTCTCGCTGTATAATTATGAAGAACTCTTCGAGGGAGAGCTGAATCAGACAGCACTGCACTAAGGGTCTGCAGAGAAAAAAATATTAGTATTGAGAATTTGCCAAGTCTTTGGGTCTAACGGGTTATAATGGCAAAAGTACCATGTCTAGCCACTAAGCCACATGGTTTTGCCACTGCGGACATTTGGGAATGGAGCTTTCAGTGTCTGTAGCATTTGTGTAAACTCCACAAAGACAGCTTTGTCAGCACTGAGAGTTTATCTCAGTGTTTGTGTGTGAGTGTGTGTGTGTGTGTGTGTGTGTGTGTGTGTGTGCGTGTGTGTGTGTGTGTGTGTGTGTGTGTGTGTGTGTGTGTGTGTGTGTGTGCTTACTCTACTCTGTCCCTTGTCACTTTCTCTTAGGTATACTCACCTCTTCACGGAAGAGATCCCGTTTCTGCCGCAGTGCATTAACCCTCCTTTTAAAAGTAGCACAAAGAGAGCAGTATTAGAAGTGCGGTGACTGTGAGACTAAAGGATCAGAAACACTTAAGATGCCATACAGACACAGTCACGCTGATGGACAAAATGATTCTCAAGGAATTGGTTTAATGGTTACACAGCAAACATTAGACCAAACACTTAACATCTTATCAGTGGTTACATATATAACTTGACACTGTCTCTCTACTCAAAGGCGCCTTTTAATAATGGAAGTTTGATAGAGTTCACCAGTTTTTAAAGGTATAATCAAAGTGCAATCTATTAACATTTGTCATGTAATCTTTTAACAAGACATGAAAGCAGCAAAACAAGAGGTTTAATATTTACTATAAAAACACATACCTGGGTAGTTTATTTTCTGAGTTTGATTCCTGGCAAATAAATCCTGTCAAAAGTAAAATTATGTCAACTTTTATTAACCAAGTTTGGTCTGTATATTGCATTAGATTAAAAAAAAACACAAAAAAACGACTGCATTTTAAAATAAACCAGGCACTACGCAGGAGAGCTGCTCCATCTATAGTCTAATATAGTCTTATTGGATACTCAAAACGGTAAGATTTTGTAAATTGTAAGTCAACTTTAGATAGATTTACATAATTCAGAGTTTAAATGGCATCAAATTTAGCAACCTTCCCCTAAAATTATTTACAATGGTAAATTATTTTTCTGCAAAAACACCAAGGTACCACATTTATAAATTATTCTAGGATTTCCTTCAGAAAGTTAAAGCATCTTTGTTATTTTGTTGAATGTATTATGTCAAAAACATAATTACCACAATTTTACTGTAGTAGGGATAAATAAATAGCTATGGTATTTCAGGTATTTTAGAAAGGTCACCAATTAATTGGGATTGAAGCATGATTCAAAATTAAAATGATACTTACCTTGAAGCACAAATAGCTTGAAAATGAAAAGTGTACAGAGCGAAAACAGTTTAATGTCCCTCTGTTCGTTCATCTCAGAGCGACGGACGTCCTTCAACGATCATGAAATGACGAGTTTCATTTTAGGAGGATCGATTGAAATTCTCCGTTGGAAAAAGATTCTTATAGGATGAATCGAGTTAAAATGAGGTACGATTAACAAACTATTGTGATTTGTCCCAGAGTAGTGAAGGATAAACGTCCATCTTCTGTTCAGTCAGAGGAGGAGGATGATGTACCTGCGCGCACCTGCGGCATCAGGAGGACGGAGCGCACCTGCGCGCACGAGCACTCATACCTGATGTATGGAACGCCATATAGACCAGGTGAAGGACTAGGATGATGACCATACGTTTACTAACTTTATAATGGTTTAGACAGCTCACTTTACGGCCCAATCAATGTGTATTTTTTTCAATAGATGTATAGCTTTTTCATATTTGTATCCTTATAAAAGTAGCCTAATGGCTGAGGATAGTTTTTTGCCGAATTGAATCGTAATATATTTACATTCGTCGGCGTGTCCATCGGTTACAGAACCTAAGAGGAGCTCGAGCGCGCCTGTTGCGTCACGTCCTGACTGGTGTTCGCGAGCTTATTTACTGTGCTAACCTCTAATATATTTTTTGTTAAATGATTACGAATTATTAAATTATTATCAAGGGGTCGACATGTTAAGATCATTTCGATAAGTAATATTTTCGTGGGAAATCTATTTTGTCTCTCGAAACCAAAATGATTTTGACTCATTACATAACTCATTAAGAGTTTATAAACAAAACATATTTTGGATATACTTACGATATGTAAATAGCTAACAAATTAATGTACTCTAATGACAGCATGCTTTGTCGAACAAGGATCCCAGCGAAAAGCTCTCACTGTTGCTGTGGTTGTCTGCAAGTCTTTTTCAATGTGCTTGATGTAGACATAGGGCTAAATATACAACTTAAACTTATTTGATCTAAAAAAAATAATAATAATCTCAAAACAATAGGCTGATGCACACAACGCGCTAAAATGGCATTGCTGAACTAAAGCCTTTTGACGAATATTGCACACAGGCGACAGGCCTTGTTAGTTTTACAAACTTTGCTTGTCAACTGATTGAATCTATAATTCCCGATCAATTATATTTTTCTATTCAAAACTTCCCTCATATGTATTTTTAAATAATACATGTTCACTATCTAATGTTAAGGCCTATTTGTACTAAAAGTGCAATTTGTCCCACCACACAACTATTTAATTGAATTTCACAACAGCAAAATGTGATAAAAATAGTGATCGTTTGTAACCTGTAACGTTAGATCATAAACATACACAAATTTAACGCAAAACATTGATGTTGATATATCTAAAATGTTAATGTCCATATTAACTGTCAAGTATCCGGTTGATATATCTAGATAGTCAAATTATACACTTTATACATTTCCCTTCAAACCAAAACCGAACACACACACCTTTGGCGCGCATAGCCCATTCGAATAATGACATCATCAAGGCGCGCAGGCCGCCGGCGTCCATTGTTATTTGCGTACGAGGAATAATGGCGATGTGCACAATATTACGATGTGCTTCTGCTGGTTTGACCTCTTCTCTGCCTCAACTCTCGGACAGAATCGCTCTGACTCCAGCTAGACTACTGGCGAGGACATGCTATAAAAGGTTCATGAACACAACCACTCCATTTTGCGCAGGTATCCACAATTATGAAAGTTTACAGGCGCCACGCGTGAAAGTTTGTGATCACATTGATATTGACAAGTGATATAAAATACCTTTAAATGGAAGATACGCTAGAGTCTGTCTAACGTTATCTGTCTGTAGTATGCTCTAGTCTTGCAGTCACTTCAAATGTTTGCAAGCATAGTTTACACGGTTAGCTGATTCGCCTGAGACCCAAACTAATCTGCTTTCTCTGTCATGCAGCACTCAAGTTCACAGACAAACACGAGTGGGTTCGCGTGGACAGTGGTGTGGCAACAGTGGGCATCAGCAAATTTGCTCAGGTTAAGCTCGTTATTGTTTTTTTTTTTATGAAAACATATATAAGACATATTTTCATGCGTTTATAATTCACTGTTCCTAGGAGGCACTGGGGGACGTGGTCTACTGTGGGCTCCCTGAAGTTGGCACAAAGTTATCACAGTCAGGTAAAACTATATTTATGTAAGCATTAAAAAAGTACATTATAAGTGTGAGTTAATTGTTCTATTTAATTAAACAGGTATTTTTGTGTATGTTCTGATATCTGTATTGTAGATGAATTCGGTACTCTGGAGAGTGTTAAAGCAGCGAGTGAGTTGTACTCTCCTCTAACGGGGGAGGTGACGGATGTCAATGATGCCCTGGCGGACAACCCTGGACTGGTCAACAAGTCTTGCTATAAAGATGGTGAGACGTTCCAACAAACTCGTTTTGACGCAAACCAACCTGAAATCTTTAAACTTTTTGTGACAAGGTTTAAGGAATAGCTCACTCACTAAATTCTGTCATCAAGTGTGTTTTTTTGTTCACAGGCTGGCTGATGAAGATGACTCTATCTGTTCCTGAGGAATTAAATGGATTGATGGATGAAGCTGCATATGAGAGATACATCAAATCTATAGAGGACTAGAGCGTTCTGCTAGCATGTTGCATATAGGGGAGAATTTAAAAAGAATCGATTAAGGACTGTTTATGTCTTCTTCAAATGCATTTTGTTTGTAGTTGATTTAGTTTAGATATTCTTCTTAAATATAGTTTTCCTTCAACCCACAACCAGCCAATGGAGGGGACCACATGGTCACAACACCATGCACTTTGCTTGGAAGGCAACAAGCAGACCTGGTTTGATTGAGACATTTTCCAGCCACAGAGATTTGAAGATCAAACATGCACAGCCTGTGTAACAGTTTCATCTCTTTTGTAGATGTCACACTGTTCCTGTGAAAGCTTGCCATTGCTTGGAATAAGCTATAAATAAAATCTGGAAATATGAGTAAACACCTAAAGTCCATTTGGAGGACAGTTATGAAATCTGTTAGTTTTGTGGACTCATAATTAGGTGAAAGTGAGTAACTAACATCATTAAACTATTTAAAACTCTTACCTGATTTAAAATGATTTATTGTATTAGAAGTGTTAATTTTGGAGTCAACTGTGCTTCTCAGAGAACTAATGTATGACATATAGGACCCAATGTCTGCAAATTAATTGTATTATTGTTTTAACCAATACCTTTAAAGAAAAGAAAGTCATGTTAAATATCAAACAGTTTTCAACACCATAATATTTGTGCTAACAAGTGAAGAAATTTGCTTTTATAGTGAACATGAAACAAAATGGACCATATTTACTTCCTAATATAGTTGCTTGCAAGTCTAAATAACATAAAACGTCTCTGTTTTTCTGATTTCTAGATATCATGTCCCTCCTTCGATGTATTTTTTGCAACCACCAGTTGAAAACCTTAAACCTGATAGCTTAGAAAAGTAATTATGCAATAAACTCATGAGAAATAATGATAGCACATCTAATTACGAAATAGATTCTAAATAGATCATTTGTATTAGTAAGACTGTAAAAAGTGTTAAATTTTTATAAAAGTTAAAGGCACTAAGCTGGAATACGCTTCACTACACAACAAAATCTGAACCAATTTAGTTATTATTCAGTTAGAGCAAAACCAGGCATTATAGACTAAACAACTGAGAATCACTACCAGATTTTCATTCTAAACACAAATTCACACTGAAATAGGAGCTTCCCAAAATATGTTTGATATCATCTGTCAGAATGGAATCATAGTCTAAAGCAAAAAGAAATCTGTGAATATGTATAAAATCTGCCAAAAATGTGTAGACTGGCTGACTTTCGGCAACTGGAATCCAATGATTCGTACAGCAAATCATGGGGGAAAAAATCTATGCAGAAGTCATTGGTAAAGGCTAGAAGGGAAACCGCTACAGTCACTGGGCATGGGCACAGAAATGCTGCGTCATTTATTTACTGTATTTACATTATTGTGTTTAGGTTTGGGGTACAGCCTTAATATGTCATTGTGTTATCTGTGGGGAATAGCGACACCCCCGGGCACTTTGCTGTAAGGGTCTCTGGTTGGGGTACGCCTGGCCCGGCCACGTGAAGCTGTGGGCTGAGGTAGGCCCTCCAGAAGACAACAGTCTCTCTCTAACCTCTCTTTACGCTGTGCGTTCTCACACATCACGCTGGCTGTGAAGTCTTGCTCGTTTAGGAAGGCAATGGTTTCGTCCCGTTTGCGACTGACGTAGCCCTTTAGCACAGCGCTGTATGGGTTATCTTGCCTGTCTGGATCCTCCGAATGGTGTTTAAACTCCATGCGGGTGATTACTGGGAGGAGGAAGCCAGTTCCATCACTCCTTACAACATCCTCCATACTGCCCAGAGCTTCCTGCACCAGCCTGGCGGGAAGAGGCACCAGGTCACAGCCTGATCGCTGGTCAATAAACTCTCTAAAACGCCTCCGCACTGACGCAACATCCTGTAGAGACTGTGCACGTCGCTCCTCAAGGTCAATAACAACCCGCTCTGGGTAGTTACCCCCTATAACCACACCTGTGAACAGAAAGCAAACCCATTTTACCATCGTAATGTGACATCTTTCAGAGTGAAATATATTGTTATATAATAACAATATATATCACAAATTCACTGTAGTTATTTTAGCTGGAAATAAGGTTTATTTTTACTCAAGACTGAAAAATAAGGTGCATACCAGCATAAGGTGTGCTTTGCATGCTGGGTCCAGCATGGGATGCTGGTTTGCTGGTTGCCAGCATTGAAAGTGGGAGTGCTGGCGGACCAGCGACACCAGTTCAGTTTTGCTTGAGAACAGCATGGCTTTGTTCTAACCAGCATAAACCAACATGGAATTCATGTTGGTTTATGCTGGATTTCTTTAGCATGGGTGTTTCCATAAAATACACACAAAGACGGGCATTTGTGACATAAGTATTTGACCGTTTAAGCGCAATAAACTGCAAAAAAGAACTCAATTCGTACTCACAGGGGGCTTTCTGTTTAGTCCTCTGTCACATCTATTGCACATAAGTGGTTTAAAATTGCTCTAATGTTTAAAATGACAATGCATAAAAAGCATGAAAAGGATCAAAGTTTTTTTTTAACAACTTTAAACCACTTAAGTGCAATAAGATGCAGAGGAATTCGATACTCACATGCTGTCTCACCTCCAGCTTTATGTGTGGGCGTTTTGTGTATTTACACAGAAAATCATCTGTCAGAACAGTGTGCAAATATCAAATTAAGTTCTCTTTCACACCTTACTGTGCTTAAATGATTAAAAAAAACGCTCAAATATTTAAAGCGAAAAAAAAAATTGGTTGGAGTAGAGCCAACTCAAATTAAACAAATAAGTTCAATCAAATTAACTTTCATGAGTATTTAGAACTTTCTTTTGAGTTCACATTTTAAGTTGTGAACTTGCTTCTTTTAATTTAGACAAATTTTAATTGATCTGAAACTGGACTGGGATTTATATTTCCCAGCATTATTTTCCATGAAAGGAAAGTAAATGCTAAAATTAAATGTTACAATAATGATTTTTTGTGCAAGATTAAAGGTCCTGTTCTTTGTGATCCCATTTTTCAAACTTTAGTTAGTGTGTAATGTTGCTGTTAGAGCATAAATAATACCTGTAAAATTATAAAGCTCAAAGTTCAATGCCAAGCGAGATATTTCATTTAACAGAAGTTCCCTTTCAAAGCCTACAGCAAACGGCCAGTTTGTACTACATCCCAGTACTTCCTGCTTTAATTACGTCACTAGAACAGTTTGTTGACTAACCTCCGCCCACAAGAATACGCAAAAAAGGGGTGTGGTCTTGTTGCTCTCCCACCTGGAGGAGAGGAAGTGTTGCGTTTGTAGAGTGTGTTTGTCGCCATGATAAGTAAATTGTGTGAAAAATACTGTTTTTTTACATGCGAAACATGAACACATTATATATTGCACACTGTAAACACAATCAAAGCTTCAAAAATGCATGAAAAATGGGACCTTTAATGTTAAAGGGTTACTTCAGCGATTAGCATTAAGCTTTGCATCAGTAGAAACCCGGGAGTATATTCAAATTATCGTACTTTCCCCCCTCATATGACTCTGAGACAAGAGAATTATGTATTTTATTTCTGGAAAAAATCCTCCGATGACGCAAATATTGTCATTTTGCGTCATTGGAGGAGTTTTTGTCCAGAGGCTAAAGACTACAGCCAGCAGAGGGCGCTATTTCCACATGTTTTCAACATCACACTCACAGCACTCGGCTCGGGGAGCTGTGGAGATTCATGTAAACGGAGCGGTGGAGACCAAAGTGAGTGTTTTAACTTTTAAAATGAACTTCCTATGAAAGTTAAGCTTGAACTGAACACACGCCAGACTGATCACGTGCTGTGAATGCAGCCGCAGCCGCGAATCCTGCGATTACCTCAGCTCATGTGGTGAATGTAATCCGATCCTGCTGCGTTTGTGCCGTGACACTCAATCGGCTCACTCGCATTATATCGAACAGACACGCTCAGTTTTTGATTGTATAGTGTCTCTAACTGAACTGATTTTCTGAAAATGAACGTTGTGGGCAAGTGATCCAGTAATCCAGTAGCTGACTAGCCGCGCCTAGAGTAGGGCAGTGAAGCAGTGCGTTCTGGGAATTGTTGTATTTCATCCCCATGAGACAAAAATACATTTTCTGTGTTTTCTCAGTCTAGAAGGCCCCAAATTCAAAAATAATTTCACATTTCTACTACATTAATGACTGAGTTTAACTACAGATTCATCTTCCCAGCGCTGAAGTACTTCTTTAAGTTGACGATTCAGTAGTGGTTAACGGTTTATAATGCTAGTTTAGAAGAGTTTCTCTAATGTTGTTTTTTTCAAAAAGGTTTCAATCATAGGGTTTTCATACTGCTTTACTCATTCAGCAAGTGCTATGCTATCCTTTTATTGAATTAGTTAGTTAAAGCTAGCCAAGTTTCCACTACTAAGAATATTTAAATTGAGATTAAATGTATGAATTAGCTTACTCAAATATTTCAAGTTGAGCAGTTCAAATGTATGAGCCTGCAAGTTCTGTTTACTTAAGGGGTTACTTCAGCGATTAGCATTAAGCTTTGTATCAGTAGAAACCCAGGAGTATATTCAAATTATCGTACTTTCCCCCCTCATATGACTCTGAGACGAGAGAATTATGTATTTTATTTCTGGAAAAATTCCTCATTTTCCTCATCATTCCTCAAAATATCGTCATTTTGCGTCATCAGAGTTTTTGGCCAGAGGCTGAAGACTACAGCCAGCAGAGGGCGCTATTTCCACATGTTTCCAACATCACACTCACAGCACTCGGCTCGCGGAGCTGCGGAGATTCATGTAAACGGAGCGGTGGAGACCAAAGTGAGTGTTTTAACTTTTAAAATGAACTTGGGCGGTGAAGCAGTGCGTTCTGGGAATTGTTGTCTTTCACCCCCATGAGACAAATACATTTTCTGTGTTTTCTCAGTCTAGAAGGTACCAAATTCAAAAATAATTTCACATTTCTACTACATTAATGACCCAGTTTAAATACAGATTCATCTTCCCAGCGCTGAAGTACCCCTTTAATAATAAATAAAAAAAAATCTTAACTTAAAAAACTGATGTAACTGATTACTTTTTTGTGTTTTGGCAACTTATTCGGGTTTACAGTGTAGGCATGATAAGGACTTAATTGGTTACAATTTAAGTGCAATAAGATACGAAAAAGATCTCAATTCCAGCATCTGATTCTGCATCTGTCAGAATAGTGTGTGAATTAAATTCTCTTTCATGTATTATTGTGCATAAATCGCTCAAATGAGCTTAAAAAGCATGAAAAGAATAAACTTTCATGATGATGTAGGACTTCAATGTCACATGGGTGTATTTGGCATTTGTTTTTTTACAATCAACATTATAGCTGGACTCTTGTGCATTTTAAATGATTTGACCATTATAAATATGAAGATCTAAATAAAGCATTATATAATGATCATTCGTATGTGATATTAACAGAGTAATCATATTTATCTGCCTCAGTCTGAGATAACCGTGAGCAGATTAGTATAACACACCTGCCCTACGCAGCATTGACGCTGGACACTTCCAGGGCTTATGGATGAGGTCATCAGGAAGTGCCTTCAGTTCAGGACACCACTGCCGCACATAGGTGCCATAGGGGTCACAGGTCAGTGCTGCATCAACAGGGTGCATGACGAAGTTCCAATGATCCAGTCCACACATTCCTCCATTCTGCCACATCATGGCATCTATGGCAACATCCGCATCTACCAGCGTGTCCTATAAAATGGAGAAATGCTGTGTTGAAGGGTCATCATTTATCCCAGCTTGACATATTTTCTATCAATAAACTAGAAACGTAATGCTAAACTCGCTGGCACAATACTACTGTGTTTTGCCCTTACCCAAACTAATCAATAAAGCTACTTCATGTGAATGTGAGTGCATTAGCATGAACTTGCTGAATCGCAGGGTTTTTTTATATATATATATATATATATATATATATATATATATATATATATGAAATAAGGACATGACTGCAGTCAATGATCAAGGCTGATGATGTCCAGTGCAAGTAGAGTTTGACTAATTAGTTTTACTTAACATTATTTTAATTATTCGTCATGTTAAAGAGATCTTTTTTGAAGGATATCGGTTTACTTATGCCCTTTTTGAGCTTAACTAAGTCTTGAATGTTTGAAGATGTTTGAGAGACTATTGTGTCAACCATGATTTACTGCAACATTAAGGTATTCATTTTTTTATTTTGAAAATAAACATTTTAGCATTTACTCTCCCTTTTGAGTGCCATGGGCAAATCACGCTGGGAAAAAGAAATCCCAGCCCAGTTTCAGATAAACTGAAGTTCTTCTAAATTGAAAGAAATAATTTCATAAAACTTAAAACAATGAAACAGTTCAGTTTACTTAAAATATATCAGTTCTGTGGACTTGAAAGAACAAGAAAGTGCTAAATACTCATAAAAGTTCATTTAACTGAACCAATTATTTTTATTTAAGTTTTGAGTGTTAAGGTTTACAATGTACTTTTGTAGGGTTACTATCTGTACTTTTACTCAAATATGGTTTTCAGGCTCTCTTTACAAAACCTCTGAATAGGTGGTGTGGGATGAGTTATGTGCAGAATATTAATACTTATAGTTAAAGGTATTGCATTAGCTATAGCATCACAAAGCTCTAAATCAAAGGAATTATGAGAATAAATTTGGTGTCTTCTGCATGTGTCACCTGAAACCAGCGGTATCCTTCTTGCCAGGGAAAATGCAAATAAGCAATGAGAAAGGAGGCCACTACATGTCTCATGTAGTTGTTCATCCAGCCAGTTTGCCACAGCTGTCTCATTGCTGCATCTACCAGCGGGTACCCTGTGAATCCACGCTGCCAGGCCTTCAGGTGGACAAGGTCTGAACTCCAGCGCAAAACCTGCACATGAGTAAAACATTTTGAGTATACAAATGTAATCATGATGATAATCGCATAACTAGACGCACAGATTCTGATGATTGTCAATGCACTAATGCACAGTCGCCACTAAGATTCTATGATGTTGCCGGTGGTTGCTAGGGCAAGACCTCAGAAAAAAAGGTGCTAAAGCTGTCACTATGGCAGTACCCTTTCAAAAGGTACACCTTTGTACCTAAAGAAAGGTACATATTGGTATAAAAAATGTACATATTAGTACCTAAATGGTACATATTAGAATCTTTTTAAAGGGTACCATCTCAGTGACAGCCTTTGTACCCTCCAACTGAGCCTGGTTTCTCCCAAGATTTTGTTCTCCATTTCTGTCACCTGTTGGAGTGTTCCTTGACACTGTCGCCTTTGGCTGGCTTAGTTGGTGACAATTAATATTTAGTAGTAATATTATTCAGTTGATTGCGCTGACAGTATTCGATGAAAACAAAACTTAAAATAAATTGAGCTGAATGATAACATCACTGTTTTCTGACAGGCTCCTGTGTTGTTTAATTGAACTATTTTCTTAATTGATGAACTTTACACAGTTATTGAACTGAACTGAATCAACACTGAACTGACTTCAGCTGAATAATGACACTATTGCCTTAGAGCTGTTTTATAGTAGAATTTAATTCTATCTGAATCGTTGATCTTTATTTTCTTGATTATCACTAAAACTGCTTTGAAAAAATCTGTATTGTATAAAGTGCTATATAAATAAAGGTGAACGTGATTTCACCAGGTACAACATGTTTCAAACAATATTCCAATCGACCAATCAGATTTGAGGGACAAGTTTACAGTTTATGTCAAGTTTAGGATTACAAGCAGGGTTAGGTGCTTCTACATCAGTGTTATTAACCTATTATTTCCCTCTGATTCTAGGGACAAGTTATAGGTAGGGATAGGGTTAGGACAACATTTTTGGACAGGAAAGTTGTTCCAGGATCAACAAAATCACCAGACCAAGCTCAATTTAAGATTGAACATTGGTCTGGGGAATCTGCTCCATATTTTCTACTGCACAAGAGGCGTGATCAACAAGCATAATTCAAATGACTCCGTATGCAATTGGATAGTCCTTCAACCAATCAGACCACAAGAGGCGTGATCAACGGGCAACGACCCATCGCTTCTCTTTCCGTCATCGTGTTAAACCCGTTAAACCCGCCAACAGCACGCCAGGTGGACAAGCAAGTCTGTGATTGGTTCCCGCAAAAGTGTAACAGAAGCAGTAGAAATTAATGTGCAGGTTTCCAGACTGAGTTCAAATCGCCGGCAGATTGGACACAGTTTACCCAGTCAACAAAATATTCTGACATTGAAATGTCTTACTTGGCAAAATCACGGTGACCATAAATAAAGGTGACCTGACCTGGCATTAATATATGGTTGCTAAGGTGTTCTTGGTGTTTTCTTACTGGCCCAAGTGAAAAAAGGGTCTCTACTTTCCTTGATTGCCACCATATAAGGCAAGATTCCTTATATTCCTTATATGTTGTTGGGTTGTATTTAATTATCCACCAAGCAAAATTGATAAATTTGATATTAGCATTGTTCTCCTTGCAAAAATTACAGGCTAGACATGATATTTCACTTTCCATACAAGCACAAGCATTGAGTGGGAATTATAAATGGGAATCTTGCCTTATATGGTGGCCTGAGGGACTCCCAAGGCAAGTCTGGGAAAAGGCACAGCTGCCAGTATGCCAGGTCCCTCCAGGCCAGCTTGCGCTGGAATTTGGGAGATCTGCAGCGAGCTCCACGGGCATCCCATAATAGGCGGCGTGCACTCAGCTGTCCAAAGTGCAGATATGGAGATACAGAGCTGGTGTTGGGAGCATCGGCACGACTCGACTCCTTTTCATATCGGTACACACCTACAATGAAGTAAATTAATGAGTGCAAAATGATGGATGGGCTTGTAATACTTCACCCTGGAAATGTGTCTTACCATCTCGCAAGAAGGCCTCAAGATGGGCTTGAGCTCCTTCTTCACTGAAGTCCCATGATTTCCGAATGTTCACAGCCCAGTCAATCTGTCAGTACCACATAACAACAGCATTTAGATCTTAGGGGCCTTTCACACAGGATGTGTTTTTGCATTCTACTCCGCTACTTTTGCATTGTGTGTAAACGTGCTGGATGTAGTCTTTGACAGTTGCGATCATGACTTCCATCATTTGTATGACAAGGTATTCTCAAAAACGCTACGCTCAAATAAAAATAAATGAAACTTTTTTAAAAAGTGCCTCAAAACCTTGAGTTTTCTTCCATTTTACTGGTCGCGTCTCGTGTTTTTCCAAGGCAAATACATTCCGTGTGAATGGCCCCTTAAGTTACACAATAAAACAAATTCATCTAAGTAAAAATTCACAGATAAGGATTAAGACTGAAATACGTGTTTGAGCTGTTTTAACCGAAAGCATCTTGTACTACCATTTCTTAAAATATATCAGTGCTATTGTTTTTTCTAAGGCATGTTTATAAAAGATGCTTAAAAATCCTAGTCTAACTAATCCTAATCCTGTAACTAAGTAACTAATCCTGGCTTAATCTAAGCCCTGTTTGTGAAACCAGGGGCCCGTACCATGGTAGTTGAACAAACTTATGTTTACAGGATTAGTTTCGAGTTGACAAAACCAAACCAAACAAATCAGACTTTGTTGGTACCATGACGTTGTCAACTCAGGCTTTGATCCTGAGTTTAGGTGTGACATCAGATGCTGTGCTGTGGAACTGTGAAACTGCGATTCACTTCTCTCTTCTGAGAGAAAAAATTTAAACAAATTTACACAGCAAGAAGAAAAGAGCTGTCTACATAAGAGGACAACTAACAGAAAAAAGAAATCTTGCTATATCAGTGCAAGTAAAAGTTAATTTATACAGTACAGATGATATAGAAGTAGAGAGAATTGAACATTTAAGCTCACATGTAGTCATTATTATAGCTTTATCCATTCATTCTAAAGCTAATTTTGTATTACCTTTACATATTTATATTCATTTAAACTACGCATGTATATAAAACTACTTTATATTCATTTAAAATAAATGATAAACAAAAAGTATATATGTGTAATGAATTAAGGGTATAATAATTACACAAATAATATAAAAATCATAAAAACAAATATTATAAATAAGCACAGCTAAAAGCCAGATGATTTGCTATGTAGTGACCCTTAATTTGGAGTGGAAACTGGTGAAGTGATTTCATTGCATCAGTCATGTGTCACTTTGCTCACAGATGTTTGATATCTCTTACCTGGAACATAACCTGCCAATAAAGTGTAAGTTACTATGGCTAAAAACCAAACCACTTTAATGGTGCCTAAAACCCAGGGTTGGCGCAAACTAAACAAACCTGGTTAGCCACCTAAACCGGATTCATGGAATAGGCCTCAGGCCAAAACATAATAATAATAATAAGCATAAATACTTGTGTATCTTAGCATGTGTGACAGAAGTAGGATTAACATAAGCAGTGTGTGTTAGTGCATGATGGTTTGAATATTTCACCTCTGTGCCATCTTTCCTGCGTGGCATGCGTGCAAGCTTTAAATCAACGAGCGGGCATCCCTGCGGCCATGTCGAGGGAGCAGGCAGGGCACCGGGGGCATCCAGTGGAGCTCCAAGTCCACTGCCAGGGTTCTGCTGGCAGCAGCTCATAAAGTGAGAGACAGAGCCGATACCTGCAAATAAATGCAGATAATGTAGCACTTTAAAAGATGACTTTTGCTTACTCATGCAAAAGTAGCAGCCATTGTGATGTAGTAGGGCTGCGTCCGAAAGCTTAAAAACGCTGCCTTCGGAGGGTGCTTTCAAAGGTAGGAAGGCATCAAGAATCCAATGTTAGTTTGGAGCGAATTTCAGAAATCTTATACAAAACAATTATCTTAATTTACTGTGATTAATCAACAGGGGAATATGGTGACCATTACTCACCTCGTAGCCCAACACCCCGTGTGGTGACCGTGTAGGGGTCTCTAAGGCAGTAGGAATGGTAGATGTGGCAATTAACACCTTGTTTCTCCAGTGTTTCCCACACACTGTCATCTCTTTCCTTTAGCCACGGCTCATACAGGGCCGTTGCCACAACCGATGCTGCCCCAGTCTCAGCGATCAACCCCTGCAGCGCCGTCAAAGACGAGGGCTCTGCCTTCAGGGTCACCAAGTGGCTTCCAAGATGCTCCAGAGAGAGGTTCAGACTCACTAGTGCCTGATGCAGCCAGTATTTAGACGCCCCACCAGTTGCCACGCTAACTCCTGGACCCTCCTCCTCCACTGCATTCCACAAAAAGACTGGTATGACTGGTGCACCAAGCTCCAGGCAGCCAATCAGAGCAGGGTTATCCCACATGCGGAGGTCCCTTCTGAACCACAGCAGAACGGGTTGCTTTCCTGATGGGTTCTTCAACAGAAGTTGCTTACGCAGACGACGCCTTTGTGACCTAGTTGACTTTGTGACTTTGAGATCATCATTGTCTTTATTTATGTTTTTAATGGCACAAGTGGTTTTATGTACTTCAGTTTCTAGTGTCCATTTTGCAATAGGCTGGTTCTCTGGTTCTACAGCTACTTTTGGCTGATCACCTCCTGAAGTTACTGTAGTCATGTCAGCATAGCTTTTGTAACTGGAAGGCACATGAGGCTGATGGCCTGAATCCTGCTGCCTAAAATCTGTTTTGATTTGTTTGGTTTCATAATGAGACAGTGTTAAGGCCAACTCTAATTCACCTGCTTCATCCTGGAAAAAACAACATAGAAGAAAAAGGTTATGTTAATATATTAATTTATTCCAGTGATGCAAAGCTGAATTTTCAGCATCATTACTCCAGTCTTTATTGTCACATGATCCTTCAGAAATCATTCTAATATGATCTGATTTGCTGTTAAATAAATATTTCTTATTATTATCAATTTTAAACACAGATGTACTGCTTAATAGTTTACTGCTAAAAACTTTTGTTCCAAGATTCTTATTGACAGAAAGTTATCCATAAACATTTAAAAAGAACATTAAAAAAAATATTACCAGAAAAAAAGAAAAAAAAAAGAACAGCTTTTGTTACAATGTAAAAGTCTTTACTGTCACTCTTGATTCACTTAACAGGCTGTTTAAATTCTTCTCATTAATCATTTCTTTTAAAAAGGACACTTTTGTCACTACCTAATGCCATGTCATCTACCCAGGTATATCTGTACTTTATTTAGGTTTTTATTGTATATTATTAAATAGATTTGACAGATACAGATAGAAAGAAATACACAGTAGGCTACCTTAGAGAAGTACTCCAGAAAGATTGCAGTCAGCTGACTGTGTAGATGTTCATGCCCTGATGAAAGGGGTTCGATCACGTCCAGAAAGTGTGTTCGGGTGTCTGTGTCCCCCAGCAGAGACAAACACAGACAGAAAAACCCGTCCGGATCCTCGCGACCCATCATCAGCTCTCTCAGGAGTTCACGGACCTGAGACAAGGACTTCATATCTTTGCCTACAGACATTCTATCTTTGACTAAATCCGTCACTCTTCAAAGCCGTGAATATACAAATTATATCAAAATCATTTGCAACCGTTTGCGTCATAAAAAAATCCCGAGACAGATACAGACTACAATGTATCCACGAGCCGCGTTACAAAACGAACTCGATGTGACGAGTTGACAGGTTACAAAAGAAGCCGCTGCACGGGTTTCATAACTGTAGTCGGCTGTAAAAGAAATAACGTTTTACTGTTTATATAACATGCACGTTTCACTATCGATACATATGAAATGTATATAATTATAAATTGATTACTTACATTAAATACATAAACTTTGTTATCTCTATAGCCTATGTTACAGCTTATCCAGTGACTGTGAAAAAGCTTTCTGACCAATCCCGGTCGAGCATCGTGCTGACGCTCCGCCCCTCAGTGAGGCACGTGTTAAAGGGATAGTTCATCCAAAAATGTCAATGTGATGTTTATCTGCTTAACCCCCAGGGCATCCAAGATGTAGGTGTGTTTGTTTCTTCAGTAGAACACAAATGAAGATGTTTGACTCCAACCGGTGCTCGTATAATGCATGTCAATGGGGTGTATTTATATGAGAGTAAAAAAAAACACAGACATATTAATCCACATTAAACCCTGTGGCCCGTGGAGACACATTGATGTCTTAAGAAAGAAACGATCTGAGAGAGAGAAACCGATCAGTATTTGAGTTATTTTTTTATCTTATATCAGACGAACCTCATCTAGGATTCCGAATGCATACTTCCGCCGGAGAAGGTCAAACTGCGGCGCGATCATAGATTTATATAGATGCCTCTTTAGTGCCTGCGTGGATGGCGCAGATAAGTCGAATGACGATTACATGTAAATATATACTATGACAGCCGCTGTTTGACCTTCTCCGGCGGAAGAATGAATTTGGAAGCCTAGAAAAAAACAAATACTGTTGGGTTTCTCGCAGAAACCGATCGTTTCGTGTCTTTAAGAATTCAATGTGTCGCCAAGAGCCACAGGGTTTAATATTGACTCACATGTCTGTTTGTTTTTACTCTCATTTTGGCTCTCATAGAAATAGACCCCATTGACATGCATTATACGAGCAACGGTTGGAGTTAAAGGGTCATGAAACCCTACAGCAATTTTTTTGAGATTTTAACAGAGGTATGTGTGTTGAACATCATTGAACATAATGTTAGCATCTGTTAGATTTAATTAAAAGGTGAAACGGGTAAATTTTTATGTTTTTCACCCTATTTTCGTCTTCCGGGTTTAAAAACTACATTGCGTCCACGTCACAGCTTGTGACGTAGCAGCGGACTATAGTGCTACGTGACGCATCGTTGTCTCATTATTATTAATGAGACTGAGTTTTCTTATCCTATGAGAAGACACCGTCTCTTAATTATTCATGACAGCACGTGGTTCTTTCCAATGACAGAAGTGACAGTCTGCGTGTTCATGGAGTAGATGAGAGGAGTTTATGATCATGGGTCGTAAGTGTTTGTTTCCCTGGTGTAAATGTTCGGGTGTGTTGCATGGCTTTCCCCGCGATGCTGTCAGGGCTAGTCTCCAAAAAAAGTCCTCCACCTCAGCAGAGCCCTGTGTACTGCTATCACTGTAAACTTCACTGTAGCTGTCCATCTTTACTATGGGTGTTAAGGGACGCGTAAGTTAGATCTCTGCTATATGTACGAAACGGTTGTTTTTTTTTCCGCAATTTTTTTTTATTTTTAAAAATATGCATTTATACTGTGTATATATACAAACATAATTATATATTTATAATGACAATAATAAATGTATATGTGCATTTCTATATTTTAAACAATTCCGATTAATCTAATATATGTAGCAAGGGATTTGGTTACTTTTAAAGGTCAAACAGACGGTTGTCAGTGTATTATATTGGACTTTAATTTTGCATTTCGTTACGTTTAACCCCATATTTTTGTTGAGATTTGGCATGGGCCACTGCACTGACAGATGACAGTTGCTCGCCCCCCTCTTTCTCCCCCCTGCCTCGCTCTACCACACCCACCCCCTCCCCTCTTCTCACGGGCATCCACGCCCATTTAAGTAGCATTTTTCAAAAAGATTACGAGGTGGATTTGAGCTGAAAGAGGGGGTTTCATGACCCTTTAAAAATCATTATTTGTGTTCTACTGAAGAAACAAACACACCTACATCTTGGATGCCCTTTGGGTAAGTAAATAAAAATAAGATTTTCATTTTGGGGTGAACTATCCCTTTAACCCAAACCCATAACCCAATCAATTAGGAGCATTTAGGCAGAGAAGCAGAATAATAATAAAAAAAAAACTTTTCTGTAATATTGGGCCTGGATAAATACAGCATACAGCAAATGATGAACTCTGACTAGATTTAAAAATTAGGTTATTTTAAAAAGTATTAATCAGTTTGTCTATAATCATTAAGCAAAGTGACATATTGTAATGTAATAATAATAATGCAGCACATCTCTCTGGCATTGTGTTAATATATTTCCTCTAAGAATGTGCAGTAGGATCTGTCCAGTTTATTTTCCAACTCGCCCTAAATGTCCTCGATGGGGTTGAGGTCCGGACTTTGAGGGGGCCAGTCCATCATTTTCAATGTTCTAGCAGATTCCTTCTGTCGCCGGAATTTTCGGCAGTAGTTAGAAGAATGTTTCGGGTCATTGTCTTTGGAAAATAAATCCAGGCCCAATAAGTCGACTCCCAGATGCCAAGTGTTCTAATAATTTTGGCCACCACTGTATATGTTTATATTAGGGCTGGGCAATTGATTAATCACATCCAAAATAAAAGTTTGTGTTTACATAATATATGTGTGTGTACTGTGTATAATTATTGTGTAAATGTATGTGTATACACATGTATACATTTAAGAAAAATAAATTATATTTACATATAAAATATTTATATAAGATAAATTATATAAATATATATTCAGTATACATGTATATTTCTTAAATATATACATGAATGTGTGGGTATTATATATAAAAAAAAAAAAAATGTGTGGGTATTATATATAAAAATAAAAATAAAATATATATATATATATATATATATATATATATATATATATATATATATATATATATATATATATATATATATATATATATATATATGAAGTGTTTTTGATATTTGTAGACAGAAAAGTGCAGTTAAGTGATTGTACCAGCAGGGGGGGATGGTCTGATGTCACCTACTGTATAATATCATCTACAATTTTGCAAGTACCTCAGTGGCAAAAATAATATTAAAGTTAACAATAAGAAATATTTCATATTTGTGAATACTGGTGAATATGTACTGGTAATCAAGTCAAAATAATTGTTATTTTATTAAATAGATGGTCTCCTCAGTATTATACAAATACAGATATTACAGATATTTTACTAATTCAGTAATTAATTCATAAAGATGAAATGGCTCAGTGGCTGAAGGGCACATTTAAACATCCATTCACGCTCTCTGAAGCGCAGACACAAGATATAGGCCTACACACAGAGACACACACACCAATACACAGTACATGATGTAAAACAATGTGTTACTATCTTTTTCTTTCATGTTTATTGACTTACATGTGGACTAAAGTCTTTCTAAAGAGGAACAAATAGCTTTAAAATGAAAATTGAACAGGGAGCTTGTGTTTGAGGACAGTGTAATCAATAATGTTTAGACGGTAGAACAAGTCTAACAGACAGCAGATCAATACAGAGGAGCCCCCACCAACCTCCCCCTCTGTCCCACTGACCTCATCGTATGATCTGATCAGGTCTTTATTTAAAGCTCAGCGGCTGGTGAGTGAAGGCTACAGAGAAAGAGAGTGAGAGTGAGCAGAAAGCCATTAAACAGTTCATTATGGGCGAAAGGAAAAAAATCAGAATGTCATGTAAAAACACATGTAAACTAGACTTTTACATTTTTTTATGCAGCTGTTAAGGTGTTGGGTTTTAAATAGGGCTGTCAAAATGCCCTAAATGCCTTTTTTTCAGTTCAACGCATTAAAAAATATGTTAACGCAATTAACAGCATTTGTTTTTTTTCTGTCATCCTTTGGCTGTATTACAGTAGCTATATGATCACACTATCACTCATTCAACTTCTTTTAAACCATTCAAGCACCATAAGATGAAAAAAAATTTAACTGACAAAAACACACACAATTAAATGTTATACAGTTTTGTCGAGTATCCTCGTAAGCATATTCTTAACTAAAAGGTGTGAATATTAATGTAAAATGTAAAGAGAAAATAGAATGCGTTTCAGATCCGCGTCAGGTCTTACGTAACAGCTGCCTAATAAACCTGCTGCCGTCTGTCATAACTGTAAATCAAAGAACAAAAGACAAAGAGAAAATCTGATCTGAATAACTTTTGTAGCTTTAATGATTAATCTATATTCAATTTATAATTTATGCATAAAATATATTTAGCCTATGTGGAATTTATTATTATGGGTTTGTGCGAAAATTGTTTTAAGTGCACTTAAATAAAAGTTTTTTTTAATTTTTAAACCCTATTAAATGTTAAAAATCGATAGCCTTCACTAACGCATATTGAATGGCTATAATTGATGATTAAAATAATATAAAACAATTATAATAATTAAATGGAGACATCAGTATACTGGTAATCAGTGATACTGGCCTTTATTCAAAGATGCCAATAAGCAAATGTTTAAAATATAGGCTGTCTTCATGTTATTTCTACATTCTTTTGGAGATTTTAAATATTTTTTTAATCAATTGACAGCACTACATTTAGAACATTGCTATGTGGTTGCTAAGTGTGTTCCATAAATATATTATGCTGGAAAACAGAGAGAGTAAAACAAATTAAAGGTAATAAAAAGATTGAGTAAAGCTACATCAAGGCGTATACATGGAGTCATATATGAAGCGTGTTGCCATGGAAATGCGGGGAGTGATTTCAATTGGCTGCTGTTGAGTCTGACCTCTGATTGAGGTGAATGCTTCTTCAACACTGGTATGCGGTCATCATATTTCTCCAGTGCTGAAGGTCTCAACCCAAGACCTTGGACAAAATGTAGTGCACTTTGCGCTCTTTAGGCTCTATAGGTTCTATTCTGCATGTTTCCCGTGTTGTGTTGTGTGTATGTGTCTGTGCGTCTGTCTCTCTTTAAGCTTCTTTTTCTCGCTCTCTCATTAACGCTCCGCTCAGACGCTGGATAGCAGGTGACAGGGAGAACTAATCGCTCTGAAGATTAAAAATAAATGAAGAGAAACGTGTTTTAGAAAAACTATGGAACGAACATCATAAATCATCCCGCCTGGATCAGGTTCCTCCTCACTGTCCGCACGCTGACACACACGCACACACGCAGACAAATTACATTACTGAAATCACATTACTGCTGCCTTTCAGGAAGGACGCAAGAAGGGGAAAAGAGAGAGAAGGTGACAGAAAGAGAGAGAGAGAGAGAGAGAGAGAGAGGGAGAGAGGGAGGGAGGGAGGGAGAGAGAGAGAGAGAGAGAGAGAGAGAGAGAGAGAGAGAGAGAGAAAGAGAGAGAGAGATATCAGATGAGGCTTCAAAGTGATAGAACTTGCGTTGACTGCAAAATAATAATACAAATAACATTTGCAGTCTACATAAAACAAATTATAGCCTATATATTTATTTTAGTGCTGTCAAATCATTAATCGCATCCAAAATAAAAGTTTGTGTTAACATAATATATGTGTGTGTTATGTTTGTGATTATTATGTATATATATAAACACTCATTCATGTTTAAGAAATATTTGCATGTATATTAGGTATATAGGTTTATATATATATATATATATATATATATATATATAGATAGATAGATAGATAGATAGATAGATAGATAGATAGATAGATATACACACACACATACATCTATATATACATAATCATACACAGTATACACACATATATTATGTTAACACAAACTTTTATTTTGGATGCAATTAATCGATTTGACAGCACTATATATATATATATATATATATATATATATATATACAAAAAAATATACATTTTAGTAAAATTATTATTTTGCAGTCGATTTAAGCAGTTTAAATGTATGATAGTTTAATGATGAGGCTCAAAATTAATAAGATTTTTTAGTTTATTTGTACTATATTTTTAATCGTTTTCAATTATCTTTGGTTGTCAATTGAGCTGGAGCTGTGACCTCGTACAGCATCTCTATGTTAGGGATGGGGGGAAAACATCTTGTGTTCGAGGATTAATAAAAATAAAAAGACCCTCTGCATACTTATCCTCACAGTCACAGGGCATTAGTTTAATGCCTTCTCAAATAATGAGTTTGCAGCATTGTAGACTCCCTACCGCCACAAGCTGCAGTTCTATAAATGTCCTCTGGAGGTCACTGTTTGACAGAGAGTGCGGCGTCCGCAGGACAGCAGCTGAATCACAGACTGCAGA
This sequence comes from Gobiocypris rarus, assembly GCA_023029165.1. Classification (NCBI taxonomy): domain Eukaryota; kingdom Metazoa; phylum Chordata; class Actinopteri; order Cypriniformes; family Gobionidae; genus Gobiocypris; species Gobiocypris rarus. Next base: position 18,966,655 of record CM040918.1, read on the forward strand.
GACAGAGATGATAGAAAATGTCAGACATTATTTGTGACTTTTTGTGACTATTTGTTATAGCAGTATGTGTTTGTGTTCATGTTCTCAATTCTCTGTGTTTTTCGAGAGGGGCTGTTAGAAAGGCCAAATAGACAAAGAAAAAATAGCAACTGAAATAACAAACAGAGTAACAACAGTATGCAGAACAAGAGGAATCAGGGGAGAGAGCATAATCCTTTGTTCTCCTCTATTCACTTGGAGCGCGTGTCTGACTCCCTATAGGCGGAATTTCATTTTGCAGCATCTCACAGACACACACACTCAAACACCATGTAATTTGCCCTCCAGGGACTCTATCATTTTTGTATTTCTGCCTGGGTTTTTCAGGTGAAGTGTGTGAGTGCAGACCCTCTTACATTTATTTTGGGTGCTTCCTTGTGAGACAAATATAATATTTCCATTTCTTTCCTTTTCTTATGAATGCAAGAAATAATAATAATGTGTGACAAATCATTGATGTAAGATTCATGAATCTTTCAGAAGGTCACAAAAAGATCAGGATTAAACATGGATTGCATACACACTTACAGTGCTGTTTCTGCATTTCGTTATTGCGTTGGTCCTAATCTCAGGCCGGTGTAGATCTGCAGTGCCCTCGCAGTCACACAGATAGCTTATACTTGCAGCTTAAAACAGGACAAAACGAAATATTAAGGAATATAGAGAATTGGAATCATGAACATACACATGTCTAGTGTCCTGTTTTAAGTTTAAGATCTCTGTTGTTAGGTAAAATTTAAAAGCATATCATTTTACAGGGGTTCCATATACAGTACCTTGACATGTATTAAGCAAGGCTGTGGATTTTATTCTCAGGGAAAGTAAAAAAAAAGAAAAAGAGTACACTTCAAGTTGCACTGGATAAAGTCATTTGTCAATGCAGTAAATACAATACAAAATAATAAAATATGGAAAAATTACAAATGGAATGTAATCAATGGAATGTAATTTATTTTCATTAATATTGATGAAAATAAAATAATTTTCTCTTCTGCATGCTGGCTTACTCATAGCCAATGCATATTATATTTGACAAATAGCATATTTAATGTAATTAATATCACTTTATATATACTTAATGTACTTTTAGTTTAGTTCATTATTTATCTATCAAGATTTAAAGTACAAATAATAAGACAACGTGTATTTCTGGTGCTGTTCACTATTTCTTCTATTGTTTTCCTCCATTTTAATCACGTCCCTGCCTTCAGCTCAATTTAAATAATCCTGCGGTGTGACAAATTCATTTTTAAAATTAAAAATATTTCATGTTGGTTCTCAATTAACACGAGGACATAAACACTGCATGCATAATAATTAAAAAATCTGCAAAACACTGCCTAAAATAGTTTAAAACAGATCATTTTACACTACAGGACGACTTTCCATAAATGTGCATTCATTTCTTTTAATACATTTATTTAAACGTGAATTCTGCTCTTATTAGAGATTTGTATATACATTGGATTTCTTCAGTGTATTCTGTATTATAGAATAGAATTTACATTATTTTTAATATTGCATGTTTCCTCTTGGTTCATGATGAAATTCTGATTTATTAGGCATTTGCATACAGTTGCATATATTGTATTTTTCATTAGTGTTTAGTCTATTCTATTCTATTCTATTAGGACCAGGTATATTTATGATATTTTGGTTCTTTGGATCATCTGTTAATATTGCATGTTTCCTCTCGGTTCCACCAGCAAACATCAGATAATGGCTGATGAATAAGCAATGCCATTTCATTTTTCTCTGAGAATTGTAGTGTTGTTGTTGTTGTTTCACAGAGCTAAGACCGATTTAATGATATTCATTTGAGTTTAGTTCGACTTCACACACTATATAGCTCGCGGAATACATTTTGAAAGAGGGAAGCTCCTAATATTCAGCCATTAGCTCCAATAAACAAAAGTGCCCTGAAGTATTCCCACTGCAAATGGAAAGAGAATGAAATAAAATGCGAGACGGATCCGAAATTATACATTTGTTCTGAAGGAATATGAAGTAATGAATAAAAGCAAGAGTTTTGCTGGTACTATGTAGGAAACAGTCCGAGCTTGTGTCTCAAAATAGAAAGCACTGCAAGCTCACATGCTTATTTGTGCATGACTGAGTGAGCATGTCAACACACATAGATGCTAGAACCTGACGAACATGATACCACCACATAATAAAGACACCTGCTGGTGATCTCCATGGCAACGCTACCTGACAGCCCCCGTGACATGCATGGTAAGTTTTATTCCATGGTGATCTTACAGTAATATCACACGTCTCGTGTGTGTGTGTGTGTGTGTGTGTAGGTGAGGAGATTTACTCTCTGTGGCCTTGCTAATGGACAGATGTGAGAATAATGTAGTGTAGAAGAGCAGAGATCCTGTAGCTATCGACCAAGAGACACTCTCACACACACGCTCACACATATACATTTTCTTGAACACCATATCAGAGTGGAGGTCAGAGGTCAGAGCAGAGGCTGATGGGAAATGTGATTTATATTCTAAAGGTGGCCAAGCCTTCTCCCATTACTGTTACTCACTTAAATGTATGTGCATTTGAGCGAGTGTGTATGTGTGTATGATCACCGTGCAATGCGATTTGCATTAATTTGGTAGCTATCTTTAAAAAATACACCTCACACATTTTTCAGTGCAATTTAGGATGAAAGTGTGTGTGTGTGTGTGTGGCATTATGGATATACTTACAGTACATAGAATTTGGATAGGTTCCATTCTCAGGACAATGCCCTGCCAAAGCAAATACCTCATATCCGGCCATCTTAAGCCAGTTTTTAAATCACAGGAAGTGCATCCGCTCAGTCCGAATGACACTGCAAATGGCATAGGGAACAAGTGTACATGGACAGGAAGTTGCTGAAATAAACACAAAGGAGGGTTTTTTTTTTGTTTTTTTTACATAATGTACCAAAGCACATTTGTTTTCATATAAAACAGTACAACAAACACACACACACACGTTGTGTTTTCATGTTTTATGAGGACATTTCATAGGCTTAATGGATTTTATACTGTATAAACTGTACATTCTATCCCCCTGCACTGCCCCTATACCTACCCATCACAGGAAACATTCTGCATTTTTACTTTTTCAAAAAACATCACTTTATGTATGATTTATAAGATGCTTCCTCATGGGGACCAAAAAATGTCCCCACAAGGACAAGGATTTCGGATATTGCCATCTTTGTGTGGACATTTTGTCCCCATATTAGGTAAGGTTTACCAGGCCACACACAGACACACACACACGCATTTACTTTTATTTTTGATGTGATTAATCGCGTTTAATCGATTTGACAATATATATACATACACAGACAGACACACACACACACACACACACACACACACACATATATATATATATATATATATATATATATATATATATATATATATATTTATATATATATATATATATATATATATATATATATATATATATATATATATATATATAACATAGAGATGCTGTACGAGGTCACAGCATCAGCACACACACATTTATATATTTATCATGATCTTACCTGAAACTCATAATCTGCGCATTGCACACTGCAGTGTATTTCAACGGAATAAAGTTTGTCACACGTAGTTAACAAAACACTGTTCAGTATTAATAACAAAATGCTGAATATATAGGGGCCAGTAAATGCTGTAAGTACCCTGTTAATCTCATCACAGCTTTTGTGTACTTTTTCCTCCATTTTCTGTGCTGATTATGGGGGGAAATTGGATCAAAAGTGTTAACCGAGACTGTGAATACTACATCGTGCACTATCAAATTAGCCAAAATATATTTTAGAAAAGAACATGCAACGTAATGACCTCATTAGCCATTTTAAAAGACATTGCGTCTTGAATCACTGGGTATAAATCATCAATTTGATGCAATTAAACTGGCATAATAAATCATGCCTGGAATTTTAAATTGTGTTTAATATTCTCATCTATTCATTCATATTCAAGATTTTGGATGACCCTCATTTTTCTAATTGTCAAAATATATTTTTCATTTGAGTGTCTATTATGATAGTAAAAGCAATGTTTAAGACACCCCAATTTGCATCAAAGTGATAAATAACCCAGTTCTGCTGTTATTTATCTTCCATAATTTAAAATTACATACTGGACACTGTACAGTACTGTAAAAACAAAATTATTTTAAGGACAATATCCTTAAAATTGTCCTTAAATTAATTTTGTTTTACAGTACTGTACAGTGTCCAGTATGTAATTTTATATATATATGGGCATATATATGGGCTTAATTATGCCAAAAATTATGAAATTGAATATTTACAATAAAGAGAAACATGAGTGAGAACACCATGCACCTCTAAGCACATATTTAGATTGGTTTGCTGCATTGTTGCTACAACTGTCTGCAATTTGAGGCCCTTTCATGGGAAAAGTCATTTTCAGGGTCATTTTGACAAATCATTTGTTTTTAAATATGAAGACAGTCTGTAGCCCAGAAGAAAACATAACCATGAGTGTTTCCTCAATATCTGTGCCACACATACATGAACTCTTTGATGCCCAGCTGGGCAGACATGCTCACAAGGTGGACTATTTTACCCTAAAATACTCTGAATGCCCCTTGGTAATCTTAACAGCATGGAATTTCGCCTATACAAACCCTCCGAGACAGAAAGATGAAGATTAAATGAGAAAAAGGGAGCGACTGAGAAGAGATTAGAGAATGTAAAAAGAAAGCGGTGTCGGTGCGCACATAAGAGACTTTTGAATTGTTGAAAGCTGAAAACGCACAAATTTCAAAGAGCATTTGCATATGCATTCCACTAAATGATATGCTAATCCACTTGATTTGCATGGCAGTGACCTCCTGTAAGCGAAACGCTTCATGCTTAGATTCTCCGAATGAAAGAACAGAAAACAGAACAGAAGGGAGAACAACTTGTTGGGGCCCAGCGAACAGGCTTGCATGTCTCTGGAAGTGGAGTATCATAAGGGACATAAAAGCGCACTTGTGATCTTTGAATGGCAAGAAATAAAAGGCACATCAGAGCTGAAGAGCAGCGACAAGAAAACGCTATAGAAAGTTACTGTGGCACGCTGTACAGACGTGAATGCTGAAGTAAATGCAGTGCGTGACACATCAGAAATCATTTCTACCACTCAGTCATCAAAGAGAGCACATGGATACAAAGTACAGCGACAGAATGAGGGATGGAAAGAGAAAAAGGGTGAAGAGTTAGAGAGGGAGGGAGGGTGTGTGGGGGGGAAGAGCATGATGCAAAGTGGCGAATGAACACGGTGGTTTTGCGAGGTTGGCACGGTGCCATCCACTCAGCGCCGGTGCCAAAGAGGGCGTGTAGGCAGGGTGGCATTACAGAGGAGAGAGGAGGAGAGACAGATAACGAGAGAAAAGAGAGGCATCATCCTGCTGCCAATTCTCCAAACGAAATGTTCCCGAGCATTGGATTCAAAAGTTGGAGCTCTTTGAAGATCCATCCGCCAGCTCGTCAGCATGGCAACTGTGTGAGTACGCCTCATTCAATGCATTGCGATAAACTGACGCGTTGTCTCTTAACAAACCTTTTATCCTCTTATTGTTCCAGAAAAGCGCCAAACTCTTCGGCACGACCTCGTCATTCCGATTCCCGCAGGCTGTGCCATCCTGCTGCGTTTCGCCGTCTCCTCCGTGACTGTGCCAGGCTCTAAGTAGGCATATCCCCCAGAGAGTCAGCAGCACATGCCCCGATGTCAATGCCACTCGACGCGGGTATGACGGCATCTGCTTTGTATTAATGGAGATATGCGACTTGTCTTGTTGTTCTCGTTGGCACACACAAACCTTCGGCAGCGTGCCAGGATCTCTGCGCCGCCGCATGCCGCTGGGAAGCTGGCAGTGACTTGGGAGTGGCAGAGTGCCAGCATGTTCCTGCGGTAACCAGCCCCCGACGCGTGCCACTTGGCAAAGACAAAGAGCCCTAGGGACGAAATACAAAACAAGATTGAAAAACACAGTGATCCGACAGCTTAATTAACACTTGCAGAGTTTGTTGGGTTAATTAGTGTGACAGATTTGGTGAGGAGGAATGTGGCAGGAACACTTGTGAGATCAAAAGTGATGGGCAAACCAGACTGAAGGAATGCCGACGGATGCCAGCGAACCGCGTGCCAGCAGAAACCCTGTGCCAACTCGACATTCAACTGGGTTTGTAAAAGGATAAATGGAAAGAAAATAAGGAATAAAGAGAGTTGGTCATTCAAAAATAGGCTTGTTTCAAATGTTGGACATCAGGAATGGTAAAGATGGTGGACAGGACAGAAGAAACAACTGAGGATACAAGCAAACAGGGAGGAGCTTGAGAAAACCACAGGCCTTGACTTATACAGCAACTCAACAAATCAATCAAATCACAAGTATTTAATACTCCACAGTGACTTGCACAAATATACATTCAGTAAAAAGCAAGAGTCAATGTTCAATAGTACGTCGGGAACACCAAAAGGATAAATGACGGGTATTAGCCTGGTGAAGTTTACCAGATGGACGCACAACTTTTGAAATCTTTCCGTTTGCAATTGTATGAACCTCCTAGAGCTTTCAAAGTACAAGGAGAGATTTGTGCTTGAATACCTGTTCTGAGGATCCTCGAAGCTTCCTGTCGAGTCAGAGAGAAAGTGATGCCACTCGGAGAGTGAGTGAGAGAATTCAGCCTCTCACTGGATGTGTTTGACATTGTAGAGGAGTATAAATAATGCAGATTTTCTCTCCTCCTCTTCCTTCTCGTGCTTTCGGAAGGAACAGATTTACAGACGTTTGTGCATTGACTCTTTCATTGGCATCGCTCTCTTTAAGCAACAGAGGATTTGTTCCCGAAACGGGCATTGTTTTGAGCGTAACCTTCGATAAACAAGTTCAAATTAGCCGTTAACAACCTCGCGAAATGGGCCGATTAATTTGTGGTTCCTGTTGTTTTTTTGCTTTTACGTCTTTCTTTGTACCGATTCCGGACAATTATGTACGGATATGCTAATCGTGCTGTATTAATGAGGTTTGTATCGCTGGGATTCTCGTCTTTACTCCTGTGGGGATCTTAATTTTACCTCATCTTTATTATGTAAATGGATAATGCCAACGACAAAAAAAAAAAAAAACTGAGCGCACACACACACACACACACACACACTCACTAACACAAAAGGGGCGAGTCAAAGGAAGAGGGAATAAGGCAATGGTGGGAGGGTGGGGGAGAAAATGGAGTATACCCTTTCTTACCAGCTTCAGCACCAAAACGCAAGAAACTGCAGAGAAATCTGAAAGGATTCTACTCAGTGCCACACATACCAAGGTGCAGGACAAATGCATTGAATTTTCGGTGCTTTTTTTATTTCTTCTACATATTTATGCTGCAGCAGTCCTGCCATGGAGTCACAGAGCCAAGGATGGGATTTACTAGATGAAGAGAGAGAGAGAGAGAGAGAGAGAGAGAGAGAGAGAGAGAGAGAGAGAGAGAGAGAGAGAGAATGGTTAATATCCTGCGCTTAATCATGGCACATGAGATTGGCTGTATGCATATCTCATTTGCATCTCATTAAATTGCTCGTGCACCTGCAGAGAGAGGGGAGAGGGGAAGAGGACAGCACAACGAGAAATGAGGGTGTTGTTTCAAAATGCAGCTATTTAATTTTGTGATGAATTATAAAATGTTTTTTTTTTTTAAGTACACAGTGCACTTTAAAAAGCAGTTTTCTTGGGTGTTGTTTTGATGTTGCGTTCCATTATTATAATAAGGTATATTTATTATATGTTGTCTTAATTGCATAATCTACTAAAATATCCCATGCCATAATAATGACATTAAATTCTCTTTGGGAGGATGAAATTTAGATTTTAAGAAATTGAGACTTATAAAATAATCCATGTTTCAGAGTATGTAAAGTCCACCACTGACCACCAGTTTAATATATGCATGATTAGTATGCAGCTCTTTGCATTCTTTAATAGAACTCGGGGTGAAGACTATTGTCTCTGATTCCAGGATGTGCCATCTGCCTGGCTGCAGAGACTGGCCTTTCTCTTTGTGTTCCGCACAATAGGCTATTCTACACTGGACATCCACACATAACTCAAATAAATCATGCCCGAGCCAACAGGCCACCAGAGGACCACTGCAAAATGTTCTATAAAAGAAAGGAGAAGACTGCATGCGGAGTAAGGGAGAGATTAGGAAAATTAGAAATTTTCCATTAAGGAAATATAATGACAAACACAGTTGGAGGGAAGAAACTGGAAGAAGAGAAGAACAAGACGGGAAAGTGAAAGGAAGTGAATAATAATTTAAATTGTACTTAAAATATTACTCACATGCTCATTGTAACATCATTTTCCTTGCATACTTTGTAAATAAAGTGCAAAACGGCATCCCACATCCAGACCCAAGAACGGCCATTCTCCGATGTATGTGACTTTAATGTAATTACTTTCTGACGGATATATTTAAATCTGTATGTAAACACTGGAGCAGCAAGGTCTACGTATGATAGAAATGTCTGCATCGATTACCCGCTATGAATGTGAAATGTTTAATCTCGTTAAAAATCTCATGCCTAAATTAGACTCCCTCAGCAGCTTTTTAAATTGGGCTATCCATCATATATAATGAAGAAGTGACAGAGTGTGTATGCAGGGGGTTCTAATATAAAATTGTTTTAAAATATTCTTATATTAGCTCTGCTGTGGCGAATGGCACAGGCTGGCCGGTGCGTTTCCATGATGTGGTATACAATAAAACAGAAACCAGAGCCCAGAATAAGCCTTAATCCAAAGCTTTTGTATGGGCCGAGTCACAAAGCATTGCTGACGGACAAACGGTGCTTCATTTATTCTCTTTCAAGAAATGAAAAGAAAGGCTGAAAAAATAGAAAGAGGGAAAGACATGTGGTGTTGGCCACCACCTGGTGAGATGTCATGTACGATTAAGTGTGTGTTTGTCTGGCACGCTTCTTGCCGTTATCAAGTGCGGGCAGCTCAGCGCAACCACTACACTGCATACTTTTCTTATGCTAATGACTTCACTTGGATAGACCCCTCCTTCCCTATCGCCCTCGGTACACCATCCTGCCCACCTTTTCCTGTAGCATGCCCACCTGTGCCACTTTCTAAATCCTTCGATAATTCGCCCTAAACTAACAACTGCTCTACCAGTCTTAAACCACTCACTCTACGCAGGGTGTAGGGTCTCAAAACCATATAACAAACCTTCATACACCAGACTCCCCAAGGTCAAAGGGTCAAAGATTTAGCATAATTTATCATATCAGTGTGAGATATTCACGGCAGCCACGCGTAGCCCGTTCATGCTCCTGCTGCCTCTGATTAGCATCTCATTTCACAGGCTTGATTTTTAAAAGCCCCCATACGCCCCCTTTCCACTAACATGATGGCTCAGTTCCTGCCCTGTTGAAACAGATGCTCACCCAAAATATTATACAGTGACCGTGTCAAACTGACAGAGCAAGCCACAAAGGGGGAAAAGGGGTGTCTTAGTCAGCAAATGTTTGGATTGCGGCATTCTGCGATTCACTACTATACGAACAACATTACAGATGCGCTACTTGTAAACATCTTACCATGTATAAAACATTTTACAATGCTGCATTTTGATTGCAGTTAGGTTATGTTTATCATTCTAGAAACCATATGTAACCAAAACATGATGTATATTTTAAGTATTGATTATCAATTATCAAGATCAGTACTGAACTATAACTGTGGAATAAGTTACATTTACATCTTAATATAATACAACCAATTTGAAAATAACATTCAACATTCTCACGTAAAAAACTGTAATATTGTGAAAATTGTTTTTTTCAATTTAAATATATTTTCAAATGTCATTTATTCCTGTGTTGGCAAAGCTACATTTTCATCAGCTAATACTGGCTTGGGTGTCTCGTGTTTAAAAAAGAACAGCATTGTTGATCAATTTAATGCATCCATGCTGAATACAAGTCTCACTGACTCCAAACATTTAATTGGAAGCTTAAAAATGTCAATATCATAAGAAGAAAAGAAAAAAATCCAGAATTTCCAAGCTGCTCTTTTCCATACAATGACAGCAGACTTTCAGCAACTCATGGTCTATTTTTCATATATCAAAAATCAATGATTAATCGCGATTAATCGCATCCAAAATAAAAGTTTGTGTTTACATAATATGTGTGTGTATTGTTTATAATTATAATGTATATATATAAATACACACACATGCATGTATATATTTAAGGAAAATGTGTTATATTAATAGTATATACAGTATAAATATACATTTCATCAATTTAATCGTGATTAATCAATTTACCGCCCTAATAAAATATTTTATATATAAATAATACAATGTCTTAAATAAAAAAGTGTGTGTGTGTGTGTGTGTGTTTATATATACATAATAATTATACACAGCACACACACATATATCATGTAAACAAACTTTTATTTTGAATGCGATTAATCGTGATTAATCAATTTGACAGCTCTAATATATATATATATAGCTAATCAAACTGACAATATTCAAATATTGCTGAGGCTTTGACAGAATATCACCAGAGCACACATTTCTGGGTTAAAAACTGCTACAGCAACATTTCCCTTATGAGCTTGCCCTGTTTTTACAGCTATTTATTGTTACTTTTGCAACCTGACTTTGTGAGTGAACGATTCAGTAAGAGAAAAACCCACTCAGATGAATTTCTCTGCCACGGCGTATAAAGAACTGCATATGGAACAGTGCGATGGGGGCTGCGTGAACATTAGTAACAGAATCTATTTGAGTTTATCGGAGAATCAAGAGCGGCGCAGACCTGTGATAGATGAGCAAATCTAGTCGGCCATTAAAAAGTCATTTCAGAGACAGATAGCTAGCAGGTTCCCCTCTAAATGTCTACTGCGGGAAGCATACTTTAATGGCGCGTGAGAGAAAACAGAAACAATATAGCCTATTTCCAGAAATAGAAAGATAACAGGTGACGTCCTGTGGTTTTGCATCTAATGGGGTTCTTAAATGAAATACAGATAGAAGATGGCATGTAGAATTTGCAGCTCCAATCTCTCAGCGCTCTCATGCTAAGGAAGCGAATTGTCTTAAGGAACACCGTAGTGGTTTTAATGAGTTGGAAGCGAGCGCTAGCCAGTACTTTCTCAGATTCGGAGAGATCATTATAGCTGCCTCGACCTGCTTCATTGGAGAGGGACAACATGACACACAGTCCATGAATCTCTTAATGACTCAACTGAAAATAATGATAATTCCGCTACAGGCTAATCTTCTGTGAAAAACATTCATGAAATCTGAAGCAAACAATATCTGTTTAACAGGAATCATTTAGATGAAAATTCATTATCTTTACTCTTAAAGAGCCGTGGTGATATATTTTAAAATCACAACAACATCAGTTACATGTTAGCAGCAACAAGAGAAAGGTGCGGCGAATGTCGCGCTCTGTCTCTTTAAGAGGAAATCACAGCTCCCAGCTCATGAATAAAGATGAGCTGGCCTTTCTCCGCATACATCATAGATCATGTATCAGCAGGGCCCATCTATCAGAACACAAGAGGAGCTGAAATGCTCATAACGGCCCTGCGCTGCCCAGTATTAAAACCAATGAGATGGGGGAAGGGTCTCTCTGAAGGTATCACAATTCACTTTGTTTTAAAACACGGGTGGGCTTGGCATTTAATGCAATTTTTACAAATGATCTCCGTGTTAATATGTCGACATGCAAAACCAATGATGCTATTGCTTCTTAAATCTAGGCTATTAGATCTAGGCAATTACAGAAATGATTACCCATTAACCACGCAAACACATTTCTGCATTAGCTACCGTTTAAAAACACACGAGACTAGTTTTGAATACCATTCGGAAACTCTCTTAAAAAAAAGGAGAGAGAGAGAGAGAAAACCTCTTAAAGCCATCTTCCAAAGAACAAGCTTTCACGCACAAAATGCCTGACGCATCACATTTCGCTTTGACACCAGCTACGCGCGAGCCAGGATCTCCATATCCCAGCCGGCTTTTTCATTTTAAAATCTGCTGCTCGAGAAAGATTCAATCTCTCTGATGCCATAAAAAACACGGTCGGTTACAGCTTCTATTCACACAGGGCCGTTAATATTAATAATATCATCCTCACTCAGAGGAAACTCATCTGGCTAAATGTCACAAGTTTAATTAATGACTGGTCTGGGTTGACCTCGGCTGAGAAGGGGGGAGTATTGCAGCCCCTAATGCCATGCAGGCAAACTGGAATAATTTAGCATGTTAAACGCAAAGTCAATTAACCTTCCTCGACAGCCAATGACGTGCAGCCCCCACTCGAACCGGCGTCATTCTATGGGATCATCTTGCGCCACCCTGATAAAGGAATATACGCAGATGCATGAGTCATTAGTGGGAAATGGTTTCTGTTTTCCGCAAAGCCGCGGACTAATTGTACAATAAAAAACAATTAGTGCGTATTGATTCGTTTATGCTGTGATTTACCTCAGCTCAGGCAGGATTATGATGCGCAGGACGGGTAAGTGCTATAGGCCTATGACCATGGACGTGAAGCTTTTTAGGTGGGAGATTTGGAATACCTCTGGGGGAAAAAAACATAACTCGAGTTCCCTTTCCCTGCTTTAAATATATAACTAAGCATAATAATAAATAAATCACATCGAAGCACTGAAATTAAGGCAATAACTGTCTAAAATAACCCCTCGAAACGCAATCAAACATCTCCCGCGCTTCTTTATATGCGGGTCGTGCCCATCACCTTCCTGTATCTCACGTAATGAGATGTGTAGAAATCATTCAGAGACGTGATGTAATTTAGTTCTCATCTCCCAGCACCATTCACACACGCGCTCGGCCCCTCGGACTTGATGCGACAAACCAGAACTATCCAGATATAATCAACGAATCAAATGGTCCCGTGCAATAGCCTACAAAAGGCTCGTTGATTGTAATGGAAGCGTTAGTTTTGTCACATCCCATCGCTTGGTTCCCAGTTAACAAATCTCTTTTAAAACATTTTATTTTGGCTGTAGGTTATGTTGACAATGTAGTTTTTCTTAATGTTATGTTACTTGATTATTAAAATGACCTTCTACTACAAAATACTGCTTCATAGGTAAACTATTACAAAAAAGTAGAATAGTTGTTTTACTTACCCATCCTGATTGGAATACTTGATCCTAATTGAGTCGAACGTTGAATGTCTGAATAAAAACTGTGGCATGGAAACACTTTAATTGACCACTAATATAGTCATCTGGTCAATATGGCCAAATAAACCTCTTCTTTATGATACAAGACTGATCTTGATCACCCTGTCTGTGATAAGGACTAACTAGCTCTGATAATATCCCTTCAATCACACCCAATTTCAAGTAATGACATACAAAATGGCTTGTTAAAAAAGAAAAACATTTTCCTTAACATTACACCAAACATTAGCTTCTAAAATATACATATAATTCCCTGTTTGGAAGATTGTTTGCTGAGTAGATAAGGCATCCTCTCACATTAAGTAAATAGACCAAATATACAACCCAGTGCATTACATATATTGAGCACAAGCCAACACTTATATCAACACTGTCTCTTGCTAATACACATGAACTTGAATCTCAGTTTGAACTTTAGCTGCATTGATTTTGTCTCGTTTAACCTCCATTGATTTCTAGTGGTTTGGCTGATTGCCCGTCTCCTTTACACTGCTTCAGCAGAGTAGGGTGCATGCAATCAGATTAAGGACATCGCAGAAACGCACATGATCAAATCACAGAACTTCGATCACTACAAATTTGGTGTGCATTTTCAGTGAAAATATGTTACTTGCAACCTTGTCAGACAAGGGAGTCAAAAAAAAAAACGTTAAAAAAGACGGATTGCTGGGCCGCTTCGAGGACCATAGAGACATGCCAAATTATTAAAAGGAAACAGATTTTATTCACTTTGAATGCTTGTATATAAGAGGACAGGAGACATTAGCCCAGTGAGTCACATGAATAAACACAAGTGCATCATGAACGTACATTATTTGGCGATCGCTACAGTAATAACATTTCCAGGAACACGCAGAGAAAACAGTCTCTCACAGCAGGTCCAGACTCAGGAGTGAGAGTTTACGTTACAGTCCCCTTAGAAGCAGAATACAACAACAACAACGAAAAAAAGAAAACAATCAATTCAAATGACAAATGTGATATTTGGAATGCAAACTTTGTATAAATATAACATCATTGGTTTTCAACATTGGTTGGCTAAGAGGAGAACATAACGTAGTTCATGGAGAGTCACAGTCTTCACAGTCATGTGTGGACAGAACTGCGGTGGAACAGGGACAGGGTTTTGTGGCTACTGACGGTCGTCATTAAAGCTTCAGCAAAAAGCAAAATCAAGCATGCATCTTAGTACAAACCTACATTAGCAGCACACTCTATTTCCTCAACAATTAGACCCAGTACATTTAGTAGAACAAACAATAAGAAATGAAATCAAAAAAGGCCAGACACAGAGAAGCAAACAGTGTGATCTCCACCTCTATAATACAAACTACAATGGCTGCACAACAGTGCTGTCCCATATCAGAGTAAGCTTTCTGTTTTGTTTTTATTTTTGGTTCTCTGGTTGTTTCATATATGAGGTCACAAATGTTCTAATAAGTTAGCTAAAACAGTTTTCTCATAGCTGGCTCCATCATCTAAAAAGATTTCCATTCCTTAAAAACAGTAATATTTTCTAAAGTATAAAGTTTTTTTTTTCTCTCCATCCTTTGTATGCACCAATGGTAAGACTACTTTATCTTTGGATTTTCCATTAAAGCAATACTGTAAGTTATTATTGTTTCATAATAGCATCATTGTTATTATTGTTAGTCATGACAAGTGCAGAAATGTTAAGAAATAAAATACCTTGTACTGAAGGAGAAATGAAAAACTACTGCCTTAAGCGAAATTACAGTATTGAGGGCAAAATAAAAAAATAAAAAATAAGTGCACAATCGAAATGTTCTGTTTAAAAGACAACAAAAATAGAAAATATCTTATAGATGTTCATCGATCTAATTCATACACAGATAGGGTCTTTCAACTTGGCTCAGTGCAGGAGAGGAAGTTGGTTGTACAGTGACAATTTTCAACAGCATTAGAGGGTAAATGCTATGTTATAACATGAGCATGGCTAAACAGCCTCAAGTGTCTTTGACTGGGACAATACAAAAGTTAAATATACAAGTCATTTGTTTTAAACCTACCATACAATTAAGTCATTTGAATTCAACAATCTACGCAACACCAAAATGTTCATACATTTATCTATCATTAACACAGAATGTTTTTTGTCAATTTTCAAAAAAAAAAAAAAAAACCTAAATGATATTCTTCCACAATTTACAATGGTCTGCAATACGCTTTGTGTCTGGACAAATACATGTCCATGAAAAAAGTGAACATCTACTAGCTTAGTTTAAGGACTTTGAATACAAATTAGAATTGTACGTTTTCATTCATTACACATTTCTTTTGGGCTTAATATATTTTCTATTGGTATGTCTTGTAACAGAACAAAATTGAGAGCTGTTGACCTGAGAGAAGACAACATCAAAAAACATTACATCACTTCATTAAGCCAATAATATAATATTTTAACACTTGACAGGGCAAAAAAATAGTGTGGGTGTTTTATGGGTGTCTGTTAAAACGTACATGTTATAAACAGACTTTTGGTTAGTTAAGTAATCATGAAACCATCTTAGGTTCTTCATCAGTCTTTAGCTGTGCAACCTTTAGTTTCAAACAGTTTACATATACTCAAGTTTTGTTAAAAACCAGCATATTGAAATGAAAAAAAAAAACATTCTACTGACACTTGTTTTTGGTTACAAGCACTGGTAATGCAAGTTGTATCCTACAGGATTCAGTCCTTTTAAAACAGTCTGCCAAACTAGCTCTGGGTCATACCTTTCCCCCAGTGTAATCTACAGTGGAGACGTTTTGTTTTACTTTCCTCTTGTTATTTTTTATTTCATGGAGTCTCTTCTGAGGCTTCAAAGCCATAAAAACAAGTGTTATGAAAAGCATCAAACCTCTTGCTCCAATACATTATGTCGAGTCATGTCCCTCCTCTGACTCATTGCTGTCACAACGCCCATCCACAGAGTCTATTGGTTTTATGTGACATGTCTTTGCAAGGCTTGTCAGGCTTGAGGTAACATTTGAAGGCGAAACAACATGATGTGAGTGAGAAGCCTGTGAGCTTTGGGAAGCCTCAGGTAAAGCTGAAGTCAGGGGTGAGCTTTGGAGACGTCTACTGGTCTGGTCAGAACTGGCTGGGGTAGGGATGGAGGTTTCAGAAGGAGTCCCAGTTGAAGAGGATCTCTGTTCACTGGATGGGATTGACTGAGAGGTAGATGAGGGACTGATGTGAGGTAATTGAGAAGCATGCTCTTTGGCATTCAGTCTCTCGGCCACTCTTTGTCTATGCTGAGGGAGCTCAAGATGTTTGACAAGCTCTGCATTTCCAGTGAGAGACACCTCACAGGCGAGACAGTCATAAAGATGACCATCCTTGCCTTCTGTTCTACACTGTGTTTTAGAAACAATACAGTGGCTTAGAAGAAAGTTGTTATCCACATCTGGCTGCTTAGTGTTGACAGAGTTTATGAGTTGGGAATCTGTGCCATTGAGTGTGCCTTGCTTCTTGTCACGTTTGGATGAAATGGTGTCCTCTGCACGGAGGCGAGCAGAGATTTGGCTAGATTTTGGTTTCTCTGGTAGCTGCACTAAATGTTTCTGTTGCAGCTGCAGTCTTTGTTGCATCAATGCACCCTGCAGATTTTGTTGATATTGCTGAAGAATGGAGCCTGGGGACAGCCCCATTAGAGCCTGTGGCAAGACTGGGCCATATGGGAACATGCTTTCCATGCCAAACATGGGCTGCAGGAGGCCTCCAGGCATAGGTGAGGGAATATGGGGAGAAAAAAGTGGAGGAAAGCCAGGCATCAGACAGGGCAGCAGGGGACTAGAGAGCAGAGCAGCTTGATCAGTTTTCATTGCTGCATGAAGAACTTGTAGCTGAGTTGGGTCTGTGGCATATTCCCTTCCAGTATTTGGAGTAGATACTGTTGGCCTGGAAGAGTCTGACTTCTCTTTACTGTTGCAAGAAGAATTTGCACGAGTAGCATTTCCCAACGGAGAACTGTTAAGTTTGTTTGTGGGAATCCTGTTATTCCCAGTGTCATTTTCTTTGGGTAACTGAAATTCTTGTTCCGTGGTCTTTGGGGTCAAGACAGAGTCGGTTGTGCTAACTACATCTTTGTCATCCATAGCTGATATGGCAGAAGAGGACGTCAAGGTTGGCTTGCGGGTCAGCTCATTTACAGGAGGGTCACTGGCACCTTCTATGATAATGAATAAAGAAAAAATGTCAGAATTACAAAATCAGAATTTGAAGTAAATTCATTTAAAAACTAAGTGTAGTTTAGACATACCTGTTTTTGTAGAAGAAAAACCTTCAGTCATGCTTGTAGTGGTCTGCATCTGCAGACTTGAGTACATTGGAGACTGGCTGAGACAATGAAGGGCAGTTTGGTTGAGGCCCACTGAGCTCAGTATTGCTTGTGGTTGGACAAGTCCCAGAACATCACTTGTTTTTTTTAGATCCACCTCTTGTTGAGCCATCAGCTGGCGAGCAGATACTGAACCCAAATATTCCTTGTCCCTCTCCATCTGGCCACCCAGAGCCTCCTTAACTTTAGCAAGATGTTGCTGGGAGAAGACATGGTCACGAATAGACAAGCAGCCACTGTATTTAATTGAGCAAAGAGTGCATTCAGTCTTAGGTCTATCAATAGAAGTACTCTCTGTACCAAACTGCTTTGCAAGGCTAAGCTTGGCCTTTTTTTCCTTGGCACGAGCATTCTGAAACCACACCTGAACCACCCTCTTGGCAAGTCCAATGTCACTGCCCAAGGCTTCACACTCAAGCATTGTTGGGGTTTTATAGTCACTAAAGCAAGCTTTGAGCACTTTCACCTGCAGATTGCTCATTTGAGTGCGGTAGCGTTTTTGGCCATGTCTGTCGATATCAAAGCTCAGACTGTTGGAGCTACCAGGGCACGGTGAAGCTGGATCAGCCAGGCTGGAATTTTCACTGTAATCTAAGATTAACTCATTATCAAAATCTTTAGCATTAAAGCTAATTGCTGGGCTAACCAATCCAGAAGACATCTTTTCATCACTTTCAGAAGAAGCCTCTCTTTCAGTGCTGGGAGACATGTGGTCGATACTGCCATTTTTACCCTCTAGAGAGTCATTTCCTTCATCAGTTGTATGGTCATAAGTCTTGTTTGTGTTAGCCTCACAGTTATTCAGCTTGCTCTGTTCAAAAGTCTGATAATCTGACATGGAAGGCATCTCAAAATCTTCTATACCCTCACCTTTTATAGGTTTTGGGCTCAGACGCTGCTGATGTGAAGACAGGTCCATGCTTTTGCATGCTAGAGAATCTACATCATCAGTGGAGCTCAAAAACTGAGAATAATTGGCAAAATCAAAGAGATCAGATTTAATTTGAGAACCTTCCTGATCTTGAGTCATACTAGATATTGCCATACTATACCCTGCATTTCTTGCTTCGTGCCAGTGACGTGAACGTATGTGAGCAGCAAGGGCAGTCTGTGCTTTAAAGAGAGCTCGACAGAATGGGCAACGACGATGGATTTGAGATGGTCCCAACGCCCGAAACTGGCCTTTCCTTTCACGAGCTCGGGTGTTCTGGAACCAGACTTGAACCACTCTTTTCTTAAGACCGACCTCGTTGGAGATATGGTCAAGCATCTTGCGTGTTGGATTGGAGTCCAAAAGGTATTTCTGATATAAAACCTCCAGCTGCTCTGGTGTTATCGTGGTCCTCATGCGTTTGTCTCGCTGTGGTTCCTCGCCATTATTTTCCCAATCATTTTCCATAGAACTGGTTCCTGCTTTCTCCTCAAGTTTTCTCTTCAGAGAGTTTATTGTTGAATCGGGAATGGTCGTCACTGCAGGTGGATTTGCCACTATCTGGGAAATTGCTCCTGAAAGCAGATGCCTTGCAAGTAGGGGATTAGCAGGATCAAATAGCATAAGAGGCATGTCTACAGGACGGTCAAGGAACTGTGGGCTGGGAAAGTAACTTTGAGTAAGGAAGTGCATTTGCTGGTGCTCTTGCCAATGTTCAAAAGAGGGGAAGCTCAATTTACACTGGATGCAGTGGTAAGGACTCATATCCTGGGCTGGTTTCTGTTGCAGTTGTTGCTCAGATGAAGGAATCTCTAAAGGACTAAAAATGTTTTTGGAGCTCTGTGATGGAGCTGGGTTTGTTTCAGACGTGCAGGAAACCTGTTTCTCTTCAATCTCTTTGCTTACATTTTCATTCTCCTCACAGAGAGGCTTTGGCTGCTGCATTTTGTTATCTAATTCCTCAAACTCAGTGTTGATACCACCAGCCTGTTTAGGGTCAGATGATGCTTCATTTGCTTGTTTAAGCTCTCTAGTGAGACTTGTTGTGTGCATATGCTCAGAATCAGTGGACTTCACATTAGTACTAGACACAGATGAACTGGAAGGGCTTGAGCAAGAAGTTGTTTGTGTAAAACAAGAGGGTCCAGATATTGGACTATTACACTCAAACCTAGAGTCCATTGAAGTGTCATTCTGATCATTCTGCATTTCCTCCTCTTCATCTTTGTAACACTGCTTTTTCTGGTGATTAATGAGATCAAAAATCCGCTGAAAGACTATGTTGCATTTCTTACACTGGAAATTGTTGTTGGAAGTACGAAAGTAGCGGTCATTAGATAGGTCTCGGTGTTCACTATCCTTCACTCCCTCTCCTTGGTTCTCATAGTTCTTCCGAGCTTTTTGTCTGGTATTTTGAAACCATACCACAATCACACGGGTAGAAAGATTAAGGAGGTTGGACAGTTGCTCAAACTCATCATCTTTGGGGTATGCATTGGCATCAAAAAAATCCTGCAATAATCTTAGCTGATAGTCAGTAAACCTGGTTCTTGAGGACCTCCTACCCCCATAAAACTCTTGTCTTGGTGGTTCAGGAGAGGGTGGTCTAGAGTCCACCTTAACATCTTCCAGTGTTGTGATGGGAGGGTTACTAAAGTTATATGGAGAATCTTTGTTGCGCTGGCGTTCTTTGAATAGAGTGTTCCGAAACCAATGCTTTATGACTTTATGTGGCAAACCAGATTTGTTGGCCATCTCATGGATTTGGTCCTCATTTGGAGAATTGTTGATATCAAAATACTGACGCAGGATTATAAGCTGATCATCCGTGATTCTTGTTCGAGGTCTTTTACTTTGCTGCTGTAACATGGACGGAGTTAACTGTTGTTGATAAAGCTGTGTCAAATCAGGACTCAAACCGGCCTCCACTGGGGGCAGATGGACAGGGCCCTGAGGAGTTAAAGCTTGCAAAGCTATGGGTGGCATTAGGAGAGGAGGGAAGAGTGGCAGTTCCATGGTTAAGGGAATTTGAGCTAATGGAGCCTTAACTTGAGGAATGGAGACAGTAGAAGGAGTAGCACTGGGTGTAGAGACAGGAACAATTGGTTGCACTGGCTGTTGCTGTTGTGGCTGCTGCACTGAAGGGTTAGGAATCATAGGAGGTGTAGGAGAAGGGGATGAAACAGGAGAAGCGTCTGGAGTTGCAGGTCTCAATGGAAAGAGTTTGTCATATTGCTCCCTGTAGTCTTTGGCAAATTTCTCCAATGACTTGATAGGGAATATGGAATGATGAATCTGCTCTTTATGGCTCTTCAGAATCAGTACGTTTGAAAAAAGCTTCCTGCAAGACTCACACTCTAGCTTCTCCATGCCCTCTGAATGATCCACCTCTTTGGTGTCAGACACATTCCCACCATCTGGTATTGCCTCAGTAAGATTTTTCTGATATCGCTGCTTATTTTCATTGAATTGCATTACTAACTCAAAACCAATGTTTTCAAGCAAAGCCTTTGAAGCATTCCCTGGGGCATCATGGGCTATTCTGGGTGGAAGAAACTCATCAAAACCCTTCCCACTGGTTGACATCTCTTTGTTTACATCTTTTTCTTGTGTTTTGGGATATGTTTTTTCTCTGATATCCACATTATCCATTTCTTTTGATCTTTCATTACTATTCTGTTCATCTGCATCCTTCTCACACTGTGGATCACTGGTCAGTTTCTGTTCATTTATTCGTTCATGAATTACAAAATCTTCATTTTGTTTTTGTTTAGAACAATATTTTGAGCCATCTTTTTTGGAAGACTCAGCAGTATCCTCATTTACAGTAGGCTTTAATGTGCTTAAGTTTAGACCAGAGCCTTTAAGGTTCACCTCTGGATTCATGCGGAACTCTCCTCCTGGAATAAGAAAAGGAAGAAGCAATTGCTGTTGCTGCTGCACTGGAAGAAGAGCCTCTGTTGCCATAGGAAAAGGGTGTAAAAGTGCAGGATTGAATAAATGGGACTGAAGAAGAGCAGCTTTCTTTTGGAGCTCTTGCTGGAGATGGGCTTGAGCCTGGGCAAACTGCTGTTGTTGTTGTTGTTGTAATGGTTGTTGTTGTAATGACATCTGTTGGTGCTTGGCAGCTGAATCAATCATGTTTACCAACTTCTTCCTCATGTCAGATGTTGAAGGATGGCTGGTGTCTGCGTTTGCAGGTGTGCCATTGAGTTCAGTGTTTTGTTGGTGGCTTAGACCAGCATTGTTAATGGAAGTAGCAGGCTTCATGGTTGCAGCGGTGCTGGACAATGCCTTGCCTGGGGGAGGGCCAACAGACTCAGAACTAGAAGTAGATGAATCAAGCTTGGATGCACGAGCTTTTGTCTGGTGCAAGACAGAACGCATATGAATCTCTAAGGTTGAACTCTGACTATATGCTACATTGCAAATACTACATTTAAATGGTTTGTGGTCTGCATTGTTGACAGGCTCTTGCAATCCAGTTGACGTGTCCTGCAGTGACCGTTTAAGTTTGTGTAAGTGTGACACTGAATTGTAGTGAACTAGGAGAATATTCTTCTGTGTGAAAGATTCCTTGCAAACAGTACATTTGAAAGGCCTCGATGGATCCAGAAATTTCTCCATTGTAATATTTGGGCCCTTTCTAAGTGGAAAAACAGGCTGCTTGGGGTCACATTCAGCATTATCTTTAAACAAACTTGAATCATTGTCTGAAGGACTTAGTTTTTTCTCCAAATCACATTCTTCATCATCTTTAATCTCAGTTTCTTCTGGTGATCCTTCTTCTTCACCAAATGTTTGGTCTCCGGAGATAATAGTATCTCCATTCATCATTAAACCAGCATAAAGCTGCTGTATCTGGGTTTCACTTAGCTCCAAGTGGCTTGTCTCAAGGTGTTTCCGAAGGGCCTGCGTTGTACGAAAGCTGCGTTGACAGAGGCAGCATATGGTGGCAGCTCTGATAGCATGGTACTGAGAATGCAGTTGCAACTTTTCAGGGGTTTTGAATGCTAGGCTGCACTGATTACACCGGTACTTGTAAATGTGCCTATCAGATATTGCGGTTTGAGATTTCTGGCTATGAAGCTGGTTGAAATGTGTCTGGAGTGCACTTGAGGATGTAAAGACTTTGTTACAGCCTTTCTGCCAACAAGGAAAAGCAGCATTGTTCTCCTTTGTGGATTCTGCATCCTCTGATGGTTGTTTATAGATTTTTGCTGCCTCCAAGTGAGGTGTAGTACCTCTCTCAGGTTCAGCATCGGTTGAAATTTCTAAAGAATAAACAGAAAAAGGATTGCTGTGAATATATAATGAAGCAAAATTAATTAAAACAGAATCCTAATTTAGTAATTAAACCAAGCACAAATATTAATAAATCACTTTTGGATTTTAAGTGAGATCTTAACTGTCAACCTTATTTATAATAATGACAAAACAAAGAACCATGCTTAACCTAGATATAAAAATATATATATATATTTATACTAACCATCCTGTCTCTTTGTTTCATTAGCATTTATCAGCTGTGTATCCGAGTTGTGCACTGGTAAAAACATCTTCTCTGGCAGCACGTCTGAAGCAATCACCTGATCACAAGGGAAAAAAGAAATCATAATAGGTTTGATAAATCCATCTCGTGGATTAATTAATCCACCAAAATCTCATTATTAAGTCATTTGATTGTTATCTCTGAAAATGATTGGTCATTATGCTGTGTTCCTGCTACGTGTGCATTAACGATGCATCTTGCAAGAGAATAGACCCTTAACTTCAGAAGGCAAAATGGAATCGCAGTCATGAACCAACACTTAAAGCAGTTCAAAGGTTAAGTATGAATGGAAGCCCTCTTTGGTCCATGACAACACAATTAGGTAACTTTGGATGTAAAAAAGCCACTTTATTTATCTTCCTCTCCTTCTCTCCTCCTGTACCCACTCAAATTTAAAATGTGTAAATCAATGCAACTTTAAGGGGGGAGAGGGAGGGAGAGCAACCAAACAAAATGGCTGCTATTTCCATCACAAAGCACACCATTTCAGGAAAGTGCTGTATTCAAGGGACACAAAGCAGCACACAAGTCCTCTTCAAGGTCACATTTAATTTAGAACATAATTACCAGGCACGGTTCATAACGAAAATCACCTAGCACTGGCTCAGAACTAATGAAGCACAATTATTTTCATTACTGTATTTCAGTTCATCTGGGGAAGGGGAGAGGAACGGCAAGTGCCGAAGAGAGAAATCAAGAGGGATGGCAGAACAGAGGGCAAGGAAGACCAAGAAAGATATGAGAGGGAAGAGCACATGAAATGGAAAGAAAGACCGAAACGCAAGAAAAAGCACTCAGCGCAAGCTGACTGAATTGGCAAAAAATGTCCAACCTTTCAGAAACAGTGAGGCATGTCTGCTTTGGGTTCAAACAAGCTCTGGGTGCATTAGTATCAATTTATATTCTGCAGATAAAAAAGCTAATTTTAATATTCATTGGATCTGAGGCAGCTACTTCTCCCCTCCCCCAACTCAATGTCATTACTTGTCTCCGTTTGCTCGTGCTGGAGTCACTGAGGGTCTAAACACCCCTCCGTATACACACATGCACATTGTGCTGAACATTTTCTTGCCTAAATAACATTTTTACACCATATATAAAAACAGTGGTCCACTGTTGTGTTTTTTAATATCAATATCTAGAAAGCAGCATGGCTGACGGCTAATATAACACAAGTAATAAGATGCAGGCTACACACAATTACAGAATTTAAACAAGCACTATGCGATATTTACCTTTTTTTTATTTCTTAAAATTGCCAGATATCAACTGATTGTTTGGCCTGTCTCATCACTAATAAACAAAAAAATGTGTAAATAGATCCTGCTTTGACATCAGAATTCAAACCATTATTGTCTTTAAAATAAATCCTTAATCCCCCAAGCAAATTATCTTGTTTAAGGGAGTTTAAATGTATTTACTAGGGAAAAGAACTAAGAAAAACTCTGGCTGGACTGGACATGTGCTGTTGTTCAAAATCCCTGGTTGCTTTATTTCTTTACAAAGGTGCTAAAAATACTACTATACAGCACTAAAATACTGAATCCCCATGATATAGGGTTATTGTCTTTTTTTTTATTTTTCTCACCGTGTTGATGAGCTTCTGAGTGCAGTCTGCAGTGACACTGTGCAGCTGTGTGAGGTGGGTACGCAAGAGGGCAATACTGTGCAGTGTATCTTGGCACAGTGGGCAGCGGAGAGCAGGCTGAACTGCATGCTGGTTCATCACATGACTCCTTAGACGCTCAATATCACTATGACGGAACCGACAGAATGGACACTGCCGCATCTGAATGAAAGGAAACAAGCAGAAATACTTAGAGGTACAAAAATTACATACTGTCTTTGCAATATTCTGTTTCTTTAAGCAATACTAGGCTTGGTTTATATTCTTATTTTGATGTTGGTATAATAAGCAATTCAATTAGTATTAAATTATTAGGATATTATTCCATAGTATTTGCTAGGGCTTGCACAACTGCTAACTGCTAGTCATACAGAAAACTAATAGACAAGTCATTTTGTTTATCTTATGTAAACAATAATGTAGTATGCAGCATCAGTGGCCTAATAGCACTTTAAGAACTTGTAAAATAAATATGGCAATACCAGGTTACATTTCAGTAAAATGTACCTCTTCCTGTATTCGTGGCCGTTTGCAGGGAGAGAGATCAACTGACTCGTCAGATCCAGATGAGGGACGCTTAGGACTGGAAGACGACTCATTTTGCTCAGTTTCTGTTTGAATAATTCCTTCTAAGAGAAAAAAAAAGATGCAACCAGATCATTTATAAGGGGTGCACATTATTGTTTAACAACACTAAGCTTATTGTAAAACAATAGTTCCCAGTTGGTATCATGGACAGCAGGGAGAACAACAATGCAAATAATGCAATTAGCTGTATGGTAATATTAATAAGTTAAAGATAAACAATATTGGTGTGGGTTCACCACAGCATGTAATGTAAATCTGGGTCCTGAAGCGAAACCAGCTGAAAAAAACACCATAGCAATCATTTTGGTAAAGACCTGATTTTTTCCCCGTTATGTCTTCATGTTTACTTCTGTCTTCTTGGTCAGCTGCAACCTCAGTGGGAGAGTCCATCCCATTCTGATCTCCTTGAGCTGAAGAGAAAAAAAATTGTATTCAGAGAGTCCATCACATATGTACACACTCAAGGTTGTTAGTTTCCTACATGCTTTGCTATTTGAATTATCAGGCCAACTATTTGGTTTTCTAGGCAATTGGTCATTGCTGAAAATATCTTGCGCGCATTTGCCAGTGCAAAACAAGGTTGAATGCAGGAACACATTCGAACCTATAGGGGTCAGTCTACACTAGCTCAGTGAGACCCAACCAACCCGCTCAAACACATTAACAGATAGACCGACACAAAACTGTAGCTAGTAATCTACAAAATCTCCTACGGATTCACACAAAAGAAGTTAAATATATTGATCCTCTACAATAAAAAGAAAAGATATGAGAGAAGAAAATCAGTAGGAGGATGAGTTAAAGTCAGCGGCGTCAGCAGAGCTTCATTTGACCTATGAGGATTTGAAAAGTCACAGGAGGAAGATAATACAGCAGAGGTCAGGAGGGTCACACACAAAGAGTCCATTTCAAAGCACAAATTGGCGAACAATGCCGCCATGACAGGCTTTAAAAATTATCTTTATACAATAGGTCTTGTGCTCAGTTTGAGTCTGTTGTACTAGTTTTCTCGCTAAAAGAAATTTTTTCTACAGCACTCCCTGAAAACCGAAATGACTGTGCTAATCAAAACATGTGGGATGGAATTCACTGACACTATTTTGACAACTGTGTTCAGTTTTGGCTTGTTATTTTTTTTTTTATCTTCCAGATGAACTCTAAAATCAAAAAGCGAGCATGCACACATTAAAATGGAAATTCAAAAAGGGCAATGATGCTCTGTTGTTCTTTTGCAGCGTCTAAAAGCTTCGGCTGAGCTCTGTAGGTACAAAACACACAGCCTCGGGACACACTAAACCAGATACCCCATTCAACGCCCTCCCTCCCTCTCCTCATCCTCCTCTCTCTTGCTTTCTGCCTTTCTGCTTTCTTAGCAGAGTAATTGTTCTGCTACGTGGGGGGAAGGGAAAAGAAGAACAGAGTTGATTTGGGTGGGTTTTGGGCAGGGGGGTGGTTGGGATATGGGGTGGGGGGACAAGTGGAAACAAAAAAAAATGCATGAGGGTTGTCATAACAGACCAATCAAAGGCAGACTGAGGTATCTTCTGGTAATTCTTTGAGAAGGTGATTATGACAGAGGGTGAGAGAGAGACCGAGAAAGGCCATCTGAACACCAATTATCCTGACAGACACGCTATTGATTTCCTATCAAACCAACACACCCATAAACACAGAACACATAACCTGAAACTGTCAAATCCGCTCTAGTTACGACCGCCCCATTGAGCCTTCTCGCTCAGTCATTCTCTCAGAGTCACACACACCGAGCTGAACCTGACCAAAAAAAAAAAAAAAGTCTATTGTTGAGCATCTCTCACTGGGAAATTAACAACAAAAAAGCTTAGGGATAGAAATTTAAAAAATGTAATGAACAACGGCAACTAAATGTATAGGACTGAAGGAAATCCTTAATTTGTGGAATTTCATAATATGTTATGTTATGTTCACATTCTGACAAAATTATCCATTTTATGCAAAACCTGTTAATGCACCGTTTAATTATGCACTAATACATTTTTAAAAAATGAGCCAAATGCATACATGTGTTTCAGACAGACACTTTAACCAGCGAAATATCGTGCAACTTAATTATCAAAAGCAAAAATATTTTATTTAATTTTGAAGTTTTGCATTGAAAATGCACTTAAAAAAAATCAAAAGGGGGCATGTGCATTCACAAACGTTCAGGACACGGCTTGGACAAAACAGATGGCCATGGCTTTGCGTGGTGAGGTCATTTCGGCCAGTAATGAAGTGATCAGATGCACCCACACATGCTAACACACTCCAGGCGCACACTCAACACACACTTCATCAGCACTTCCTACCCGTCCCAGGGATCAATATACAAATGCTCAGCAGCATTGATCCAGTATTGATTATAAATTAGGCAATGCCCTGGTGTTCCTAAAGAGATCAATAACCAACCATTCAGCTGCGGTGCTCCAGCAGGTCGGAAGCAGCGCTGATCCGATGTTTCTACAGGTTCAAATTCACACTGAAACAGCTACTCACTCTCACTCGCTGACTTTAGCATTGATTGTACATGACACGCTGACTGCTAACCTATTCTTGTACCTTGCGCGTTCGCCATTTCTCCTCATCGAATATAACCCTACTATAGTCTACGGTATTTCCGTATTCTTTTTTTTTTTTTGTTCTTTTTTGTTGTTGTTGTAAATGTTCCATGTTTAGAAAGGGCAGTTTTTTTGCAGATTAATTTGAGATTTTAAAACATTACTAAACAAATCTAATCAAAGTTAGAACTGAGAAAAAGAACATTCAAATGAACATTTTTCTAAACGCAAAAATAGACAATATTTACAAACACCTGTTAGACTTCAGGAATCTCTACCAGACCTTTTTTCTCTGTCTTTCCTTTAAAATGTTAATTTGAGAATGTTAATTAACTCATGCCTCGTTAGTGGGTTGCGCCTTTATTGGCTGCATTGACTGGCTAACCCTCTAGTTTAGCCTCTTTCTGGCCAGTGAAGATGTTACAAATGTGATTATTGGCAAGTCAATTAACAAAATCAATTCCAACCATTCTGTACAAAAAGCACACGCTCACTCTCTTTCTTTTTCTCTCTCGCTCTCACACACAAATGCATATGTAAATATACACATGCAAACAGGCTGGGTGCCAAGGTCGGGCTATTGTTCAACTCATTAGCTGAGCTTATTCTGTGTTAGAACTAAATGCTAATTGCCTCCACCACCCGGTTTTCTCAATTACCCCAGTGTAAATATCTGCCCTCTTTCTTTTTCTATTCTTTATGTTTTTCGGCATGTCTGTCAGCCCCTCCCCCTCTGTTGTTCTGTTGTGTGTTTTAGAGCCTTGAGCGTCATGAGCACAACACACAAGGGACAGTTACTCTTTTGATTCGGGTTTTAAGAAATTCTCCCTGACTTTCTCCCCAACATTAATCTAGCATCAAAAGCTGGTGTTCTGCTTATGAGCGTGTTGGATTTTGCACATTTTCCCCCCTGAAATTTAACCGTTTTGAAAACACCATTTTTGCAAACCCCCTGAAGATAACTCTGTAAATTGAAAATGACTTTGTATATGGAGAACAAAGCGATCGTGCATGTGTGTCTCGTACCATTTTCTTGAGCAGGGCTTTTTCGGATTGTGAAGATGGCACCAAGCTCCTCCTCATCCTGCAGACCCTTCTGGATTCGCTGTAGTCTGAGCAGCCCCTCCCCTCTCTGGTGGCTCAATGAATGGGAGTGCTGCACTAAAGAAAGGCTATTCTGAGTGGAGAAATCACATAGCACGCAGTGCAGCCAGACATCTTCAGACTCCACTCCATCCAGCTGCTGCAAATACTGAGAGAAAGAGTAAAGATAAACAATCATATATGATCTGTGAGAGTGAAAGGAAAAGAAGGATATAAGAAAAGAAGTTATATCAATTAATAAAACACTCTTCTACTTCAACCCAGCTCACATTTCAACACCAGCAAATACATTCTTAAAGGGTCATGAAACCCCCTCTTTCAGCTCAAATCCACCTCGTAATCTTTTTGAAACATGCTACTTAAATGGGCGTGGATGCCCGTGAGAAGATGGGAGGGGGTGGGTGTGGCAGAGCGAGGCAGGGAGGAGAAAGAGGGGGGCGAGCAACTGTCATCTGTCAGTGCAGTGCAGTGGCCCATGCCAAATC
The DNA here is from genome assembly GCA_023029165.1 of Gobiocypris rarus. Lineage (NCBI taxonomy): Eukaryota > Metazoa > Chordata > Actinopteri > Cypriniformes > Gobionidae > Gobiocypris > Gobiocypris rarus. The sequence continues at coordinate 18,996,175 of CM040918.1, forward strand.
TCAACAAAAATATGGGGTTAAACGTCACAAAATGCAAAATTTAAGTCCAATAAAATACACAGACAACCGTCTGTTTGACCTTTAAAAGTAACCGAATCCCTTGCTACATATATTAATCGGAAATTGTTTAAAATATAGAAATGCACATACACATTTATTATTGTCATTATAAATATATGATTATGTTTGTATATATACACAGTATAAATGCATATTTAAAAAAAAAAAATTCGCGGAAAAAACAACAACTGTTCGTGCATTATGGCGAGATCTAACTTACGCGCGTCCCAGAACACCCACAGTAAAGATGGACAGCGACAGTGAAGTTTACAGTGATAGCAGTACACAGGGCTCTGCTGAGGTGGAGGACTTTTCTCCTCCTGAGTTGATGGCCAACCAACCGCCCGCAGCCAGAGACTAGCCCTGGCAGCATCGCGGGGAAAACCATGCAACACACCCGAACCTTTACACCAGGGAAACAAACACTTACGACCCATGATCATAAACTCCTCTCATCTACTCCGTGAACACGCAGACTGTCACTTCTGTCATTGGAAAGAACCACGTGCTGTCATGAATAGTTAAGAGACGGTGTCTTCTCATAGGATAAGAAAACTCAGTCTCATTAATAATAATGAGACACCGATGCGTCACGTAGCACTATAGTCCGCTGCTACGTCACAAGATGTGACGTGGACGCAATGTAGTTTTTAAACCCGGAAGACAAAAATAGGGTGAAAAACATAAAAATGTACCAGTTTCACCTTTTAATTAAATCTAACAGATGCTAACATTATGTTCAATGATGTTCAACACACATACCTCTGTTAAAATCTCAAAAAATTTGCTGTAGGGTTTCATGACCCTTTAAGGTACTTCAGCAGAAGCCATATATTGACCATGTAGTCATAAATGATCAATATGTGGCTTCCTCTACTGTGGACACAGCACAATATAGATCAATGCAGGATCAATACAACCCTGTAAAACACCTATGTAGATGTTACTTAACATGCTTTGCTCAAATAAACACTAAAGCTCTCCCTCTGTCTGCGGTCTGGTGAAAACTGAGCAGACAGATTCACAGGAAATGAATCCAGCGAAACATTACATGAGCACAGTCAGACACATACACACAACCACAGTGAGAAACACCAGTCCACTTGTTTTACAGAACTCTAAACTGATTAGAGATGTGCTGAGTTAATGGACCACATTAGGGGAGGGAAAAAATAACATACAATCTATCTCAATTACCATAGAGGCTTCACAGGTTTTTGGGAATAATGGCGACACTGAGGGTGTCTTGGGCTTTTGTGGATTTTACTGACTGGAATACAAGACCTCAGACTTTTTCAACATGCCGTTTCTGGATTTGAATTGTAAGATTTACCTTGTATAGTCTCAGGCTGGTCTCGTGTCTGGAGTTCATGGTGTGTAGCTTCAGTTTCTCCAAGCTGCTGGCCTCGTAGTCACATGCATTGCACCTGAGCTGCACTTGGCTTCCAGCAGCAACACATCTGAGGCGCCACTCTTCTTCCTCCTCTTCGATGTTTACATGTGGACTACTGGCCTCTCGAAGGTGTGCAGCTAACTGGTAGCGCTGTACGTGTTTGTCTGTCTGACAGTGCAGTTGGAAGTTTGCTCGCAAAGGCGTGGCATAATGGCAAAGCCGACAATGATGGGTGTCTCCAGTTGTGCTCCTCCAATAGGAATTGGGTAATGACCGTTGCATGGTCAGGTGTTGACTAAGCTCCTCTAGAGTGTCACAGGAAAAGTGGCCACATAGAATGCATTCAAAGAGTTTCCGTGAAGAGGTTTCATTGCAGGACAGAGAAGCAATGGCATCGGACAGTTTGGTCTGAGGTTGGCAGTGGCGGTAAAGCTCCGTGGCATTGTGCTTACGTTGACGTTGCATGTGTGCCAGGTTCTGCTGCAGTAGAAGCACGTTGTGCGTGTGCTTTTCACTGGTCATGTGAATCCGGAGGTTCCGTGCCACGTTGGTTTCGTAGTCGCAGACTTCACACCGCCACGATGCACGTCCCCGAGGCTTAGATGGAGAGGGGGAGTTGGCTTGGGTGGGCTGAGTGAGAGTAGGATGTGAATGGGTTGAAGGATTTGGCTGGGCTGCTGGGATGTGTGTATGTGACTGCGTCTGCAGGCTCTGCATGTTGTTGAGGTGTTTGTCCGATTGCATGTGGATGCTCAAGTTGCCCTTGGTGGTGGTGGAATATTGGCAGACCTGGCAGCGGAACGGCTTGTATCCGCAAGAATAAGTCTCACCTCTTGCTAGACGTGGGTGGCTCTGACCACTGCTGCAGTATGGACACTGTTCAGTCTCCGAATCTGGGTGCTTCTCCTTCATATGGGCTTCAAGAGTTTGCTGGTACTTGTAATGCCAGTTGCATTTTGGACACTTCAATGTCTTGCAGGAGTTTCTGGAGTGTACCATAGAGGCCTGAATGGCATAACTGAAAGATGATCCCTGGACATCATCCCCAGCGGCAACAAAGCCTCCATCACCAGCCACCACCAGCCTTTTCCTAGAGACTGTGTCCAAGTGACCTTCTTCAAGAACATGCTGACTAATCTGTGTTAAGGTAGGACTCTGTGTAGGGGACATGGAATGGGTATGATTATTGGGCAGGTCAGAATGAGTGACAGCATGTCTGTCATCTTCAGACAACCTAGTGGTTGGTTCCATTGCTATGGCGCTTCCATTCTCTAACTGGTCATTTGGTTCGGTTGCTGTGGCACTCTCTTGGTTGGCAAGTTGTTCTGTAGTAGTGTCAGTGGACGGGTTTACCACAACAAGGGAAGCAGGTGCAGGGTCGTGGCAGTTAAAGCTTGTTCCACACTCTGACTCAGAGTCTGTAAGGGTTTTGGTGTTGTTCATAAAGCTGGTTGCTATTGTTACAGAGTTTGGAGGTTTTGAAATGCTTTGGTTTGACAGAGCAGCTTCAGTAATGTGCTCTTGTCCGCTACTGCTGCTAATACCGTGAGCACTGTCATCTACAGTGCTGCCTACCTCTAAATACAATCTCCTCTCTCCTCCCTCACTACTTCCTTCATCCTTCCACATCTGGTCCTCCTTGCCTCTTTGTGTGCCCTCTCTTCCCAGGGTTGAAGGGTCTTTGGCAGGGCTTGGTATTGAGGTAGCAGGGGAGGTTCTGGGTGGAGAGGGCAGGAGAGGGAGACCTGGCTTAGAGATCAGAGGCTCTTCATTCTCTTTCCGTCTTGCCGTGTCTTCTGTGCTGTTCCCAGGGGTCGGAGATGCCAGGTTAAGTGGTACCACAGACTCACAATTCCTTTTTGGTTCTAGGAAACAGAGAAATGGGCAGTTGCCTGGGCCGGCAGGCTGTAAAATGGCAGAGGTGTGTTTAAACGAGAGCAGATGTTGTTCTTCATCATTGAAGGTGATGTTGTGTTGCTGAGAAGCATGAGCCCTAAACAAGTGTGAACGGCCAAAAGACAGCCGACACAGAAAGCACATCAGAATGGGTTTGGTTAGACCAGACCATGTCACACCTGTCTCTGATGATCCTGCCATGTCAGGAGCACTATCTTTGGATTGGCGGGTCACCAGAGCTGGACTATCACTGTCGTCAAGGTTATGCATTTGGAAGACACGAAAAACCTGTGGAGCGGGACTTTGAGACGAGGAAATGTAACAGGTTCTAATGATGGAGGAAGGGGCACCTAACGAGGAGGAGGGCACACCACTCGTGAGTTTACTCTCCGTCACATAGGCAGACCCATCAGGCTGGTACAAGATCTCTCCGATAGGTCTCTCCACATCATCACCTTCTTCCTCTTCATCTGCCTTCTCCTCTTTTAACATCTCTCTAGTTGAACATTCATTAACGTGTTTTTCCCTAAATCTTTCTTCATATCTCCCTGCAAGTCCCTCCTCCTCAGCCCGCCCCACTAGTCCACCCTGCTTTGACAGAGTTGCTGTGCTCCGATGAATGGCTTGATCTCTGGCCAGTAGGAGTGGATTGGGGGCCAGTGGTCTGCAGAGCCCAGGAGGCTGTTGTGTGTGGGGGCCAGAGGCTCCATTGTTGGAGACAGAGTCACAACACTCCATCCTCTGAACTACTGAGCACATTCATCCCACCCTGGCCTAGAAAAAGAATGAAAGAGAGAGAAAAAAGTTAAATTACCTGAACTTTACACCTACAATTTTGCATACATTATATCACTTCGCACTATACATAATTACAGCCACATATGAAGTATTTTAAATTTGAGTAGCATAAACTTTATTGTCACTATTCAGAGAGAACCAACCCTGGAATGATGAAGCAAAGCAGAGAAAGGTCTAGACTGTGATCAATAGCTCTTTGCCAAGCTGTATTACAGAGAGCTGAATATTACATGAGAGACAATTCCTGGAATCACCAAGATCTGCTCAATTAAATGTCTCTGTCTGTCTCTGACTCCCCCATCCCCCTTCATCTGAATTATATTTCCCTTTAGGCAACTGAGCAGAACATAGGGCTGTGTCTACGGGGGATTGCCCCATGACAGTGCCTCTGGAATAAGTTCCCTATTGACTCTAGTCCCAGGTTTCTCCAGAGACACGGCCCCCACAGGCCTTGATCAGTAAAGCAGCTGAAGTGAATTAAATTGAATTATATTAAAGCAGCCTATCACAACAGGGATCAACTTATATTAGGCGTCTATAATAATTGCAATTTGCATTAATGCAAAGTGGAAACAGGTTCACATTTGGATAGGCATTTTAATCGTACTAGCAGCAGCACAAACTTACACATTTCACAAATGCAAACATATGATGTAGCTACTTAAGCCTGCCTCGTGGTTACACTGTGGGCTATAGTTAAATAATTAAAATGTGCTTACAGTCATTACTGGATTTATCTACAGTTAAGTCACCTAAATAGTGTACAAATATCAAGCATTTGCACAGAAGGTGTCTGAGGACAGTACAGAGTTTGTGGATTGTATTTGGGGGGTTAATTGCTCTGTTTCTAGGTTGAAGAGTACAGATTCTTGAACTGAGATTCAAGCTGTTATATTGAGCTCTCTCTGATCCTCTCTACTGGAGGGGGCTAAAGTGCTAATGGGAAAATCAATAGCGTGAATGCTAAGCATCTTACTGGAAGCAAGAGCAGGATGCTAGCACACCAGGCTAAAGGATGCGTTCACTGATTTAAGCTCAAACTGGACGTAAAACAACAGACCAGGCCAAATGTTTCAAAAATAATGAACAGCTCTTATACATACAAGTCCACTCATTGAAATGCTCAGTGCTGGAGATACATATTCATAAACAAACGGCCATGCTGACACAAACTAAACTTCCTGTACAGATCAATGAATATGTAGTCTTGCCATGTGTGCGTGTGTGTGTGGGGTGTAATTAGTGATGTATCTCATTAGATGCTAGGTTAATTACCCATCTCTCTGGGATACCTGATAGGGGGCACACAGCTGGAATCAAGACACATCTTAAACCAATTACTCTGTAAGCGTGAGTGTGGATTAAGACCAAGATGTCAGCTGAGAATTAGACAAAACAGTACTAAAACTAATATCAACCCTGACATTAACAGCACCAGCAATAACCCTTAAAAACAACAACAAGATTTACAGGGAAACTATTTTCACTGCACTAAACTGAGAAACTTTTGGTTCAAGTGACTAAATTATTATTTAACATAAAATGAACATAAATCTCCAAGTTTGCGAGAAAATTGAACATTTATGGCACTCACGAAGTAACCTTTTTTTGTGTTAAGTTTTTACAACAACATTACAGTAAGGCAAGGAAATACTCCCACTCCATCCTCTCTAGTAAATAGTTTATTAAAAAAATTATTAATAACCAATTAACTTATCATGTTCCTAATGAAAGCTGTAACATCTCATTCTTGTGCATTATTCTGTTAATTTTGTCTACTTCATTGGTTACTTCATGTTTACTGACAGAAAATTGCGAGAAAGGTTGCAAACTTATAACAAAAATCAAATAGATGAGCTGATTTGACCTCCTAAGACTGACTAACAACATTTTCTGAAGTGCTTAACCTGACAAAAAAAACAAACAAAAAAACAATTGTGATATTGTGTGGGAAGCCCGTTTTGTAAGAGAGAGTGATTTCACATTCACAGCACAGATTGCTGATTCAAGTGCTTTGGCTTCCTGTTTTAATGCTAATCTAATATTGCCTCAGTATCTTAGCAAACATTCTAGCGAACAGATATGACTGTACAACACACCTAATCCTTACGAAACATGCTTAACATGCTCTACAACATGGCACAGCACATGGCTATACTACGGAATACCGGAGACATCATAAAAACACGATCTTACTTTGTGCCAGCGTTTTTATCCTTTTAAGCACGTGCAACATGCATGAACTCATGAGCACACAAAAATGAAAACCGTTACAAGGATTGAACTGAAATCAAACCAAACTTAAACCAGCTAACCCCACACCCTTCTCTCTTGCAGTCACACAAACACAGACACATTTTCTCCCACTGTATTTAGACAGCTGTCCTCTCTGCTGTGCGCTTGTCTTTGATCTTTGATTTAATGCCCCATTTCCATTAGAGACACTAGCCCATTCAAGGAGCAAAACTTCAAAAGAAAGAGAGAGAACGATAGAGAAAGAGAGCGAGAGGGAAAAAAGAAGGGGCGAGAGTGGTGGAGAAAATGTATGACTTATTATAATTTAGAAAACTGAGGCCTTAAATAGTTTCTAGATTAGTCAGCCAGCATAGTACAAAATACATAAGCAGGAAGTGAAATGCTGATGCACTTCCTGTATGACATGCAAAAAGGAAGTGACAGACAAAAATGCAGGGTCAAAGTTCAAAAGGTAGTGCTGATGTTATGCCAGGGCCATGACAGTGTTGTGACAGCTGCCTCTTCAAAAATGAGCCTTCTTTTATAGTTCGATAGTTCAGAAGTTTCCAATAGGCAGAGATGTAGGACAATGTTTCACACATGAACAGTGATGCATTCTGTCAGTATGCTTACAGTAAGTCACACACGCTTCAGTTTCTAGTGTGAAAGTCTGAGCGTGATGTAAACGTATTGATCTAAACTGCAGCAAGATCCGGCGGGATTATGAAATCAATGCTACACTGAAAGAGTTCTTATTCATTTGACTTGATCTTATGCCTCTGACAACCCATGGGGGACGCTTGTGTACGCTGATCTTCCACAGTCAAGCTGCAGCACTTGTTACACACATACTACTGTGTACTAAAGCTTTAATCTGTAAGGATTATTCACGTAAATGTCCTGCATTCATTACCCCAGTATATGCACTGTGAAATGATGAGAAAAGAAAAAGAAAATATTTGTGCAAGATTAACTCATTTTAACAGCTAGATCATAATCCAAAATTCATAATCCTTCAGAGCTGAAAAACATGCAAAACAAAAACGGAATTGACTAGCTAGAACAAATAATAAATGGTACCGCTGTGTTGTTTTTAATCATTGGTATTAACAAATGATTTATGCAAGTTCTCACAAACTGACAAGAGATTACATTTTGTTGGAGGATAATTACTGTTGAAAATGGGTGGTTGACAAATAATTTTACAAATTGCATTATTTTATCCACAATCCACTTTTTGTGAAAAGTGCACAGAAATGTATTTTTTTGCTAAAACAATAACTAATGTGACAACCGGTTAGACACACACACATATATGTGTGTGTGTGTGTGTGTGTGTGTGACAGAACTACCCAAATACTAATATTACTACTGGAAATACAAACTGTAATAAAACATGACATTACAATAATATTAAAGGGTATATTGTACATTTGAATCTGTAAAGACACTTTACTTTCATGCAGAGCGGTTTTCCCTTTTTCTTCCAATAAATATCCTTTCCCCCCATAAATCGAAGAAAAATGGTAATCATATACAGAACTCAGCGTTATTTGAAAACACTGCAAAATCTCTGTCTCTCACTTCAGGCTCTGTCGGTCTCCATTTCTAGTCTATTTTCAAGAAAAGGTGTTAAACAATTCAACTGACCTTTGCATGACTGTGGTTTATGCAGCTTTTATAAACTATACCTTCATTCTATATATACAACAGCCATGGCAAACAGCACACACCTCTTTCTGCCTGGACTAAGGCAGACAGTGTAATATAGTTCAATATTTGCAGTGAATTCTGGTGAGAGTTGACAGTATCACAGAGGTGAGGCAGAATCACTGATCACCCTCGTTTCTCTTGTGCGCGTGCACACACACATACACGCACACACACAAGGTCTGTTTAAGGCGTGGATGGAGAGCAGAATTTAAACTGACAGGCTGGGCCCCCATGCATTGTTCTCTGGCTGAGTGTGTGTGTGTGTGTGTGTGTGTGTGTGTGTGTGTGTGTGTTCGAGAGGCCTTAGTGACTGATCTGCCGATGTGCCTCACTTCTCCACAACCCCAGCTATTATTATGATAAACAGAAAAAGTCAAACCCTGAAGGCAGTGTGCACACAGACTCACAAACGAACACACAATTCATTATTCAGATGTCGCAACACCTTATTTACAAACACAGCAACAACTACACAATCTGTACACAAGGTTGACGACTTTACTAATACACCGAAAAAACAAAAATACCTTTTTTAATATTTTCATTATAATGAGAACATTTTGCACGCATTTATTTAGATAGTGAACAGTGAATCCATTAAATTTGGCAAATGCAGTAAAATAAATAAATTATTTAACGAAACCCAATCGGGAACTATTTCCTTTAAACACTCTCATTGGCTCAGAACTATCTGTTTGACACCGCTACCCTGCAGAGTCCACTTCTTTCTTCCCTTGCTGTGCCCTTTCATCCAATCTTCTTCCTTTCACCCTGTTCCCTAACTCTGTGAACTCTGACCTGTGAGCCAATCCTCTTTCGACCCACACCATCTCCTGTGTATTTGTGTGTGTGTGCATTTTTAAAAGAAAGAGTCTGTGCTCGCTTCATTCGTACCTGCTCCTAAAGCACAAATCACAGTGTTTATTTTCTCGCAGCAGAACTGGTTATTCCAGTGTAAGCCCTCCATTTAAGGCCAAACGCTGAATTTTTACCTACAAATGTAAAGTTGTATATAATGCATTTCTAAAGTTGAATATTCTGACATTAAGTGAGCTAAAAGAACAAAAAAACAAAACAAAAAAAAATGTCTTTCTAAATCAAGCTTGAAATCCATCCTGGCTTTTTATGAGCCCAGCTGCTCAAAAACAAACGATTGAACTATTAAGTCAAAAAGACTATTGTATAATGTATAAAAAAGAAACTATCTGTCACAGTGTGACAGATTCACAAAAGGACAGAAAAAAACAATACCCAAACACACAGTCAGTTGGTCACACACAAGCACAAGCGCATCCACACACACACAAACACACACACACCTGTTTTTATATATGTATGAATAAAAAAAAAAACACCACATAAAAAAAACAACATTAACCTTATTTATGAATTTGTATCATTGATAACTTTTAATATCATAAAATATAGGTTTGTAAACATATCTTACGAACTTAACCAATTTATTTTGAGCATTGTAGAATGCAGTAAAATATATTCTCTTCATTTAAAAATAACTTTTTAGGTTTTATCATATTTGCCTAACTTCTGGGGACAACACACCCACCCACCCACACACACACACACACACACACAGTTGAAGGAATAAGTCCAAACAGGCTTGACCAAGCATGCCCAGGACATCAAGGCCAGCTTAATTATTCTTCATATACTATCTACGCTTCATTTAAGAAGCAAAAACACCCTTGCGGCCGCGTATCTTTAAAAAATAATAATAAGGCTATTGCGTGCGAGCGATTGAGTCGCGACGCGGAGGACGCGCAGAGGCTTCGAATCCTTCTGATCGTTGCACGGGAGGATCTGGACCCGTAGCGAGAGTCAATACTGATACATTCGCTGAAAATGAACCTGATGTGTCAGTGTTGACATACACAACAGCAACGACAGCACTCGTCTATGCAAAAGCACACACAGAAAGGACGTTTCTTTGCGCTTTTCGGTCTTTTGCAACTAACAAGAGGGCGACAACTCTTGGAGAAAACAGGTAGGAGAACACCAGAAGAGCTTTTCTAACTTCAAACTGAACTCGAGAAAGACACTGACATCAAAGAAAGTGAAAAGGATGCGCTTTGCATTCGCGACTATGTCATAGGATATGTAATGACAGCAACTAGTAAAAATCAATAACAAAACAAGCAGGGGTGCATACTAGTCGTGCATTATTGTTACGCTTTATACTTTTTGTAAATACGTTGCGTAAATAAAATGCGTAAATTGAGCAAACAATCAATTGTAGGCTAACGGTGAGTGAAGAACAGTCATCGGATACAAACTTACATTTGGACGCGTCGCTTTGTATTCCGGTAAACACGTTTATAGATCCCATTCGCACAGATGCATGCGTTCACACATCATGCTGCTGAAGTTAAACGAGGTATTTGACTGTTCCTTAAAGCATTTAAAAGGGTTTGTTTTTGGTTGTACTGCAGACGACAGACGCGCCCTGGCTTCGGTTCGAGGAAGGAGGAGAGAGTGAAAAAAAATCAGTCCGGTCTTTATTCCTGCTAATTACTTTCGTGCAAAAAATGGCTGGAATTAACACACTGCGCATGTGCTGATTACACAGTCACGAGGGGAAGAGATAATTAGCTCCTCCTGGATCAATAAGATTCCAGGATGGGAGAGAGAGAGAGAGAGGGGGGAGATGTAGGGAGGAGAGAGGGGGGGAAGTGATGGAATTAGACTATAGGACAATTTCACATCTGCACACATAAACAACAAACAATAAAGGAGGATAAAACAAAAAAGTTGGCATGAGATGAGAACCAAGTTGTGGGGGGAAAACATCTATAGCAATATTTAATGCGCATGATGAGTGTGCACCAATGGAGAAGGAACCGCAATGTTTTGTTGTAATCATAATCATGCATTCTCTGCCAAACCTTATGATCATATAATTTTTTTTTTTTAAATCAGGTTCTGTCAATCATTAGGGGCTAGTGCAACATTTGAAGCGCTACTGTAAAAAGTGCATTTATGTTTAAAATACATAGATTTATGGGTTGAATACTGGTTTGAAAGGCAACCGGGTACGATATTCAATATAATTAATGCAAATGTAAAATTGTAAACTTGAGCATTAAAACAGCGGTTTATTTTAGCAGTCGTCGTTGTTCGGGGATGGACATACAAATAAATAGGCCTACATTTACAAACTGTCATAGGCTATTTATGTGTTTAAATTCTATAAATGCTTTTTATTAGTGTACATTATAACAATGTACACTACACAATGTATCCCAGTGCCTCGATCAAAGCGTTACGTTAAATAAAATCTGCACACATTTCATATAGCCTAGTGCAGCTACATTGTGTAGTTTATGATATAATAAAAATGCACTTTATAAATAATAATAGTTATTATTATTATTAATAATAATAATAATAATAATAATAATAATAATAATAATAATAGCATAGCTAAGTTAATTAAAAAAAAATTCAAAGGAAATAAAATGTCCAGCGTTTTAAAACAGTGTGTATATAGGGTACATATAGCATATATGAAAAACATCTTTAAGGTCGAGTAAAAGGAGCGTTGCCTATATACACAACAACATCTCAATAATAATCGCATCAATATTTTACCAGTAGCACATGGCAAATGTTTCATCTGTGCACGAGCAGGAAGAAAATTGTTTCCATTAAAACTTCTACATGAAATGAGCGAGTGTTGAAGTGTTTTTCACTCTACTTGTGTCTTTTGTCATGATAATTCTTTTGTGTTCTGTGTGTGTGTGTGTGTGTGTGTGTGTGTGTCCGTGCACGCGCGTGCTTGAATGGCTGTTGAGCTACGGTCAACGTTTCCGTTTGTCATAAAAACCGACCCTGCATTACATAAATATTTGATCTAACTTCTTTGGCTACTTAATATGCACGAAATAAATTTTTTGGTCTTTTCAAAGTTAAATAGGCATATGAATTTGCACAACACTAATTTGCCATGCCTTAAAATAGCAAGTTATAAATAAATAAATAGTATTAAGCTAATAAATAATATTATGAATATATATTTCTTTGTTTGTTTATATTGAGCCAATACATTTACGCTACTTTCATTGATCACCGGTCTCACACACCCACAGTCATATTCTAAGTTTGTTATGCATGGTCAAAGTTTGATGAGTGAATATTAACCTATATTTGCATGGGGAATATATATATATATGTGTGTGTGTTTGTGTATTTAAAAATGTCGTGCATCACATCACAAAATCTTGGTGCAATAATCTTTTTCCTTGCATTATAAAATAGAAGAGTGTTTATAATGTATACACATGCATCAACAGCGCTGAAGAATCACGGTCATTTTCAAGCCCATATAATGACGTTTCTCTGAACAGCCTTTATGAACAAAAGAGCAGAATTCATCAGCCACAGATGGACCAACAGCTGAATACAAGTTCTGATTCATGCACCCATCTGCAGAAACACACCACTTATACTGCTTTAGAGAGATTTAGTTGTTTTATTCTGGTTTATAACACTCGTTTTTCTCAATTACAACACTATGCAAGCTTAGCGTTAACACACATATCCTGTAAAACAAACAGACTGCATCATATTAAAGCATTTCGTACGTAAGCAAAAATATGAAATATACGACCACTTAAGTGGTGGTTTAAAAAAGCAACATCTAATTTTTGCTCGTGATTATTAAAATATTTATGAAATTAAAAAAAAAATGTACTCACTATTACAAATCAACTTAAATGTTTGTAGGACTCTGGCAAACTATACCAATGTGTTCGATCACCGTATGAGCAGTATGAGGTGACGACAGAGGCAAGTGCTTCTACAGCGCCCCCTTATGGATGCTTTGAATGTTCAACCGCTTATAGAACAAATATTTCTTTCCTCTCACTGAACAATGCATTTAATGTTAATGCCAAAGCCAAAGTATAATCCAATCGATTTTAAATCCCCAAACAATAAATGTATAAAAATACTTTAACCAAATGAGAGGCTTTTGGTTATCTAAATGAATGAACAACATTTACTAGCATTCTAGCTATATATTTTTTACAGACTTTTGAAGTCTGAATAAATGTGACCCTATTATTTTAAGCTTTCCATTGATGTGTGGTTTGTTAGGAGAATAGGACAATATTTGGACGAGATACAACTGCTTGAAAATCTGGAATCTGATAAAAAAATAAAATAAAAATCGAAATATTGAGAAAATCGCCTTTAAAGTTGTCCAAACGAAGCCCTTAGTAATGCATATTACTACTAATAATGCATTTTTTATATATTTACAGTAGGGAATTTACAAAATATCTTCATGGAACGTGAATATCTAAATGATTTTTGGCTTAAAAGAAAAATTGATAATTTTGACCCATACAATGTATTGTTGGCTATTGTCATAAATATACCTGTGTGACTTATGACTGGTTTTGTGCTACAGGGTCACAAATGTTACAAAACATGTTACATATTAAATATGGTTAATCCATGTGATTTTCTTATTCTAACAGCGTTATTTTAGCTAAACTGTTGCCAATGTGATTAAATGATTGTTTTGAAGCTTTTTCACTCAGTTAAACATATCTTATACATCTGATAGTGTGCACATTTTACAGATGAATTACCTGCATTACATAATTCTTTGCATCTAAAAACAGAAGCAGCATTAAAAAACATACATTTTTGTTTATTATGTCTCTTCTAGAAATCAGAACATGTTGAGCTCTTTTGCATAACATCTTTTAAATGAAGGGTTTGCTTAAATCTTTTATATGGAACAGGTAAATCAAAAATTCAGCTAAATTATTCATACGGACTAGTCTGTAAAATGTGTAAATTTACATGGTTAAGCCAAAGGTGGTTTACATAAATATGGGAGGCTACAGAAAGGCCCGTTCTTGTCGAAGAAAATGTGTAATTTCATGACTCATGCTGGACATATATTTATTTGTAAAACAATACAACACCCCAGAAGCAGCTATCATTTCTGGGAGTCATTTTTCACCAATGTAGGCCACGGATGTGAGCCTCTTTGCATATTTCTCAGCTGGGGGGGAAATAAAGGAATTGGAATAATACATGTCTGCTGGGAAATCCCATTTATGTTCCCAATGTGATACCTGTGTTCGGGATCTTCAGAGGTTGTGAGGATGACAGAACACAAGAGCCCTAAATCCAGTCGTTATTGATCCAAGGTAAAGTTTCAATAGCTGGTAAATCCTTGTGTGGATTTGAATCTTTTGGAAGGAAATTATTAGGATAATCCAAGTGGGAATGTTCAACCCAGATTTGCTGTTACAGAATCAGTATCAAGCACTAAAACGGATGCATTATCCTTAAGAAATGACATTTCACATACATTTTCCCATTTGTTGGAGAATAAAACTGTACATTTTGAGGTGAAATCACTCTACTTTACTGTGATGGATGGATCTGAATGCATAATCCCTTGGCTCTTGCCTGCTTGTGTGAATGTGTGCGTATGCATATGTGTTTGTTTATGCACGCGTGTGTCTCTGGCCCGGTGCCAGACCTCTATATGTCTGTGAGCCCCACAGCAGTGCTGGGGGTCACTGTTTTCATTGTGATACAAATGCCACCCTCGTAGATTAATCTAATGTGGGTTAATTACCCCAACATGCTAAACACACACACACACACGCACACACACACTGGTATTCCTATCATTATGGGGACATTCCATAGACATAATGATTTTTATACTGTACAAAACTGTATATTCTATCCCCTAGACCTACCCATCACAGAAAACCATATACATTCTTACATACTCAAAACACATCACTTAGTAAGATTTATAAGTGGTGAATGTCCCAAAAGGTAAAAAAATACTGGTATTAGTATTCTTGCACACACACACACACACACACACACACACACACACACACACACACACACACACACACACACACACACACACACACACACACACACACACACACACACACACACACACACACACACACATGTTGTGTTTCCATGTTTTATGGGGACATTCCATAGGCGTAATGCATTTTATACTGTACAAACCGTATTTTCTATCCCCCTACACTGCCCCTGCCCCTAAACCTACCCATCACAGGAGACATGCTGCATTTTTACATTTTCAAAAAACATCACTTAGTGTGATTTATAAGATGTTTTCCTCATGGGGACCAAAAAAATGTCCCCACAAGGAAAAAAATTTGGATATTGCCATCTTTGTGGGGACATTTTGTCCCCATACCGTAGGGATTACCAGTCCACACACACACACACACACACACACACACACACACTGGATGTATGTTCATTCTTTACTTGCCTTTTTAGCAGCATTATTTGAATTTCCTTGTCTAATTCATATTTAGTCTTTTTTCTAAAGTAGTAACAAAATCACAGATTTTCATTTATTAAATAATGCAATATTTTTGCTACATTCTAAAGACTCGCTTTCCTTTGTGTGTTTAATATAATTAAATGTATGTGCATTTTGGTTACATTTGATTTTCTTGTCTAATTTAGCCTCTTTATCATTATATAATTCTTCTAATAAAAGTAGTAATCAATCACAGATATTAATATATTAAATTATGGAATATTTTTTATACTTTCAAAAGACTAACAATGCAATATGAGGACATTAAAAAGGATATGGCAATAAAGCCCAACTCTTCCAAATATATCAGTTATATATTGGGGTTAAATATGAATTAATATCCATAAACAGCATCACGCTGTCAATCAAAAACAATTGAGTCATCCTGAATTTTGTATAACAAATGTATTGACAATGCGCATTACTGGTAGTCAAAGTGCATAACTGTTAACATCTTTACAGACTGTGGGATGAGTTGACTGTCAATATATTTAAAATTTGAATTAAATAAATATTCTTGGTTAAATAAAATTATAAATTGTTTCATTTGAAAGTTTATGCTTACAATGAGAGAAGCTGATCGCCTCTTAGGAGACTGCCAACACTAACCAGTAACCCTGTTATCAGGTTTTTGACTGTTCAGCAATATCACAGTTATCAAAAATAATTATAATTATTTGGGGGTGTGACACAGACAATAGACCTTATTCTCAGCAGCGCCATCTTTGATTCCTTTAATGGGAATGAAAGCGAGGCTGTGACGGATAGACATGTACTGTTATTTAATGTGTTTTTGAACTGTTCTGCTGACGAAACGCTGCAAACATTTCAGATGGGAAAAAAAAACTTCAGACAACATGAGCTGTGGAAAATATAAGTGATCATATACAGCTTCTTATTACATCTATCCCTCACAGCCTCACTTTCATACCTGTCATGCCGCTGCTCTGAATAAGGTCTACATGCTGTTGATTTGTGACCTGAACAAATGTCTTTGTTTGTGATATAGCACAAAAGTCCCATCAGACGGACGCTGCCTCTGTTATTACGTCCCACCGTTGACCCTTGAGCATCACTTCACTGTTGCCTCTTTCTTTGGACACAAATGTCACCCCTCTCCACGTCAGTGTGTCTGTGTCTTAAGATGCTGTACTTGAGAGCAGTCAAAGGGTTTATGGTCTTATAAGAAATTAAGATCCGCCGCAAAATTTTACACTAGCTGTTATCAGCCCTTCCTCTTTTGAGTAGCCAGTATTATTCCTTGTTTCATTCTTTTTTTAATCTAGATGCCCCTCTACCCCCTCCACCTTCGCCCCTCCCTCTCACCCTTAGATGGGACATCTAATAAGCGGTTTCTGTCTAATACTGCTGTTGCCACAGTAACACGTCAGGTGGCCGGTTGATATGGCAACCACGGTCCTCTATTTGAGTTTTTGGGGAGAACGACTGGGGTTCAACACAGAGCCTTTAAAAGATGGATGGACAAGCTCAAATATTACACATTTATATGCATAAATGATTCATCGATAACTCTCTGATTGACATTCAACCGTCCGGAAATGCTGCAGTCCAGTCCAGTTATTATATCCAGAATTCGGCCTTCAAATATTTATAAATATACCACATATACATATGCCAAAAATAACATCTCATCTATATTATACATTTAAGTATTCTCTGTCTTTGGATTTCAAATTATAATTAGCATTTAATGCTGGTGATTTTTGTCAGGTTGTGGTAGAAAAAGTGCTATTATTAAATACATTAAATATGTATTTTCTAAGATTCAGAAATCACCTTCTGGAAGACAATATTTGATCATTTATCTAATTATTGAAATAGAATCAGTGAAGTATGGGGAAAATATAAACTCTCTAAATGAACCCAGCAATGCAAAAAGAAAAAAGAAACGCAGAAAGAAAGGAATTCTGCCGGACAGGGGCACATTTATGCAGAAAATTCATCTTAATCTTGCAGTAATGGAAAAAAAAAATCACATTTACTCTCTTCACAACAAATGTCAAATTGTGGGGATTGAAGCATCTTGATGCTATTCATGGAATTGTAAATCCTTATTTAACCCAACCAATTTCTGCCCTCATATGACATCCAATGCGCTCTGCAGTTTAAAGCCCTGACTGCTGTCTGTCTGCTGACCCTGTGACCTTAACCTCAAACAGCAGCCCGACACCCTGTCTCACAGCGTCTGCTCCTCAAATCTCTCAAAAATCATCAGACGGGACAACCACAAGCCCTCTTCTCTTCTTGCCTTTTTTTATTATTATTATTATAGGTAAGTCCATATTGTAAATATATTTCTACGAATATATTTCTCTGTTCATTCATGTGCAAGGCTATTTTCCACTTTGATTGCTTCTTTAATGTCCTATACTGTTTTCTGTCATCGTTTATATGCATTTAGTATTTCTGTTAAGAGTAGGCCTTGTGTCTGGCTTTAATGTACAGCTATAAAACCTAAGTTAATAGCCTGAAAAATATAAGATGTAATAACCTTTAAACGTGTCTCTGCATTTTAATCACAGTAAGTTCTTTAGATTTCTTTCTTTTATTTTTCTACCTCTGTAAAATGTATATGAGAAGCATCGCGCACGTGCAGTGAACGTGAACTTGACTGCAAATCGCCGGCCTAAAACGACGTTGCATTGATCGGACAGGAACACACAGGTCATTGAATGGCATTTTAATATCACCTTTATATATGTTACGTATATGATATAGCTATATGATGTTATATGTAGCTACATATTGCTCTATATTTTATTTTTATATTTGATATCTTTATAAATGTCCTTTCACGCGACATATTTAAATTGTCGGACTTTCACTGTCAAAAAGAAAGAGAAAAACGACATACATTTGGATACAGTCCGTTCACGTGTTGTTGGTTGATATTATGATCGAATTGTACATCGTAAGCAGGCCTATATCCTATAAAATCAGCTTGAGAAAATTTGGGATTTTACAAACGACAGACATTATGCGGAAAATTATAGCCTAAATGTTAACTGGCTTTGGAAATTATCTTCTTATACCTGTAAAATTTCATGTTATTTTAAATGTTCATACTGTTTAACCTCTGTTGAAATATAATACAGCCTCTTCTGACTTAAAATGCAGCGTATAATTACGATTCGTGGCATATTATAAATTGATATCCGGCCTTTGATTCAGCAATTAACATTTTAACATTCAAACTAGCTAGGTAAATCTTTTAAATTATATGTAAGACGTGATGCTCTTCATCTTTGAGTAACAATAACAATAATAATAACAATAATAATAATAATAATAATAATAATAATTAGGCTACTACAAATAATGACATAACTGCTGAAATGAGGATTAAATAATCCTTAATGTCAATATTATTTTAAACTAAAAAACATTCGTTCTTAAAACTCATTGTTTTACAAATAATTAATTATAATTCAAAATATAGTAATAGCCTAGTCTATAAAGTTACAATTATCCTTATATTATAACTACAACACAGATAATTTGCATGAGATCTCTGATAAACAATATTTAGTCATGCGTCAACAGAAACAGTGCCATTTTGAAAATAATTTTAAACTAATCTCCACCCTATTCTCCTCACTAATAAAACCATTTTATGCTGTGAAATATAAACGTCCGTCATTATTATTTATGAAATGCTTTCTGAAGATTATTTGATTCACCGCCTTGACTCCGATGGTTTTAAACAATACATTTATCGTCTCAGATTTGTGTTTATCGCATCCTCGCGACATTCATTCGTTAGAAATTAACACAAAGTAGGCTAATTCGTTACAACGGAATAAAAAAAAATCTCAGAATCGTATGTGAATTTGACAACATCTTTTAAAACGGAGCCTTGTAAAATCCTCTAATGCTTCACATTAAGAACGTCCACGTGCCATTCGATTTAATCCCATAAGTTTATAATGAAGTGTACAGTCAGTCTCTGATCTCTAAGCATGTCAAACCGTCTTGATGTCAATGATTCCAAGTCCGGATATCTGGAGCAGACAGTGTCAGAAGAGCTCGTGGTGCAGCAGCTGTTCGGCAGTTCAGACAAAAGGTCAAGTGCATGACCCCAGGACAAAAGCCCAGAGCAGCCCGATGTGTTTATCTGCCCCTCACACACACACACACACACACACACACACACACACACACACACACACACACACACACACACACACACACACACACACACACACACACACACACACACACACACACACACACACACACACACACACACACAAACCTGTCAACCTCCCGATACACTGTACACATTACAATGTCCATGTTGCTGTAATTAAATTATAAACAATATTAATATAATATTGTGTACAAATAGCAAATATACTGAGCATATTTACAAGCATATTAGGTAGGCTAACTATGTTGATAAATATCAGAACAATGTAAAATATGTCCCTAAACGAAGAAAACTAAACGCCCTTTAAAGCAACACAATAATGAGTGTAATATGAAAGTCTATATGCATTGCTCATGCGTATATAGACAAATAGCCTAAACAACGTTTTATTTGGGTTTGTTTGTATTTTAGATCACAGATTTAGTCAACCACCAATAAATATGGCAACATCAGACCACAGAGATTTAAATCCAAAACCGAAATTTGAGAAAGCAAATAAAACGACAAGCACTGTCTGTCACGGAGAGGGAAGATTTATAATGGAAGTAATTGAGGTCGGATAAGAATGCATTCTGAACACGGTCTGTGTTATTACAGCATTTTTTATGTATCTAAGATAAACTGTATGTTGAGCTACAATATAAGATCACCGACAGAGTGAGGATTACATGAGCTGCTGGTTCTTACGAAAATGCTGATAAGAAATGCAAGAGAGCAACATCTGTACACAGACTGCCATCTGCTGGAACAACGAAGAAATACGTGACATGCGGTGGCGCGTCGATCAAGGTACAGAAATGTGAATTATTGAAAATTCGTAACTGCAAGTAGGCTAGCTACATCATATGAAAATGTGAATATTTATGGCCTTTAACTGCTTTCGATATTTAAATAACCTAATTGGATTGTTCAATATGATCTGCATCTATAAGAAATGAAAATATCAAAATAGGCTACTTGCTGCATTAATAACAAAACATGAGCATTATTTACTTAGGCTAGTGGGCTATGGTAAAAAAAAAAAAAAATCATACTTGTTATTATTACAACAGGCAGAGCCCAACACATGCAAAACAAGGATAACAATCCAATAACTGATCATTTTGTTTTTAGAGATAAATAGTAAAGGGACAGTTCTCCCAAAAAATGAAAATTCTGTCATCATTTACTCACCCTCATGTTGTTCCAAACCAGTATGAGTTTATTTGTTCTGCTGAACACAAAAGAAGATATTTTGAAGAATTTTTGTAACCAAGCATATAGAGCAACCATTGACTACCAAATACTGTTATAGTTAATGGTTGCTCTATATGCTTTGTTACAAACATTCTATAAAAAATATCTTATTTTGTGTCCAGCAGAACAAAGAAACTAGTTAAGAACAATACAAGGGTGAGTAAATGATGACAGAATTTTCCTTTTTGGGAGAACTATCCCTTTAACTATTCATGTTCAGTAACCGTGCATGCTGGTATAGGATGAATTGGACATAAAACAGGACATGAAATCTAAATTAATTAAATCTAAAACTGTATATTCAAAAAAAATAATAAAGAAAAAGTAAATCAAATAAACCAGTGATGACACATTGCATGAACTATATTAAAGGAATAGATATATAGGAATATCAATTCCTCAGTCTCATATTTTCTTAAACCTGTGTGACTGTCTTTCCTGGGGACAAAAATAATGGTTGAGGAATTGGAAGATGACGACTGTCAAACTCCAAAAAGTGCCATTAACAATAATCCATATAACTGGTGTGCTATATACCTTCCATTATCAGGGTCATTTAACATGCCGAGCTACCAGACTGATGGCTTAGTTTGCCAACCACAAACTAACTGAAACCACAAAGACAAATCTTTATTGCTTGATTGGTTAAATTGATACATAATTTTGACACTATATAAAATGGAGTGAAACAGCCCTGCAATGACTTCTCTGTGTCCTAAACCAGATTTAAGTGTTTGGAAGTAAATGTGACTTGAGAAGGGGAGCCAAAGTCTATGTCTTAAAGGTGTTTTTTTTTAAACTCCACACTAACAATGTCCTTTTAGTACCTGACTGCACTGATATCACTGAAATAAGTGTCCTGAGAAAGCAAACTTGTCTCTGCAACAAGCCAAAGCCTTTCTTGTATTCCACACAAAGGAGTCAAACTGTTTATAGCCAATCAGAAGCATTTTATGCCAGTCAATCAAAGCATACAGTCAGCTGTGCTGACATCGGGTTGGCTGACATGTCATTGGAAGGCGGGGCTTTGATAGAGAGAGGGAGGGTCATGGAGGTTAGCAAAATGGTGAAGCTACCAAAAAGACTGAATAAACACCTTTACATTTATGTGTAGATGCTTTGCTCGAGATTATTTTAGAAATGAACAGAAAACCAGAGTGTCTGATATAAAATTTTGTTTCAGAATGACATTTTGCAAAGTAAAGAACAATACATTAGGCTATGCAAGTATTTATTAGGAAAATACCATAAACATAAAAAATAGTGAGCTTTTTACATTTTATAAATGACCTTGAATTATACATAAACTTTTTGAAACAAACTAAAAAGTGCAAAATTTGTTTTGAAAGCACTGTAATTTATGTAATATCTAGAACGCTGGCTCACCATTGGCCAGCTCCTGCTTCAGCAATACACGCATGTGTCGTGGTGAACAGCGTCAGCCAATGGTGAGCCGGCGTTCTGACGTAGAAATGGGAAGCACTGCACTGTATTTACAACGTAAAATGGGTAGGAGACTGACACACACAAGAAGAAATTCTTTAATAAAGTTGTTATTTTTGCACAAAATGTATTCTTGACATTTCATAAAATTAACCACTGGAGTCACATGGACTATTTTAACGATGTCTTTCCTACTTTTCTGTGCCTTGAAAGTGGTAATTAAATAGCTGTCTATTGAGGTGTATATTTTTTCAATCAAAAATATATTAATTTATGTTTATGTTATGGTTTGGAATGACATGCGGGTGAATAATCAATGACAGAACTAACCCTTTAAAGTATTGTTTTATTTTGTATCTATTGCCTGGACATATATTAATAACATCACGTGTTAAGACATTGCAGGATACACATAAAAAATTGACATATTATAACTAACCAATACACATCTTGACACAATAAAAAGTTTGCAAAATGGCATGTTTATGGGCTAAATGCATCTGTTGTTTGGCTGGGAAGGCCGTTTTCCTGAAGAAAAAATGAAGGCTGAACAGAATATGCCTGCAGGAGAGACAGTATTGACCTCCTGCAATTCTGGATGGATGAATGGATGACGGATGACTAGTAGGTAATAAATTATTTGACGTTTATTGCTGTCTACTAGTTATTTATATCTAAGCCCTTCTGGATTGATGCCATTAATCTTGCCGGTTGGTCCATCACAAACCTTGGCCACATTCATAAAAGCATTTCAGACTAAACACCACTAGGTGGCAGTAAAAGCAACACTTGGTTGATGATCGACTTCACACACACACACACACACACACACACACACACACACACACACACACACACACACACACAGGTGCGTCTCAATCAGCTCCTAGTTCAGTAGTCAGGGCACTGATCAGGGTGTCAGCCCATTGACTTGTGCCCTGATCAGTGCCCTGACTACTGAACTAGGGAGCTGATTGAGACGCACCCAGTGTTTGAGGACCAAAAGTCTGGAATTCAAAATCGAACGTTTTAGAAACATGTAAAACAAACAAGTACTGTGACGTCAAATACATAAGTGATCATGTGACTGTTTGTACAGGTAATCAGATGTTCTTGCGTCAGTTAAAGCTCAAACACGGTCATCATCAGGTTTTGTTCAGTGAGCAGCTGCAGCAAACGGAGACAAACCACATACTAAGACATCCTGATATTCATGTTATGCCAGTTTGAGTTCTGGGACTCTCATTATCCAAGTCCTCCTGGGTTACATAAGCCTCTTAATACAGAGGAAGACTGGCCTCGACTAAGACAAGTGCCTCATTATTTTATGCATAGAGTATTTCATTATCATAATCATTGATGGCAGCAGCCCAAGTGACAGCAATCCTCAGGCCTTCTACAGTTGTATTAGTTATAAGAATAATACGAATTTGAAATAGGTCATCTTTAACCACATGAATTAAATTGCAGGCTGTATTTTTAAGACTGTCTTGCTGATCTTCTAGGACTAAAGAACATCTCTGCAGTGTCTCACGAGACATCCTCAGTTCCTCATCTCAGATTCATTTGTTCTTTTAGGTGGACTAAAGACCCTTACCAACCCCTCGATGCAAATGTTATTTTACAGTGTCTTATTTAAAATGTATGACGTTGATGTAGAACGGCTTTTTTATATAAACTTAGGCCTACATGATAGGAAATAATGAATATGTTGTTTTAATATGCTTTAGAAAACAAGTTTGTCATGGAAACTTCTTCGTCATCTTATGCGTTTTCTAACAGTAACACTTTACTATAAAGTTGTTAACGCAAGAACTTACGAAATACATATAAATCAGTTCCCCCTTAGCATTGTTCGGACAAAAATGTCCCCATTGAAACCCATTAAAACTGCAATTTTATGCTCAGGGCCTATAAAATGAAGCAATCTTTGTTACTAGGCTTTCATTCTGTTGGCAAGGCTTCAAAATGTGAATTTTTACTGGCGTCTGTGTGCTTGCAATATTTGAGAAAGAAAAACCCACATGCAAAAATTTTACTGAAAGCGAATTATTTGACATATCAACCTCAAATCTGGAACACAGTTTTTTTTTTAAATGTTTTTTTTTTTTTAAGTTTTTTAAAAAGTAAAGCTTTGATTTACTAGCAGTTTTTAAATTATTATTCATAAATCTTTTTCATAAACTTAAACCTCTGTAACTTATTTTTTAAACTTTTTTTTACTTCAACAAATTAACAATAATCTGCTATGGGTCTTCTTTAAAATGAGACTTAACTTAAGTCTGTGCTCCCCATATTCAGTTTTTTTTTTTTACATGGACATTTTTGTCCTCTATGGACCCATGTCTAACTTGTTTTAATTGATGCACAACGGTTAAGACAAATTTTGATTTGTGTGTAGCTTTAGCTGAATGACTAAATCCTTAATATACCATATGAATGAAACAAAACTGGAGTAAAATCAAAATACACTGGTAAGAAAATCTACAGTATTTTATTAAACTGATAATTCATCATCTGTACAGAATTAGGGAAACCAGCAAAACAAATCTGATTGGTCACATTAATGTTACATGGCAAGATGAAGAAACTGAGAAAATGTCACAGCCATAACCTTTTTAAAAAGTTTAGACAATTTGCAGTTAATATGAAACATAAAAAACTGCCGTCCAGCAGATGTTAGAGCTGCTTAGAGTCTTGCAGAGGAGCATTTTAAACAAAGCAGGATCATCTTTGGCTCTGCACTGTGACTGTTGGGAAATTCAGAGTCATGGAATCAGGTTTTGCTCTTCCTTGTGGCTTCAAAAGATACTTTCAAAATGGGACTCGTCAACACGCACGCATGCACACACACACACACACACACACAGTCTTTCAACATATGGACTCCTACATTTTGTCATAAAATGTACAATCTCTGGCAACTTGATTTGTGCACAGTGAAAAAAAAATTATTAAAATCATCCAAGCAAAAAAAAAGTTTTCAAAGAGAAAGCAAGCTAATGGTTGGAAAGACTCGAAACTCCATGCACATCCTTCAAAGCAGTTTAAGGATCACTTGATTTTCAAACTACTACAAATCGAACCTAACAGAACATGGGCTCCCTTTGAATTGATTAATAGAGTGATTAATAACCCATCACAGTCAGCTTTGTGTTTTACACTCCAATGTGGTAAGTTACCACTGTAAACCAGCTATATGTAAAATATGGAGTCACATGTACCAAAACTGGTGTCCCCCCTCCCATCAAAACACATCATCATGATCGGTCTCAAAAAAAAAAAAAGCATGGAGGAATATATTTGGAATAACATAAATTTTAACATTTCCTTATCTACAATATATAGTCAAACGTGACCATATGATCAGTAGAATTTTCAGTCCAAATTTCAAATCACCAGAAATCTCAGACACTGTCATTTGCACATTAGAACTATTATTTACAGAAGAACATTGAGATCGTCAATGCTAGAGTTAAGCAGTACGAAGAAAGAAAAAAAAGTACCAATCTGTTCCCAAATTTTAAAAATCTGTTGAAGGGATAGTTCACGCAAAAATGAAAATGTTCTCATCCTCAAACTCAGTGGGAACCCAAAACATTCTTCGAAATATATTGTTTTGTTTTGCGCAGAAGAAAGAAAGAAATACACAGGTTTAGAACGACATGAGGATCAGTAAATGGGTGAACTATCCCTTTAATACAAAATGGGTTTCATAGAGCTTTGCAAGCTCTTTGAGACACAAAATACAAATTACTCTTAACCTTTTAAAAATAATTTTGAACCTTTTAGATAAAATGAAAAGGTGAGTCTCACGGAACCTCAAAATAAAAGTGCACAAATATGTTCTATTTTAGCTTTTAATTTGTGGATAATTTTTTAATTTGTGGATCATTTTTCATCACAAATATTATAATTTATGGTGATTTTATATATTATATATATATATATATATATATATATATATATATATATATATATATATATATATATATATATATATATATATATATATATATATATATATATATATATATATATATATATATATATATATATATATATATATATATATATATATATATATATATATATATATTAAAATGAGCTGGGGGAAAATCATGCATGGATCTTTTAGAAAAAGTGTTGTGCATTTAATCGGTTATAATTACTTTTCATCCTAGAGATGTTTGTGGGTACAGCTTTGAAAAAATACAGAGCCGCCATCAATGGGGACTACTGGACGTTTCCTTTCACTGGTATGACAGAGAAAGAGAAAAGGCAACATTAGAACATATTTATCTCTATGTGCGCACACACACACACTTCTGGCTAGCTATCTTTCTGGGGACTCTCCATAGACATAATGGTTTTTATACTGTACCAACCGTATATTCTATCTCCTTACACTAACCCTACCCCATCACACAAAACTTTCTGCATTTAAACATTTTCAAAAGAACTCATTCTTTATGATTTATAAGCTTTTGTACCCATGGGGACCTCAATTTAGGTCCCCCCAGTGACACGAGTCCCCATGAGTCTGTGTGCATTCAGGTTGAAGTCCCCATTCACACGCACACACACACATACACAAAATCAAGATCAGCACATTTGTTGTAAACAATAAATAAGGCTTAAGCCAAACATAACAAAACATTAAAAAAGTGCAATCATCCTGTGAACATTCAAAGTACCGCTGAAAAAATACATCTAACAGGGTATACAGTCACGTTCAACCTTACAGCGTTGGTCCGCAGGAAACTTGGCCCTGGACAACAAAAGAACCTTCTCTAAAGGTCCACTCCACATTTATACTCTTCATATATTCATCACTTAATGTCAAATGCATTATAATTGTGCAAACCGGACGTTTATAATGCTTCAGACCGCTCAGATCAGTAGGTGAATCTAAAAAAAACACCAGGTTTGTCATGTTTCCCACCAAAATAAAAATACATTTTGTTTAAAGAAAACTAAGCATTTTATAACATTGTTACTATTTTCTTTAGCTGTAACTTTACATATTGAAAGTTACATATACTGTTTTTTAAAACAATAAAAATGAGCAATGAGAAACGCTATTGAGAGTGACAAAACTCAAAGTATTGTGCCGATGTGATGGGAATTTTGTGGGGAAACTATAATGGAAATAATGTCACATTGTACAAAATGGGGGGGCTGGTGTTCAAATGTCATATGCAAGTTAACTGCTTTAAATGTATAATAAAACTTATTTTACCTGATAAAGACCACCGTTACACAACACAATCATTGTAGTTCATCATACTGGACTAAAAAAACCATCTTAGCTCCCTAGTGCCAATCAATCCGACCCAAAGTGGACTAAAATGGCGACAATTAAAAAAAAAAATGATACAAAGATGGCTTCTGAACTCATGTAAGCTGCTGATTAAAGCCCCATCTATGACCACACAGTCTTAAAAACTGGAAAAGAAACTATGATAAAAATACTGCATTGATACATGACCATATTACAGTCAAGAAGTAAGGCTGCCAATCTCAAAACAAAAACACAAACCATATATAAATCAAGGCATAATGTCCCAAAACGGTGTTGATCCTCTCCAAGAAGCGTTTCAAAAGTTTAACGTTTGGATTCAGATGGGATTCAGTGGCTGGCTGGGCTAGAGAGGGTTCCAAACATGGCACCAGCCCACAGAAGGTCCACTGACAGCTCCCAAAGTCTTTTTGTGTATAAATACAAAGAACAGCGAGGGCAGGAAATGACGTGTGAAAGGAGGGGCGGCGTCATCCTCGCTCTACCTGTCTTTTAGCTCTCTGGTCACACGTTTGGTGATGCGGCCACACAGCAGTCCCACAAGGAAGAGGATGGACACAGCCAGTGCTATCACCAACAAGATGTAGTTCTTCGAAGGCGACGTCATGACTTGCACGGCGAGGTCCGAGAAACCTTCAGCTGGTGCCACCTGGGAAATCACAAACTAGAACTCATAATAAAGAAATGACTTTGTCCCCAAAACCTGACGTAACATTCTTTAGGCAATATCATCAAGTTGCAATTTTACTGAATAAACATTATTAATAATAATAATGATGATAATAATAATATTGTTCATCCAATATAATGCATATTTTTTAATTAATTGTTTAATTAATTATTTTAATATAATGGTTTACAAATTATTATTAATAATTAGTATGTATATTTTTTAAATAATAATATTAATTTTTTAAATAATATATTTTCTTATTAAATTAATAATAATGTATTTTATAATAATGTTTTATTATAATGTAGATATAAATATACACACAAACGCAAAATAATTGTTATATTTATAGATAAAATATTTATATATATATATAAAAAAAAAAAGTATTTTATTTTTTTAAATATATACAGTCCCTGACAAAAGTCGTGTCGCTTATCTATTTTGAAGAAACACCTGCTATTAACCTGATTTTTAATTAATCAATTGGTGTTAGAAATAGCTCATATGAAAAGCTAAAACCCTCCCAAATGACGTTTAATGCACTGAAATAAATTTGTTTCACTGAATTTTTTTTATCATTTAATCAAGACAGAAAGGTCAAATTTTGGCAAGACAAAAGTTGTCGCCTATATAGAAATTGAACAAATTTACTGCAAATACAAAAATATGTCAGCAAATTAAGTAGTGGTGCTGTGAGATCCAAATTTAATATCTTGTATGACTTCCATGAGCTTGAAGGACTGCATCCATGCGGTTTGGCAAGGACTCATACAATTTATTGATGAAGTCATCAGGAATAGCAAAGAAAGCAGTCTTACATGCCTGCCGGAGTTCATCAATATTCTTTGGTTTCGTCTTCCATGCTTCCTCTTTCATCCTACCCCACATATGCTCAATGATGTTCATGTCTGGTGACTGGGCTGGCCAATCCTGGAGCATCTTGATCTTCTTCGCCTTGAGGAACTTTGATGTGGAGATGGAAGAATGCGATGGAGCACCATCCTGCTGCAGAATTTGGCCTCTTTTATGGTTGGTAATATAAGAGGTATAAGATTTCTTGGTATTTTAGACTATTGAAGTTGCCTTCCACCCTGCAGATCTCTCGCACACTCCCATACTGGATGTAACCCCAGACCATGATTTTTCCGCCACCAAACTTCAGTGTTTTCTGGGTGAATCTCGGATCCATGCGGACTCCAGTAGGCCTCCTGCAATATTTGCGGCGACTGTGGAGTAATTCAACAGAAGATTCATCTGAAAAATCCTTCTGCCACTTTTCCAGCGTCCATCCTTTTAGCAGGCTGTGGGCTTTGGCAAATGCCACACGGTTTTTCAATTGTCTGTTCTGGTTGACACAGGGACTTCAGGTGACCAGGTCTCGTGGAGCTCTGCTGCAATGGAAAATGGGTTGGCCTTGGATTTTCGAGCCAACAAACGGTCCTCTCAAGTAGGGATGCACCGAAATCAAAATTCTTGGCCGAAACCGAAAACCGAAAAAGAGGAAACCAAGGCCGAAAGCCGAAAACCGAAACACCGAAATAAATTATGCCAATTATTAGTACCATTGCATTTATGGCTATGACTGTGTAACTTTATTAAAAATCAAGGCAGTGCAATTGCATAAATTTAATATTAAAGTTTCACATAATAAATTAATTACAAATTATGCAAATATGTATTTAGCACATTGCAACAATGCACAGTATAAAATAAAAATGTTTAACTTGACCTCACTGAAATAATAATGTACTGGCCTACTGGCAGAAAGGTACAGAAATTTAATACAGTAATCAAATATAAAATAACTGCATATTTAACTGTTTAAATTAAAGATTAATCCTTATTAAACTTACAAAAGCTATTCAATCAACAGCAGTGAGTGATGCCCTTGTATTTGGTTGAGATTAAACACACCGCAGTAAAGGTTACTGCCCCTTTAAGAGCCGATGCAGGGATATGCGTCGTCTTTCTCGACTGTATACAGTTCACTTAAGGATTATAGAGACTATGTCTGCTAGGATGCTCATGAAGATGGATACGTTGACATACTTTTTGTGTGAGTTTGTCCGTTTAAGCGCAAGACTTGAAAGAGAACTCAATATTTGCGCGCTGTGGGACGAGTGCGTGCTTTCGGGTGAGTGCACTGAGACAGAGCTTCTCACAGCGCGCGAGTTCTCATTCCCGTTTCTGGCTCTACACTCGGTGATGACGCGAAAACGACTGGTCATATTCGGATATACGGCAGCACTAGCATGCATTGAACAAAGTTTACAAAGAGAGACCGTTTTGCCCACGTTTTTCTTTTATTATCGCTGTTGTTGTAGTGTATTACTGAGGAGCCAGCACGTGTATCCATCAACAGAAACATAAACAAAGCATTATTTTCAAGTTAAAACCCATAGATGCGTCATCAGATGTGAGATGAACCACATACGTCCACACCGCAGACATGTTGCTTGTTTAGACAAGCATGTGCAGGTCGCGGTTTCTGTTTGCGTCATCACAACATTTCGGCCTTATTGTTTCGGTGATAAAAGTCTTTCGGCCGAAAACCGAAAATGCCCTTTTGGGCCATTTTCGGTGGCCGAATATTCGGTGCATCCCTACTCTCAAGCAGTTGTCTTGCAGGGTCTGGCTGACCTGGGTTTGTCATAAACGTCTCCAGTCTCTTCAAATCTTTTTTTTATCCTCTGTACTTGACGCTGAGACACTTTAAAGGTGTCTGCCACATCAGCAGTGGATCTGGTCTTCAGCCTCTTGATAATCAAAACTTTAGTCTCAGGGTGAATCTTAGGCATGTTTGCAGAGGTCTAGTTGCAGTTGATGTGAAGGTCTAGTGCACTGGGGTTCTTTTTATACACACCTGAGATCTAATTGATCCATTATTAGTCACAAGTGAAGCTCACATGACAAGGCGACAACACTTATGTCTTTGCAAAAATTGACTCAATGGGCTTTACCAAGCTGTGAATATTAGAATATTTTTTGACAGTTTCATTTTGCCCTGAAACATTATTACAAAAGCTGTTGGGATTAAAATGAGCCATTTCTTGTAAAAAAATCTTGATAAGAAATATATTTCAGCTGCACTTCAGTTCAATTTGTACACAAGCGACAAGACTTTTGTGTCTGTATGTGTGTATATTTAAATATACATAATAATTATACACAGCACACACACATATATTATGTAAACAAACTTTTATTTTGGATGCGATTTATTGCGATTAATCGTTTGTCAGCCCTAAAAGCGATACATCTGTCATACATCCCTGCTGTGGCTGCGGTGTGTCACATGACGTGTCGCCATAGTAATGAGGTGACAGGTTTTAAATTAACGGTGACCTTAAACACATTTAACCCTTTCCCCAGCGTGAGTTTGTGTACTGACCTTCGCTGCATAGCTCCACATGTCTATGCGGTCCTGTAACCTCCTCTTACATTCAGGCTGTAGACGCACCTGCTTGTCCTGCAGAGCTTCCATCAAACAGGACATTTCTAGGAAAGCATTACAAACACAGGGAGTCAGGAGCTCCAAATTGCAGTTATGAAGACGATGAAGAACAAAACAACACACCATAATCACACCATCTGTCAAGTTACATATATTTTTTCCTCTTTTTCTAGCATCACAGAAACAATGCCTCAACCCAGGTATCTTAACTAGGCATCTTGAATTAAACAACATGAAATTGTATTTATGATGCATTTAACTGTGAAACAGAATATTCAGTGTGATATAATGTATTTGGGGTTTAATATGCAGCTATGTGGAGCAAGATATTTAATAAGAATGAAATATACACACACGTTAGGTTTTTGTGAATCGTGGGGACTTTCCATAGGCGTAATGGATTTTATACTGTACAAACTGTACCTTCTATCCCCCTGCACCTACCCATCACAGGAATCATTCTGGATTTTTAAATTTTCAAAAAAAAAAAAAGCCATAATTTAGTATGATTCTGAATCCATGTACATTGGGGACCAGCCACCTAATTTACAATATAGGTGATCTCAGGTTTATATTACATTGTGGGAACATCTGGTTGCCACGATGTAATATAAAGTACACACACACACACACACACACACACACACACGTTTGTTTTTGTGAAATGTGGGGACATTCCATAGGCGTAATGCATTTTATACTGTACAAACCGTATTTTCTATCCCCCTACACTGCCCCTGCCCCTAAACCTACCCATCACAGGAGACTGCGCAGTTTACTTTCTGTGAAAAAAAACTCATCCTGTGTGATTTATAAGCATTTTGAAAAGTGAGGACATGGGGAACGTCCTCATATTTCACCCTCTTTTTGTAATACCTATGTCATACCCATGTCATTATACACATTTGTGTCCTGATATTTCACAAAAACACACACACGCACGCACGCACGCACGCACGCAATGCGCACGCACGCACGCACGCACGAATACTTACGCCTGCCCCTTCCAGGGTTGATGGCTGCACAGTGGTGTTTCAAATCCAGAGCACAGGCTGTGTGCAAGACGGGATCCACAAATATGTCTGCTTTGCTTTCTTTGAGCATGTTCAACACCTCCTACACATGAAGAGTAGGATGAAACGAGTGAATGCAGACACTAAACCTGTATGTCGAACTATTAAAGCTGTGCGTGAGCAGACTGTTGCTCATTTCACACATGAAGCACAAAACAGCAGCAAAAAAACTATTTTGGTGCAAAAAATATTACTATTAATTAAAATAATAGTTAGATTGAAGGAAAAATAATTACACTACCATACAAAAGTTTGGGGTCAGTAAGATTTTTAAATGTTAAATTGAAATAAGTGTTTTCTATCTGAATTTATTTTAAAATGTTATTTATTTCTGTGATGGCAAAGCTGAATTTTCAGCATCATTTCTCCAGTCTTCAGTGTCAAATGATCCTTCAGAAATAATTATAATATGCGGATTTGATGCTCAAGAAACAGTTATGATTATTATCAATGTAATCAGTTTTGCTGCTTAATATTTTTGTTGGATTCTTTGACTAATAAAAAAAGTACAACCAAAAAAATAGATATCTTTTATAAGATTAAAAATGTCTTTAATGTCATGTTTGATTCATTTAATGAATCCATACTCAAAAATATGAATTTCTTTAAAAATACATACATACAGTATGTATATACAGTATATTTGAACAGAAGTGTACATATTTCAATATATATAATCTGCAAGCCAAAATCTAAACATCTATATAAAGCAACCACCTATGTGTCTAGTGTGGGAATGTCTGCTCATCAAAAAAAGCAGATGTGGGTTTAAAGACACTGCTGGTGTTTCCATAGCAACTGATGCAGAGGAACCAGTGTGTAGCAGATGAAGCATGTTCCGTACCGTCTTGCACTCTTCTTGTTTGATTTTCAGTAGGTTGTTCTTCAGACACTCCTCCACTTGACCCGTCTGTTCCTGTGCGGCAGCTTCCTCTGCGCACAGCCGCGTGATCTTATACACACACACACAAACAGACAAAGACATGTTATGAAGAGACTAAAAGATATAAAATCTCAATTTTCTTCCTCAAAAAGTCTTGTCTTTGTCTGTTGACCTCCTGTCAGCAGAATATAACAGTCAATTTTCTTTACTGACCCATCAATAGACCCATTTCACACCATTTCTGCTTGAGAGCCTATGGCTTATGGAGACCATAAATAAAGGGTTTTTCCTCAGACAGGAGGGTCCCTGTTCCTGTGCCATTGCATTACAAACAAGCCATATTAATCTGCAACACTCTCTGCAGCATAGCAGATCAAATAGTCATAATACAATAACAGTTTTTAAAACCTTTCATAAAACCAATAAGCCTTGGTGCAGCGGTTAGCACAAATTCTCGGGACAGAATATGGGACAGCAGTTTGAATTCAGACGGTCATTTCCAGATGGAATACTAATAAGTTCCTGTCACTGTACACTGTCCTGTCCTATAAAGACAGAACTAAATTAAATTAAAAGGTCTGGTTTCACAGACAGGACTTAGATTAAGCCTGGATTAGGCCTTCAATTAAGGCATTTAAGTAGCTTTTATGAACGTGCCTTAGGAACATTTTTTTGAGACAAAGATCAAACATGCATGTTGGTCTGGGACTAGCTTAAGCCTTGCCTGTGAAACCACGTAAATAAAACTTAAAGGGTTAGTCCACCCACAAATTCTGTCATTAATTACTCACCCTTATACCCGTGAGACTTCTATTCATCTTCAGAAACACAAATTAAGTCTTACTGCTCTCTATCCCTCCATAGACAGCTACGCAATTACCAATTTGATACTTCAAATAGTTCATAAAGAAATGGAAAAACTAATCTATATGAAGAGATTTCATTAAAAAGATCTTCATTTGTGTTCTGAAGATGAACAAAATTCTTACTGGTTTGAAACGACATGAGGGCGAGTCATTTATGGTTGAACTGACCCTTTAAACTTAAATTTAAATTAAAGAAATGAGACGAAAATGAAAACGTTTTTGATGTAAAAACAATATATGTACTGTATGCTTGTATCGATTGAGCGTTCATGCTGTCATTCTTTCTTAATGTCTGGTGGTGATCTGTAGGTGGCGATGTTGCTGTCCATCAGAATGGCACTAATATGATATAAAACCCTCTTATTTTGTACACATGCTCATCAATGTGATGGTGAATTAGTACTTTCATTCCTTTCTTATTCTCTCTTCTTCTTTTGCAATATTTGAGATGAGATGCTGGACAGGAAAATGTAATTTCAAGCTGACTCAGTGCACACCGCTGTGCTGCTCCATCTACTCTGGCCATGTATCCTTATTGTTTGACTGATGAACAGTGTTAAAACATAACTTATGCATTCTAACAAAGTAAAGCAAAATACAGCGGCATGGCCAGCCCTTGTTAAAAAATAAACAACATCCATGGACCTGATTCATAGTCACTCAGTACTCAGATCTTGAAGGGATTAATGTGGAAATTAATGATTTGTTTCAGGTAGGATTTCAACTGATTAATAAATTAAAACTATTAAACATTTTTCTGCACAAGTACATCTAACCATCCCGTCCATGCAAACAGTGATGTCTAAAATCCAAAAACCAAAATGTACATTACCTTTAAAATATATTTAAATAGAAAATATTTATTTTAAATTGTAATATATTTCACAATATTACTGAGTTTACTGTATTTTTTTATTTAATAGATGCAGTATTAGTGAATTTTTAAAAACTTTACTGACCCCAAAATTTTAAATAGTAGTGTACAGGTCCTTCTCAAAAAATTAGCATATTGTGATAAAAGTTCATTCTTTTCCATAATGTAATGATAAAATTAAAATTTAATATATTTTAGATTCATTGCACACTAACTGAATTATTTCAGGTCTTTTTTGGCATACAGCTCATGAAAACCCAAAATTCATATCTCAAAAAATTTTCATATTTCATCCAACCAATAAAAGAAAAGTGTTTTTAATACAAAAAAGGTCAACCTTCAAATAATTATGTTCAGTTATGCACTCAATACTTGGTCGGGAATCCTTTTGCAGAAATGACTGTTTCAATGCGGCGTGGCATGGAGGCAATCAGCCTGTGGCACTGCTGAGGTGTTATGGAGGCCCAGGATGCTTCGATAGCGGCCTTAAGCTCATCCAGGGTGTTGGGTCTTGCGTCTCTCAACTTTCTCTTCACAGTATCCCACAGATTCTCTATGGGGTTCGGGTCAGGAGAGTTGGCAGGCCAATTGAGCACAGTAATACCATGGTCAGTAAACCATTTACCAGTGGTTTTGGCACTGTGAGCAGGTGCCAGGTCGTGCTGAAAAACGAAATCATCTCCATAAAGCTTTTCAGCAGATGGAAGCATGAAGTGCTCCAAAATCTCCTGATAGCTAGCTGCATTGACCCTGCCCTTGATAAAACACAGTGGACCAACACCAGCAGCTGACATGGCACCCCAGACCATCACTGAATGTGGGTACTTGACACTGGACTTCAGGCATTTTGGCATTTCCTTCTCCCCAGTCTTCCTCCAGACTCTGGCACCGAATGACATGCAAAATTTGAGCGACAGTCCGGTGCTGCTTCTCTGTAGCCCAGGTCAGGCGCTTCTGCCACTGTTTCTGGTTCAAAAGTAGCTTGACCTGGGGAATGCGGCACCTGTAGCCCATTTCCTGCACATGCCTGTGCACGGTGGCTCTGGATGTTTCTACTCCAGACTCAGTCCACTGCTTCCGCAGGTCCCCCAAGGTCTGGAATCGGTCCTTCTCCACAATCTTCCTCAGGGTCCGGTCACCTCTTCTCGTTATGCAGCGTTTTTTGCCACACTTTTTCCTTCCCACAGACTTCCCACTGAGGTGCCTTGATACAGCACTCTGGGAACAGCCTATTCGTTCAGAAATGTCTTTCTGTGTCTTACCCTCTCGCTTGAGGGTGTCAATGATGGCCTTCTGGACAGCAGTCAGGTCGGCAGTCTTACCCATAATTGCGGTTTTGAGTAATGAACCAGGCTGGGAGTTTTTAAAAGCCTCAGGAATCTTTTGCAGGTGCAGATGATTAGGTTAATAGCTCGTTTAGAGAACCTTTTCATGACATGCAAATTTTGAGATATTATTTTTTGAAAATAATGAACTTTCATCACAATATGCAAATTTTTTGAGAAGGACCTGTATATTGATGAAAATAGCTGGTGCTAAACATGAGAGTTGATATGACTATTTAGAATTGGAAATAGAGTTCCTATCCTGTGACATTACAGATTAATTTTCCCACCCTCAAGTACAGAACTAAAATATTACTGTATATTAGTCATCCGTAACCTCTATTGGTTCTTTCCAACAAAGCTTTGAAGATCTTTTAGCGATTCTCACTCTCTGTATAGCTCAATGAGTGTCCAGCCTTTAAACAGACTGTTAAATCTCATAAAGATGATGTGTGTTCAAGGCCATGGGCTTTATTTCAAACATTAGCAAACTCCCTACCTAGACAGCATTTTAGGCATAATTTAAATAGTAGGCAGTAAATTATCCTGATTTAGAGCCACAGTTAGGCCAAATTTAAAGTTCAAGGTTCAGATTGTATGTATCCTTGGCAGACAATGCAATCCCAAAATGCAGAGCCTATGTTTCCACTCACCTCATTACTGCAGTGAGCCTGGAGCTGTGGATCGAGCCGGTAGTCCAGCGCTGACTCCTGGAGAATCACTCTGATCTGATCCTCACATTCTCCAGACAACCGCTGAGAAAATGACAAATTATTAAACCAATATAAAATCTAAATGGGTAATTCTTATTATGGAATATTGCAGTGTTTATTATGAATGGTTTATGAACACACTTTTTTTCTATTAATTTACTCACATAACCTGTTATGTGCTATTGTTATTATTATTTTTATATTTTATTTCTATATAGCTCTAACTTTTTTTTTCAGGTTTGGTCATTTTAGCCCATTGAGGCCCCGATCACACAGAACGTTTTTTTTTCAGTTTTGAAAACGCGAGGCGCACCGCACTGCCTTTTTTTGGTTGATGTTTTTTCAATTTAGAAAAGAGCAGTGCGCTGTGTTTTTTTTTGTATGTTGCTAGGAAACCCTCGAATCAGCGGTCCTGTCAGTCTAATCAAGGTAACAGTCAGCACAACGGAAGGCCCGCCTCTCAATTCATTCGATTGGATAACACAGCAGAAAAAAACGTGATGACGTCGGGTGCTTTTCTGCTCATAGTTGATTTTTTTTTTCAACTTCATGTGCTCAGAGCGCTCCTTCAAAAACGCGAGGTGGGCCTTCCATTGTGTTGACGGTTACTTTACGGTTGATAGGACAGCTGATTCGGGGGTTGCCTAGAAACATAAAAAACCCTGCTATTTTCTAAATAAAAAAAAGTAAACCAAAAAAGGTAGTGCGGTGCATCTTGCGTTTTCGAACCTGAAAAACGGGTTCTGTGTGATCGGGGCCAAAGGGAGCATTTCTTTTTTAATTAATTTATTTGTAATCTAATATTTATATTTATTTTATTTCAGATTGATTTAAATCAATAAAAATGATTTTTAATAGTTTTAATTAACAATAATTAATAATAACAACACTGATATAAGTAAGCATTTGTGCAATAAGCATGATAATGTACAGTTAGCAAAAAAAAAGTTACAAGAATTGATACAAGACTATAATTTTACTATAATAATCAAATGACTGTACATTATCCCTTATTTATTCGTTGGTAATATTCAGTGACGCGCATACCTGGTCTGCATACTTGAGTTTGAGGCAGGATATGACTTGACCCTCCAGTTCGTTGGCATCACTGGCTTTGTTGAGAATGTTCTGACAGAACTTGGGAATGTCTGCCTTACAAGCCTTCCTCAACACCGGGTTCAATCTGTAGTCTGACAACAAAATTAAAACTCTAGCATTACAGAAGTTGAAATAATTCCATCGAAGCTTTTTGAATATACTGAATACAATTTTTATTATTTTGTCTCAAAATTCTGACTTTTTTCCCCTCGCAAATCGCGTGAAAAACTCATAATTGCAAGGTATAAAGTCTGAATTGTGATATAAACTCGCAATTCTAAGAAGAAAAAAAAATCTGAATTTGAGTTTATATTTCACTATTCTGTCTTTATAACACAAAATTGTGAGAGTCGATTATCTTCCATTTTTTTCTTCCGTGGTGGAATGAACAATGTTCCATATAATTCAAGACACTACAAGGCTTAAAGCCAGAAGGTAAAGACTATCCTCAGAACAGAACTCGATGTAGAGTTTAAGAGCCAAACATAATGTGTTTTGAAGACAAAGCTTTAAATGAACCAACTCAACTAACTAGTTAAGTGGAAATGAAAGGTCTTCACCTGTGTTCTGAGTGATCTGTCTCTTGGTGATCATCTGCTTACACTTGGGATCCATTTGCTCGCTGTTCTTGTTCAGTTTTAGACACTGCAGAACGTTCTTAGTGTCCGACTCTGTGCAAAAACGCTAAACCAAGGAGAAATAGGTTGAGAAAGAGAAAGGAGAGAAAGACTACTGGACAGATCTATGGGAAACATATGGAAGCTCACAGACTCCTTTAGACAAAATGACTTGCCCATAATGCAGATTCAGAATGTCTGTGTACTCAAAGGCAAAATAGTGATAGCTAATGGCAGAGTCATTTTGGCAAATGAACCAACAATTTTGTAATTATAAGCCCTTAAATTGTGTGATTATTATAAACCCTGCTACACTAAACTCCATTGCACTTCTGTGGTGTAATGTGGCATAAAACAAGTGATACACTTAAAATGAGGAGTCCTTTTTTTAAACTACACTACTTTTAAGTTTCAGGTCTGTAATATCTTTATGTTTCTGAAGTCTGCAGTTATATGCATTAAAAATACAGCATTAAAATACAGTAATAATGCAATTACAATAGAAAATAACTGTTCTATATGAATACAATTTTAAACTGTAATTTATTCCTGTGATGGTGAAGCTGAATTTTCAGCATCATTACTCCATTTTTTTCAGGATTTTTTGATGAATAGAACGTTAAAAAGAACAGAATTTATTTGGAAATAGTAAAGACAATTATTATGTTTCAATAGTTTTCTGTCACTTTTGGTCAATTTATTGTTGACTAAAAGTATAATATTTAGGAATTTGATTCAAAATAAAAATCTTACTAACACCAAACTTTTGAACAGTAGTGTATTTGTTCATTCCATACTGTTTTACTTCAACACAAGGTGATAAGTTGAGTGTTTAACACTTTTCCAAATCAGATCTGATTCATCAACCACTTTACTCCGGCCCATGTTGATATTATTGAGCTTAAGTAATTAAAACGTGGGGGTTAAGCTATTACTATTGATCTTTGACAATACAGAGTATGTTTATAACCATCAGATCGCTCTTTTTGGACAGGAAAGCTTTAATGAAGAAATGTCAGGACATGACTGAAGGGAACCGCAGGACTTGCCCCAAGTTTTACCTGCTATCATTTCGCCTATTACCTGCTATTACTTGCCATCATTTTACCTGCTAAAATGGCTCACCTTAATCATCTGCTTGCACACTCTCATGAGCTGATAGTCCAGCTCTGGATCCATCATTTCAGTTTCCTGAAGCTTAAAGATCTTCTGATGACACACCTGGGACAGCTGCTTCTTGTTCTCTTTGAGACACTCAATGATCTGAGGGGAAGAGGAGAGATACTAATGAGAAAAGAACAAATGATGATAGGCTTCTTCAAAAGGGGCTTGTTAATTGGGCTTCTCCAGCATTTTATATTTTGCACTTATGTTGCCAAGTTAAAAGGTCCGGGACGCTTTCTGAGAAATGCTGTTGAAAGTGAACTGAACAGAGCACCACAACACGCTTGTAGCCAAATCATCAGTAGGCTGCCGTATACACTCATGATGGGGGACGAGAGAGAGTGATAGAGAGCGAGATTTGAAGAAAGACTGTAGAAAAAGAGATGGCTGAGAGACATTACAATAGAGAAAAGGTCAGAGGAATATCACTGGGAAAAGAAGGGTTATGATCATGCAAGATTTTCAGGACCCGCATTAATATTTGTGTATGTTCGGTTCTCTTGGTTCGGACCAAAAAAGAAAATATTACATTCAGTCCTGGTTTGCTTAGCATTCTCACTGTCATTTATAAGACCGAACCTAAAGATACAACCCCAGGATTTCCGTTGCACACAAACATTATCAGTGTATTTTCTGGCTGTGGCAAGCAGCGGGGCGAGGGACCGCGAGAGCGGGACCGGTGACGAGTGATAATGAGTGCCAGCTGCGCGTCACGCCGGTCTCGTCTCGCGGCCGAGTGACGGGAGCATAAAAGGAGGAGCGAAGGCAGCGGAAGGAGAGAGAGGACCAGGCCTGGAATTTGTGTTGAGTTTTGTTTATGTTTTGTTGTGTTGGTGGGCAGTCGTCCGTGAGGGGCTGCCCACGTTTTATTATGTGTGTGTGTGTTTGCGGGCAGTCGTCCGTGAGGGGCTGCCCGCGGTTTACTTTTGTTTTGTTTATTTATTTTGATTAAAGTCTGTTTTGAACGTTCGCCGGTTCCCGCCTCCTTCCTGCCCACAACAACGAACTTCGTTACACCGGCATCTCTGTGTGAAAGGACTAATGGCGCTTTTCCACTACACAGTACCAGCTCGACTCGCCTTTGTTTGGTTTTCCACTGAGTAAAAGTTGTACCTGTACCTGCTTCCAGGTACTTTTTTTCGTACCACCTCCGGCGAGGTTCTGAGCAAGCTGAGGCGATACTAAAATGTGACGTGAAAACACCGCAGACTGCTGATTGGTCAGAGAGATTTGTCACTGTTCATTGCGTCATCATTGTACGTGCCAGACGGAGTATCCTGAATAACCGCACCATTTTTAAATAGTTTGTCCAGAGATTGCGTGTTATTTACTATTATGGAAACTCTGAATAATGCGCAGTGGTCAAACGAGGAGGTG
This sequence comes from Gobiocypris rarus, assembly GCA_023029165.1. Classification (NCBI taxonomy): domain Eukaryota; kingdom Metazoa; phylum Chordata; class Actinopteri; order Cypriniformes; family Gobionidae; genus Gobiocypris; species Gobiocypris rarus. The sequence continues at coordinate 19,037,908 of CM040918.1, forward strand.
CAGACTTTCCTTTGTTTGGTTGCCGACGCGGATCCAGCGAGAGAAGATTACGTCATGGCAGTTTCCTGCGGCGTCGCTATGAAGACCAGGTACTATTGTGGAGGTACTATCTGTAATGGAAAACGGAGCGAAAAGCGAGCCGAGCCGAGGCGAGCTGGTACTGGTAATGGAAAAGAGCCAGAAGTGTTTCTCAAAAATCGCTTACTGCACCTTTGAGATTATCCAAAGTTTATGCATTCATTTTTTCAAATAACAATCACCCTGAATTAACATGTTAAACTGACACTTTTTTATGCATTTTGTAGGTGGAAGTTAAAGCTGGAATTGTGCTGAAGATAGGAATATTTCTTATGAAATTTACATGAAGGTCAGGGGGCATGCTTAAATGCATTAATATTTTATATTAAAATATTTTTCCACACATTATGATTATTTTTTCAAAAACACATTATGATTGGCTAACCATTGCTGTTACATGACCCTGCCAGGTTGCCGACTCCTGAATAAGTGTAATTATGTTAACGCATGTGGTCGTATGTTAATGCGCTCACGGTTGTGTCAACATGATTTATTGCTGAATCATTTTTATAGTAAAGGTTAAGAGTGTAGCAAATTGAAAATGTATTTACAAAAAGCAAGGAAAATCAAGATGCAAGCTGACATTTTATTTTTTATTTGTTCCCTTCACAACTTTTTTTTTTATTTAAGAACCAGGTTTTCCCACAGTCTTGCAAAACAACCATATACGAGGGACTTTTAAAAGTTAGATTTTTAGACCTGGTAAAGTCACGGAAATTAATACAATAAATATACACTTTAAAAACACTTTTCTACCTGGGTTAAGCATTTTGGGGGCATTTTTTGGGCAGTTTTTGTGTTACCCAGATCCTGGGTCAGACAAAACAAGTTATTTACTGCAGGCTTTTTGCGACTTTTTTTTTGCTCCATCAAATTGATGCATGTCTTCGGTAAAATACTGGTTTTGTGTACATTTATTTTATTTATAAATTCATTACTGTGCTGTATTTTGTTTAATTTTATGCAAAGCAACATACAGGGGCGCGATTTTAGTCACCTAAATGGTTGGCGCGCCGGCCTTTTCACGTGATGGAAACGCCTGGTGCCTTGCATAACATTTTATGATTTATTCAAAAAAATACAGAAAAATAAATACTAAGAATGTTAAAATATGTTCTCAGAATTGTTTATGGACAGGTTATGGAGCAAGTCACAGTATATTTCAGCTACGAGGGAAACGCAGGGTGGCAGTGTGCAGTTAAAAGTTCCCCCGCTGAACATGATACAAGCTCCTGCACGTGATCCAGCGCCGTTACGGGAAGACAGACTGGTCGATTACGCTTGAACTACTTCTAAATGTTCAGTTTTTACTAATATTTGTTAAAAGGGTGATGAATTGAGAAATCAACTTTCCCTTGAGCTTTGATATATGAAAGGTCATGGTAATATAAGAATATCTTTAGTTAGAGCTGAAAACTTCCTTGTTAGTCAAAGAAAAGCTTTTATTGACACCAGGCCCAACGATTTCATGTAGTCAGATGTTCGTTGTCTGTGTCAGTAAATCAGACCAGTGACTAAACATCAACTTGTTGTTTCCCATAGTATGATGAAAATAATCTGTTTATTTAACAGTGATTAAATTCTATAAACCTTTCATGCCACAATCTAAATATAATGCCATAGATCTAAATATAGTGCCATAGATCTGAATGTAAGCAACACTTCACGATTACTTAACCATGAGAGCTGTAATTGTAAAAACACGCTAAAAGAGAGAGTTATTCTATTTCAAATGTAAAGAAATGTAATAGCCAATCACAGCAGTGGGCGTTTACACTGAAGTCTCACAGCAGACACACCCCTTAAAATGGAGCTTTCAGAGCTAAAGGCTAAAATCAGTGTAGGGAAAAAGCCTTTTATTTAGAAATTATGACAATTTTTAAAAAGCATTCTAACATTATAAGTGAAGCGAATGAAGTGTTAATTCATGTCCTTCTATCCCTTTCGGACCTCAAAAGCAGACATTTTAAAAATAGTCTTGCACGCGCTACTTCCTATGATGTCAGTGAATAGCGACCAGGCTACAACATTACAAAAAAAAAAAAAAAGTATGAAGCAATGATACAGTGAGTCACACGCCATATACGGAAAGTGTTCAGGAGCCATACTATAAGGTTTTGCGAGATATAAACTATTATTCGGTCAAAACACTGAGCTCGACCGTTACTCTGTGCTCGTTCCTGAAATTACTAGTAGTAGCGCATGCAGGACAATTTTTTTAATTTCTGCTTTTGAGGTCCGAAAGGGATAGAAGGACATAGGGCATTGAATCAACAGCAGGGTGAGTAAAAGATGGCTTAAATTTCATTTCAGGGTGAAATATCCCTTTAAACGTAGGCTTTTTGCTGGGTAAAATTAACTCAACATGTGTTCTGTCATATATTTACCAAGCCCTTAGGTTACAAACAACCCAAATTGGGTTTTTTACAGTGTACTTTGTTAGTGGTTTTGTATTTTGCTAAGATGTGTTATTGGGTTAAACTGGATATTTATGAGTACAAATATATTTTTTAAAAACCTTAATTACAAATGCCTAGAAAAGCCATGTAAATTCATTGGAATTAAATAATAGTGTAAAACCTGAAGAACATGAATTTATTGAATTTTCTGGAATTATGGAACGTAATTATTTGAATTATTTATAATTGTTCTATTTATTTATTGTTTTATTATTTTAATACAAATCCTAGTTTATTTAAATAAAGAAATGCAAAAGACGACTAACATTGGTTAAAATGTGGTTAAATGGAGGATTTATCTTTTTGATGCAGTGTTACGACCCATCTTGCACTTTGTATTGCCGTGCCGTGTTTTCTTTCTCTCCTTTCCGCTTCTCTATCCTTGCTCTGATAGGGTTACCAGTGATTGGCTGGAGGATCACAATTGGCCATCCAGTTGAGGCGTGGATGATAAAAAGACACCGTCCGCATGCGCCTAGGGGAGCTCATTGTTGGTTCGACCGCGAACGGGTTGAGAGCTCCTGGATCCCTCCTCCGGCCGATGATCAATGTTAACTGTTCTGTTTGATGTTTGGGCATGTAAATGAAACCATCACCAGAGCGTAGGGGTGTCCTGCTATTTATTTTTGCAACTTGTTTGGGTTCTGTTTATGTTAGGTAGTTAGGTTAGTTAAATGTATTTTCTTTTTGCTTCTATTAGGTTATTTAGTGTATTTGTTTCTTCTTAGGTTTGTTCTGTTTGTTATTTTGGCCTTTGGACACCCTGACGAGATGCTCGCCCTTTTATGTACAATTACTTAATAAATTTATATTTACTTATAGTTTGTTGTATATGTTTGATTATCGACCGGAGTGATCGGTGCTGGGATTCCAAACCACAACCCATTTTTCTTATTATGCCCGGTTAACGTGATTGTTTCCTTCCCCTAGACCGCGGAGCGTAATATGCAGAGCTAAATTATTTGCTGAAGACATTTCTATGACCTGGAAATCTAAATTTTTAAAATTCTCTACTATGTCCAGGTGTTCCATGACCGTGGGCATCTTGTTATATAGAGCTTCTTTCACTAACTGGACGAGTTCCATCATGTGTTTCTGCATGTAGCAGCAACAGGTGGGTGCATAAAGCTAGAAAAGTAAAAGATCAAAGTAAACCTTTACCTGAGCATTTCCATAGGCAACAGAGGAACAGAGCTTGTTGATATCCTTCTTACAAGCATCATGCAGCTCTGGTTCTAGTCGAATGTCCTCTGACTGCAAATGAAGAGGACAGAGAATGTGACATGTAATTCAGTGTCATCTATTTTTAATGGTGCTGTTAGGTCCTTGATTGTATAAAAATCACAGTTCACATTTGTTGCACAGGAAAGAGGGTCTGAACGACATTAGGGGTGATTGTATGATTTAACTAGGGTAAAGTGAATTTACCATCTCCAGCTCTTCCACCTTCAGCTGTTTCCGACATTTCAGAGACACTCGATGATCTTTCACATCCTGTAGTGTGTCGTTCCTCACTGTGGTGCTCAAACAGATGACCACATCCGCCCTGAGGTGGAAGAAACACGAAATGACACATGAAGAGGGTGAGAGAGACACTAGGAGGCAGAGGATAAAAAAGTATGTGGTTCAAGAGGGTAGATTTGTGTCAGCGAGAGAGAAAGCAAGCAAGTGCAACTGACAAAATAAGAGGAGACACACAGACAGGCTTTGATGATTTAAGCCTCTATGGAAAGATGTTATGTAATAAAAAAATCACCATTGAGAATTGAATAAAAATAAAAATAAAACAGTTTATGCAGAATGCATCAAAGCCTGCAGAACAGCCATGAATCATATCAGCGATGTAGCTCTGGGATTTGTCAACTCACTTCTTCTTAATGTTTGGACAGAGTTTGAGTACGTCCTCCTTACAGGCCATTTTGAACTTGTAGGAGAAGCGGAAGTCCTTCATCTGAACCTACAGGGCAGACAAGTATACACATGAAATAAAAATACATCCCAAATCTCAAAACTTACAAGGACTGTTGGGTAATACACCTAATTTCAGTGAGATTTATTTTTTTAAGAAATTAACTTTTATTCAGCAAAGAATTGATCAAAAAACCTACAGTAAAGAAATTTATAAATGTTACAAATATTTCTATTTCAAATGAATGCTGTTTTTTTTTTTTTAATAATTTTTATTTTCAGAAATTGTCAAACAATTTAGGACAACTATTCAATTTTTCATTATAACTGGATAAAAAAATAATAATAATTAAAATTAAAGCAGCATTTATCGGGGTTCAAGCTTTTAAGGCCTTTAAGCACACAAACATCAAAAGAAATCAAGGTTCTTTTAGGAAGCATTTAAAGGGTTAATTCAGCGATTAGCATTAAGCTTTGTATCAGTAGAAACCCAGGAGTATATTCTAATTATCGTACTTTCCCCCCTCAGATGACCCTGAGACGAGAGAATTATGTATTTTATTTCTGGAAAAATTCCTCCGATGGCGAAAATATCGTAATTTTGCATCATCGGAGGAGTTTTTGTCCAGAGGCTGAAGACTACAGCCAGCAGAGGGCGCTATTTCCACATGTTTTCAACATTGCTTTCAACTCATAGCACTCGGCTCGGGCAGCTTGCGGAGATTCATGTAAACGGAGCGGTGGAGAGCAAAGTGAGTGTTTCAACTTTTCAAATTAATTTCTATGAAAGTTAAGCTTCCAAAGACATGGACTGAAAATGCACCAGACTGAACGTGCTGTGAATGCAGCCGCAGCCGCGAATCCCGTGCTTACATCAGCTCATGTGATGAATGTAATCCGATCCTGCTGCGTTTGTGCCGTGACATTCAATCGACTCACTTATAATATATTGAACAGACACGTTCAGTTTTTAATTGTAGCGTCTCTAACTGAACTGATTTTATGAAAATGAACGCGGTGGGCAAGTAAACCAGTGCCTAGAGCAGCCTCGGGCAGCGAACTGTATTCTGGGAATTGTTGTCTTTCATCCCCATGAGACAAATACATTTTCTGTGTTTTCTCAGTCTAGAAGGCCCCAAATTCAAAAAATAATTTCATATTTCTACTACATTAATGATCGAGTTTAAATACAGATTCATCTTCCCAGCGCTGAAGTACCCCTTTAACCACATACACAATAGATGGAAAAGACCATGTATGGCCATTTTCATAATTTACCATGCACTAGCAAACTATGATTTATCATGTTCTAATGTGATTTACTATGATTCACCATAGTTTACCTTGATTTACCATGTTCTAGCTTGATTTGCCATGATATTCCAGGTTTTAGTGATTTACCATACTTTACCATAATTCATAGTAGTTTACCATGAGTTACCACATTCTAATATGATTTACCATGATTTACCACATTGTAGTATGATTTACCATGATTCTAGCACGATTTACCATAGTTTACCATGATTTATCACAGATTACCACATTCTAAAATGATTTACCATGATTTACCACATTCTAAAATGATTTACCATGATTTACCACATTGTAGTATGATTTACCATGATTCTAGCATGATTTACCATAGTTTACCATGATTTACCACAAATGACCGCATTCTAAAATGATTTACCATGATTTACCACATTGTAGTATGATTTACCATGATTTTAGCATGATTTACTGTAGTTTACCATGATTTACCTCGAGTGACCGCATTCTAAAATGATTTACCATGATTTACCACATTGTAGTATGATTTACCATGATTTACCACATTCTAATATGATTTACCATAATTTACCACATTCTAATATGATTTACCATGATTCTAGCATGATTTACCATAGTTTACCATGATTTACCACGAGTGACCGCATTCTAAAATGATTTACCATGATTTATCACATTGTAGTATGATTTACCATGATTTTAGCATGATTAACCATAGTTTACCATGATTTACCACAAGTTACCACATTGTAATATGATTTACCTTGATTTACCACATTGCAGTATGATTTACCATGATTCTAGCATGATTTACCGTAGTTTGCCATGATTTACCACGAGTGATTGCATTCCAATATGATTTACCATGATTTATCACATTGTAGTATGATTAAACATGATCCTAGTCTGATTTACCATAGTTTACCATGTTTCCATATTCTAATATGATTTACCATGATTTACATGGTGTGGAAACAGCATGAGACCATGATAGGCTATTAGGCGATTATTTGGCGATATAGTCAAATTGTCAAGACTGACTCGCAGTGTTCAGAGTCCGGGCCGCGCCAGCAGCAGTATCAGGAGCGTTCACTCAAACAAACCCATTCAGAAGGTGGTCTGAAAACATTTCAGACAAAACTGGACAAGTGTAAATGCATCTGGTTGTTTAAACCACATATGTAAATTTCACTTCTGGCAAATTGTTAAAAAATAAACGCGTGAGAGCGTGTTATAGGCTTTTTGTTGCCAGATCCGACGGCGTTACTGCAACATGCGTCGCTGCAAATGAGTAGCCTACACTCAACACTCAAACGGCCATAGTGAAACTAAAAATAAGTCTTAGATGCTCAAAAACACATGGCGTGCGTCTCAATCAGCTCCCTAGTTCAGTAGTCAGGGCACTGATCAGGACATAAGTCAATAGGCTGATCCCAGATCAGTGCCCTGACTACTGAACTAGGGAGCTGATTGAGACACAATCATAATCATCTTCAATAAAATGAATGAGACTAAATGATCTTACCAGTGCTTAGCTCGCTTTTTCTCATATTGCTGTCTTTGATCTTGAAATGAGCTGATGATGAATAAAATGCAGCTCATATCTGTTGGAGAACTCGCGCATCGATTTATAGCTATTCGTTTCCCAGAGAGGTGCAAGGTAAGACAACCAGCATGTTTTATTTTTATTTTATTTGTTTAGATTGTGTGACTCACTGTTGACCGCTAACTGCTTGGTTGTCACTTTAAAAAAAATAAAAACTTTAATTAAAAAAAAAAAAAAATCCAAACATTTTTCTAAATTAACTTAATAAACAAACGAAACGAAATATAACTACTTTGACATTAAAAACAAAGCTGAACTGTTTTAATGACTGCAGCAGTGTGTCATAAGGAGGATTCAAAAAACAAACTAAACACAGGCTCCAGTCGGACTCTGGGCTAGGGCCTAGAACTGAAGCCCGTGCAGGGCTCAAAGCTCACCAAATTCAGCCCACTCAAAAAAACAAAAACAAACAAAAAAATGCCCAAAAACTTTAACTGAGAAAATTATGTAATATAATTGAATCAGCCACTTTAAGTGCAAGATCGGAAAAGCCCCGTAATTGACAGGCATTTCACACATGTTAATAACACACCACTGCCAAAATGTGTCATTCTTTACAATAATCCGCCAACAAAAAAAATAATGCGTTTAGCTTTGCTCTGAAAAAACTACAGTACATTCGTGAAGTAGAACACTTAGCCCAGTCAAAGCTTTGTATTGTTGATTCTAACCTCTTTCAGCAGCTGTTGGGGTTGCAGATGTCCTGAGTGTGTATGATTCGTCTTCGAGTCACAGGTGTAATCCTCGTTTGAGAGTTGGTCCACTCTTTACTTTAGATACAACTACTGTGTATACGTATACCACTTTAGCATAGCGATCTCTTGAATATACTGTTGATCGCTGATTGGCTGAAAGTGCGTGCTCGTCCGCAGGAACCCGCCCAATCTAGCAACACTGTGTGTGATTTGTGCTCTGAATCATGTGCAGGCGCGATGGATCCAAGTATATGTCTCTGCAGGTTAGTAATAGGAGTTACCTCATCAGTGGGTGTGGCCATAAAAAGAGGGACGGTTTCAACTGTGTTACCTGATTTGCACACGTCACAGTGTGGGTAGGGTTTAGGGGTGGGGTCGGGTGAAGGGGATCATTTTTATTGCGTGATTTATAAACACCCATCAGTTTGAAAACACCCACTAATTTAGAAACACCCACTCTTGTTCCGCAGAGACCTCATACTCGATGGATCGCGTAGTAACCAATTGGGTGTTGGAATGGTATATGTTTACACTTCTCATCCAACCACAATCAAATTCACACAATCCGGTGATTAGATTTACCATGATTCTTGCATGATTTACTGTAGTTTACCATGATTTACCACGAGTGATTGCATTCCAATATGATTTACTATGATTTATCACATTGTAGTATGATTTACCATGATCCTAGTCTGATTTACCATAGTTTACCATGATTTACCACATTCTAATATGATTTACCATAATTTACCACATTCTAATATGATTTACCATGATTCTAGCATGATTTACCATAGTTTACCATGATTTACTATGAGTGAATGCATTCTAATATGATTTACCATGATTTATCACATTGTAGTATGATTTATCATAGTTTACCATGATTTACCATGTTTCCATATTCTAATATGATATACCATGATTTACCACATTGTAGTATGATTTACCATGATTCTAGCATGATTTACCATAGTTTACCATGATTTACCATGTTTCCATATTCTAATATGATTTACCATGATTTATCACATTGTAGTATGATTTACCATGATTCTAGCATGATTTAATATAGTTTACCATGATTTACCACATTGTAGTATGATTTACCATGATTTTCTACATTCTAATATGATTTAACACGATTCTAGCATGATTTAATATAGTTTACCACGATTTACCACATTGTAGTATGATTTACCATGATTTACTACATTCTAATATGATTTAACATGATTCTAGCATGATTTAATATAGTTTACCACGATTTACCACATTGTAGTATGATTTACCATGATTTACTACATTCTAATATGATTTAACATGATTCTAGCATGATTTACCATAGTTAACCATTATTTACCACATTGTAGTATGATTTACCATGATTCTAGCCTGATTTACCATAGTTTACCATGATTTACTACATTCTAACATGATTTACCATGGTTCTAGCATGATTTACCAATGTTTACCATGATTTACCACATTCTAATATGATTTACCATGATTTATCACACTGTAGTATGATATAAAATTGATCAATTTTGACAAAAAGTGAATGCAAATATTATAATAGTGTTTTTGTGTTAATGTCTAAATATGAATTATAGAGCAATATAATCAAGTAGTATGACAAAATGACTTTGTATAACCAGCAGGTGGCAGCAGAGAACCACTCATTAGCTCATTTTCATTTTAAATGTCTGTTTTTCATTTAATGGGCACATTTTCCAAGTGAATGCCTTCAAACATGCTAACTCACATACACACTTTGTTGCAGATATAGATATTTGAATACAATTATGGGTAACAAATTACTTATTCCATGTTTTCCCCTTTAAAACATATTTTCAGATGTTATTTTAATTTGTAATGCAATATTACTGTAAAAACATACATTGAATTAACAAATGAAATGGTAAACATTGACAAAATGTGATTTGCAATGTTATTATAATGATTTTATATGTTCTTAGTGAGCAGAATGAACCAATAAGTGGTCTTCTGCTGCCCTCTGGTGGCTTTATGGCAATTTAATGTAATCCACCAATATAAGCATTGTCACTTTTTTAACTTTTATAGAGGCATCTATTGCCCGATCTCCATGAAATTTTGCATGCTTGTTAAGAGTAATATGTCACATGTACTTACCTCTTTTTGAGATGATCTAAACATTCATTGAGGAGTTAAAAGGCTTTTGGGGTCACTTGGTCAAAATCACATATTTATGACCCTATTATAGCCATCCAAATGCAAAAGTTAAATTTTTCTAATAATTATTGATCTTGAGAGACAGAATGAGCAGATCTAACAAATAATTTGAACATTATATGATAACAGATGGAAAAGACCATTTACAGCCAATACAGGCAATTTTCCATAGGAAATGCTTGGTTTTAAAGCTTTTTAACAGTTATAGCGCCACCTATAGTCCGATCTCCATAAAACTTTGCAAGATTTTTCAGCATGTTATGCCACATATACCCAACAATTTTTGTGAAGTTTTGAGTTTCCCCTTAGGATTTATAGGCTTTTGAGCATGTTTTGCCACGCCTCTTTTCTAAATGACCCTGTTATAGCTTCCCAAAGGGTAAAGTTCAACATGTTTTTAATCACTTTTGATCTAGAGAGTCCAGAGAATTGTCCTAGACTGGTTTGGTTCTGATCGGGCAAAAAACCAGGGACTAGTTCGCAAAAGTAGGTTTTTAACATAATTGCAAATATTTAATGAACGATTTTGATTGACAGCAATGGTTCTTGAGGCAAAGTTGTTCAGCATGAGGAGGTCTATCATATGATATGCAAATTTTGTGGATGTGTGCAACACCATGTGATTACAGAGCCATAAAACTCGTTAGCACCAACTAGTGGCCGATTTCTTTCAAAATTCTTACAGACCTCTAGGGCCATGAGTCGAACATGCCCATCGAGTTTCGTTCCGATCGGCCTCCGTTAACCTTGTCTTATAGGCACTCAAACTTAATTGGTTGATGGCGGCCGTGTTTTTTGAGATACGCCATGGTCCTCATAGACATACATGGGGCCTTGGACCAAGACACTGCATACCAATTTTCGAGTCAATCGGACTAACGGTCAGGTGGTCATAGTCTTTATGTTTTTTTCACATTATAGCACCACCTAGAGCTCAATCTTCGCTTTTTTTTTACTGTGACCTCATACTGAGCCCATACACATGTGTACCAAGTTTGGTGAGAATATCTCATTTAGTTTTTGAGTTATAGCCTTTTTAGTAAAATTGGCTCCGCCCCCTACGTACATTTTGACGCCCCTTAACAACCTTGAATCGAAATTTTGACATTTTTTTAAGTAACTTTGATAGTCAGACTCCAGAGAACATTTCTGCACTGGTTTGTTTCCGATTGGGCAAAAAACCAGGGACTAGTTCGCAAAAGTAGGTTTTGGACAAAACCCAAAATTGCCGGAAAATTTGCATACCGGAAATAAAAAAGGTGCTAGGCTTTTTTGTTCGGCTTGAGCCAAGGATTAGACATACATACATATACAAAAACAACACCATCAAAAAAAAAGTTTTGCAGCAATAATATACTTGTTTATAAACTCTCAGTGTCCATCAGTTCCACAAAAGAGTCACCATCCAGAGAATGCTGTTCTTTCTGTTAACTTTGTATTCATCAAAATATCCGGAAACAAATTAATCACGGGCAAAAATATTAAGCAGCATAACGGTTTTCAACATTGATAATAATAAGAAAAGTTTTTGAGCAGCAAATCAGCATATTAGAATATTGTATTACAGCATATTGTTATAAAGCCTATGTGCATTATATAAAAAATATAGTGATAGTAGTTCATTTTCACATTATATTCACACACAATTTGCTCAAAATGTGGTCAATCGCAAAATGTAAAATATCAAATGTAGTATGATATATCCCGATAATGAAAATGCATGGTATTGTTATCGTGGGCACTTTAAAATACTGTGAATAACTATGTATTAAGAATTATTTAAATTTTTTGAATGCATTTGAGGAATATTTTTCCATCAGCCGTTAAAATGCACAACACCGCTGTATGCTGCGTCAAAGAGGCACGTGCACCGATGCAAACAAACCCAAAATGGATGAGAAACACATGGCTGAACAGGTGAAGGAAGGAGATGTGCTGAATAAAAATGTGCATTCGCTCTGACAGCAGATGGCAGAATGCAGCCATTACCCCGGTAAACCCCTAAAAACAAAGCAGCTGTGCTACTTTCTGAACAGTATTTAAATGTTCTAAACAGCCATTTAGATTTTTGTATTCTCAATGGCATGGGTCTTCAACCGGGGGTCCGCTGCGGTACTGCAGGGGATCTGCCGATTAATGTTTGATCACAAATCATTTTTCAATAAAAAAATAATAATAATAACATGGAGTCAAATGCAAAAATAAGCACCCTGAAACGAAAGCAGAGCACCCTCCATTGATACTGTAAAAGTAGAATATCATTGGGGAAACTGATTTGGCAAACAATGCGTTTGAGGTTGCGCTCTGGAGAACATGAAATGTTCACACATTTACAGCGTGTTTGCAGCGGTGAGAAATGTAGATGTATTCATTATTCACTGTAGACAACTATGCTGATTTTGATGGAACGCTGTGAGATTGTGAATTGAGATGAGTGACAGCTTAATTGTGATTGTAAAGTGAGCACTCTTTCGTGCTTTCTAGGCTATATAGCTATAATCCATTGAATAAAAGTATCTTTTTTTCATGCTGCTAAGAGGAACGACGGCCAATTACATGCTGTTGGAAGTGACATCTATATATAAATGTGATTCACTCTCGAAATTGCAATTGACAGTGATAACTGGCACGGGACAAAAATATGTCATATTGAAATAGATAATAAAGTCAATGAATGTTTAATTGTCCATCTGATTAGTAAAATAAATGTATGACTCTGCAAATCAACAAAAAATATTTACAACAACTGTAAACAATGAATGAATTGCAAGTTATTTATTATGAAACAATGAAAAGTCATAGCCTATACAGTCATGTGTGCACCAACAATGGGCATCAACAATGTGCATAGTTCTGATCTACTGGCTATAATATAACTTGTTCTTAATCATAATATAGTTCGTATTTGCTTAATATGTAGCTCTATTTGACAAACTTTGTATCGGGGGTCCTTGCCCTGAAAATGTTGAAGACACTTGCTCAATGGTGTTCATCACAGCACCAAATACTTAATACTTAAAGACTTAATAGTAGGGGTGTAACAATATATCGTTAATCGATATATCGCGATATAAAAATGTATCATTGATACATTGTTATGTATCACTGATGTAAACGATATGATTCGCGATATAGAGTTGTTTTATCAAAGGCTCAACTTTCTGTATTTATAAGAATTAATTCATCCCAAAATGTAAACTCTGTCATCATGTACTCAACCTCATGTTGTTTCGTTTAACCTCTAAACACAAATGACGATATTCTTTATGAATCCTGAGAGATTTCTGTCCATCCATTTAAAGTCCATTCCTCTCAAACTAAAAGGTCCAGTAAATGTCAAAGGCATCGTAAAAATAATGCTGCGTTCCAGGCAACCCGTAACCAGTGTTTTTCCAACCTTCTACCCGTGAAAGTGCACTGGAACGGCCGTCAAACCCATGACTTCCCAGCCGTAAACTCGTACTTGATCGATGTACTCCCAGTTACGAGTTCTGATGTCACATAGCCCATGAAACAACAATGGCAGCCCCTACGGATGTGGTGTTTAAGGAAGTCATACATTAAAAACCAAATCGTTTATTAAAAAAGGTATTGCTCTAATGTTATTTATCCGCAAATGTTATGCATTATCAGCAGCTTTTCTAACGTTAGCTAGTTTTCAGTCCATTGAGTGCAAGAATACATTATACCAAATACATTTCCAAATACAAAATAACGTAAAATAAAAGGTATAACAGCTTCTCTTGCCTTATGCGCCATTTTTTTCCTCCTTTTCCCTCAAATAAGCAAGGAGTAAGCGCTTTTGGCGACAGAAATGATTGTAAATGAGCATAAACCCTGTACGGTCCGTCATGTTTTGTTTACATCTAGCTTCCACAATTCCTTGCGCTCATGCAGTTTGCCGTGACTTTGCCTGGAACGCTACAAAGTCGTGAGTCGTGCCGGTTTGAAGTCGAACGAGTGTCTAATCCAAATCCAGGTCTTCTGAAGAAACACGATGGCTTTATATGATGAACAGATTTACCATGACACACATACTGTGGTACACACGGACGTTCAAATTATTGCGTGAAATTTTTGGATGAGTCAAACATTACAACATAGCGAGCAGCGGGAGAGAATGCCTGCATTGAAAGGGCGAGTAATGCATGACGGGGGAAAAAAATGAAAGTTTACGGAGTTTCGGTGACATTACTACATTAAACATCTATTTATAATGTTGAATATAATGTAAAATGATGCAATGGGGGAATATTTGTGGGTCCTGAAAATAATAATATTTTAATAATAACAAAAAGTGAAAATATCGCATTGTGAGTATAGTATCGCGATTTATATTGAATCATGACAGGAGTGTATCGTTATACCCCTTACTTAATAGGCTATTTAGGACTACAACATTCCCTAGATATTGATTGAAAATGTTGATATTCTTTAATATTCTTTAGTAACACTTTACAGGCTCATTTTACTTATAAGGATCCATTAGCGAACATTAGCTAATTCATAAGTTCACATTAACATAAACTGACAATGAAAAATACTGATAAAGAATTTATTATTCCTAGTTAGATTTAACATTTAATAATACATTATTCAAATCAAAACCTGAGCATTTATCAGTTGTATTTAACATTTTTTAACTTTTCCGTCCGCTAGAGGTCGCCTGTTCAAAACAAAGATGTAGTTTGATGACGCCACATTTGAGAGCAGAATCTTGGGACATGTGGTCTTCACCTCACAGCCGGTGGGGAAGAATCGGGATAGGAATCGGGCAGAAATCATATTCATGGAATGCGATTATTAACATAACTGTAGTATGAAGAGGGAGTGTTGAGGGAGCTGAGCAAAGCGATTGAAGAGCGGGACTATTATTATGGCATAGTCAACCGGCGCCACTTACGCTTTTCCGGTCATGAGTATGAGGTAACGCAGCTCTAGTTATCATATTAGATATATCTGAGTGTGTTGAAAAGGAAGTTATGACGTTTGCTCGGTGGCTGCTATGACACTTGTTCATACTACAGTTAGAGTAAAGCATTTCAGCAAAATAAAACCGGAAACCGAGGGTAACGCAGAGATGACGCAATTGACAGGTTGACTCCCTCACACGTCTCAGTTCATTGGTTAAAATAGCAATTTCTCACGATTTACAAATAGTTGGAAACTTTTGGGATATTCTAAGTACTCAACTGTACAAAATATATAATACTGGCTTAGTGGTTTTTGGATATTTGACTGCAAAAAATGTGTTTGTTTGAATCCCGCTGCTGACGTAAGACACTGCTGCTGCGTTATCTGGTGCATCAGAGCGTCCATGTAGTCTGAGGGAGACGCACGCTTTGCGTCTTACGTCAGCAGTGTCACTGTGGACTCGTGAATGCGGATTCAAACAAACGCGGAAGGGAAGAGAATAGAATGCTGGATAAAGTCGTAGTTTTTGTTATTTTTGGACCAAAATGTATTGTCAATGCTTCAAAAGAGTCTAACTAACCCACTGATGTCACATGGACTACTTTGATGATGTTTTTCATACCTTACTTCCTACCTTTCTGGACACGGACTGTAGAGTGGGCATTCACTTTCAGTTGAAGGACAGAAGGCTCTTGGACTAAATCTAAAATATCTTTAACTGTGTTCCGGAGATGAACGGAGGTCTTACCGGTTTGGAACGACATTAGGGTGAGTCATTAATGACAGAATTTTCATTTTTGGGTGAACTAACCCTTTAACATTAACTAATAAGACCTTATTGGTCTTTATAATGCTTTTGCACATCAATTTGTTTGAAACATTTGGTTGACAATATAAATTTTAGTGTATTGCATTTAAATGTTCAGTCCTTTTTGTTATAAGAAAACAAGTTATTAAACCTATAACAGTATGACAACACTTTCAATATTGTGATAATACCATACACCGTTATAAAAGCTTCGGCAATTATTGCAAAATGAACATTTTATACCGTCACATGCCTAGTCAAATGTCAGCTGATTAATTAGCATGGTCAACATATGCATAAATGCCCCCAAACCAACCCAAAACCATTCATTGCGATCTGTGGTGGGACAGGATGACATTTGGGAAAACATTAACTTGTCATCATTCAAATGTACCGTAGGGAAATTGGTTGTGTGACTGGCTTACCAGCTGGAAATGAGTGACGCCCACAGCACATTTATCATTCATTTCCCTCTGATGTTTGTTCTGCACCAGGCATTCCAGAAGATTCCCTGTGTCTATCTGATTATCAGCTACATCCTGGGAGGAAGGAGACCCGAAATGAGATATTTAGATTTAATACATAAATGGAATAATTAGATGTGTGCAGTCAATACTAACGTGGCAGTGGTTCTGGATGACCTGTTCACAGGCTCGGATCAGCAGGGCTTCAATCTGGATGTCCTGTAAACACAACAGTATGGCACAAATAAAAAAAAATCCTACAGTTGTATGTACAGTATATATTTATAGATGTTTATAAAGATCATATTAGATCATTTTGACTAATAAAACTTTTGAACAGTTGTACAATGTTGCACAAGCTTTCTATTTCAGAATTTCTATTCATCAAAGAATCCTAAAAATGTTTTACACAACTGTTTTCAACATTGATTATAATCATAAATGTTTCTTGAGCAGCAAAACATCATTAGACTGATTTCTGAAGGATCATATGACTCCGTAATGATGCTGAAAATTCAGCTTGCTTGCATGGGCTTATTCAAGTCCAAATCACTGTTCATGCAAACATGCACAATGTAAATATATTAAGCATAAAATGTATTTAAAATATATAGCACACTTAATGCTAAAATGGTCCACAAAATAAATAGAGTTTGCTTGTTAAGCAATTAAAGCTGATTTATTAAAAAAACAGTACCTATCTTGCAAGCAATTTCTTTTACGTGCATTATGTCCCCGTTCACTGAGGTTTGTGTACATGCAGTGGAATAAAATATGAAACGTACCTCAGATTCTAGTTCCGTCAGGTTTCCCACCACGTCTCTGCAGCTTGACACCAGGTCCTCAAGATGGTCCTGAAGACATTCCAGCTCCTGAGGCAGAAAAACAACATCTGAATCACTGACGTAGAGATGCTCATTGTGTACTGATCCTCCTGCAGAGCTTCATCCAGTCCTCAGTGTTTTTTTTTACCTGTCCAGTGTCAGTCTTTTCGCTGCACCATTTGCCCAGGTCAGTCATGCAGCGTTTCTGGAGCTCAGGGTCCAACTTCATATCCAGAGCTCTCTGGTGAAGAATTCTCTGGACTTCCACCTTACAGTCCCTGGTGAGCTGCACAGCGGAGTCAGTGAATTTTTCCACATCAGTTGAATATTATGACAGAATATCAGTTTAATCATCTGTTTTGACAAGCAAATTCAATAGCTGAATCCAAAACCGCATGCTCTCCATTCTACATGATTTTTGTCTCGCATAAAGTGATCATACACAGTTGACTATTGTATGTTTGTACCATACACTGTATGAAAATATGGACGTAGTGTCCGTGACGTCACCAATTGGATTCTACAGAGCAGTTTTGAAGCTTAAAGTAGGGGCGAGCTGACCGTTGCCATCTTAGCAACGCGTCATCGCGCATCACTCCCGGATAACAGAAAATGGGCAAAGAGGCTGGACGTAGGCAGAGCTGAGGTAAAGCGATGACTAACAGACAGCAGATAAATGGCTACCCACCTACCACTCAAAGTGGCACCCTTAATTATGCAGAACTTTAAGGCTTTATATAATGTAAACGAAGGAGTTATAAAAATAAAAAAAAAAATCACCCCCCAAAATTAGCCGTTTAGACCAAAACTAGATTTTGTACCAGGCTGTAAATATGTTTTTTTTTGCTGTAAAGTTGGGCATTTTAACATGGGGCTCAATGAGATTCTGCTCCCTTCTGGAGCCTGTCCCTAGTGGCCAGTCGATGAACTGCAGTTTAAGTCACTTCCGTATTGGCTTCAAGAGACGCGTGGGAGGTTGCCGCTTGGTTTGTACGCCCTGACTAAGTGGGTAGTTCCTAGTCAGAATAAACTGTGAAGTGGACCAAACTTCATTCCAAAAATGTTCACCCAAAAATGAAAATTCTGTCATAATTTATTCACACATACTCCAAACCCATAAGACTTTCGTTCATCTTCAAAACACAAATTAAGACATTTTTAATGAAATTCAAAAGACAACGCTTTGAAATGTTCATAAAGAGATCGTAAACTAAATCCATATGATTTTAGTGTACAAATTCAAGTGTTCTGAAGAGACATGATCACTTTATATGATGAACAGATTTTAAATTTTTGCTTTTATTCACATATAAAAATTTATGCCGACATAAACAAAAGCTCAGCCATACTTTCTAGATGTGCAAGAACAAACATCATTTGTCCTTGCCGAAGCTCAAACACGCTGCGTAACACACAAAAATAAACCTCATTGGTCCTTGCTGAACCTCAAACACGCTGCGTAACACACAAGAACAAACCTCAATGGTTCTCGAGTGTCAGGCAAGCATGTGCGACCAAATTTGAATGCAAACAGTGTTCACTTATCAATGTTTATATTGTTTATATAGCCTAAATTGTTTATATAGCCTAAATTAAACCTGTTCATCGTATAAATGAATGTTTGGAAATGTCAGTTTTGGTTGAATAAACTAGTCAATGGAAGGATTTCATTAAAAATAGCTTCACCTATGTTACAAAGATGAAAGAAAAAAAAAAAAAAAAAAAATCGCCTGGTTTTTGGGTGAACCAACCTTTTAATGAGAACTGACAAACAAAAACATTTTTTTGTGCTTCTCACCCTTCTGCCCTGCTCTTCTGTCCGATAAGCGTGGCGGTGCAAGCAGGAAAACACAGCGCCAGGAGGCATGAGATCAGTGCTCTCATTCCAGCCTGGTGTGTAGCACAGTCTGGATGCGTCGTTCTGACATTTACGATATAAGATAGGATCAAGCCTGGAGGAAAAAACACACACACACACAGTATACAAAAATCGGTCACATGCCTAACCAGGTGGTTTTAAAGAGAACCTTATTTGATTTTGTTTTTGGGGTCTACTAGAATAGTTTTTCATTCTTGAATGTTCAAAAAACACCTTATTTTCTACATATTTTACATTGTTGCAGCACCTCTCTTCCCAGTCTGTCAGTAACACTCAGTTTAGTCTCTATGAAGGCAATATTTCACACTATAGAAACTTGAACAAGTGAAAAAGCATTATAGGTCCTACTTAACCTCAACCACTTTACTGAAATGAAAGTGCAATTGTGTACCTGAAATCAATCCTTCATGTTACCATATAGGACCTTATTTTAACAATCTAAGCACATGGTCTAAAGCAGTGTTTCCCAACTACGATCCTGGAGGCACACCAACACCGCACATTTTGCATGTCTCCTTTATCTGCCACACCAATTTCAGGTCTTTGAGTCTCCACTAATAAGATGATCATTTGAATCAGGTGTGTTTGATTAGAAACACATGCAAAATATGCAGCGTTGGTGTGCCTCCAGGATTGTGGTTGGGAAACACTGGTCTAAAGTGCACAGCACAAGTGCTCTTAGGGTGTGTCCCAATCCACTTTTGCTAGTTTAATGACAGGAAAAATGGTCGGTGCGCCCGGCGCATGGTCTAAAAGGGATGTCCCTATTCTCTAATTTAATGAGCGTGTTTTGTGTGTAATGTGCAACAAACCAACCAGAGTCTCATCTCCCATTCCCTTTAAAAGGCCAGTTGCACTTGCACCATGGCGCATTTGCTTTTTAGGCTACATGGCGGAATTTGCAAAGCGGAAAACTGAATGCTTCTCTAGAGAGGAAACGGATCTGCTCATCCAATGACACCTGCTTGCTCATCATTACTGCAAATAGGTAGGCGGTGTGCTGCTGCGCTTCCCTGTGTGTGTAATAAGCAGAGTGTAAACACATTGTGGACCCGCCTGTAGGCGCATATTACTAACGCGCTCTTTAAATAAGAAAATCAGTCTATTTCAGTCGCCTCAAAATAGCAACTTACCAATAATGCACCCGAACACACCTTATTTTCAGACCAGAATGCCCATGGGTGCGCAAATGGGCACAAATGCATTTGCTATTTAAACAACGTGGCACAGGGCATGAAAATGATAACTGCGTCAGGCTGAAACTAGCAAAGAACACTTGAGTCGCGTAGGGCCCATTGTGTACAGACATTTTACTTTTATTTAGCAAAGATGCATTAAATCATTATTTAGCAAGGATGCATTGATCAACAGTGACAGTAAAGTAATTTTCGTAATTTTCATCAAAGAATCCTGAAAGAAATGTTTCACCGTTTCCACAAAAATATTGAGCAGTTATTGATAATCATAAAAATGTTTCTTGAGCAGCAAATCTTCATATTAGAATGATTTCTGAAGAATCATGAGGCATTGAATCCCCCAAACTTTTAAACTACAGTGTATGTACACAAATCTCACAGATGCATTCAGTGCTAGTACACCTAAAGCCAAACACAGATTGCCATGAACAACAGTCTCTCTATGGCTGTAACAAACAAAGCTGTCACACAGCCAGTCTGTCACAATGGACCATCAAACCAAATTGCTGTTTCAAACTACTCTAATTAAAAACCACTTGAATCTAATGGGCTGTAAATGAAGTTATGACCATCTAATGGTTTTATTATAATGGCACTGTGTGGGCATCCTTCTCAAATTGAACGGATGAGAGAAACACACAGTGAAGGTCGCATCATGCAGGCAAATCAAACTGCAGACGAGTGCTGAGCTATTAAACACATACAATGAGGACCTCTGACTGACTGAACGGATTTGAACGACAAGCTATTACACAAACACACTTGAAACATCAACGTAAAAGCATAAGAGGGGGGTTTCAAGAGTCTTATTTTGTATGAGTTATCAGGTAAGGTCAGGTAAAGAAAAAAAAAAAATCAATGGAAAGGTTAGGTTGATTACTTCCAGTCTCTTGAAATGAAGTACTGCAGCTCCAGCAGCCGTTGTTCACAGTCCTGCACCATCTTCTCTGTGTAAAGGTGCTCCATTAAACAAGACAGAATCCTACACACACAAAATAAATTATAAATAAAACACTGAAAACTAATATTTTAAGTGAATTTAGACATCACAACATTATAATGTACAGTATGAAAAAATGGTAACAGTGCTGTTGAATTTGTGTTTTAAAGATTAAATTTAAATGAGAATTAGATTGCAATGGACAATCCAATATTGTCCGATACAGATTTAATTTTTAAAACTTGTGAAATATGTACTGGTTTATTATTATTTAATGCAAATATCATACAATACATTTAAAAACTGAATGAATGAACTAATGAAAAAAAAAAGTGTGATTTTGTAAACGAGTATTACAGTCTCTTTCAAAGTGCACACAATTTTTCCACAAAATAAAATACAAAGTAATTATTCTAAAAATAAAAGTAAAAAAATAAAATAAATAAATAAACAAACATTAAAAGGTATAAAAAAAAATAAATTAAAAAAAAATGCATTGGAAGAGACTGTATGTAAAACTCGAAAAAGGATTTTAACTTTTATTATTTGAGTATTACATACATTCTATTCCAATACAAACAATTCACACAAAAAAAAAGTACAAAAATAAATACATTTAAAAAAATGAAGAGTTTCGTTTATCTGCCTCTTTAAATGTGGACACTGTGTAACTGGACTTTTTTCCAAATTTCACACCAAACAAATAAAATATAACCAAAATTATTTATTTTTATTATTTTTTAAGTCTCTTCAGTAACACTTTACAATAAGGTTTAATTGGTAACACTTTACAAAAAGGTACATTAGTTACCATTAGTTAACAAGAACTAATAATGAACTGCACTTATAAAGCATTTATTTGTTAATGTTAATTTTAACATTTAGTAATACATTATTAAAATCTTGTTAACATAGTTAATGCACTGTGAACTAACATGAACAAACCATGAACAGCTGGATTTTAATTAACTAACGTTAACAAAGATGAACAAATAATGTAGCAAATGTAATGCTCACTGTTAGTTTATGTTGGTTAATACATAAACTAATGTTAACAAATGAAACCTTATTGTAAAGTGTTAGTTTCATTTGTTAACATTAGTTAATCTATTAACTAACATGAACTAACAGTGAGCAATACATTTGCTACAGTATTTATTAATCTTTGTTAAATGTTATTTAATAAAAATCAACTTCATTGTTAACATTAGTTATTGCACTGTGCACTAACATGAACAAACAAATACAACATTTGATTATAACAATGTATTAATAAATGCTGTAGAAGTACTGTTAATTCTTAGTTCATGTTAACTAAAGTATTTAACTAATGAAACCTTATTGAAGTGTTACAGTCCCTTCTAAAGGCCCTGGTATTCTTCAAGCGAAATTGAAGAATTAACTGTTATTTCGAACTAAAATTAAGGCAGTTTTGAGTATGTTTCATTAGCTTGAAACAGCATGCTAAAGGATCTTTATGGAAAAGTTCGCTCCAGCTAGTACTTCGGTCAATGGCGATTATGCAGTAGGTAGGTATTGCTCTGAAATCTTCTCAGTTTTTTCCATGTTTGACCAAGCGGCAACCTTCTGGTCTCTCTGTTGATTCCAACACGGACGTGACTTAAACTGCAATTCCTCATCTGTCCGCTAGAGACAGACTCCAAAATGTCAATCCCATAGGCTCTGCCCACTTTGGTCTTCAAAAATGCTATTCAGAAACCTACGGGTGATGTCACGGACAATACATCTATTGTTTTATACAGTGTTTAACACTGTAAAGCTGCTTGCTTTAAAGTAACTGGGTGAATAAAGTGCTATTTAAATAAATCTGAACTGCAGGGCTCGTACAAAAATGTCCACGTAGCTGTGATAAGATGCTTTCTTAACTGCTGTTTTCTCACTGCTGTCATTAGCGTTTTCTGTTTATTTTGTTATTGAGAGGAAGGCATGCAGCACAAATTTACATATTCATCTAAACAGTGCTCTCAGAAGCGTGGGTGGTGTTGGGATGTTTATAAAGAGTTTATTGCTGAAAAGGTATTTTGAACTTCTTTTTACCCCTTAGAAAAAAGTGTAAATATATTGGGGCCTTAATGCAGAGAATGTGTAACTGGACTGTACTGTTTTATTCTACAACTTGAATGCATGTACTATCTTTCTTCCTCTTAGAAAAAGACAGTGACACATTTACGCCCTACACACACTTAATTTGATTTAACACTCCTCTAAATTCACTCCAGTTTAATATGGAGCCTGTGAAAGAAAGACTGAGAGGAAACTCGATAACCAGACAGTATTGAAGAATTAAAAGCATGAAGTCAAGTGGAATAATCTCTACAGGAATCTTATCTCACCAAATAAGTACTGTGACAGACTACGGTTACCAACTGATTAGCAGTTTCCCCTGGAGTCTTGAACATTGATGATAGAGTAAAATACACAATTTCTTGAAAGTATTTGCATTACATTAAGATGACTCACATAGGGTCTCCGCTACGGATGTGTTTGCAGGCTGTCTGGATCACAGACTCGCATGCTTCGTTCAAAGCGCGATCAATCCGGTAATCTGTGCCGGGGTCTGCTGACTGGATAAGAGTCTGCAGCTACAAGAGACAAATAATTAAAAGTCACAACTGAAAAAATATAACAAGAAGACAATATAAAACATAGTCTAAGTAAATAAAAATAAAATATTCGGAGAAAGCAATTCATGTTTATTAGACTACACTACCGTTCAAAAGTTTGGGGTCAAGTTTTCAAGAAATCAATACTTTTATTCAGCAAGGACACATTAAATTGATCAAGAGTGACAGGCTAGGTGTGTAAAAATATATTTTTCATCGCAACACAAAAACGCAACAATATGTATCGTGGATAGTGACCTATATTGTGTATAGTTCACCCGAAATGAAAATTACTGTGTGAGAAAAAAATATAAGTTTACAGAGTTGAGTGTCAGTAATGCATTAAACTACTATAATGTTAAATATAATGTATAGTAATGCAATAGGGGAATATTTGTGGGTCCTGATAATTCTATGTCTTACGTTACCAGTAAAAAGTGGCCTATATTATTTGAAATGTATCTAGTCAGTGACAGAGTGCAAGTATTCATATAAGACGAATAATATAGATGAATTGACATATTTAATTAGATTTTTTTTTTCAGCTTCAGAATCATCAATATTTTTATTCTGGTGTCACTAATGTCCTGTGCATTGTGTTACCAGCACCAAGTTCGAGCCTATCCTTTTACACTCCTAATGTAATACCAAATTTAGCATTTTAAATCAACAGTACATTTTTTGTTAAACCTTTACCTTTGTCTTGGAGTATCGCAATACTATTGTGGTTTCAGTTTTGTGATATGTATCAAATCGTGACATGATCAGGGATGGCCAACGTCTGTCCTGAGAACCACAGTCCTGCTGAGTTTTGCTCCAACACTGAATTTTTTTTTTTTTTTACTTGCCCACAGCTTTCTAATAACCCTTAAGACCTTGATTAGCTTTTTCAGGTGTGATTGAGGAGGGTTTGAGGAAAACTCTGCAGGACTGTGGCTCTCCAGGATCTACGTTATAGATGTAGGTGTCACTTAATTATATAAACTGCAAAGATTCCCTTGGTACAAGTGTTTAGGTAAGTTACTCTAAAAAAGTAACTGATTACTAGTTACTAATTACTTCTTAAATAGTGTAATTAGATTACCGGACAACTTACTCCCTCCAAAAAGTATATTAATACTAATTACTTACTAAATCCTATATCAACCTCGACTAGTTAAGTAATTCAAGGAAAGACATTGAACAGCTCTTTTACTTTATTCAAATAAATAATATAAAACTACATAAATGATTCTTATTAACTGTAACAAATGTAAGGATACATCAAAACGTGCATTTTAAAGTTAGACGTTAAATGTTGATGTTAATTCCATTATTGTACCATTTATAATTGTTCTATAGTCTATACAGTATATAGTTCAATTCCATCAGATGTAACTGTAATTAAATTACAGAAACAAAATAAAAGTAATCCCTTTACTTAAAAGTAATTCAATTACAGTAACTAATTACTTAGTAACTAGTTATACCTAACACTGCTTGGTCCCATTTTTTTATTGCCTGTCGGAATGTAACAACTAGGGGTGCTCCGATTGATAGGCTACCGATTGCTATTGGCCAATAATGCCTTTGGAACAATCCGATCGCCTGCCGTGAGCGATATACGGCATGACATGCAGCATGTGCCATCTCAATCTCTGTCCTTGGGGTAAAATTATAATGCTGAAGGTGATGTGCAATTCATATTTCTTTATTAAATAACTTACAAAGTAATTTGAAAACGTTCTCCTTCCCTCTTAAAGTGCACAAATAACTTCACATTACTACATCATGTCTGCAATATAAGAGCTGCACAGTTGACACTGGAATTGTCACTTGCACAATCAAAGCAGTGTCGCATCGTCACTAAAGTTTAGAATTTGCATTTCTTTTTAGGTCTTGCCAGTGTTTAAACCACTCATGCATACTCAATCCCTATAAATAATCCCTATAAATAATTCTACATGATAAAAAGAATACTTAAAAATAGATCGGCACTAGTGATTGTATTGGCAGATACTGCTTCCTGTGATTGGCTCCAAAAATCCTGATCAGAGTACCCTTAAAGGGTTAGTTCACCCAAAAATTCATTAATGACAGAATTTTCATTTTTGGGTGAACTTACCCTTTAATAATAACATTTTTGGCTTTCAATCTGCAAGGCCCTCTCAGACATTTGTAAAGTAACAGTTCAAGCCTCACCCTCCATGTGTTTATTTGCCATTTTGCCCCCTCCCTTTGAGGAACACAAAATACATTGTTCACCCATTGCTGAAGTTGGCAAGCAAGGCCATTATGAACATATGGGTTGGAGATAGTCCTCCATTATATAGGGATTGGCTAGCTATTATAAAGGATCTTTTTTAGAAAAGCTTAAGCGTTTTTTTCCACCGTTGGGCCAATCCGGTCCATTCCGTGCTGATCAGTGCCAGCCGGTGCGGAATGTAATACAAATGCACAAGTCATTGCCTTGGTAATGCAATGGTTTACTGATAATAAGATACGTAAATAGCAAATATTTATTTTAATTTTATTATACATTTGTGTTTACGATTGCTTAAATAGTTGCTTAGACAGCTAAAGAGAAATTGGTAGCCAAGCAAAAGACAAGTGACCAATACTGAGTGGCGATGTCACTACACGCATTCTACCAGCACGGTTCGCCATAGTTTGCCAACCGTGCTGAATATTCCAGGCCGAGAAAGGGTTGTAATCATGCGGTGTTCGTGCCATACCAGGCTCAAGTGGAAACATAACTGGATCCGTGAAGTGAAATAGTGAAGATTTCATCTTTCTATCAGAACCAGCATTTACTTCTTGAGCAATTTGAGCTACAGTATCTCGTCTCTTTGATCAGACCACACGGACCAGCCTTCGCTCCCCACGTGCACCAATGAGCCTTGACCCTGTCGCTGGTTCACCACTGTTCCTTCCTTGGACCACTTTTGATAGACACTGACCACTGCAGACAGGAAACACCCCACAAGAGCTGCAGTTTTGGAGATGCTCTGAACCAGTCGTCTAGCCATCACAAGTAGCCCCTTGTCAAACTCACTCATATCCTTACACTTGCCCATTTTTCCTGCTTCTAACACATCAACTTTGAGGATAAAATGTTCACTTGCTGCCTAATATATTCCATCCACTAACGGGCCCCATGATGAAGAATTAATCAGTGTTATTCACTTTACCTGTCAGTGGTCATAATGTTATGCCTGATCAGTGATGTTGATGTATACTGGGTTTTCCTCCACTGTGTTAAAATGAACATACTGCTTTTGCATCTTATTTTTATTAGTAATATTACTATTTTTATTATAATTATTATTATTATGTTTTGTTCAATTTATGGATTGTGTGCAACACACTGCTTGTTTTTGATTGATGTGGACATTAAAAAGAAAAAAAGTCATTTTAAATTGTGATAGTATTTAACAATTATTATTATTAATATTATTTTTTTTTTTGATCAAATAAATGCAGCCTTGGTGAGCATAACATAACAAACTGAAATTAAACTTATTTAAAGGATTACTTGTTTAAAAAAAGTACAAAGTACTTTTAAAAAACCAATACCCTTTCCCACAATCCCAACAGTTCTTACTGCTGTCTGACAGAGGTTGTCCACCATGCCTTTGTCCCCGCGGGCGACTCTCATGAGGCAGTGGAGGGTTCGGCCCTTGCGGTGCAGTCCTGAGCAGTGCGCCTCGATCTCTCCTCGACAATGTAACACTATCTCAGGGCTCAGGGAGAAATCCTCCATTAGCATGCGTCTGTAGTCCAGCATCTCACCCTGACAGTCTCCGGTCACTGTTCGGCCTGAGATGACAGCGGTAAAACCCACGGGAAGGAAAATAGCAATGAACAAACTTATTAGGTTGCAGCAAATCAATAAATAGCAATGAACAGAGGAATATGCATGAATGAAAAGAAACAGTATGCCTGGAATAATATACCAGCGCACTGCTTACGGCATACTACACCGTATATACAGTATACTGCATTTAACTTTTTTTTCTTCTTTTTTTTTAATGCAAAAGTATGCTCTATGAATGTATTTTGTGCAAAAATTTGTTAACCCTTGAGTTGTATACTACACACTGTCATCTGTTTTCTTCTAAGCAAGTAGAACATTTACATCCTGCATACGGTATACAATTTGCACACTACAAAAATGTTATTTATATTTATTTATATTCACTGAATATTTAATTACTTTATATTTATATTATAAATGTATAATAAGAAGTCATTAGGATGTAATATTCTGGCTAATAATGATTTAATTACATTTCCATAATATTTTGTCCAAATAAAAGAAAATGCAATACTTTTTTGTTTAAACGATACAAGTGAATTTAGGCATTATAACATTATAATGTAAAGTATGATATTAAGCTTAAAATTAGATAAAATTATAGTATTTATTTTTTATATTTTTATTTCTTTCTTTAAATAATACATTTAAATGAAAATGTGAATAATAATCATATGATATGAACAATGAGTAATAAACAACAAATTAGCATACACAATTAAATATCCAAAATAAAACAATACTGAAAAGTTAAAACAACAACAACAATTTTCAATAAATAAATGCTCTATTACTGGCAAATAATTTATATGGTACTAATCTTAATGTAAATAATAATCATCTGATAATAAATATAAATAATAATAATGAAACAATCAATAATAAAATGAAATGTACATAGCAATAAAAATATCTAATATAACAAACAATACTGAACAATAAAACTTTAAATCTGGCTTATTATAGATATGGTACTAATCTAAATGTAAATAATAATAATAAATAAATAAATAAATAAATAAATAAATAAATAAATAAATAAATAAATAAATAAATAAATAATTTCAGAATTAAAAAAATGAAATGGACAAGGAAAAATTCAATATCAAACAAACTAACAACAACAACAAAAAAAATAGAAATAAAATATTGACTGGTAACAAAATATAGTATAGTATAATATAGTATTCTATTACAAACACACCCAAAGTTTGGGTAAAAATCTGTATATTAACAGACCTCTGTGAACAGCAGATTCCAGGCAGAGGAGGAGGTAGGAGAGTCTGGCCTCTCGGGCACGGGGCATGCTGGTGTCCGGGTTACAACGGTATTTGCGTAGGTCGGCCTTGCAGGCCTTTGCGAGAGAGTAACTGACTTTATAATCTTGAGAAATGAGCTTTTGCCGAGTGGTCAGGGCGTTTCTGCACTGTGGAGAGAGATGCTTATCAAGTACACAGACACTCAAGACAGGACAAACACATACACTAAACTGACCACCAACATTCCTGTGGGTTCTTTTCAGTTCAGACACTACCCTACCACACGGGCATTTTATGCACATACTGTTGCACTGGACTGCTTTTGTTTTCATTAAGTTTGTGTTCACATTGCATAATCATGCGTTTGATTACAATGAGATCAATAAAGATGTGCCACACCTTTTCTGACATTGCTTCCTCAAATTTATGGTTGAACAGGCATTTGTACACTCTGCCCTCTCCCACTTGGGTCTGCAAAAAAACATCCATAAAATGTTAAGCACTGACAGGTCAACCGGGCGATATTCAACACTTCATGTTCACACATGTGATACACGCACACATCCACACATCAGCCCACATCTCCTTCACAAAGCAGCTATGTGGTCTAATCCTGTCACCATGACTCATAGCACATTACGGGCAGCTGTCAATCAAGTCAGCCCACCCCATTCATGGTACTGGACCAGCAAAGTACATACCGGTAGTGAGTAGAACAAGTATGCAAATTACGTTGTAGTTATAGTGATGGATGAGTTTATTTTTTTCACATACATTTTCACAAAAGCGCTCCCGGTCGTCTCGGCAGGAGAAGTAGAGGTAGCGGTCGAGGTGGAAGTCATCCGCAGACAGTTCAGCCACTCTCATGATAGACTTTTTGCAGTCGCCCTTGATTTGATGAGCCTTATCCTGCTGCTCTCCCTCCCTGACCAGAGCCCTCTCCAGACACGCAATCACCTCACCCTGGGAATGCAGGTCCTAACAGGAAGAAGAAAAACAAAAGGACAAATTAGTGTGCCTTGGGTTTTGCAGCTTGGCTTCGGGTTTTTTAGGGTTCAAAGCTTGACTTAGGCCTTAGGGTTTATCTGTTGGGAAACCAGATATATGTTAGACTGAAAGAATAAAAATGAGGGAAGAAAACTAGTTAGATATTTTACAGAGAAAACCAAAGAGACTAACAATTAATCTTTTTTTTAATTATGAGATAAAAAGACAAGAAAATTTAAATCCTTTAAGAAAAGAAAAATATGTAATTTAATATAATTATTTTATTTATATTATTGCATTTACAAGTGTTTTGGCTTTATTATATAGGAGAGATATGTTTAATTTCTCCCCAGCACTATAAAAAAAAATATATATATTATTATTTATTTATTTATTTTTTATAGTGCAATTTTATATATATAAAATTGTGTGTGCATGTGTTATTTTAGTATTTTTGCATACTATTACAGTATTTATTAATAGTCTGCATTTCATTTTTTGTTTTAATAAAAATATTATTTATTATATGTACATATATAATTGTTTTATTTGTATATAAGTTTAAGTCTTAGTCATTTTTATGTGAATTTGTTATTTTTATTAGTGTAAATTCTATTTAATTAGTTTAGTTTTAGTTATTTTGTACTTCACCTTAAAATTATTTCAGTAACTATGTATGTATGTTATGTATGTATGTATGCATGTGTGTGTATATATATTTATTTTTGTTTTGTTGCTTCAACTATAAGTAGTTTTAGTTGAGAATAACAACACTGGGAAGAGTGGGAGATATTAAATAAAATAAGAAATAAATAATTAAAAATAAATACAAATTAAAAATACAATAAAATAAATAAAATACAACACAATAAAATATAAAGTATATAAAAATATATAAAACAAAATTCTGCTGAAGAATGTTGCCAATTTTAAATAATAGGCCTGTGAATTGAATTGATGGCCCTGCCTTTAGCCGCTGAACACTTGAGGTTGAGGAAAAAAAACACTATAAACAAGTAAAACAAGTGTTGATTAAGATATTCAAACGTCCACATAGTAATTAAGTGCTGGAATTTAAGGAACGCAACTTAATGACAAATTTTAAAGGTTGTGTACAGAATGGGAGCTGTCAGTTACTCATATAATAGTACCTTATTACTGCATAGCACATGACCTAAAAAGACATTTGAATGTGTGTACGCCCACTAAGATGCTAAATATCATTTTCGTTCCTCACTTGCCCATCTTGTATGTGTGGCAGTCTGAGCTTATTTTGGATATTTTAAGTCAATGAGCAGACAAGTCTAAAGTTAACTTTTTTAATTTCAGCAGAGTGCACCCGGGAGAACAAGGCAAGTGCGGTGATCGGGTGCCCAGATTGAATCATGCCTGGAGGAATGTGGACACTTTGGGAATGGCAGAGTCACTACATCACAGAGCCATCTGGTACCAAGCCAACATCCTATGGTTTCCCGAAGGGATATTCTAGAGCTTTGTGGTTTTAAGTGGGCTAGGAGTCAAAGCATTCTCCACTATTATTGGAATGCAAGCTTACTTTTTCTCCGACAGCGATGCTTCCACACTGCAGGGTGTTGATGTCTTCTCTGCAACTATCCATAAAGCCACATATGAGCCGATAGTCGCTGAAGATAATGCTGGTCATCTTGGTAATGTACTGATGACACTGGCGTTCTGTGATGTTAGCACGGTGGTCCACCAGGCAGGACATCAGATAGCCTTTCCCTCGCTCCTCATCGGCACACTCTTTCAGCTAAGAAACAGATGAATGCTCTTTTCATTATCCGTGAGATGGAGCAGTCAGGCATCAATGCTACAGATATGAAGAAATTTCATTCCCTATTTAATATCACGTCAATTTCACTAATGGTAATTAAATTGTGAATTCAACCACCAATGTGCAACAAAACATACTCACACATTCATGAAGACGTTAGTGAGAAACTTTTGTCCACAGAGATTCATTTTAATTACATTAAGGAAGCTTAGAACGCAGTCAAACATAAAACCAAACCACACCCAAACCACACTGCATTACAAACATAGATGGCAGTTCCTCTGCACTGAGGTTAGGGCTGCACGACACACACACACACACACACACACACACACACACACACAAAAAGACATTGCAATTTTTTTTTATATATTATATAATACAGAAAAATACAGAAATTTCTACCAGGAACTTAAATAGCTATATTTTGGATTAATCATTCAATAATTACTGGGGTGGTTTTGTTGGAGGGCATCTGCATAAAAAAAAAAATACTTAAAAAATAAAATAAAATAAAAAATAGTTGAAAAATAACTAAGCTCAACGATTTGGGAAAATCTCTGTTCACGTCATGATTACTGAAAGAGGTTTAAAAGGAAATTCTCTTTCAACTTGAGTTTTCATTGGCCACATTCCCACTGTTTTTTACCCATTCAATAAGACTAAAATACTAAATATGATTTTTTTTTGTGATTATTAAATAAAAAATATTACAAACTATGAAAAGTGAAGTCCAGAGGGGACCCTACACATATGATTAAACCACAAAAAAATGAGGATTTTTTTTTCTTTTTTTTAATATTTTAAAATATTAGGGAAGAACAAAACAGGCATTTATAAAAGGTATTTATCTGACAAAATGATATGCCAAAAAGTTTTATTGTACTATGCAAAAAAACTAAAATGCATAGAAAAACAAAAAGCTCACAGGAAAAACTAACAACAGTTGACTACATCATAATCAGTTTTGTTGGTTCAAATATTTTAATGGTTCTCTCTTTTTTTGGCATTCTCTCTTGTTTTCTTTGTATGACAGCCTAGACAAAAATTATGTCCACACAATTTGGCATGTTTCATTGCATTATCACAAATAAAACTGACTCCAAGCACAACAATGCAACATGCTTACGAAATCGAACTGATTTTTAATAATATTGGAATAAAGGATGAAGACGTACATTTTCCTAGGCTGGACATCACTACTGTAAATGAACAGTGCTGTGTTTCACTCTGAAACCTGCAGTGCATAGATTTATTTAATAAAATTACAGCGTTCGTGATTTGAAAAATTATTGTGCAGCCCTAACTGAGATCACAACATACACCTCACATACACACAAGGTGAGAGGATGAATAAATAGTTGGGCAATTGAACAGTAAAGGACCGAAAGTAATATGATTCAGCAAAACAATGACAGAACCTGACCTCTAACATGGTGCTCGTACACACTTCTAGCGCCACGGACTCAAACTTCGGATCTGTGGTCAGGTTCAGCTTGTAGTTCCACAACAGCTAGGAAAAAAGAAGAGGTAGCATTATGAGAAATATGCATACTAGTGTAATTTATGTGTTGTAGTGATGTTAGTGAATTCATTCATTTAAGTCTGACCTTCTCAGTGAATCTTTTGATTCAGTTCACAGTTCTCAATGGTTCATTCATGAATCATACATTTTGAACCCCACTGGCAGGAACAATTATCAGCAAATAAAAGATGCACTTTTCAAAAAAAAAATTTCACACACAAAGCTATCATATGACGTCCAAAGACTTGAAACAGTGTGACTTCTACGATGAGTTTGCATCCTTTTTGAAGCTCAAAGGCGCCTGTTCCAAATTTCTCCCCCTTTGATGTTTCACACTCCGCTTTGGAATGACATTAAGGTGAATAAATAAAGACAATTTTAATTTTCAGGGTTAATTTTCATTTTATTTTTTTTTAATTTTCATTTTATTTCTTTATGTCAGTGTTTAAAAAGAATCTCTAGTTTTCTGGAGTCATGAAGTTAAATGCTGTACTGAGGCCAAGCCTGGCATTGCAGTTAAAAATATGTAATGCTTGGTTCATTTTATGGTTTGCGCAGAACATAACTGCTCACTAGAAAGTAACTGATTTCAGTTTAAAAAGAAAAAAAATTATACTTCCTATTCAAATCAAAAAGATCTCGGTTTAAGTAAACGGCCTTGTAGTTACTGTAGCACACACCAAAGATCAAAACCGCTCAGTAATGATTACACATTAATAGTGACACTAACTAAAAGTGCTGATAAATGTTTCAAAAATGCCAGAATGAGGTCTGTCATAATTATTGCTCAACTATGAGCCTTGCGTAATGAGATGGGTGACTTAGGCCTGAATCATCCACCAAGATTTTCCTCGTTTCTGATTTGTGAACCAGGCCTCGGCACTGCGGTCTTAATGAGAACATCAAAGCCACGAATGTTAGGGAAGGAGATCAGAAACAGATACCTCTCTCGGGACCCCACCAAATTAATTGCGGGCTGCAGTCATCATTAGACAGTGATTAGGCCATTATTCTTCTGAAATTACTTGCTGATCTTACCGGTCTTTAAATCCTACTGAGGCATTCTCTCGTAAAGCTACAAAGAATTGTCTGAAAGAATAAAGTGTGCACAGAGGGCCTTGTAAACAGGTGAACAACACCATAAGAGATGTGTGAAGCTGTGAAGGAGATGAGTCATACTGAAGTAGAATGCTGGGGATAATTATTATCAAAGGCGGGCCTTTTTGATTACTTACATGGTTGCAGTCTGTAGCAAACTCTGTGTCCTGTAAAAGAAAGAGGGAGATCATTTTTTTTTAATGTGTCTTTTACTTTCAGTATGATTTCCAATACTGTAAGTTTTACGGTCTGAAAATTATAATCGTTAATCATGGCAATAAAGCTTTATTGCTGGCAGTAAATAAAGACAAGAAAATTTAAAATTAAAGTACAACTAAATATAAAATACAATATAAAATAAAATAAAACCTTTTTATTGTAAAAAAAAAAATACTAATTAAAAAAATAAAATAAATAAATACAATAAAATAAGGGAAATTACACAACCCAATTCATGGTCCAAAATCAACCAATACTGATACATTTTAACCCTCTACGCACACCTTGGCAATAGAATCGCCATTGGCTAGTAATTTTTTTAGTTTACTCGCCAGACTGATATACTGTTTTATTAGTGCTGTCAAATCGATTAATCGCGATTAACCACATCCAAAATTAGTATGTGTATATAAATACATACATATGCATGTATATTTTAAATATTTTATATTTATATACATCTATAGCTACATCTATATTGAGATTAATAGTTTGACAGCCCTAAAAATATATAGCACGCATGTACGCACGCACAAACACAGCCCTCTCTGCAAAGCGACGGCGAGTTGTGCGCCTTCACACTAGAGTGTACGGTACATCAGATACAGGTACGCTGTGCATCCGTTGAGCTGAACTGAGTGTTCAGCGAGTGAAAATATATCTATGCAAAATTTATTCTTAGCCTCTTAGACACTGGAGAGTAAAATTTAAGCATTTATTAGCCAATGGCTAATAAATATTATTTATTCGCCAGAGTGAAGATTTACTTGCATGCTACACGCATTGTAGAGGGTTGTTTAAAAATCCCAAATGTATCAAAACAGAGTTTTATGTATGTCTTTCAGTTTTACATATAGTATCTTCCAATGCACACATTTGCTTTACATAAAAAGACAAACAAAACACATACACGAATGCCAACAATAGCTAAAGACACTGTTAAGCATATGGAATTATGGATAGTTCTGGTCCTTGATGTGAAATCTGAAACACACATTACAGTATCTGCTATATAACAAATCATTAAAGCCTCTTAATAATTCAAGCACATAAACAGAAGGTCTTGTGACTTTTTAAGCCCTTTAGTTCTCTTCCCTCAACAATATTCATTATTTCAGCAGTCTGTCTGTTTTTTCTCATTCTAGCTGGATAAGACCACTGTCTGCTAACTGTCAATAACCACAGTCTCTAACCTAGCACAGTAAACAACTGCTGAGTGACTCATAGAGCATGAAAATGCAATTAGCAATTGTCAGGGGACGACAACAACAGAGTCAAACAGGCAAAAATCAATGTGCATTAACATAACGCTCTAACAATGGTTTGACAGTAACGTGGCATCCTTCAGTTGCCCTCAAAGAAATGGACATCAAAACAAACCTGCCAGTGAGGACACAAAAGATGTAGTAATGTATATTATAAAGTTGCTCCGCGTGATGTGCGAGCTATGGGTGCATTACAATGTATGCGGTATGCATTAGTTTAGAATGGCGATTACGTTGCATGCATTATAAGTTGTGTAAAACCTGCATTCTCCTGATCAATTTGAGCATCCAGATGACAAACGTATCTGGTGGAGAGCTCTTTGAGTATGCCTTTATTTGTAATTTTAATATTGGCGTGCGTGTCAGGAAATTACTTTGCCTGTTGCGCCCTCTATAGGCCAGCAACTAGTCGACGTCAAACATAAAGCGTCATGGCAGAGCATTAAAGGGACACTATGTAACTTTCCCGTCCGCTAGAGGGCGCCTATTCAAAACAAAGACGTAGTGTGAGGACACCAAGTTTGAGTGAAAAAAAACTAAAACATTTATATACAAAAAATATTCGGGATCGGACTCTTGTATAGAAATCTTGTATATGGATGCGATTATTAATGTTACTGTACAGTCCCTGACAAAAGTCGTGTCACTTATCTATTTTGTAGAAATTGCTATTAACCTGCCTTTTAATTCATCAATTGGTGTTAGAAATAGCTAAAATGAAAAGTTAAAACCCTCCAAAATGACGTTTAATGCACTAAAATAAATTAGTTTCACTGAAATTTTTTTAATCATTTAATCAAGACAGAAAGGTCAAATTTTGGCAAGACAAAAGTTTTGTCGCCTATACAGAAATTGAACAAATTTACTGCAAATACAAAAATATGTTAACAAATTTAGTGGTGCTGTGAGATCCAAATTTAATATCTTGTATGACTTCCATGAGCTTGAAGGACTGCATCCATGCGGTTTGGCAAGGACTCATACAATTTATTGATGAAGTCATCAGGAATAGCAAAGAAAGCAGTCTTGCATGCCTCCCAGAGTTCATCAATATTCTTTGGTTTCGTCTTCCATGCTTCCTCTTTCATCCTACCCCACATATGCTCAATGATGTTCATGTCTGGTGACTGGGCTGGCCAATCCTGGAGCATCTTGATCTTCTTCGCCTTGAGGAACTTTGATGTGGAGATGGAAGAATGCGATGGAGCACCATCCTGCTGCAGAATTTGGCCTATTTTATGGTTGGGAATATAAGAGGTAGCTAAGATGTCTTGGTATTTTAGACTATTGAAGTTGCCTTCCAACCTGCAGATCTCTTGGAGCTCTGCTGCAGTGGAAAATGGGCTGGCCTTGGATTTTCGAGCCAACAAACGGTCCTCTCGAGCAGTTGTCTTGCAGGGCCTACCTGACCTGGGTTTGTCATAAACGTCTCCAGTCTCTTCAAATCTTTTTTTTATCCTCTGTACTTGACGCTGAGACACTTTGAATGTGTCTGCCACATCAGCAGTGGATCTGGTTTTCAGCCTCTTGATAATCAAAACTTTAGTCTCAGGGTGAATCTTAGGGATGTTTGCAGAGGTCTAGTTGCAGTTGATGTGTAGGTCTAGTGCACTGGGGTTCTTTTTATACACACCTGAGATCTAATTTATCCATTATTAGTCACAGGTGAAGCTCATATGACAAGGCGACAACACGTATGTCTTTGCAAAAATTGACTCAATGGGCTTTACCAACCTGTTTAAAAACCTTTCATTTTGCACTGAAACATTATTACAAAAGCTGTTGGGATTAAAATGAGCCATTTCTTGTAAAAAAATCTTTATAAGAAACATATTTCAGCGGCACTTCAGTTCAATTTGTACACAAGCGACAAGACTTTTGTCAGGGACTGTAGTATGAAGCAGAGCAAGACTGAGTGTTGTGGAGCTGAGCAAGGCCACAGGAGCGATTGTTAATAAGATGAACGCAACACACGCTTCGCGAGTCGCCGGCACCATTTCCGCTTTTCCGGTCATGAGTATGAGGTAACGCAGCTGTATTAATCATATTAGATACATTTGTGTGTGTTGAAAATGACATTATGACGTGACTCTGTTTGCTTGGCGGCTGCTGTGACACTTGTTGCACACTGAAGTAAGAGTAAAGCGTTTCTGCAAAATAAAACCAAAGGGTTAACTGAGGGTAACGCAATTGACAAGCGACTCCCTCACGCGTCCCGGTTCATTGGTTAAAATAATTTTCTTACGATTTACAAATAGCTGGAAACATTTGGGATATTGTAAGTACTCAACTGAACTGCAAAAATGTTACATAGTGCACCTTTAAAGTCGACTAGTCAATTAGTCTAAAATAAATAAATGAATAATTATATATATATATATATATATATATATATATATATATATATATATATAGCATTCCTGTGAAATAAGTAATAGTCTTCACTGTAAATTAAATGTAGATTTATCCTACTAAATCTACTAAAGAGCAAAGAGTTCATTTCTCTGTATTTTCTTGTTTGATTAACATTGACACATACGGCAGCAGGAAATAGGCTGCTGTCACTTTAAGACTGAATGCACAGATCTATTATACTGTTACAAATTAGTTATTTCCCAACTCTTAATGTTCACTTAAAACAAAACTGATGGTGTTTAAGCAAATACTCACCAAACTGGCTATTTTGACATATTTCTTTGTGTATTTAACCATTTAAGTGCTAACCCGAAGCTCAAAGTTCACTCAGCTTGTCCGTGTTCCTCTCTGTCTCAGACACAGAAAGCTGCTTGGGGGACAGTATCTCTTTGGCAGCTCAATGCAGTTTTAATAACTCTTTTTATTTATTAGAGCACGTACTGCAGTTTAGCAATAGTAGACTGTATTTTACGGCAATCCCCAATCTAGCTGATTTTGACGTTAAGTTTGGACTTTTAGGGAGGAAAGAAAGAGAACCACAGTGAAGAAAAGAAATGC
The DNA here is from genome assembly GCA_023029165.1 of Gobiocypris rarus. NCBI lineage: Eukaryota > Metazoa > Chordata > Actinopteri > Cypriniformes > Gobionidae > Gobiocypris > Gobiocypris rarus. The sequence goes on from CM040918.1 coordinate 19,076,730, forward strand.
ACCAAAATATCACAGCCCTAGTTTCTTGCTGTCATTACTGTAGGGTTGCTGGCATTGCAATGTCTCTGTTCTCCACAAAGACATTGCAAATTTATTATCCCGTTCAGACACCTGGTAGAACTGCCAGACCGGTCAATGTAGTGAAGCAATTTTAGCGGTGCATAAAAAAAATTAAATAAAAAAAAAAGTCTCACGAGTTTTGCGCCCTCTGATCGGCCTTTATAGACACCACCGATTAGACAGGCAGGCAGACAGAGACATAGATAGATTTTGGGTTCAAAAGTGACCTGGTCCTGTTTTCGTGACATCCTTACATTAGAAATAAAGCAGCATGTATACTAAATTCTAATAGCACTAAACCAACAGCTGATAAAACTAGTACCATACCAACATAAACAGATTCATCATAAATGTTCTTGAAGGGGATCTGAAGACGACATTGCAGTAGAACCACATAACGCAGCACAGGCCCTAAATAGGAACAGACCGATATCTGAGCTCAGTAACCACACCCGGATCAATCATCTGGTTCCTTGTCGGCAGCCAGAACAGGATATTTCTATTTGTACGTCAGGGCTCTGTGATTACAGGGCGGACAGGGTGTACATGGTTCATCTATTGATTCTGCGAGATCACACATGGCTTTTCTCCCCCTGTAATAATGTGATAAAGGTTGAATTTTTGGGTTGAACTGTTTGGTTCAATAAACTGGCTCAACAACAACAAAAAAAGAACCATCGATTCTGAGTTTGTGTCATCACTCACAGAAGTCTGCTAGGATTCACTTGTTCGAACTACAGTAAATAAAATAAAAAAATAAAATCACTGCAGTTCTAACATCAATCTTCAGTGAATTTTTCAATTCATTTGTTTCATGTATCCTGTGATCAATTAAAAAAACAACAACACCAAAGGCATGTGTTTTGGATCACATAACAATGAGAGGTGGTCAGGTGGGTGGAACAGTTGAAATGTCAACGGTCTCTATGCAATGAATATCAGTTATCTTCTAAACTGTAAGTCAGTCTGTTTTATTAAGAAGCAGGAGGAAATATTATAGACCAGTGGACCATTTTCTCCATAATCCATATCAGTCATTGTGGTTAGAATAATAACTGCAGTCTAGGCTGACAAACACGTCCTATTAAAATCTCATCAAGACTGCAGATATCTGTGAATGCAAATGGACTGTTTTAAAGCTACCTAATGATTTACTTAGTTTTTTATTAATGATGAATGTTGGTTATGTCCCAATAAGAGCTTTCTCACAACCTTCAAAAGAAAAATATCCAAAGTCCAACTCTCCAGCTCTTAATTAACTTGTCTGACTAGGGTTGTCAAAAGTACCGGTACTTTGGTGCCAAGACGATACTTTAAAAACGTAACATACCAGTCTTTCTGCAGTACCGGTAGTATCGAGAACCAGGTCAATGCGGTACCTGCCGATAGGCGCTGCTTTCAAAAGCTTCTGCGCATATTTGTGTGAGCGCTCTGTGAAGAGCATCAAAGGTTTCTATTTACAACATGTTTTTTGCAATGTTGAGCATTAGCCAATCACAGACATGCTTGTTAAAGGTGCATTGTGTAGTATTTATGAGGATCTATGGACAGAAATGCAATATAATATACATTACTATGTTTTTAGTGGTGTATAAAGACCAGTGTTGGGGAGTATCTAGTTACATGTAATGGAGTTATGTAATTTAATTACAAAATAAATGTAACTAGACTACTGAAATTTTGGTATTGTAAAAGCCCTATGTCTGACTAAATTGTTTTGAGATTCTGCATTAATAAAAGTTTCAAATGCCAAACAATCCCTTATGAAAAGTATAATTGTGTTGCTACAAAGGACTAGAAAACAAGACACTCTGAAAAATAATTAAAAGGGAAGAGAAATGTTTTATGATGTATAGGGAAAAAGTATTTTCCCCAAATTCCTTCTTAAGTAGTGAGATAAATGTTTAACTTGGCTGAATCTTTACTTTGAAGGGAAAGAATTCAAAGTCGGTTAGATTTATGTCTTTTATATTAAGTCTCTTTTGCTCACCAAGGCTGCATTTATTCTATCAAAATACAGTAAGTGTGAAATTACAAGTTTTTTTATTTAAATATTTTAAAATTTAATTAATTCCAGTGACATAAAGCTAAATATCCAATTATTTCCATGAATTTCATTACTTCAGTCCAATGTCATATCTTTCAGAAACAATTATAATGTGCTGATTTGATTCTCAAGAAATATTTATTACTATTATTAATTATCAGTGTTGAAAACAGTTGTGCTTAATATTTTTGTAAAAGCTGTGATGCATCACTTTGGATTTTTTTGATAACGTTTAAAAGGAAAAACAAAAACAATTTATGTGATTTTATTTATTTGAACATCATATCATCACTTTCGATCAATTCAATGCATCCTTGCTTAATAAATTATATTTATAAAAAAAAAAAAAAACACCTTTCTTAAAATGTGCCGTGTCAAACAAACCCTTTCATACTCTGACAGAATCTCTTATGAAAGGATGGATGGTAAACTGAACTCTTCTGCATGTTCAACTAAAATATTCACGGCTTTATTTTCTGACAAAGTTTATAATGCTTGATTCACATTCTACTTTTGCTGGTAAAATAAATCAGTTGTGAGGGACATAAAGCTCTCCAATGTGTGACACCAATAGCCCCTCTGCAGCACTAGGTTCGGGTTTGTCATAAGTAATAAAAAGTAGATGAAACAAGCCATGGATGAACCAACGTCAACAAGTGAAGCTTCAGTCATGTTGAGACCTGATAAAAAGGTGAAGTTTCACTCAGTCAGGGATTTGCTTGCGGCAGAGCGCATTAAGCACTCACCTCTTTCATGCACAGATGAGTGACTCCACGACACCAGCCTTGAAATCTCTCCCTTCAGAGAAACCCAAACGCATAGACTACCATTTAATCATTGGGGAGTAACTAGTTACATGTAATTAGATTACAAAATAAATTTAACTGTAATCATTTACAGTTACTAAGAATAATGTGTCATTAAAATACAGTTACTTATGAAAATGGTAATGATTACAAAGGGGGTTACATCTATTGTCTGTAAAAAGCTAGGATATGAATGATGTGTTGCTTGCCTGTTTTTGATCCTGCCATTTAAAGTAAAGCGATGCTATTCTGATGCTTTTGATTGTTTCTCTTGTTTGAATTTGCAGCACACCACGTCTAACATTTACATCAACCCACATTGCCGCTGAAAGCTAAGGCTTCAACCTGTCTGAGAGTTGCCACCATGGTAAAGTGATAATGTGTTTCAGTACTTGAAAACAATCAAAAAGTAATCAGTTACTTTACTAATAAATAAAGTAATTGAAAAGTTACACTACTTATTACATTTTAAATAGGGTAACTTGTCATATGTAACCTAATACATGTCCAAAGTAACCTTCCCAACACAATCGCATACACCTTCTCACCTCCCAGAAAAACCTGCAAATGAAATGTTGAATTAAGATAAGTGATTGTCTGATCAGAATTTATTTAAATTTTAACATGTAAGAGAGATCTTGTGGTTATACTATTGAAACTATTATTAACAGCAATTTCCCAATGTATCCCATATTTGTGCTTTTTTAAAAGAAAAGGAACCATTTTAATTATAAACATTACGCCATAAATTGTCATTTCAGTTGACTAGTTAAAAAAATTGTCCTTTTCTTTCACTCTGAATGTTGAGCCTAATTAATGAAGTGGCACTATTTCAAACTGTTTTTGTGAATCTATACAGACTGTAGGCAGTCACAGAAGAAGCATGGTGGGAACAGTGGTAATGTTTAACATTTTATATGCAGTAGCACAAGCACTTAAGGGCCTGCCAAGTGCAGTGATCTCTTCACTTTCCACATCTCTCAGAGTCGCGCTGTGAAGACAACCCAGCGCCTATTCGCCCTATGTAACGGGCTCTGGTTTCTGTTCAGTGAGATGCAGTTTCAGTGAATAAACATCCTTTCTCAGGTGTAAGAGTGAATGTGGCAATAACGCAGGGAAACGGGGTGAGTGATTCTACAGGGTGCTTCTCTTTATTCTGAGTGAGAAACAGCAGCTCCCTTACTAACTATATATATTTTTTTAATTGGGGGGGTATTACATACAAATGTACAAATGAAGGCTCAGGTACTGTCTGTAGTACATTAAACAAGACCAGCTGAATGTTTATGGAAAATCTTAAACAGCAAAGAAAAATGTCACCGCTTAATGGATAAACTAAAAATCACAAAGAAAAACTGCTTTAAACCTGCACCTGCAAATAGCAACAGATAACAATAGGATAGTTTGAAACTACATATAAAAGAGCATCAACTTAAATAAAAACACAAAAATAAAATCATGTGCATGCTAGTAAAGCAACCAGACTGCTTCATTAATCATAGTACAAAATTTTTTTTTATATTATATATAATTTTTTATATATATAAATATGACTGGAACTAACCATGTAGATATATATATATATATATATATATACACATATACATGGTTAGTTCCAGTCATTGATTCTTATTGGTCGATAATCATGATAAAACAACTATAACCGAGTCACCCAATGGTTCTGTGTATCAACACCCGTAGCAACCACTCTTAGCATTCATCATTTGTTCTTATTGATATTGTTCATTGAAGCTTACTGTATTATGTAGAAGAGTATTGAAAGAGAGATGAGATAGAGATAGATAGAGTGACCGAGTGGATTACCTGCATTCAGATTTAGCATTTTTCCTTCAGGACAGGCTTGTGTTCATAATAAAAAAAATCAGTTGGAGGGTCCACTTCAATGTCCTTTTAACAGTTTAGGTGTTCCCATACCCTGACAGCATTAGTCAAAGGATTTAGCAGTTTTTCTGTGTTCACAAGTTTCAGTCCTTTCAATATAAAAGTCTTCACTATTGCCACCATCTAATGCCATAATAATGGAACTTCTGTTGCTGCTCACGGTCAGGGACTATTTTTTTTTTCCAGCAGAAGGAAGGCTTTTAGTGAATTTATGTCATGAAAGTTTCATTGATACATATTTTTTTGCTTAAATATTTGAATTGTGTGGTAACCATTTTATAAAAGCAATAAGGTACTCGAGTCTAGTGCTGTATCGTGAATGAGTCACGCACGACGCCTCGCACCTTAAAATCACACACACGTAAAAAATATATATATATAATTAAAAATATTATAAATTCATTTATATATTTTATTTCATTTTCCATCATTAAATTGGGTTTATGTGTATATACACAGTGGGCTATTGTCTCATACTCATACTGCATGTACACTTAATCATATGCGTACAAGACATGGAAAAATAATCTGAGCGCTACAAGCTTTACACCTGTTCTTTCACTACAGAGGTAAACACGAACAGACTTTCTTCATTGCCATGCGTGATAAATCTTTAACGCGACAAAGCTAACAAGATGAAAACATCTGCAGGATGTTTATTTTTAGGTGACAACTTTGATCACAGAATTAGAAGTCACAATGAATACTCAGCTTCACGTCAGACTAAGGAAGAATTCTAACCCCTAAAAAAGACCCATGACTTCTATTTTAATAATGTTTTGAGACTGTTGAATTAATGGATCAAAGCTATTGTAGAGAATAGCAGCAAGCTCTGCTTTGTCCTTACCAGGCAAGACAAAGATTGGCTGGCAATTTGAAAAGTGTACCACTGTCTCATCAAAAAGCAACAAAATTTGGCCAAACATCAGTTGAGAGGTCAAAAACATGTCATGCCTTTGACTGAAGCTGACAAACGAAAAAAGAATGGCTGAAGAACAACCACATGATTGCAGTCCTGCTAACTCATTTTTATGACTGCAACACATTTGATACTGACAGTCAAAATCAAACCTATGATATCTGATAGCTTTTCCTCTGACATTAGCTGTCAGAGACTTGCCTTTGATCAAGCCATTACAGGACGTCTGCACCATTAGTCAAAATGAAAGCAATTATTTAACACTGACCCTCCCATTTTTAACACTGAAAAAATGAAACTTATGAAACCTGTCAAGAACATTTCAAAATCATATTTCATCTTGAAGTGAAAATCCAAAAGAAAGAAAAAAGAAACTGCTTCAAGAAAATTAAGGCTATTTTTAGAACCATTATTGACATTATTATAATGCAAAAAATCTCTATTAAATATAAAGTACAATATGTTTAAATATTTGTAAATTAGATATATTGCCTGATTTAAATATTAAAACATTAAATCATCATTGAGAATAAAACTAAAAAGTAAAGTAATAAAGGCCTTCTGATGCAAATCAATGCGTTTGTGAAAGAAAAATACCCATTTTTAAACCTTTTTGAGTTAAAGTTCTGGCCGATCGCCTTCCGTGGAAAAGTGTTGAAAGTGCCTTCTCGGAGTTCAAGATGCGGACGCGTTGTCTGATGAGCCTTTGAACTGCAGAGGCACTTTCAACACTTTTTCCATGAACTGAATACAGAAGGCAATCGACCAAAACTTTACTTAATAAAGTTTTAAATATGGATATTTTTCTTACACAAATGCTTCAATTCACTTCCAAATGCATTTATTAACCTCCCGGAGCCACGAGGAGCACGTTATTAACAGAGCAACAGTCACTGCCATTATAAAGCTTGGAAGAGCCAGGACTTTAATATAACAACTTTTATTCGTCTGAAAAAAGAATGTCATATCACCTAGGATGAGGGTGAGTAAATCATGGGCTAATTTTCATTTTTGGGTGAACTAACCCTTTAACACATTGTAACACATTTTAGCATGTTGCGAACATGAATTAACACATTGCTAGCATTCTATTAGAATAAACATGTTTCTAGCATGCTGTTAACATGATTGAGCATGTTGCTAATGTTTCTAACACATGTTCCAGTCAAACGAAACAGTCAAATTACACTTCAAATAAATTCTCCAAAGATGGTTTCTTAGGCAGTCGTCATCACATTGCTGTTACTTCAAGTGTTTGTTCTTTAAATACGTTTAGTTAGTTATTTGATGCTATAAAAACAGGGGTGTGACGTTATGATTGACAGCTTCTCTGAGCGAAATAGTCACTAAAGGACCAACGGACAAAATTTTTTCTGGAATTTCAGGAGGATATAGGAGTTTAGTTTTAATTTCTACAATTCCATTACTATTTATTTCACAAAAGGTTTAGGGGTGTGTGATTGATTAGGCGGGAACGGTCTATGGGCGGGACCTTGATATCGTGACTCCACATCACCCACACTACTGCACAGACTCAAGACTCAAGATGTCAGTGCCATATTTGGACACCGGGGCCTTCGCTTACTGCAATGGAAGAGAGTGAATGTGCGCCATCCATCTTTTATTACAGTCTATGGTTTCTAACATGATTTAACACATTGCTAACATAAATTAGCACATTGTTAACATGCTTCTAGCATGTTGCTAGCATTTTTAGCATGTCATCCTATGATAATCATTTAGCTTTGCTAGTGATAGACAACTTAAATACACTACAAGTACAAAAGTTGTGGCCTCATCGAAAGACTGAGACGTTTTGTAGTTTTGATTGCATGTTTAACGAAAATCGTAAGTCGGTTAGAAAAGATATAGCAACCCGAGTTACAACATGACCCAAGTTTGGTAAATGGAGCTTGGAAGCCCCGGTTTAAATTTTTGCTTAGAATAATAATAAGCTTAAATAGTAGATCAGTATGTTGGCTTGGCGAATAAATATAAATGCCCAGAAGCATATAAAATAGTGACAAAACATGAACTGACATGCACATATAATGCAACAAAATCATAATGGCCACAAAAATTTTGTAATTTTCTTACAACAACAAAAATTCATTGTTTTTTGGAGTTATAACTTTGCATACACCATTTCTTCAATTAACGCCTTGCTTTGCATTTAAGGAAGAAACCATCTACCAACACCAAGAGACATCAGGCCTGGGCACATCAAGCTGTCCAAGCCACAAGACATGCTTTTCTCCATCAGCGCAACACTAAAGGAGTTCATTCCCCTTCATTTTAGATTCACTAGTGTTTCACACTGGCATTTCCATACTAACAGCTTTACAGCCAACAAAAACATAAAAATGAGGTAGCTCGTTTGAAAAAATGCAAAAACATGATCGGTAAGCTGCCTTATTGATTCAATTCTGTTATAATCAACCAAATGTTTGATTAAGAGCTAAGCTCCTTCATTTACTTTTTCAGGATGTCTCCCCTCAGCCCCGGATCCCCGCGGGAGGATCTCATATCAGTCACGCTCGCTGCTTTGTTTACAACAAACCAACCACACTGTCCCACCAGTAGAGGAACCTGCTAAAAATGCAAATTACATCGAGACAGACGTGCTGCAGCTGTGCCACGACCACCTTACATCCCGCCTTCAAGCGTTTGCAAGGGTTGGTTCACAAAAAGACTGACCCGGAGGGGTCTGACCTCAGGGAGATGGGAGAAAGATTTATGGACATCATTTACCTCTTCAGAAGGCCACAGCTGTTACCGAGCCTCTGCAAAGTAATTATCTCAATAATTAGAGCCACGGTCAGCACTGCTGAAGCAACCGTTCACGGGCAAATGAACTTGGCATGCGGTGCAGGAGGAGAGACTGTGAGATGAGTTTGCAGCTTGTCTTGATGTTTCATTCATGCTAGCATAATTATCATTTTCTATCTGATGCCAATGCCAAAACCAATGGACTGCTGTTGGCATGGATGCTTGTAGTTCTTTTGTATACATAGAATATACAAATACATATTATATATTATCTTGGTACTTGTCAAACAAAATTGTCTGAATAAATAAATAAATTCTAGACATACAGTATACAGTGGTGGCCAAAATTATTAGAACACTTGGCATCTGGGAGTCGTCTTATTGGGCGTGGATTTATTTTCCAAGAAGACAATGACCCGAAACATTCTTCTATCTACTGCCGGAACTTCATGCGACAGAAGGAATCTGCTGGAATGTTGAAAATGATGGACTGGCCCCCTCAAATTCCAGACCTCAACCCCGGAATTTGCACATTTGGGGTGAGTTGAAAAATAAACTGGACAGATCTACTGTACATTCAAAGGAAAGCCTTTGGCTTCAGTTGCAGATGGCATGAAAAAATGCATTAGTGTTGGGTTAGGGTTATATATAGGGAAATATATTGACACTATGTCACAGAGATGCGCTGCTGTAATTGCTTTTAAAGTTGTACACACCAAATGTTAAAGTTAAAAGTGGATAAAAACAGTACGAATCACTTCATCTGATATTTGATGGTCAGAGCAAACATGCATGTTTCATGAAAATTATGAAATGTAATCATGTTTTGGAGACAAAAAAAGGTCAATATTTTCAGATCTGTCAGGTGTTCTAACAATTTTGGCCACCACTGTATACTACCATAATATTGGTCCAAAAAATGTATTATCCGCAAAAAAAAGTGAAAAAAATAATTCCCCAAAAATAAATAAATACTACATTCATGTAGACATTTTTTGCAACCAACAACAACCAAGTGTGCATATTGCGCATAGACAGCATTAAGACCAATTAATACAAGCATATTACCACCAAATACATCAGAGCAAGAAATGAAGCCACCCACATTTCAATTTTCAGAGGCAAGAATAGATGATTAAAAAGAAATGAACTCGAAGCGAACATCCAATTGCATTTCAAGGCTAACGAAACAAAGATTCGACACCCTAAATGGGACACACATAATAGTCGTGTTTCAGACAGTCCACTATCTGAAATGTCCCTCAGGTGTAGAAATTAGTTATCACAGACCAGAGAGCAAGACCTTGCTTCAACACTAATGAGAGCCTGAGTCTGTGAATTACTGAAGATTGAGAGAGAGAGAGAGAGAGAGAGAGAGAGAGAGAGAGAGAGAGAGGCATAGTGCCATCAATATGGGTTTAAAGCTGACTGTAATGAGAGCTGGATTTTAGCATACTGTGGGCGAGTCTCCGATATGAGAGAGACATTTAAACAGAAGTTCAAGACGTTGTGAAAGACTAGCAGAGAAAACTGCTACTGTCAGACGTTTCTCTGCCTAAATTAATTTGTGTCTAGCTGCAAATGAACCTTGGCCCTTGTGATTGCCAGATGAAAAGTGGTGCACCATCGGAGCCAAGCAGTGACGGAGGAGTAGCTTAAAACAAACGTTGAAGTATCATCGCTCGTGTTTAATGTCTTAGATCATACCTTGATAAAAGTCTCATTTTCTTTTTTTAGTGCAACTCAAAGAAAACTAAGAAGGATATTTACATTATTTTTATGACCAGACACTTTTAAACTCCATTTGAAAAAGAAATAGTAAAGTACATCAAAAGTTAGTTTGACTAGTTCACTATATTACAAGTTTGTGTAAATTAAAAAAAGGCTACAATTTTAGATATTCACTGTAAATGTAGATCTTAAATTAAATTAATTTGCATAAATTAAAATATGGTACGCCAAGACACATCACGACATTTGCTGTGTATTTGTTTTGTTTGCAAGTCTTGTAGCCGATTTTCAGGGGGAAACGATTTGTTTGGTCTGTTAAACACACTAAACTATTGTAGAGCTTCTAAAAACGTACTTTTTATTATTATTATTGCTGTACAAAAGATTTAAGCATCAAGACTGTTCATCATTCCACTAATTTTATTCTGAAAATAAAACGTATCAAACGGGCATCAGCTGTGCCGAGACAAAAGTTATCCTGTAATAATTTCCTCATCCACACTATAGGCCACTGTGCCAACAAGCACGGCAAACTACAAAAGACAAATCTAGTTAGTAGATTTTAAGCTTGTTCTTTAATTAGTCCAATACACATTAAAGGTCTGTGTTTGTGCAGCTGTATAAAGTCAGGGAAAAATAAGAAAGATTACGTACTTTTATATAAACATTTACCTATGCACCTTCAATTAAAGACTCAGTGAAAAGAGAAGTTGCTTTGGGGAGCCAATAATCATGGTCAGGATGTAATTTTCCTGTAGCTCCATAATAATTAGTCACATAGTGGTATTCACAGCTCAAATGATTGGCTGAAAACAACCTGGCAGCAGAACTGAGAAACTGCACTTGATATAAATGAGAATGCTAACAGAGTTTTTATCAGATATTATTATTATGGAGCTCCTTGGTCAACTTGGAAGACAGATAAACTGTACTCAACAAGGCATGGAGCCTTCAATATCAGCAACAAAAAGAATAGATAATATTTGAACAAAAATGTTTAGATATGGAAAGCTTGTCTACTTCACTTATTATCAGCGTGAAATTTAAAAAAGCCAAATGACAAGAGATAAAACACAAGTGTCACCCAAGTTCACGTTTATACTAATAAAAATACAGTACTACAATAATAGCTACACACACACACTATTATATATAAATATATATACATATATATATATATATATATATATATATATATATATATATATATATATATATATATATATATATATATATAGAGAGAGAGAGAGAGAGAGAGAGAGAGAGAATTATTAAAATTATCTACTAATAAAATACTACAAACAAGTATTATCAAAAAATATTAACAATTAAAAATGTATTGTATAAAATAATAATGTTTGTAGTTATTAATTTTTAAATACATATTATATACAAAAATACAGAATTCCTGCTCACCTCCTTTTTGTCCTGTAGGCATTCCAGTACAGACAAGTTATTCGTCCAGGTGTGTTTTGGACACAACCGGGTCACGTCGTCCCGGCAGGCCTGTTCTTCTGCCAGCTTCCAGCCAGTGGATCTTCTAGACTGAAAACCGGAGGACGCGGCGGCGGCAGCAGCAACCCCGTTATTCCCGGGATTCGGTAGCGCGGCTCTGAACTGCTGGTTCATGGCGCCAGCCGGGGGATGCACATTCCCGAAACCAGGTAGAGGTTTAAGACCCTGTACGGTGAGGAGGAAGAGAGACATGAGGAGCAGCAGCAGCTGAACACGTCTACACGACGCCATCTTCGGCCACAATAGCTGAATCAAGCTCCACTCACTCCTCTTGCTGCTGAAGAGACAGCGCTGACCAGCCAACCCTACTACGACAAAGGCTTTCTTATGAATATGAATTACGTAAGTAGTGACGTAACCTAGTAAGCTTTACTGATTGGCTATATAACTCACGTTCGTAAATAAGTCTCCCACAGCTGTCCAATAAAAGAATCGTACTACGAGGAAGGCATGGATCATGAATATTAATTAAGTTAAGTAACAGACACTCCAGAAAGGTTACCAAGCAACGTCTGCAAGACTAAATTGATATATATGTTGGGCCTTAGTCATAGTGGGATAAGTAAATAGAGTCCGCCTCAGAAAACTTGATAGGACTCACTTGACTGCTGACAGCAGAGGATTCAGATTCTCTATATAAAAAACATAGCTACATTATTACTACTGAAAGATCATTTGAACCATAACATTATGTGTGTGTGGTGTGAGGTAGGCTATAAGGTATAAGTTGATCTGCATTATAACCTTTACGTTTGTTTATAATACAATATAATATAATATAATAATATTAATTGTATAATGGTAAAACTTTACAATAAAGTCTCATGTGTTAATGAGCAATACTTTTGTTGCAGTATTTATTAATTAATTAACATTAAAATTAAAAATACAACTGCTCATTGTTTGTTCATGATAGTTCACAGTGCATTAACTAACGTTAACAATACAATGTTTGACTTTAATAATTATGTATTAGTTAACCAAATAAAAATTATTTTCATATTGAATGACAATTTGGCTACAGTACAGCTTCAAATCTGTTAATAGTCAATGTTTTGATTATATATATATATATATATATATATATATATATATATATATATATATATATATATATATATATATATATATATATATATATATATATATATATATATATATATATATAAATTGTGTGTGTGTGTGTGTGTGTGTTATTTTAGTATTTTTGCATACTATTATAGTATTTATTAGTCTGTGTGTTTTACATTTGTATAGGCCTATCATATGATTTTAAATTGGAAAGTAAAGTAAATAATATTTATTTATGTCATATCATAATGTGCGCGACCCCGACATTGCCTTTCTTTGATGATGTTGCAGGGCGTTCCAAATGAGCAATTATTGTCAGCGAAGTCCACTTCAACTGATATGCCGTGCTCAGGAAGTAGAAAGCAGTGAACACTGCTTAGGGACCCTGTCGAATGGAACGCAGGTAATGAG